>JAOEGL010000001.1:225068401-225668401 GCA_034509955.1 Urosaurus nigricauda
TTATATACTATATTATATATATAAATTGCATATTATAAATATAATATATATATTTATAATATATACAGTAATAATAAATAATAGTAATATTTATAATAATATAGTATATATATATAAAATAATGTTTATAATATAGATTATATATATATATATAATATATAATATTCTTTATATTTAATATTATATAATAATAATTTAATAATATAATAATATAAAACATAACAATAGATATAATTATATATATATTTAATATTATTATTATATATGATATAATATTTACCGTATAATCTTTATTTATAATATAATATAATATAATATATATATTTATAATATATACAATAATAATAATACTAATAAATAATATTTATAATAATATAATAATGTGTATAATATATGTTGTATGTATATATATATATAATATTTATAATATAATATTATTTATATTTAATATTATATAATAATAATTTAATAATATAATAATAAATATAAAAATATAACAATAGATATAATTATTTATATTTAATATTATTATATATTTTATAATCTTTATTTATAAGATATATATATATATAATATTTATTTATATCCTGCCCCTCTACAAGATGCAATGAGGGCTGCTTACAAAGATTTAAAAAAATATTTTAAATCCCTCAATCCCCCCTTAAAATAAAATTAAACATAAACAACATAAAGTATGCAACATACTTTAATTTTTTTATAATATTTATATTTATAATATATGTGTTTATAATATTTATGTTATATATTTATATGTATATAATATAATCATACAGTATTTATAATCTTATAATATTACATTAATAAAATTTATTTCTATCCCACCTATCCAATAAGATCGAGGCGGCTTACAACAGTGTATGCAATATTGCGAAGATGAGTTACTTGCTGCAAGACTTGAACTCACACATTTCTAGCTTAAGGCATGGCTGGGAAGGAGATCAGAAATCTCTGCTTTATTTTTAGATTAAACAATGTTTTGTGTTAAGTCAAAACTTTATAAACTGTGTTTAATCTAAAGTATGGGTTAATCAATACAAGTTTTTAAAATAACAGTTATTAAAAACAGGTCAGAGGCAGTTAAAGCTGTTGTTGAACAATTAATTAGATTAATAGGAGATTGCTGGAATGTTAATCTGCTGGTGCCTCACAAAACTACAAATCTCAGGACTCTGTAGGATGAAGGAGCCTTGGCAGCTGAAGTGGGGTCGAACCGCGTTATTTCTACAGTGTAGAGGCCCCCTCAGTGGCATAAATCCTGTTGTTAGTCCTGACTGTTGTTGTTGTTTCCAATTTACGGTGACCCTAAAGTAAACCTCGCATGGGGTTTTCTTGCTAAGGTTTGCTCAGAAAAGGTTAGCCATTGCCTTCCCTGAGGCTGAGAAAGTGTGACTTGCCTAAGATCATGCAGTGGGTTTCATGGCCAAGCTGGGAATCAAACAAACCCTGGTTTCCAGAATCATAACACTAGGGTCAATTCCAGAACCATCCCACAATTATCCCATTACCATCCCATTGCCAATAATGGGATATTCATTGCCAGTAATGGGATAATTGTGGGATGGGTCTGGAATTGACTCTAGTGTGATAATCTCAATAGTCCAACACTCCATCCACTAAGGCACCCTGGTGCTCCCTGACTAGCATATTCCCATAAAATCAATAGAATTTACCTATGTGTTGCCTCACCATTTTAAAATTCGCTGAATGGGTTTACTTTAGTTGGGACTCTTTGGATCCTTAGCAGTTTGGCAACATCCTTCTAAATCTGTTGGGGCGGCAGTAAAAGTCGTACATTGCCAATATAATAAAGTATAAAATAACAGAATAAAGTTTTATTTTTCAAATGTTCACATTGAACACCTTGTCACCCCACTTGCCCATCTTTGACTAGCTTGTTTTAACTGATGTTGAATTTGCTTAATTGATGTTTAGGGGAGGGAGGGAATATGTGGGATTATTGTAATCTGTTCATTGCTTTGAGAGCTCTGGTGGTCTGAGAGGTGATACATGATTTTTAAAACAACACCACTAATAATAAGAGTAATAATAATAATTAACAACAATAGTAATAACAATACTACTACCATCAGTTATAATAGAGGCAAGACTGAGTTACTGTATTCTGTGCTCTGTATAGCCTGAACATGGGACCAAGGTGCCTAAAAGATCAATCAGAGAGCCTTTGCTCTCTTCCTCTTCCATATGAATTGTGCTTCACCAGGTGTGCATCGTGGAACTTTTTCACTGTATTTCTCCAGTTGCCTTGGATAAAATGTTGGTCAGAATGGAGACTGCAGTCAAGAAATCAGAAGAAGATTAGGAATGGGAAGGGCAGCTATGAAAGAACTAGACAGAATCTTAAAGCGTAAACATATACAGCTGAACACTAAAGTCAGCTGTTGTATTCCTTATCAGTGAAGAAAGCGGATAAGAATCATAATTTTGCCTCCAAAGCCTGCCCTCGACTTATACATGAGGTATACTTATAGTAGAGTGTATACAGTAGGTAAGATGAAGTGATGTGTCGATAAATCTGATGCTCAGCTCTTACTTTTGTATTTTTTGTTTCTTTTTTTCAACAGTTAGTCAAGTGAAAGTAGAGAACAGTTTTATTGGGAAAGCAAAAAATGGTAAGTCCTAACATGTATTTTGTTTGGTATTCACTTGTGTTTTAAAATTGAAATAATAATAATAATAATAATAATAATAATAATAATAAAAATGAATTATAAACATTCCACCTTGATTATTCTTTACAGGCGAGGAATCTTGTTGAAAGTCTGTGAGGGGTTGTGTGTTCAAGGGTTTCAGCTGGAAACTCAGACAAGATGCTTCAGCTATGTAAATCTTTCAAAACAGACAAGACAGTTATGGCTTCTAT
This sequence comes from Urosaurus nigricauda, assembly GCA_034509955.1. Lineage (NCBI taxonomy): Eukaryota > Metazoa > Chordata > Lepidosauria > Squamata > Phrynosomatidae > Urosaurus > Urosaurus nigricauda. Next base: position 225,071,304 of record JAOEGL010000001.1, read on the forward strand.
TGCCTATCTCCGGCCTTTCTATGGTCTTACTTTTCTCATACTTTGTACAATATAAAATTTCTGAAATTTTTGAGATGGAGTCTTCGTCCCAGAACAACACCAAAGGTTATAGGGAAAATAAGCAGTTCTTGTTTTTTAAATTCTCTTTACAGATATAAAGTTGTTTTGTAACTCTAGGATCATAAAATATTTTATGTATAACTCAGTTTTCTCACAATTAAAAGGGCTGTTGTAATACACTGTTAAAATGTGCGCTGGCTATCTCTTTAGCAGCTAAATTTGTTTTAAATGTTTTCCGTTTTTGTTGCAAACGGAACTACAAACTCTATGCCATCAACAAACTCAGAAGCCAAGCACAGGAAGCGGGAGAACCTGCTGCTACCTTGAGTTGGTGGGTTACAGATAATGTATTTTTCCTTGGTGCATTCCTTGCCATCCAGTCTGATCGTAAGGATTTCGTAGAGGAAGGATAAGTACATTTCAGAATTCTGACAAGTGTACTGTACATACATACTGATATGTGAAAGGATAGAGAATTTTGTTTGGGGAAACTCATGTTTAGACATCAATTAAGATGCAGAAACTTAAGAACTGCTTAGATCTGAAATGGTCCGATAGGCCAGAAGACATGAGGGAAGTGACCTCAAGGGCTGACATTATCTGGTGCCACCTTGTTCTGACATACTGTATGTAATTTATTCTTTGGGGTGCTGCCAGTTTCTTTCAGATATTGTGGAACACTGAGCAATGTGAAGTAGACAAGAAGAAGCCTTGCAACATTAGTCCAAGACACATTGCAGAAATAATCCAATTTGAGACCATCTTAACTGCCCTGGCTCAGTGTGGGGGAATCCTGGGAATTGTAGCTTATTGCAACACAGAGCTCTGTGACAGAGAAGGCTAAATGTCTCATAAAACTACAGTTCCCAGAATTCCCTAGCATTGAGCCAGGGCAGTTAAAGCAGTCTCAAACTGGATTATTTCTGCAATGTGTTTTGGACTTGTGTTGCAAGAGAAAGAAACTTGGCATATTTGAATATGTTTTTTATTCTGCAGCATTTGAAAAATTCCTCTCCAATGTCAGGTGGAAAGTGTACAAAAGAGCAGGGAGAGGTTAAAGCCTGGGTAGTACCTTAATTTTTCATTCCTCTTTTGAAACTCTTTCATATTAAACTTTCATTTTTTTTAATAAAAGCAAAAACAGTCTTTGGAAAGGCTGGATGTTTCCAGACCCTCACATCCTACACATGAAAGAAATATAGAGGGAAACGTAGGAGAATAGAAATGCAGTGAAACAATTCTGATGTCTGGTTTTACCCAATTGCCTGGCTTTTCTAGTTTCCAGCCATATGTTGTGTTTATAATGTATTAATCTTCCATAAATGTTTCAGAATATGTGGAAATGATGAAATAATGCTTTATTTTCTTTGTATAAGTATAATTATGCTTATATTTCTTTTAGCTATATTCTTTTAGCTATATTTATATGTTGTCATTTTGTGTTTTATTTAATTTTTCAGGAAGACAAAGAAAATGTAAATGGATCTACAAGGAACAGAACAAACAGCACTCTGGGAGAAAATATAGTTTCTCCAAAGGCATTAAAATCTCCCACTGTACTGAAGCAAATTGGTACAGCTTCAAATTGTAATTCTCTGTCCAGTACTACAGCAGTTTCTGACCCTGTTGAAAACAAGGGCATCTCGTTCAGTAAGACATTCTTACTCAACAGAAATGCAAAAGAGAAACAGCTGAAAATAACTACCCCCAATCCTAGTGCATGCCTCTCAGAGAAGCGTGTACTTGGTTCATATCGTGGTAGGATTGTGTCATCTAAGATAAACTCATTCAGAAAAGTTCTAGAAAATGAAGGTAAAAGGCATTCTTTGGCTGTTCCACCTAAGTCAGTGGTGAGAACTGGATCAACAGATAGTATGTGTACTAGGGACACTGGGATTACCAGCACAGTAGGTGCTTCTAAGCCTGAAGGTGTAACCCGTCTCCAAAACAGGCCAACAGTGAGAGTGTCTGTCAGCCATCCCAAGACCATTCTGTCTCATGAGAAACAATCTGTTAGTACTGCATTAATGCGTAAAGGGGAAGCCCAAATAAACCCTGTCAGAAATTGGAAACCAGCGTTAAAGACAGTTCCACCCAATACTAATAATTCTGTGCATAGAACAAAGAAACCTAGTGGATCTAAACCCGTAAGAGAAAGTTTAGCAGGACCTCTTTCTGAAACTCGTAGTACCGTGTCAGCTTCAAAATCAGTTGACAAGAGAAATAGTCTGGCAAGATCTTCAGAAGTAAGAAGGTAAAGAAAACAATAATGTGTATAGCACTGACATGTTTTGTTGAATGTCTGGCATGTTAAAAATACATTGAACTATTTGAATGTAGTCAGAAGGTTCCATGGAGTGAGCACAGTGGCTCTTTGTTCACCTTTCTAAGAGTATACATTCTATAGTTCAGAGCAGTGGTCCCATTCTCCTCCTCCTCCCTCAGGCAGAAGTGGCTCCTCCAAGCACCTCCCTCACCTTTCTTTTCCTATGCTCAGGACATAAAAAGTTTGGAAAGCAGAGGATAGGGGAGGAGGGAATCAAGGTCTTAGCTAGCTAAGGGTACTAAATCTTGTACCCTTTCCCCCACCTCCAAACAACTTTAATTCCCTGCGGGGAGTCCTGTCCTACAGACTGAGAACCACTGCTTTATAGCAGGTTGGGGTAAAATCAGTTCAGTGGGCCTATTTGTCCAGCATTGTCCACCAAATGTACTGGGCCCTCTAGATTCACAGGGGTTCCATGCCCCCCCTCATGATAGGGGAAAAACACTCGTGATGGCTGCCTGTGTTATTAAGTTGTGGCCATGGAACACTGACATGCTGAAATGTGTGCTTTCATGTCACCACCATGTAATATGGAGCATGATGATCAACGGTCAGTCAGCATTGTGGATTTGGAGCCCATGGTTCCGCAGGGCCCGCTGTATACAAAACATGATCCAAGTGCCACATGAGCTCCCCTCTTCCCCCTGTCCATATCCTGTGCTAAATAAGAAATCATTGAATTGCCTAAGCTGGAATCTCAGTATTATAAGGAAATTGCTTCATAGCACCCAAGTGTTGAGATTTAGGGACAGGTGAGCAGGATGCTATTAATCTAGAACCAATATTAATGAATTCATGATTTTCTACTTTCACACTGGCCTGATACAGATATAATGCTATCTGCAGAACTATGATTAAGATATTGTTAATACTTTGCAGTCTCTTGAGCTTCTTTCTCACCCAACTTGTGGGGACACATCTAATGGATTTGGAGCCGTGATGTTTACACTGGTATTTCTACTAACAGTTATTGTGCTTAATTTGAAATGAATTTCCTATCTTTAATGTTAACACTGAAGGAGAGAAAACACCATGGTTACCTCTTCAGTTGGAGCAAGTTGGGACTGAAGACTGTGTACCGGCTCTTGAGTGTCCCTACTTGCTACTAACCATGCTTATGCATTTACTGTAGTTGGAGTATATCGGTGTGGTCTGTTACATGATTTTGCTGCTGTACTGGAGCAAAGGAAAGGTTTGATAACTGTTTCAATACACTTATTTACAGAACGCAACTAGCTGAATGGCAGTCAAGGAAAGGGGTCAAGAAGCCAACTGCTCCAATATTTACAGATACTCAGCCTAAAATAGAAACAATTGGGCAAACTTCAAAAGTACCAGCTAAGTCATTTTGGGCTGCTATAGCAGAAGAAGATGAACAAGGACTCTTCAGTGATGGAGTCAATAAGACACTTGCAGAATGTTTATCCTTAATTGAGAAGGTGAGAGGCTGGTAAAAACAAAATCATGATTAATTATGTCTCTGAATATCATTTCTCTTTGTGAAGCACAGCATGTCACAATTTGAGGATAATACTCCTTGAACATTTAGCTGTGGATTGGCATTTATCTGTATGAACATACAACTGTTGACTATATTCCCTGAACATTTATTGAAACAGATATGACTCCTCAACTCCTCTCTTTAGACCAAGGTGGACACCTCTGCATGGGGATGAGGGTAATTTTTCCCACTACTTTGCTCCCACCAGCGGGCCATACTGGTACATTTTGTCATATCCAGAGTGATGCAGTGTCACTTCTGGTCACTTATTTGGCTGCTTCTTTTTATATTCTCTGTTTTAGGGAGCTTTGGAGGACCAGGATAAGCCACTGTGATTCAGGCACTTTTGCTGAGCAAAAGAATTACCTAAAAGCCAGCCCATTTTTTTAAGAAAGAAAATTAGTCTTAGAGGCTTTGGGTGGGGGGGCTTCAGAAGCCACACTTGGTTTCTATATGCAGCCTGCAAAGCACACTTTGCCTATCCTTGCTTTATGCTGAGGGATTGAAAGTTATTTCCCATTTGTTACTTAACCTGTATCTATGTGGAGATTCCCTACTATTACTTGGTTGTTTGGGCTCCCAGCTCATATATCAAATAATACACTTTTGGAAAGTTGGCTGTCTTCTGCATACTGTACAATATCCTTACTACTGTATATCTCTTCTCAGGGTTATGCTGCTGAAGCAGTGCATTCCACTTTGGAAAAGCTTATATTGCAAGTTCCAGATGCAAAAAAGCTTGCCAAGTATTGGGTATGCCAGATGCGCCTTGAACAGTTTCGCTCTACTGAAAAGGTCCTTGGTATTTATGAAAGTGCCATTCTAGCAGGAGCACAGGTAGGAATTCTTAAACGCAGTATAGTTTCTAATACATAGAGCTGTGACAAGAGAATAGGAAGAGCTTATATTTACATGTAAGTTAACAAGACATGGAATTTAACTAATGGTCAAGATGGTTCGATCCTGCGTGCTTTTATAGTTGCTAAAAGATTCATACTCCAATGCTGGAAAGATAAACATGCTCCTATGGTCAGTGTCCCATATTCAATGGTCAGAAGATTTCAGTGCTTTAACTGCTCATGAACATATATTGTAAAGAAACAAACTTCAAGAAATTGTGTTTTTTGAAAATATGGTAATCTTATATTAATGTTTAATACCTATCCCATGCTCATATCCTATGTATTTCCTTTCCATTTTCCCCTCTCTCTTTGTATTCATTTAAAAAATCCTTTTTTTAGCCCAAAGATTTATTTGGTAGATTACGCTATGGTATTTGGTTAAACAATGTAAATGTTGGAACTACTGTTATAATCCGCTGTTCATCCAAACAGTTCAAAATCATGCATGTAGCTCTATTCTCCCTGTTTTTATCTTTTTAATAAACTTGTGGGATGGTGACCCATTGAGCTTCACAATCAAGTAGAGATTTGAATGTGTGATTACCAGGTCCTAGTCCAGCACTCTGATCAACACACTGGCAAGTTACAACTAACCTAATCAGATACTAACCAAAACATATCTCTTCCAGCCAAAGGATGAATTACGTCATGCATTAGCTGATGCTATGAAGGCTACAACAAATCTAAGAAAATCTGATGGTAAGAATAAGAATTTCCCACCTTAAGTTTATTAGAATCACTAGACAAGTATGCAAGTTCTTTTAGCAAAGGTTGTAATGTTTTCCTTTGTCATCAAGACTGAGAATGATTGTTTAAAATTATATATCATATTTGGCTGTATTTATAAATGTACACACACACACACGTCTTTATGTGTATGTGTGCACACTCACATGTGATGTTATAAAAGCATGTGCGTATATGTGTTTTTATGCATTTGTCATGCATTACATGCTTGTAAAAAAAGAAAAATGTAAGAGATCTGGCTCACTTCAGGGTATTAATAAACACTGCATTGTAAATTCTATTTCTCTTCAACCTTGGTTGCTTTAAGCATCCTTACCTCCTGACTTCCCAATCTCAGTTTGATATTTTCCATCTTCTCAGCTACTTGCCTACTTGGCATTGGTAACCAGTAATTCTACTGAGGTGAATGCATGGCTCTTCCTCTAGAGAAGTAAGACTTGCAATGGAGGAAAAAAAACTAAAAAAACCACAGGCCTCTTTTATGAATAAAAAACAGTCTAATAAAAAGATTCCAAGCTAAGGTGGAATTAAGCAGTAAAAAGGGAACAAGGGCAATTTGTTTTTCCACCAATTCAATTTGTTTTCCATACTGGCTGCAGAGGAGCTCCTTTTCCGCTTGTTCAGGATAACAAGGCAATGGGTTGGCAAGGGGAAAAACAGTGCTCTAATCCTTCTTTGCCATCCTGTTCATTTTCTATCCTGGCTGCTGAAGAAGCAAAGCCTCTGCTTCCATGGGCAGCACAGAAATACAGTGGGTTGGTGAAGGTGTCTTTCCTTCATCAGCCTGCTCCATTTTTGGCCAACACCATTTTCTATTCTCCTGGTTTGTTTGTTTTTCTATTTGTAAGTAAAAAAGGGTGATGCAAAGCAGGAATTTTGGAGAGCTTAGTGTGAAACAAATACTGTATATACTCATGTATAAGTCTAAAAATTTAGGTCAAAAAATTGACCCCAAAAACCTGAGTTGACTTATCCATGGGTCAATGTATGTACTGCATCTTAACTCTTATTTAAAAGAAAGAACTATCCCTTGGTGAAAGGCAAGAGTATAAATCTATCCTGGAAACACAGACCCAGTTACCCTCTCATCCATTCAGCCTTAAGAATGAGCACAAAGAGCTACTGTAGTCACCCGACTTGCTGCTGTGTATTTGATGAAGATCTTTTCTGCCTATTATATACAATGAGTTTTGAATTTAAGTCTTGGATTAGGACACTGAAAGACCAGGGTTCAAATCCTTGCTTAGCCATGAAAACCCACTGGGTGGCTTTGGGCAAGTCACACACTCTCAGCCTAAGAGGAAGGCAAAGGCAAATCCACTCTGAATGAATTCTGCCAAGAAAGCCCTGTGACAGGGTCATCTTAGGGTTGTCATAAGTCACAACAGCAAATCTTATTTTTAATACACCTCAGTTTCTACAGATAGGAAATACATGAAATATCCATTTATTGGGGGGGGAGTGTGGCCCCCGAGTCCCTTCCAAAGATTCCCCAAGCCCCTGTTTGTTTTTAATTGTTTTTAATTTGTTTTTAAATTACCTGTTTTTCAGGAACGTTTTTGCCCAACTCAAAACTACCTGTAAAAGTGGTTTCATTTCTGGCTCCCAGCACTCCCCCCCCCCCAAATTTTGAGAAAAGCAGCCCAAAAATGGCAGAAAAATGACAAATGACAGTACATATTCTGCTTGTTCTGTAGATAATCAAAATAGAAGGTGTACAAAGTGTATTGTTACCCTTGAATTTCCTTTTTTAATGAAAACAATTCTTCAGCTTGTATAATTTTATATTGTTGTATTCCTATTTTCTTTAGAAGAATGTGTGAGGAAAGAAATCACTCAAAATGATGAGGCAAAGGAAGTCAGTTCAGATAAAAATGAGACAGACATTGTTTCCAAGGAAGTTCCTTTGAATAAAAATATGGAGTCAAGCAATGAAGAGAATTTCCCAAAAGCAGAAGATGTTTGTTTGAAGTCTGAACAAGAGAGCTTTTCAGTTGAAAAAAATCTAAGTAACGAACAGAAGTGTAAGCCTGCATTACGTAAAAAAGAGGAGGAGAGTGACAGCAACACAGACAAAGATGAAATATTGGAGTTTAAAACTCCTGAAAATGACAACATGGGATCATACTTAATTAAATATAATTTGTCAACTACTCCTTATTTGGAAAGGTAAGCACTGATTGCTTTAGATATACACAGTCTGTGTGGTCTCTGGTGGGGAAATGAGCGCAAACATGATTATACAAATGCTACAAAATACTGTAGGGGGCCTACTTGTTCAGATTTAAGTAGTGTTAACAAATATTTTAAGCATGACATCCAGTTTAAGAGTTGAGTCTTCATGCTCAAAGAAGATGTGAGTGCCTGAAGGATCTTCCCTGGGGAACTAACTTGTTGCAGTTTAATGAAGATGCATTTAATACAAAGATATACGTGCAGATGGTGCAAATATATTCAAGACAGGGTTGAAGCCAGAATTTTCTTGCATGTAGATTGGCTTCTTCCAAAAATTCTGATGAAAGTATGAATGAAGCAGCTGTTTTCTCAGTTCCTCTCTCCTATAGTCATCCTGAATAGTGGGAGAGGTGGTGCTTTGGGGATTTAGCACAGACTGTGAAACTATTTTAATCTATTGTTTCTTGCCTCAATCCATAGGGAGAGGTTGGTAAGAAATAATCTCTTAACCTTCAATGTTTCTGCTGACAAGAAAGCAGGATTTGCTTCTGCTTATAGAAAAGAAGCTGCATTCAGTCTAGTGGAATCTACAAAATAATGCAAAAGGAATAGCAATGCCAAGTTAAGCTAAATGTCAAATACATGTTGTATATTTGGAAATCAATGACAATATTTCTCCAAATATATATTTGGTAAATCCCCTCACCAAAGAAGGATCTATGTTCCTGTAAAGTTCAATAAATTTCAACAAAATGGGTTCTGACTTTACTTGAGTTAGTTAGTCATCTTTGAGAGAGTAGCACTTTGTAATTTTAATCCAGTCATAGTAGGTCTGATCCTTAATATATGTGACTGGAGTATCCTTTCCTCCAAGCTAGGTGTGGGATGAACACTTCCATGTCTTATTTGCAGCATGCCCCTGGAATTATAAACTATACCAGGTTCTAGCACAATTCTAGCACACATAATGTACAGTTGGCCCTCCGTTTTCACGGGAGATCTGTCCCCCCCCCCCCCCCGAAAATGGTGGCTTGTGCATATTCAAACCCCATAGGCTTGAATGGGGCGCTCACCATTGAAAATAGTGGCGGTCACCCCTCTGTGGATATTCAAGGTTACAGATCTCAGATCCATGAGTTAGGAGGGGTGACTGTATATAATTAATCTACCAGTCATTCCAAAATAATTTAGCTAATTATAACATTATGATACAAAGAAATTCCTCAGTGTCCTGGTGAATTCTATATTCACTGGAAATCTCAAAACTTTTTGAAAGCAGATCATAATGATTTTGCGTAAAGATCAGTTAAGCCGTTTCTGTCTCCCTGAGCTAAAGGATTTTGATTTATGGTTTGGGGTGTATAAATAAAGTTATTATAATATGGTTTGAATAGTGATACTAGTATGATTGACCCAAGTGGTCTCTGAAAGACTGCACATGATGAAGATGTTAAAGAAAGGTACCTATGACCAATTTATTTTTGTATATAACCACCCACTGACCTATTGTATTCTTGAGGTTTCAATGCTATATAACAGGGGTGAGAATCATGTGGAAGTTGGTGAACTCAATCGTAGGATCACATTGTTAGAGTACATGCTTTCCATTTTTTCCTTAAACTATAAAAATCTAAAAATAATCTTACCAGTTTTTCTTTTTTGCAGCAATAGCTATGTTAGAGATAAAACTATTTCAATATTTTCTTGGATTTTCTGTTTCCCCAGGTTATCTGTTGCTGGGGCACAGAGATATCTAACATACATAATACAATTGGGAAGGTGTTTCTTTGGCAGTATTCAAGTCACAATGATTATTATTATCATCTTGTTTTTCTGATCCCCAAGTGCAAAGAAAAAGCTACAGTGTGAAGTAAATGATTCTGCTGTTAAGGATCTGAAATATCTAACCCCTGTGAGACGATCTCGACGCATAAATGAGAAGATGTCGAAGTTGCCAAAAGAAGTGAAAGAGCACAGCCTTTGTGTTTCTTCACTTGAAGAGCTTGGAGAAATGGGAGATGATGGTACTGGTTTCATCTACAGACAAAACAGTGCCCTGCAAAAAGTTTATCCGCTAGAATTGTCCAAAGAGTGATAGTACTTTTTAAAAAAAGATATTCTGTCCAGCTCCTGTAGCTCTGTTTAAATTAATGCTTCTTTTTCTTACCATACTACTAAATATCAAATAAATAGGCCTTGGGGACAATACACTCCCAGTTCATATGGTCTTGGCAGCAACATTCACCATGGCTAACACTAATCTTATTTTTAACCTGGAAAACAGCTTTAAAAGCAGTTGTTGTTGGTTTTTTTTTTTTTTTTTTTTTTGCATTTAATTTAAGTGTCTATCTGTTGCCTTCAGACATGTAAAGTCTGTTGCCATGATCCAACTGAATACTTGAGCCAACAGAAGAAAGCTTCCTATTGATTTTCATTCTCTGCACCACTCAAAAGTGTTCTGAAGGGTTTCCCAGCCCCCTAGCACAGACTGAGTGTCCCATACAGGGAGAATGGGGAGATGAATGTTCCTCCTCCCAAGATTTCCTGATGGGCTTCTTCAGCATAGAGACTCAGTTGGACTGTCAAAAATGTCTTTGTCTTTGCAGTTTTGTATTTTTAAAAGAATTGTTAAAATAAATCTTTTATCTTCAACGCTAACACATTTCTTTTAAAAACATTTGAGCAGCTTAATAGATTTAAAAGACAAGTAGTATTCAGACATACTGTATATACTCATGTAAAGTCAACCTCACATAGAAGTGGAGGGAAGCTTTTAAGGCCAGAATCATGGATTTTGATACGATTTGTGGATAGTTAAGTCGAGGGTAGAATTTAGGGGACAAAAGGTTTTAACATCGGGTTGGAAGTAGAAAGAAAAGGAGTGTTTGGTCATCAGAGGAAATGCAAAGGAGGATGAGGAGAATAAAAGATTTTAAGTTTGGGTTGGAAATGGAGGGGGGAAAGGATAGTTGGATCATCAGCAGAAATGCAAAGAGGATGATGCAAAAAGGGGAACCACACACACATACTCTCTTGCTGTGCAGCTCTTTCAGCATTCGCTGCTCTGGCATGGAGAATGGGACATCGGGGCTGCCTTTTAAAGGACCTTTATAAGCAATATTACTGTTTGTTGTTAACTGCCCTCCAGTTGAGATCAACCCATGGCGACTGTATTGACCTGTATATAAGTTGAACCTGGATTTTAGGGTCAATTTTTAGGCATAATTTTCTCAACGTACAGTCGATTATATACAGTAGTTGAAAGTATATTGTTAATATAAATATTACCATAGTGGTGCTATAATCAGCTTCATTGTCAAGAGCTGCTCACTCAGATTTGCAGCCTAATACACTGGGATTACCAGGCAATTCTGTCTCAGCTGGAAGCATCTCTCCTGCAGTGGTCACTGGCTGGCTGATGTGGGAACACCAGCACTGTAATGGAATTTAGAGATGTGAGAAAGACAAGCTCCGCATTGGCATAACTAGAAATGGAATTGAAGTTGGAGAACTACCCATATCACACTATGTATACTGTACTATGTTTCTGGGCACTGTACCTACATAGGATGTTGAGCTGGGGAATGTAGAAAAAAAGACAAAATGATCAAGGCAATAGAACAGTAGTGTTCCCCAATCTTTTGGTCTTCCAGATGTTTTAGACTTTAGCTCCCATAATTCCCAACTGCTGTCAAGTTGGGGCCTCTCTGGGGAGTTTACCATACGACGGAATTTGGGGGTATAATGCAATGGCAATCCAAACTCAATCATGGGGTTTCACGTTATTGCGAATGAGTGTATCACACAATTTTAGGCAATGGGGAGTCATTCCAAACGCAATCATGGGGTTTTGTGCAATTGCGTATTAGAGTATCTCACGCAATTACGGGCAATGGGAAGTCATTCTGAACGCATTCCGAACGCAATTAGAATTCACGTAAATTAGCTAAACTAGTGAATTCATGTGAATTTGAATTACATTTGAAATTGAGAGAAATTCCTCCTGTGTGATAAACTCCTGGGATGTGAAGTCTAAATTGGAGGGCCAGGAGGTAGTCCAGAGCCGAAGACTCTGGAGAACATGGTTCAAAAACCCCTGCTTGGCCATGGAAAAACCACTGGGTGACTTTGGCCAAGTCCCACTGTCTCAGCCTCAGGGGAAACCTGTCAAGAAAAACCCACGATAGGGAATGACTCAGAAACCATTCGAAGGAACACACAGCAACAAAGGTGAAAAGAAATGGCTTCCCCTCCTCTGGCAGAAAGGCAAGCAACTTTGATGGCTCTGTTCTATATACAGATAAGACAATCCTAACTAGCCACTGTTGATGCACCCTGGTCTCCCTTTCCCTAAAACAAGTTACAACAATAGCAGCAGCAGCAGTAGAACAAGGAGCCCCTCCTTCCTCTGCTATTGCCAGCCAGGAAGAGGACTGCCTTCTTTCTCTCTTCCTTCCCCGGTTGCTGCTGCTGCTGCTGCTTCAAGTAAGTGAGGGCCCTGGGGAGGACACACACATATATTTATGTATCTTATTATATGTATGTAATTCATCTACTACACACACGCATACATATATATAGTGTAGTATGTAGAGGGTGTTTGTAGCACCTCAGACTCACTACACCATGTTGGCTCATATATATGTGTGTGTGTTTGTGGGTGTGTTTGTGCATAAAGAGGTCTTGTGTAGCACCTTTCAGACTAACTGAAAGAAAGAAGTTGGCAGCATGAGCTTCTGTAGACTAAAGTCTATTTCCTCAGATGCATTTGGTGGAGTGGAAAGCAGGGGTAGTGCTGGGGATGTTTACCCTGGAGAAGGGAAGGCTAAGAGGTGGTATGATAACCCTGTTTAAATATTTGAAGGGATGTCATATTGAGGAAGGGAGCAAGCTTTGTTTTCTGCTGCTCCAGAGAATAGGACCCAAACAATGGATGCAAGCTCCAGGAAAAGAGATTCCACCTCAACAATAGGAGGAATTTCCTGACAGTAAGGGCTGTTCGACAGTGGAACACACTCCCTCGGAGGGTGTTGGAGTCTCCTTCTTTGGAGGTCTTTAAGCAGAGGCTGGATGGCCATCTCTCAGGGATGCTTTGATTGGGAGTTCCTGCATGGCAGAATGGGGTTGGACTGGATGGCCCTTTTTGGGGTCTTTTCCAACTATGATTCTATACTTAAAATCTGCCTACTCCAGTCTTTATGTTGCAGTCTTGCAGACACCCTTGTTAGAGGACTGTAGGAGATGTTGTTCAAAAGGCAATTTTTCCAGGCACTGTGTATCATGCAGAACATGATCATTTCTGATTGGTGACACTGAAAGTGGTGATCAGAGTGACAAGTATTTCCCATTATTTTTCTCTGTTGTTATTATTATATTTGCTGTTGTTATTCATATTCATATCCCACCATCTCCCCAAAACTGAGGCTCAGGGCAGCTAGCCCCCTTTCTTTCAGAAATCTGACATATGTTTCTACTCACTCATCCACCCCCATGCAATTTGTCCCATTTGTGGTCTTCCCATAATAAACATATACATATTGTGGTGCCATCACTGTATACTCTAATAATAATAATAATAATAATATTTATTTCTATTCCGCCCCTCTGAACAAGCAATCGGGGCGGAGTACAGCAGAGGTTAGAACAATATCAAGTTAAAATACCCCTTCCTTACCCTTACCACCCTCCCTTAAAAAAGAATTAAATCGCAATAGAGTTAAAAACATAATAGATTAAAATAACAATGCGCAATAGTAGGGAGCGGACTCAGCTTAGGTTGTATGGAGAAAAATAGAGGAAAAGATTTAAAAAGCCCTTAAAACCTAGGTATGGAGCTGGGGATATTCACATTCTCTGGGAAAAGCCCTCTGGGAGGTCTGTACCAGCTTGGTCTTCATGGGTTGAAGCAGGTTCCTCCCAGAGGACCGGAGTGTGTGGGGGGGGGGGGTTCATATGGGAGGAGGCGGTCCCTTAGATAAGATGGGCCCAAGCCATGACGGGCTTTAAAGGTTAAAACCAACACCTTGTACTGTGCCCGGAAACTGATCGGCAGCCAGTGGAGGGCTTTTAGCACAGGAGTGATATGCTCTCTCCTGGATGTTCCAGCCAGAAGCCTGGCTGCCATATTTTGGACCATTTGTAGTTTCCGGGTTAGGCACAAGGGTAGCCCCATGTAGAGTGCATTACAGTAGTCCAAACGTGAGGTTACCAGCGCGTGTATCACAGTTTCCAGATCCCTCTTCTCCAGGAAAGGGCGCAGCTGGCGTATCAACCGAAGCGGTAACAAGCGCTCCTGACCGTTGCGTTCACCTGACTTGTCATGTGAAGCGACGGATCAAGGAGTACCCCCAGACTGCGAACAGAGTCCTTCGAGGAGAGTGTGACTCCATCGAGGACTGGAAGTTGTATTCCCAAACCTGGTTTCGGGCCTGTGACTGTGAGCACCTCCGTTTTGTCTGGATTAAGCTTCAATCGGTTTTTCCTTATCCAATCCATTAATGCCGCAAGGCAGTCATTGAGAGAGGAGATGCCATCTCAGGTCTGAGCAGACGATCTGGTCACGGAGAAATAGATCTGAGTGTCATCAGCGTACTGATGACACTGAGCTCCGTGCTTCCAAATGATCTCACCCAACGGCTTCATATAAATATTGAATAACATCGGGGACAGAATAGCGCCCTGTGGAACGCCACAGCTAAGCTCAATTTTAGAAGAGCAGCTGTCCCTGAGTCTCACTCTTTGAGATCTGCCGGATAGGAAGGAATGGAACCACCGGAGTGCGGTGCCACCAATCCCCAACTCTCTCAGCCGATCTAAAAGGATGGAATGATTGATTGTATCAAAAGCTGCGGAGAGATCCAAGAGCACCAACAGGGTCACACTACCCCTGTCGATGCTCAGGCGGAGGTCGTCAGAGCAACCATGGCTGTCTCCACTCCATAACCTGCCCTGAAGCCGGCTCTGAGTTCTAGCTGGCTCAGTTCTAGCTGAATATATATAATAATATTTATTTATTTATACCCCACTCTTCAGCCCTAAAGGCTATCAGAGTGGCTTACAATCATTATTTCAATTAGACGGTTCCCTACCCCCAGGCTTACAATCTAAGAAGACACGACACAAAAGGAGAAGGGAATGGTGGTGGGGAAGGGGATCAGGTCCAAAAGTTCTTCTCTCCCTCTGATGCCTGGACCAAGGCAGATGGCATGAAGGGAGAGCTCTGCTTCATAATCTAGGACAGGCCTGATGAGTTTGGCCAGTCCTTTCACTCCCTCCTAGGTTAGATGGTGTTGTCATGGAGGGAAGGCACTTCAACTTAAGGCCAGGTCCAATGGTGAATAGCCCTGGCCCAGGACAGAACCCTGTGTCACCCCACTGGTCACTTCTCTCCAGGATGAAAAGGAACCATTGTTGAGCACCCTTTGGGTTCGGCTGGTCAACTAATTACAAATCCAAGTAACAGTTACCTTGTCTAGTCCACATTTTCCAAGCTCGTTTGCAAGATTGTCATGGGGAAGACCCACACAAATGGCCTCCAGAAAGCACTCTTAAGTTACAGGCCTTTAAACTTTGTACTCAAGTGAAGTTGTTAAAGGCCTGCAATCATGTGGATGACTTCAGTCATGTAGGTCTGCAGTTTGAACATAGCACCTCAGTCTCACTGCCATAGAGTGCCTGTTTCATCTTAAGGAACTACGGGATTGTCACCTTTAAACTTTACAGACCCATCATGGGTAGAACTGTCCTACTGTGTACAGATATAGCATTTCAAACTTACCTGAATGTGTTGCAGAAAAGCAGCATGATCACTGAAGCCTATTCCAAGTGCAAATGGACATACCAGAGTTGCATGAGACCTGTCCTTTTTTTTCAGAAAGACCATATAAACATTTCTGCTTGCTTTAGGCAGAAGTGAGTGGATCAGTGAGTGCGGAAGATGCATTTTCCTAAACTTATGGAAATATGTAGTTTCACAGGTATAGCCCAGCAACATCAAGAAGGTCACACATTCCCTGCTGTTGCTTTAGCCAGGTGTTTGAAGCATCCAGAGGAACAAATGTGCTTATGATATGAACAAGCACCCTTAGCCTGATGAACAGGTGAGTTCACAACATGAGCTCATACATGAGTTGAGCTGCAAAGAGTAAATTTGTTTCTTTGTTTGTTGTGTGCCTTCAAGTTGTTTCGCCTTACGACAACCTGGGGTTTCCTTGGCAAGATTTGTTCAGAGAAGGTTTGCCATTGCTTTCCCCTAAGGAGCCAATATTAAAGAGCAGATATTATATTACTAATAGCAATAGTAAAGAGTAGATATGCAAGAGCAAAAAATGTGACTGGAAAGGCTCCTTGTTTGCCCCTTCGAACTGCAAATGTGACTTCTTTGCTGCTGGATGGAGCCTTTCAATACAGCTGCATCAGGCTGCCTTTTGAGAATAAAAGACAAGCTCTTTCTTCTCCAAAGACCTACAAGCCAAAGTGCTTATTCATATATAGATCTTATGGTGCAGTGAATGTCACTCTGCTGATCTCATGCAACTAATTAGCAGGTGAAATCATCTCCTTAGATAGGAAGGAAAATTTTTATTCATCAGCAGATTTGTTTATGAGATCTTGCTCATCAGTAGGTGTTTTTGGAGGTGCCCTTTATCTTACATATTCAACATATTTTAAACAGTTTAAAACATTTTAATACAATTGTCTATTTAATGAGGGAGGGGTTGCACCGTATATATTTTTAAGTGTACTGTATTTTATTTTAATCTTACACTTTAAGCTGCCTTGGCTTCCATATTAGAAGAAAGGCAGGATAGAAATAAAATTAATAAAAGAATAAAATGATTTATTGTTTGTCTTATATCCTTTGGAGGGAGGGAGACTTTAAGGGGGGGGGGAGGGGGGTTGTTTCCAGAGGAGTTACCCAGTGTGATATGACTAAAGTTGTGTTGTTCTTCTGTTACTTTGAATTAGGAAATTCTGGGAAGTAAGAAGGTTCTGCCTACCCAGCTTTGGAGACATCCCTCCCTGCAAACATTAAAACAGTTTGATCACCATGGAAAAATACAGTGTGCTAAAGATACTTGGAGAAGGATCATATGGGAGAGTTCTTTTGGTCCATCATAGAAACAGAAGCCAGAAATATGCAATGAAAGAAATAAGACTTCCAAAGGTAACTGTTAGCTATCCACATATTTTGAAAGCAAAATTGACAGAAAGTTTGTTTTGATTTGTAGTTGTTAACTTATCTCTATGTAGTCACTATCTAGATTTATCCATTTTTCCCAGCGTATCTTGACCCTCTGAATACCTGATATTGTAGAACCCTGCAGATTGCGCCTGAAGAGGACTTTACACTTTAGTCACTTCTGGCAGAGCCAGTCTCAAAAATAAAGGATGCAATGAGCTGATTTTCTCAGCAACATGCACTTAGGGACCAATAATGGAGCTTTCTAGATTGGCAAAAAGAAGTGTGTTCATGGCTGCATGAAACTCTAGCCTTTAGATGAGAAAAAGGGAAAATGTGCCATGAAAATGCTTTTTTTGCGTTTTAGGGGAGAAGAAGCGCCTTTAAAAAGGTGCTGGTTTTCCCAGCTTCTTTTTTAAAAATTGCAGAACAGCACAGTTCCATCTAAAGGCTGTGGTGCAGCTGCTAAGCATTAAGGAAAAGGCAACTTCATGTCACACTTTCCTGCCAATCTAGAAAGCCCCAATGACACTGACAAAATTTAATCAATATGCCATAATAACTTCCAGATGATAATTATTACTTTACAATACCCCCTCGTAAGGAGCAATCTGCAGATTTCTACAATATCAGGTATTCGGAGGGTCAAGATAAACTGGGAGAAATGTATAAATCTAGATAGTGACCACATAGAGATAAGTTAACAACTACAAATCAAAACAAACTTTCGGTCAATTTTTTAAAATGGTTCTCATTAAAACTTTTGGGCACCCCCTCGTACTTATTTTACTGCAGTAGCTCTATATTTTTACTGTTTTCAGTCTGTCCTTGATACAGAGAAGTCCTGGAATGAATCAATTCTTTTGGCTAAAATGAAACATCCAAATATTGTCACATTTACAGAATCATTTGAAGGTGAGTATAGGTATTTCAAATAACCGGCTTTATTTACATACTGTAATTCCATTTGTAGAATTAATTCTTTGTGCCTTTTTAAAAACTACACTACAGTAGAGTCCCGATTATCCGACATTCGGTAATCTGACATTCCGGATTATCCGACGTTGGCTGAATTAGGACATGCCCCCCCCAAACACGCCCCCAAAATGCCGGCTGCGATGGGCAAGGAGCCAGAACAGGCCTCAGAACAGGCCCCAAGTACAGCGGCGATGGCAGCATCGGGCCCAAAACAGGCCCTAGAACAGGCCTGTCTTCCTCCTCCTCCTCACTGCCCGGCCTCGGCAGCAGCCCTGGAGGACATTGGAGGATGCCGCTTGCCTCTGTCCTTCCCGTGGTGAGAGTGGCGGAGGAGAAGACTGCTGGGTGGGGCTCCTTGGATGTGCCTCCATCTGGCGTGCCTCGGCCGCCAAGGACCCCCCCCCCCCCCGCCACAGCCAACTATGAGCAGGTAAGATAAGCAGGGAAGGAGACAGGGAGGGAACGAGGGAGGGAGGTAAGGAAGGAAGGAAGGAAGAAGGAGGGAAGACATAAACAGTACCGGCTGATAGTCGGATAATCCCTCTGGATTATCCGACATTTTTGGTTATCCGACCATCAGCCGGTCCCGTTTATGTCGGATAATCGACTCTACTGTATTTGTGTTGCCTAAATAATAATGCAATAGTAATACATTTTGCATAATCTAAGGAAATATTCTTAAACTCTCTAAACATTAGATGATGGACATCTGTATATTGTGATGGAATACTGTGATGATGGAGATCTGATGCAAAAGATTAAACTTCAGAAAGGAAAATTGTTTCTGGAAGATACAGTAAGTACATAATACCTGAGTGTATTTGGGGTATTTGTTTTTAAGCATTTTGTTGGCACATGGTATATCAGGGTATTTCCTGAACTCAGCAGGGCTGATGCCTTATATGGGTCCCTTCCCATCCTCACGTGAGTCTCCCTGATGTTGCTACTGCAGCTTTTGTCCCCTTCATTTATAGTCATGTTTCAGCCTCTGGAGACCAGGGTTGAAGTTCCCACTTGTCCATGGAAACCCACTGGCTGATCTTAGGCAAGGCACTCTCTCTCAGTCTCAGAAGAAAACAAAGACAAACCTGTCTGAACAAATCTTGCCAAGAAAACCCCATGATGGGGTCACCATAAGTCAGAAATGATTTGAAGGTACACAGCAACAGCAATTCAACACACCTGCCTTTGTTGTCCTGCTACCTTTCCCAGCCCTACTAAAGTTGCCCAGCAGCTCCTCTTACCACCACCACCCCATTCACCCTTCAGCTCCCTCCAGCTCAGCATTGGTTACTCAGAAGCTCTTCTTAGCAGCCTCTTTCCCCACCATCATCTTATCAGTCC
Organism: Urosaurus nigricauda; assembly: GCA_034509955.1. NCBI lineage: Eukaryota > Metazoa > Chordata > Lepidosauria > Squamata > Phrynosomatidae > Urosaurus > Urosaurus nigricauda. Next base: position 225,090,518 of record JAOEGL010000001.1, read on the forward strand.
TCTCAAAATTATTCCACAAGTCTTCCCACCTCTTTCTAACTGGCCTTCCTGACCCCAAACACAGCTATTGCTCAAGTTCATGAGGCAACAGTAAGCCCTCCCTCCAAGAACAAGTAAAGTGTAATTCCATGTGCTATATCTTTTCTTTTCTTAACCATAGATACTAGACTGGTTTACACAGATATGTCTTGGTGTAAAATACATTCATGATAAGCGTGTGTTGCACAGAGACATCAAATCCAAGGTAAGTGAAATAGATATTTACAGACCTTTACTACAAGAGAACTGCCAGTTCTTTCCTAAAGACACCAAAATTTTTGAATATCCTAAGGCTAGTTCCTTTGTAAAATTCTGTTTTATTTTTCTTTATATATCTCTTTCAACTGTTTATATTTTGTCATTCTTCCTTAAAAAATCCCGTTCATATGCTGGAATTGCTTGATTGTAAGGGTGCCCACAGTCATTCAGAGGATTGTCATATAATATTTCTTCCCAGATAATTTGAATTCCACTCCAATGTCACTTAACTTTATAAAATAGAAACATGCCCCTGATTGATTTGAGAGATTTCCAGATAAAGCAAAGCTGGGGCAACCCACATTCTGTAAGTAGCATTCATAGGCTGTCTGTGTAGCTGCCATGGGTACCCTGCCCCACTTCCAGTTCCACTCCCCACACTGCTGTTGTTGACACCACCACAAAGAATCTGTAAAGACCATCAACCCTGTGTGTCCATGTTTCTCAGTAAAATTGGGCTCCAAACAGCCGAAACAGAATTGTTGGGGATGGAGAGAGAATTTTAATCTCATCTGTGCATCAGTGGCCTGGATCAAGACTGCTGCAAGGAAGGATGAGGTAGAGAACTCTCTGTCTCTCCTCCCAATAATCTGGGATCAGGATATGAATGGGAAAGAAAATGTGTATGTGGCATGCAGGAGCTGTCCTTGGCTGTCCAACCAACATCACCTCTGGGTGGGAAATTTCCACTGATAAATATTGTGCATTTTATTTTGCGTAAACATAGTGCATTTTATTTTGCGTAAAACAAAAAAGTAACTATGGAGCGAAACAGACCATTTCTTTGCGCCACCTTCCAGGTGGTTTGGGAGTGGGGTGTTTACACGCTGCATGCTCCCTAGTCACCCAGAAGCCGCCTGACCATTTACATGGGGTGGCTTCATGATGTCCCAGTGATGTAGCATTTACACACTGCATGCTGCCAGAACATCAGGAAGTCCTCTTCCAGCCATGGCGTAGGTGGAAAAGGCAGCCTTTTGCTGCCCAGAAAAGGAGCAGCTTTTTGCAGCTCCTTTTTTGGGCAGCTTCAAGGCAGATTGGGGCTGCAGCGGGTGGTTGCCCATCAATTTCACCCCTGTATTAGGGATGCTTGTTAGTTCATAGCTAATGCATTCTGATGATTGAATTAGACATGATGTAGAACAGCCACTTTTAGTGAGACACAAGATATGAATGCGGCCTATACAGCAGTTGAGTGCTGATTAAATAATGCAAAGGTTAACATGGGGATTTAACTTTTTTCCATGTTTGTTTGAACTGTTCTTTTTACTGTTTAATCCAGAACATATTTCTCACACAACATGGGAAAGTAAAACTGGGAGATTTTGGATCAGCGCTTCTTCTCACTAGGCAAGTAAATCCCATTTGGGGAACTAGATGCTTTTCACTGATGATTTAAAAAAAAAACTTGTTAGCTATTTTAGAAATACTACTCTGTTGTTTCTAATGATACCTGTATTTGTTTTTGGGCAAGCCCAATGGCATACGCTTGTTCCTTCGTGGGAACTCCTTATTATGTGCCTCCAGAAATATGGGAGAACATGCCCTACAACAATAAAAGGTAAGCGTGATGCTGAACCAGGAAAAGCATTTGCTTTATTCTTGTGTGGCATTAGATAAATAATGCAAAAATCAGTCAATGCCAATCTGGACAAAACTATTCAATTTGCAAATTTGATTCAGAGTCTATTATTTTTTGCATTTTTGCCATGGTACAACAATCATGGTGACAAAAAAGACAAGACTTTGTGAAGGGGAGTAGAGTTGTATACATGCTCTTAAAACTTATGTCACACTACTCCTAATTATTACCTTGTTGTTGATGAACCTATCACAGGGTTTTCTTGGCAAGATTTTTTTCAGAGGAGGGTGGCTGTTGTCTACCTCTGGGGCTGAGAGAGTATGACTTCCCCACCCCTGCTATAGAGGTAAATTCATTGTCAGTAATGGGAGAGATATAAATAGTGATTTAGATGCATGCAGAGGGCTTAAAACTCATTCAGTGGCAGTGTTGGTATTTTGCTTTGAACAGCTGACCCTTATTCAAAATTGATTTTAAAACTTCCATGAGGGCTAACCTAGGGATTAAAGTACCTAATCTATGTACAGAATTTATTCTGCATATAAATTCCTATGAAATGATGTGGGGTGTGGTTAAAGTATAATATGGACTGAACTTTCCTTTTTCATCTGAAATCTCTTTCTAAAATGTAATTATTCAAAGTGAGGCTCTTGAAACTAGAAATAACCATTGTTGTTGTGTGCCTTCAAGTCATTTCTGACTTATGACAACAGTAAGGCAAACTTGTCACAAGCTTTACTTGGCAAGATTTATTCAGAGAGGTTTTGTCTTTGTCTTCCTCTGAGGCTGAGAGAGTGTGCCTTGCACAAGATCACCTGGAATACAGTCTGACCATCCTGATTTGTATGGTGCAAGCCATTTAACTTACCCAGCTGTGTATATAATGTGTGTATAATAATATATAAAGCTCTTTTTCTTGTTTTCATTTTTCTAATCACAAGATATTTCATTTGTAGCAAAACTAACTCATGTTTCAAACCTGTCTTTCCAGTGACATATGGTCTTTGGGTTGCATTTTATATGAGCTATGCACTCTTAAACATCCAGTAAGTCCTATTTCTTCCTTTTTCTTTTCTTTTCATTTTTTACCTCAAAGAACTGATTCAGGGCATGTTTCTATATTATGTTAATACCCAGAGGCCAACTCTTGACATCCCAAGTCACTTGTCAGTATGTAATAAATAAAAAACACTGTGGCACAGCTGCTGAAGCACGTGCATCCAGATACATTACTGTGAAGAAGCTGCATTATTGCACACCTTTCTCTGCAGAACCATGTATTGCTGCCCCAATGAACAATACTATATGCACTTGCTCTAACAATGGTATTGTATTTTTTGACAATTCCTAGGTTGCTTGGTTAATGCCAAACAAAGAGAAACACCTTCAATGCATATGGAGTGACATTTCTTTTTGGGAAATCTAGAGATACCCTCCTCTGTCAGCTGTAAAAAAACATTTAAACCCTAAGAGCCAGTGGGGAATAGTTTTCATGGGAGTGGGACTGTACAGAGATGGGACAGATTTGTCCATTCCCAGCTGTGATCCATCCAAAATTGCCCCACACAGCAATTAGGCTTTTTATATATATATATAAAAAAACAAAACATTATGTTAGTGCTATTGGAACCTTTATTTAAAGCTGAGTTGCCATGTATGAAGATTGACGGGAGTACCAAATGCAGGAGGGCTAACCCAACTATAACGCTCTTGCACCTAGAGATGTCACTGCAGACAATTATGTTTTCTAAAACAACTTTTAAGAACTCTAATAGGTGACAGGATGAGCAATAGACATTGCTGATCAGAGGTTTCCCACCTCTAGTGTTATGCATGCTTCTAGTTCATTTGCATGCATTGGTATAAAGATAGCATTAATTAATTTTTGTACAATGCCTAGATCTTTTAGGCATTTTAAAAATGAAAAATATCTCTGCTACCATACTAAATCATCTGCTTTCTTTCCATATTTATTTAATTTAGTTTCAGGCCAATAGCTGGAAGAATCTTATACTTAAGATATGTAAAGGATACTACAATCCACTTCCATCACATTATACATATGAACTTCAGTATTTGATAAAGCAAATGTTCAGGAAGAATCCCAAGAACCGTCCATCTGCTAGCACAATTCTTGCAAGAAACTGTCTGGCAAAGCGTGTAAGAAATTTTTCTTCAGAAGAGGTATTTGCCTACTTTTGATAATTTCTTCACTTTCTGGCCATAAAATTCAGTGCCTTCAAAATGCTAGCAAGCCAGAATGTTTTAAATTGATTAGCATAATGAGAGCTCTGTTTGTTCAAATGTAAAATTTCTACTGAGTGTTTGGAATATTTTAGAATAAGATACAACTAGAAATATATGGTTTCCATCCACTATTGGATGTGTTGACTTCCATCTCCAGATATGATTTCATGAGTTTCCCAGTCTTTTGAGCAGATTTGAGGTTTGTGATAGGGAGCAGCCAAGAGAGGTGAAACAGTAATCTGTTCTGCTACTGGTGAATGGACACAAAAAATTTCAGAACAGATTTTAGCATATTTTTTATATAGCCACTGACGTCATCTGATTTTCAGATCATAGTGATTTCACTGATTTTCATATCATATCATAGTGATAGATAACAAACTTGATTGGTACATTATATTCTTAAAACTAATGAATAGCAAACCATAATTTCCAGTTATGTTATATTTATTTGTGAAACGAATATCCTGAAATGTTAAATTTAAAAAAAATTTATTTGATAAAAACAAAGTGTAAAGTTGTACCATACCAAGCTTCTAGTATCATTCATAGTTTCCCCCCTTCCCTCCCACTATGATTTATTTTCCCCACCAACATTTTTCTTCTATTCTTAACAGTGTTGCTTTTTTATTCCTCGTTTCCAACAATGAATTTTCCATTTCCCTATCTAGCTTTTCCTTAATTCATCTCTATAGTTCTCTTAATATATTTCTTCCTATATTATCTCATGTTTCCTTTACCATATTTATTTAGACATTTAACCTCTATTTATAATGATTCCAGAGTCGGATATTGCGTTTTCCCTTAATTAATTTCTACCTAGACCTATCACTCGATATTCACCATATCACTTTAGCATTCCGACAAACTCAAATGGATTTTTACCATTTTTTTTACAGTATTCAATGAAAGGCTCCCATCCCAGATCTTCTTCCTTAATCTCCTCCTCCCTTAATAGTTTTGTTAAGTTATCCATTTCCACTACCTCTAAAATCTTAATAAGCCAGTCATCAACATCCAAAGGGTTATTCCCTTTCCAGTTTCTTGCATGGGGTGGAGCCAAGATGGCGAGGTGGTAAGTCACAGCTTGTGGCAGAAATGTTTAAATACAAGTACAGTCAGCCCTTGGTATCCGCAGGGGTTCTGTTCCGGACTCCCCCCTCTACAGATACCAAGATACTGTACTTATATTTAAACATTTCAGGATATCCATGTCACAAATAAATATAACTTTACTGGAAATTATGGTTTGCTATTCATTACTTCCAAGAATATGATGTACCAATCAAGGGAGGAGGACTTCAGTCTAGTTGTTCTCAGTGGCGGAACAACTGCGTGCATGCACTGTCATTGGGGACATTGGGTCTGCGGATGCCGAGGTTCCACTGTATGAAAATCATACAGTGATTTTCAAAATCAATCAAGTAACTAAAATATTGACACAGGCTAGAAATCAGAAATGCCAAAAATACAGAATTGTATTTACTTCTTTGAGGCTTTAATTCATGTTTCCATAAATGTTTCAAAGTTTTCTAATTCTCACATAAGCTTTCAGATTCCTCCCCATGCACATGACACTGAGAAGTATCCACGTGGATACAGGATTTTTAAAAAACTGCCTACCTGGTTATAATTTTAATAGCAATCCTTTAGTCTTAGAATTATACTGGTGAATATTGACAGTGGCCCTATGTCAGTAGATCAGTAAATGTCATGGACAAGAGTGTTTTAGGGTGTAGTTGTTTTGGGACCCCTGCCAGATAAAATGAATATTACTGCCTTGTGATTATTAATAAGATCAGTCTTTTGAATATTTACTGTGATGTACACACTGTGTTTTCCATTTATGTCGGTAGCACCAAGGAGTTTGGATATAGTCCCAGAAATTGAGATTCTTTCCTGTGCTTCACAGCATTAAATATAATGACAGGATATTTGTAACTCACATGCCAGTGTGGTATAGTAATTTGAGTGTTGGAGTATGACTCTGGAGACCAGGGTTCGAATCTCCACGTCATGGCAAGCCCCTGCTGAACAAATCTTGCAAAGAAATCTCTGTACTAGGTTTGCCATAGGCTGGAAACAACTTGAAGGCACACAACAAGTTGTAATTCACACGTTTGTCAAAAATATTTTCTCACTGATTAAAGCACAGTAGCACAAAAGTAGCTAGACTTTATATGTTTTGTTACATTATACTTTTGTTCAATAACATATTATTAATACTGTTCCTAAACATTTTAAAGGAGGAAGGAAAATACATCAGGAATAAGAACAGCTGTCCAGAAGCACTAGCTGTTTCCAAGAGTTCCTGTGAAATGGGATCAGAGAAAACAGCTGTGGATAAAAAAGGTAAAATATATTTAGAATTCTGAAGTGATTTGTCAACTGAGCCTATTTCTGATGAAGTCATTTTGGGGGCTTCCATGAATTCAGGTGATCTATGAATTGCTTCTTTAAAGCTGAAATTCTATATATAGTTGGCCCTCTGTTCTCACAGGGGATCCGTTCCAGACACACACACCCGCGAAAATGGAGGCTCGAGCTTATTCAAGCCCCATAAGCTTGAATGGAGTGTGCCCTTGTGTGCATGCCATTGCAATTAGCGGAGGTTGCCCCTCCATGCATATTCAAGAACGTGGATCTCAGATCCACACATTAGGAGGAGTAATTGTACACCAGGGAGAAGCCCTATTAAATTTAAGAGATATTTACTTCTGAGTACAGTGAGCCCTTGGTATCTACTAGAGTTTGGTTTTAGGAACCCCCATGGATACCAAAATTCATGGATGCTGGAGTTCCATTAAATAGAGTGGATAGTAAAATGGTGTCCCTTATATAAAATGCCAAAATCAAGGTTTGCTTTTTGGAATTTATATTTCTTTTGAATATTTTCAAGCTGTGGATGGTGGGGTCTGTAGATAAAGAATCCATTGATATGGAGGGTCAGCTGTACATGTGCATGAGACTGGGCTGTCTGATGGAGTACAGAAATGGTAGAAGACACAAGTGAAGTATCATAAAACATATTATAAAATCTTCCCAGAAGCTGATTTACAAAACCCACGGAGACGACAGTGGGAAAAAGGAAGATCCACTAAAGTGATGAACATCCTGGAAAATGCATCTTTACTTTCTTCTAGTATTACAACAAAGGAAGAAACAAGTAAGAAATTATTACGTGTTTATGTGTTAGTTTATGTCTGTGTGTCTATGTAAAAAACATATACTGGTATGTGTACACATATTTGCTTTAGTGTATAATCTCTGTCTAGTTTAGAGTGTAGAAGAAATGCAGAGTTTGCTAGATTCTTTTCCCAAAAGAGGATTTTATTAAGAGAGAGGCATACCTTGCACCTATATTATCTTTTAGTCACCAAATGAACCCATGACAGTTAAAGTAGTATCAAACTGCATTAATTTTGTAGTGTGACTGCAGCCTGAGACTCCCAAAACAGTAGGATGAGAATTTGAACCCCTTCTTTATGTATCACAGTTTTGACTATGAAACAATAAAAAGGTAGAAAGGTAAAAAGAAAGTACAAAGATAAACCAGTAAGGAAATCTTCTCTAGGAACCAATTATTTCTGGAAATATTTTTTCCATTATTTGTTATAACAGGCAATTATTATTACAGGTGATACTGACTCTGACGATTGCAAGATCGTCAGATTGGCAGTTTGAGGCCCAAGTGCCATATGATGAGAGCTGTTGTCACCAGTTCCAGCTTCTGTCAATCTAGCAGTTTGAAAGCATGTAAAAGTGCAAGTAGATAAATAGGTGCCACTTCGGTGGGAAGGTAACAGCATTCTGTGCAGTCATGCTGGCCACATGATCACAGAGTTGTCTTTGACAATGCTGGCTCTTTGGCTTAGTAATGGAGATGAGCACCTCCCACTTATACTTAGACATGGCTTGACAACGTTGTCAAAGGGGAAACCTTTACCTTTACAGGCAATTATGCCACATTTCAGAAGTTACACCATTTTTTAAAATGGAGTGCTCATTATGGTAAGAAATTTGGCAGCTATGAGCTGAGAGAAACTATCCTCCAAATTTCAGTTTAGCTTATAATAACTTGTTTTGATATGACTTTTTCCTGTCTTTCCTATTGGTTGTTCTCCTTCAAAATAAAATTGGGTAAGTTGTGGAGAGAAGGGAAACCAGCTGGTGGGAAGACTGCAGTATATGGATAATATGTTAATCACACTGATTGTCCTCCCCCCCTCCCCGCCCCACACACATTCTTGGAAAAGCTGGGCCCATGCTGACAAGTGATGATTGAGTTTTGCCCATTTATACACAGTATACATATGGTAGAAACGATACAGACAAAGCAATGGGTAAACATTTAGTTTCTCAAGAAATGTTGCCTGATGTAGTTTTGCTCAAAATACAAAGGGTTAATAGGTAGATAGAAAGTGAGGTGGATTTATTTGGGAGATTTTCTACTATTTCATTGGGTCTTAATGAGGCTTTAGGTAATAATAATAATAATAATAATAATAATAATAATAATAATGTTTTATTTATAGACTGCTCCTCTATATCCAATCGGAGCGGGTTACATCAATTAAAAAATGCAAGATAAAATATACATGACCCATACCCAACCACCCACCCCTTAAAATTAAATTAAACTAACATCAATTAAAACGACATAATAAAAATTTCAATTTAAAACGGCAACCCATTGCATAGAGATCAGGGTCAAGTTGTTAAAATGCTAATGGGAGAGCTTAACCCAAACAGAGCCAGGAGGTTAAGGAATTTCTGGGAAGGCCTGCCGGAAGAGATGCGTCTTCAAGGCTTTTTAAAAGCAATCAGAAGATGTAATAAGACGCATCTCGTCCGGCAGGTCATTCCATAGCCTGGGAGCGACAGCCGAGAAGGCCCTCTGGGAGGTCTGTGTCAGCCTAGTCTTCATAGGCTGCAAAAGGTTCCTCCCAGAAGACCGGTGTGTGCGGGGGGTTCGTATGGGAGGAGGCGGTCCCTCAGATAAGATGGACCCAAGCCATGTAGGGCTTTAAAGGTTAAAACCAACACCTTGTACTGCGCTCGGAAACTAATCGGCAGCCAGTGGAGAGATTTGAGCACCGGTGTTATGTGCTCTCTTCTTGATGTTCCCGTGACAAGTCTGGCTGCCATATTCTGAACTAATTGAAGTTTCCGAGTTAGGCACAAGGGTAACCCCATGTAGAGCGCATTACAGAAGTCCAATCGTGAGGTTACCAAACAGCACTCATCTCAAAAATGGTGTTATCCAAGTTTTTCCCAAACCTGCAAAGGTAAACATAAATAGGTTTGTCAAATTCTTGTTATTTAAAGACAATAAAAATTAAATCTGTTGATTCTCAACTTTATGGGATCTATTTTCACACAGAAATGTATTGGTTTGTTTTATTTTTATTCCACTGTTTGTTCAAGAAGTTTAAGATGACATGCATAATCCCTACCTTTGTTATTCTCACAATAACTGTGTGAGTCTAAGGAGTCTTAAGTGATAAGAGGTAGTGCCTGAACCACAGTCACTCAGTGAGCTTTGTGGATGAGTTGAGATTTGAACATAGCTCTCTCTGATCTGCTACTCTATTTTCAGCCTATTCTTACTAGATCCATTTGTGAAGTACTTTGCAAGAAAAATGCTCAATTACTGACAGATAGTCCTTTTATTTTACACATACTAAAATAATTGTAAGTAGCAGCTGGTCGGTTAAAAGTGTTGTTTGTACCGGCAGATAAACCTGCTGTATGCTTACAGCACAGTTTTATGAAATGTTCCCACATAATTATAAACTGTAGCCACAATCCCTCACAATGTAACTGTACTGAAACTCTTGTTATGCTTTCCTTTATGTTAGAATATAGCTAGCACCATGTGCGATAATTTAATAACTGATTAATTGAGACATAAACATTCAAGGAGAACAGTCATATTTGCACATAAAAAGCTGGGAAAGTAGTAACTTTATACGTAAACCCTAATTCTTTTTATCTGGTCTTTGACCCAAACAATAACAGATCCTCTTTGATATTTTTTCCTAAATGACTTTTACTTATAATGAATTTGTATGGGTTCCTATTCTAGCAATTTAATGTTTGTTGTTTTTGTGATTAGGTGGCTGTGTGAGAAAATATGATGAAAATATTGTGCGTAAGCAGTGGTCTAAGGAACCTCCTGAAACCTTGATGAATATTCTTCACAATGCTGATATTAGTTTAGCTTTTAAAACATACACAATCTACAAAGCAGGTAAATCACAACATATCAGTACTTTAACACTGAATATGCCTCATCACATAGTTCTTTGAATGCTAGCTGGCGCTATCTGAACATTGGATGCAAGACTCTACAAGCATGTACTAGTTGGTGTGGTTTGTTTTGACAGCACAAGTCACAACTCTTTATCAAAAATATTGACTGGGTGATTAATCTGCTATTACCTTTTTGGACGATATCTTCAAAATGAATTGTGTCCAAGTGATGTTGGCTATTTTGAAAATAAAGTTTAGATATGATAAAATAACTTTAATACTACTATTACATAAAGTGATATTTATTTTGTTGAAGCCTCTGAGGACATTGTTCCGTCTCTCACAGTTGTTCCAAATTCAGATAACTATTAAGTTAAAAAAAGGAAGAGAAGTGTAATGCTACAGTTCCTGGAAAAGAAAGGAAAATCTGATACTCTTCACAGAACATCATAGTAGTTTTCTGTTTTGGCTGTAGGATATAATCATCATCATCATCATCATCATCATCATCATTTTCATTAGCATCATCATAAAAAATAATAAAATTTATTTGTATCCCGCCTTTCCCTGTTATGGATTGAGGTGGGTAACAACAGAACCAATATACAAAGTAAAAATACAGGTATAATAACAACAGTAAATAAAAACGTAACAATAGCAAATCCCATCCCCCCTCCCTCCCTCCCTCCCACCCACCCTAAAAAGCATACAAGTTAAGTCTAAAAAACAATCTGATCAAATGCGGAAAGCTAAGTGGAGGAGCAATTAAGTTTCATTACGAGGAGGTCAGTTTGGGAAAGCCTGCCGGAAGAGATCCGTCTTTTTGTCTTTTTAAAGGCATCTAATGATGTTATAAGGCATCTAATGACATCCTCCGGCACGTCATTCCAAATTTTTGGAGCGACAGCTGAGAACAATCTCTGGGAAGTCACCATCAGTCTGGTTTTCTTTGACTGAAGCAAGTTCTTCCCGGAAGATTGAGTGTGCGGGAAGGATTATATGGAAGTGTTCCCTCAGGTTCCCTCATGTAGGGCTTTATAGGTAATAACCAACACCTTATACTGTGCCCAGAAGCTAATAAGCAGTCAGTGTAAAGATTTCAGGATAGGTGTGATAGAATCAATTTTTTATTAATAATAATATTTTTATTATTGTTATTATTTCCTCCTCCTCCTCCTGCTCCTCCTCTTCCTCTTCTTCTTTTTTAGACAGTATCAGGTGTTTATGAGAGAGCAACTGGTCATAGTAAAGTGTTGGGGGCTGATTATGATACTAAATGTCTGCCAGGATTAGGCCAGTACAGCTCCATGTGTTGGATGATGTTTCTAAGTTATATGTGAATATGAGCATAGAATCATAGAATCATAGAGTTGGAAGAGACCACAAGGGCCATCCAGTCCAACCCCCTGCCATGCAGGAACTCCCAATCATAGCATCCCCGACAGATGGCCATCCAGCCTCTGCTTAAAGACCTCCAAGGATGGAGACTCCACTACACTTCGAGGGAGTGTGTTCCACCGTCGAACAGCCCTTACTGTCAGGAAGTTCCTCCTAATGTTGAGGTGGAATCTCTTTTCCTGCAGCTTGCATCCATTGTTCCACGTTCTAGTCTCTGCAGCAGCAGAAAACAAGCTTGCTCCCTCTTCAATATGACATCCCTTCAAATATTTGAACAGGGCTATCATATCACCTCTTAACCTTCTCTTCTCCAGGCTAAACATCCCCAGCTCTTTAAGTCGTTCCTCATAGGGCCTGGTTTCCAGACCCTTCACCATCTTAGTTGCCCTCCTTTGGACCTATCTGAAATTGAATGAATTTTGTTATTAGAATCTCTAATTTGGGATGCTGGTACAATGTAATGGATCTTCCAGGAAGAAACAGAGGATTCTGTGTCTAGCTGAAAGACTTCTTGGTTGCTGTTTCACAACTTAAATAGCTGGAGCAGTTTGTATCAAAGAAGGAACTGGAGAAAGTGTGGAATGGTTTTTTTTAACAGTCACAGTTATTAGATTAAACAGGTTCAGCACCGTTACATTTTATTTCATTTCAGACTTTGTGTGTGCAGGTATTTACCAATCATATTCATTCTTCCTGTTGTACTTGTGGACATTTTTTTTATTGATTTACATGAACACTGAATTTGCATTATTGCTGCAGAGACATTCCAATTCAGTTCAAGCATTCTAAGCAAAATGAAAGTAATATGAGAGAAGCATCAGCTACCAAGGTGTGCAGATAATTCTTTTTTTAATTTTAGGAGCTCAAATCACATATTTCTTTTCCCCAAAACTGGTACCACCACCTCTCCCACGGCATTTCTTAGCTAGAATTTGCTGTGGGATTACATGCTTTTTTGTCTTTTATTCTTTCCTCCTCTGATTTCTTGTGTCCTTAGTTTGCTGTTGAAGTGCTGCATTGATGTTTTTGGGGCATTTTAAGATAATGCCAACAGTAGTTTGCTGTAGTTCAGACATAATGGCAAACTATAACTAGCAAAACTTAGAAGGAATAGAAAGAACAAACTGATAAGAGAACAGAGATGAGAAGGTAGTCCATAAGCATGTGTTCCAGCCAAAGGCCCTAAAGCCCCTGGGAGTTCTAGTTTAATAAGATTGCAAATTTTTAAAATGATAAGAAACTATGTGCTTATTTAAATTACGCAGCAGTTGGTGATAAATGAGCCTATGGATGTGATAGTGGAAGTTCGAAAGAGAAGATGGAAGTTATATATATTCTGATACTAAAATTAGGGAGAATGTTCAGAATCAGATTTCTGGACACACACAAACTTGAACCCCTTTATGGGATGAAGACTTTTACATGAGAAAACAGGAAGTAAAGAATGAATTTTAGTCCAAAGCTTAGTTTTCTTCGTCTTGGGGATAGGAAACCTGTTTTTATTTCATTTTCTTAATTTTACAGCTTCAGATGATCTACTGAAGGGACCACTTACTGAAGACACAGAAGCATCTGATGAGCCAGATGGGGACATAATTATGGAGGATTCAGAGAGACTTGAACCTAGATCAGATGAGGAAGACACGTATGTAGACACATAGTTTATTATTACAGTTTCTTTTTATTTAACACTTTCTTTATATCAAACCTGACTAAGGAGATTACTACACGTTGCTTTTAAACCACAATCAGACCTGGAAAAAAGCAGCTTTGGCAATAGTCATCACATGGTGCTGCCTCTGACCTATACCAGTAACTGCTGCGTCCCTTTTCATTGATGGGAGAAACCCATCAATGAGCACACAGTCACTCTAGTCCCAAGGTGCAAAACAGTGATGCAAGGCCATATGCGATATTAGAAGTCACATGATGTCAGTATCTCCTCCATTTCATCTTCCCCCTAGCTATTTCCAAGCAAGCTGATTATTTCATTTTATTTCTATTTCTTTTGTCTTTTGTTTTTTTAAAAAAACAACAATCACAATAGCAGAGCTCCAAAATTGTGTGAAATTAAAAAAAAACAAACTGAAAGGCATGCTGCTGGGTAAAAGATAGGGCAGTGAGACAGAGTTAAGAGGGAATCAGAAAGAGAGTACAATGGCAACAATAGCCTGTTGCAGGATTGCAAAAATGTGTTATAATGGTTGCTCTGAAACCATGATGTTTTGTTCATTTTTTTAAACTGACTTGATTACTGCAAGAATGGGGTTTTTATGGTAATCTCTTTACATTAGTATTGTATCATATTCTAACATCATTGCCTTACAAAGCTGCTACAGTATTTAAGGAAGGCCATGTGGAAGAGTTAGTGTGTATGAGTTTTCAGATCTTCTTCTTCGTGGTCTCTGTGCCTCACACAATAGGGTTTGCGCCTGCGCAGAAGCTCCATTCGGAATGCTGAAAAGCTGAGCAGATTGGCGGGAGCCCCGCCCCTCCCATTCCCTGAGCATGCCCAATCCCGCCAATCTAGCTCCTCCTTCAGTTCTCTTTCGTCCGCCGCAAGAGTAACATCTCCTTCGGAGTGCTCTTCATCACGACGAAAGCTGAGTAGCTAGACTCTGTCTATTTTCTTTTATTTCTTTATTTTACTTTATTTTTGTTCTTTTTTCCGTTTTTCTCCCGTTTTTCCTTGAGCTGCCCCTTTTTGTCGGAACTTGAGGGTTTTGGCCCGGACGGGCCCCTCGCGACCGGACCGGCCTCTTATGGCCGCCCCGTTCAAGAAATGTTCCGACTGTGGCGGTAAAATCCCGGTTGTGGATGGACACTCGAAGTGCATTTTCTGCTTAGGCAGTTCCCACATCCCGGAGAAATGCAAGCATTGCAAGGCTTTTAATCCCGCCACGCTCCGCCAACGAGCAGACCGGCTCAAGGCCCACTTGTGGGAGAAGGCCCTCTCGGTCTCCCACTCCTCAGATCCGTCCACGGACCCCTTAGGACGTCTTCCAATCTCTAAGTTCCCGAGGATCCCGAAAATCAAAAGACCGACCTCGACGTCGACCTCGACACCGACGGAAATCTCCTTGGCGTCGGCCTCGGCCACGACTACTATGTCTCGCCCTGAAGGGCAACATAGGGAGCACAAGAAGCGGCCTTCATCCACCGAGCTGGAGAAGCCGAAAGCAAAAAAGCATAAGCATAAGGAGGTTCTCACTTCGGTTGCCTCGGCGGCTGCCCAGGCAGACCTGGCCATGTCTTTTCTTAGACAGCCTTCGGCCATTGACCTCTCAGTCCCGGCCCCGGTCACTGTACTAGACTCGGCGCCGGAGACTCTGGAACCCGCATTTCAGCCTGCATCTAACCAGGTCCTCGCCCCTACGGGGACGGTCTCGACCTCGGTCTCTACTGTTTCGCCTATTTCGGCTCGGACCTCTGTGCCACCGAAGGAAATCCTAGCCTCTTCGGAGCGTATTTACAGGCTGCGGTTCCCATCTCCTCCACCCCGGAAGTCTCCGGAACCATTCGAGGAGCACTACTTCGACTCGCCCCACTCGTCGGCCTCCTTTCTGGCGCGACATCGGGCTGAATCATATTGGAGAGAGCGTCATCCATCCTACCGCTCTTACTCTCCTTCGTAC
This sequence comes from Urosaurus nigricauda, assembly GCA_034509955.1. NCBI lineage: Eukaryota > Metazoa > Chordata > Lepidosauria > Squamata > Phrynosomatidae > Urosaurus > Urosaurus nigricauda. The sequence continues at coordinate 225,105,932 of JAOEGL010000001.1, forward strand.
CGGGATCGGTACCATGTCCGTGACCTCCATGTCGGAGACTCCTCACGATCTCGATCTCGCTCTCCCTTTCGGTCCCGGACCGAATACAGGGCCATATCACCTCCGCCGGCCTCGACAGCTACGGTGTCGAAACCTCCGGAATCGAGCGCCATTATGACCGTCTCGGCCTCAGCTACCGCTACTACTTCGACGTCGATAGTCTCCGCTCCGATCAGCTACGCGGACGCCTCGACGTCGACCTTCCGTACGGCGCCGACACAGCCCTATGTGGATCCGCAGTTGCCAGCCTCCCAGTCTACGGAGGAGTCTACGGGAGAGACGGACAACCGTCCCGACTCCCCACAGCCTGCCATTTCCTCTCCCAATGAGGAAGTTGAGGACCAAACACCGGGCTCGCCTGTCGAAGACCTCCATCTCTTTACTGGAATTGTCGACAGGATGGCTAGGGCAGTAGGCCTCCAGACGGCGCAGACGGCCCAGCCCCCTAGGGACCCCATCGATGGCCTCGTGGTACGTCCCCAGCAACCAGCGGTCATTCCATTCTTGCCTTCTTTCTCGGACATTATGGTGGCCTCTTGGACCAAGCCGGCCTCGACACCACCCGCTTCTAAGAAGCTTGACTCGTTGTATCGGGTGCAGTCGGATACGGCGCCATTCTTGTTCACCCACCCAGCTCCCAACTCTCTGGTAGTGGAATCTACTTGTAAGTCTACAGGCAAGTCCCATTCTGCCCCCGTGGACAAAGACGGCAGAAGGATGGACATCTTTGGCCGACGTTTCTACTCATCTGCGGTGCTGGCAGCAAAGGTCGCCAATATGCAAGGTTGCATGGCCGGCTATCAGAAGTTTTTGTGGGACCGTGTGGCTGCTTTCATTCCTTATCTGCCTCAGGCACAACAAGAGGCAGCTCAGGAATTCTACGCCGAGGCACTCTCCCTCATTGCTCAGGAAGTGCACCCAGCTAGACATGTCGTGAACTGTTCTGCGAAAGTGATGGCCGGTGCAGTGGCACTCCGCCGTTTCGCCTGGTTGAGGTCTACTTCTCTGTCCGAGGAAGCTAAGTCCAAAATTGAAGATCTTCCTTTCGATGGTGAAGGTCTATTTGCCGCTAAGACTGACGAATCCCTTGACACCATGGCCAAGGCTCGTCTGAACGGAAAGAGACTTGGGCTGACACCTAACAAGCCCTCATCCAGTCGCGTCTGGCGCCAAAGGCCCTACGACCCTGGCTTCACCCGTTCTCGCTCGGCTCCGTCCTCCACTTATAGGACCCAGCCTTACAATAGGAGGCCTTACAGACAACCTCAACAACAGCAGCAACAGCAGCAACAACAAAGGCAAGGCCAGCAACGTCAGCAGCAACAGCCTTCCAGAAAACCTTCCTCCAAGTCGCACTTTTGACGGGCTCTTGGAGGCGACACCCCATTTTTGTTTGCCAGTCTCCCTTTCCTCAGTCCCCAGACTTCGCCATTTTTACGAGAACTGGTCCAAGATCACCACGGACTCCTGGGTGCTTACCATCATCCGCCTGGGCTACGCCATAGAGTTCTCAAATATTCCACCAAATGGCGTTTTCTGCTCCACTCCCTCCTCTCCTCCTCTTCTGGAGGAGATTTCCTCCCTTCTCGACAAAGGAGCCATACAACGTGTTCCACCGTGCTACAAACACCAAGGCTTCTACTCCAGGTACTTCACAGTTCCGAAGAGAGGAGGAGGCCTACGCCCCATCTTGGACCTGAGAGGCGTCAACTCATACATCATGATCCGCAAGTTCAAGATGGTGACTCTCCAATCCATCTTGCCGTTCCTGCACCAAGGGGACTGGTTTGCATCCATAGACCTAAAGGATGCTTACTTCCACATCAGCATCAGGCCTCAACATTGGAAGTATCTCCGTTTCGCCATAGATGGAGATCTCTATCAATATACCGTTCTTCCTTTTGGCCTCTCTACCGCTCCTCGAGTGTTCACAAAGTGCATGGCGGTGGTCATCTCTCACCTTCGTCTTCAAGGAATAAAGATATTCCCTTACCTCGACGACTGGCTTCTGGTGTCGTCCTCCAAGACACAACTGTACAAAGATGTCCAGTACACTCTGGATCTGCTAGCAGACTTGGGACTCAAAGTCAATCTGCCAAAATCCATTCTCCACCCTGTGAGGGTGATAGACTATATAGGCACGTCCCTGGACTCTGTGATGGGTCGAGCCTACCTTCCCACCGGACGGGCGGAGGCCCTCTGGGAACAGCTGCGGTCTGTCCTTCACTCTCACCGTCCGTCGGCAAAGGACATTCAGAGACTGCTAGGCCACCTGGCCTCAACTACAGCGGTGACCTACCTGGCTCGTCTCAGGCTCAGGCCTCTCCAAGCTTGGTTCCTGGCTGCCTTCGATCACTTGAGGGACAATCCGTCCAAGAGACTCTTGTTGCCACCTCATGTCAGAGACTCTCTCAGGTGGTGGATGTCTCCCTCCAATATCCTCAAGGGGATGCCCTTCCAAACGCCGGAACCGTCCAGGATGGTCACTACAGACGCGTCCATGTCAGGATGGGGCGCACATCTCAACGGCTTGTGTGTGCAGGGACAGTGGTCTGCTCAGGAGGCAGTATTGCACATAAATGCCTTGGAACTGTTGGCAGTCATCAAAGCCTTCAGGGCATTCGAAAATCATCTCCTCCACAGAGTTGTGCAGATAGTATCAGACAACACAACCACTGTCTGGTACATCAACAAGCAAGGAGGAACTCACTCTCCAGTCCTCTTGCGTCTCTCCCAGCAGCTGTGGACGTGGTGCCACCACCGTTCCATTCATCCAGTGGCCATTCACCTGGCAGGAAAGGACAATGTGCTGGCAGACTCCCTCAGCAGGGACAAGGTGCTGCAGCACGAATGGACTCTGTCGAGTTCGGCCTTCAATCTCCTGACGTCTCGTTGGGGAATTCCCTCAGTGGACCTGTTTGCCACTCCAGAGAACGCCCAATGCCAGGCATTCTACACCAGAGCGGGCAAAGGACGAGGATCCATGGGGGACGCCTTCCTTTGCAGTTGGAGTCGAGACCTCTTGTATGCATTTCCCCCCTTTCCTCTGATCTCCAGGACGGTGGCCAAGATGGCCAGGGACCGGTCCAACGCCATACTGTTGACTCCGTTCTGGCCCAGACAACCCTGGTTCACTCCTCTTCTTCATTTGGCCAGGGGCCAATACTTCCACCTACCGAAGTGGCCAGACCTGTTGTCCCACTCCAATGGAGCGGTCCTGCACCCGGACTTGGTCAATCTACGGATGACGGCGTGGAGGATCCAGCCATAGAGTCTCCTGACTTGCTCAGGGTCCTGTCTGCCTCGAGAAAGGACTCCACCAAGAGATCCTATGCATATAAGTGGAAGCGCTTCTGTGCCTTCGCGGAGGCTAGGTCTGAACCTTCCTCACCTGTGAGCCTTAGTACTGTTTTGCATTTTCTGCTGCACCTCAGGGATCAAGGCCTGGCCTTCTCTTCCCTCAAGGTCTACTTGTCGGCTATTGTAGCCAATCAGCCACCCGGCTCACGGTCAGCTCGCCTCTTCACGTCACCCACGTTAAAGAGGTTCTTCAAGGGACTACATCACCTTTATCCACCATTGCCACCCCTGGCTCCGGCCTGGTCTCTCTCTCTGGTACTTACACAACTTACGAGACCTCCATTTGAGCCCTTGGGCTCTGCTTCCTTGAGACTGCTGACACTCAAAGTGTCCTTTCTTGTGGCCATAACTTCAGCCAGACGTGCTTCTGAACTGACGGCCCTACGCTCAGATGAGCCTTACTTGACCTTTCATAGGGATAAGGTGGTCCTTAGACCGGACATTTCCTTCCTCCCTAAAGTGGTTTCTCAGTTTCACCTCTCCCAGGAGATTGTGCTTCCTAACTTTTATCCAGATCCTTCTTCGCCTCTGGAAAAGACTATGCACACCCTGGATGTTCGCCGTGCTTTGGCCTTTTATGTTCAGCGTTCTCAAGAGTTCAGATTATCCAATAAATTGTTTATTTGTTATGGTGGTGCCAGGAAGGGCAACCCAGTTTCATCACAACGGTTTGCAAAGTGGATTGCTCAAACCATTTCTTTGGCTTACGAACTGGCTAAACGCCCTCTCCCGGTTGGTGTTCGTGCCCATTCCACCAGGGCTACGGCTTCATCTGCTGCCTTCCTCAGAGGTGTTCCCCTGCCAGAGGTTTGCAAGGCGGCCACGTGGTCTCAACCATCCACGTTTGTGAAGCATTACCGGCTGGACTGCAGGTCCCGGAGGGATGCCAGTTTTGGTCGTGCTGTTCTTTCTTCGATCTTGCAGTGACCTTCCCACCTCCATAGGTAAGCTTTTCAGTCACCCTACTGTGTGAGGCACAGAGACCACGAAGAAGAAGTACAGGTTGCTTACCTGTAACTGTGTTTCTTCGAGTGGTCATCTGTGCCCTCACACAAATCCCGCCCTACCTCCCCTCGGTCAGGTCCCTGCCTATTTGCGGCGGACTTGAACTGAAGGAGGAGCTAGATTGGCGGGATTGGGCATGCTCAGGGAATGGGAGGGGCGGGGCTCCCGCCAATCTGCTCAGCTTTTCAGCATTCCGAATGGAGCTTCTGCGCAGGCGCAAACCCTATTGTGTGAGGGCACAGATGACCACTCGAAGAAACACAGTTACAGGTAAGCAACCTGTACTTCCTCTCCATAGCCATTTCCTTACAATATGATAAGTGTTTACTGAAACTTGGAAATAATTTGCACATACAATATAGAACATCTCATGAGTAATCTGCAGTACAGTATCACTTACTGCAATTGGAACATACAATATGGGAAGAGCATCACTATTGGCATGTAGAAATATATGGGCCTTGGAGCGCTGTGACTGTTACAGGGAAAGTGACCCGTGCAGTTTTTGGAAGTCAAGTGCCTGGGACTCAGTTAGTGGTGGCATTGGTACAGAATAGTATTAATCATTTGCAGATTATGCCCTATGACTACAAACAGATATTAAAGATAATTAAGAAGAGAATAATAAAGGTGATGTATGATGTAAAAGTATTTTTCTAAGAAGTGACTTAGGTCCAAAACACACTGCAAATATAATCCAGTTTCAGACCACTTTTAACTGCTGTAGCTAAGTGCTAGGGAATCCTGGGAATTGTAGTTTATTATGGCCCCAGAGCTTTCTTGACAGCAAAGGCTAAATGCCTCACAAAGCTACAGTTCCCAGAATTCCCTAGCATTGAGCCTGGGCAGCTAAAACGGTTTCAGATGGGATTATTTCTGCAGTCTGATTTGGACCTATGACATTGCTAATCCTTTCAGATATCTAAAATACTGCCCCAAGCAGGAAAATAATCCCTTCCCCAAAGTGCTTGTTAATTTAACTGAGACCTGAGAAAGAAGCAATGTTTATTTTCTGACCAGAAGCATCTGTAGGTTGGCTATCTAGAAGACTCATGTTGATTTTATAATGGCTGCACAGCAGGATTAATTTTCCAGAAAGAATGTAGAACCTATAGGATTGCTGGATGTTGTAGCTATTGGAGATTATTATTATAAGAAAGCAGAGGCCTTCTTGTTCTATAATTCTACATTTAATCCTCTCCCCCAAAATATTACAGTGAATTCTGACATTTCCACTATCTTTTTGTAGGGATTTTGAAGCAGAAGATGATCCAGACTGGATTTCTGAACTGAAAAGTATGACCAAAATGAAATGACTTGAATAACTGAAGAATGGAACATTTTTTTTAAAAAAGTACTGTTGGTTAATCTATAGTTGATGCAAAATATAGGAGAATGATTAGAATGATTGGAAAGAATATGTCATTCATAATAGTGACTCCAGATGAATTCTTCAGAGGAACAGCAAATATGTACTAATCAAGCTGATTTCAGGTGTTTCTTTGGCAAGAAAAATAACAGTATTTTAGGAATAAATGTGAATAGTTCTTCTAATATTTTTTCCTAAAAGCACTGAAACAAACATTTCTTACATGAAAAGCATACACAAATCAGTAACAACACAGAAACAGCATATAATAATGCTATTCTTGTATGCTGAAGTAGGCAGTATGCTGAAGTAGGCAGTAGGCACTAAAATAAATTACTGTAAACCTGTTTTTCCATTAGATATCTATGATGCTTTTTGAAACAGAGTTACATTCCTTAAGACTCAAAAACACAGCTGTGGTAATCTAATTTTGTATGCAAAGGGATCTTGTGGCATCTTTGAGACTGACATGAGAAAGTAGTAGCATTAAGCTTTCATAGACTTGGTCTAATTTCTCAGATTTATGACACTAATTACTTTTAAATTCTACAGACAGCAGAATTACTGACAATGCAAACTGTTTTAAAATTCATGCATCTGATGAAATAGACTTAGATCTATGGTCCAAAACACCCTGTAGAAATAATTGACACCACTTTAACTGCCATGGCTCAATGCTGGTGAAATCTAGGAACTGTAGTTTTGTGAGACATTTAGCCTTCTCTGTCAAAGAGTTTTGGTGCCACAGTAAACTACACTTCCCAGGATTTCCTACCATTGAACCAGGGCAGTTAAAGTCGTTTCAAATTGGATTATTTCTGCAGTGTGTTTTGTACCTAAGAAAGCTTACGCTACCAACTTCTTTCTCTCAGTTAGTCTAAAAGGTGCTACAAGGTCCCTTTGGATCTTTCACACTCTGTAATAGTTACTGAATTTACACTTGGCCCCAAATCCAGTTCTTCAGTTTTCTATCAACTGATTTTTTATATCGGGGTAAGCAAAGTGTGCCCCCCCCCAGCTCCCTTAGGAGTCAAAAAATATTTTGGGGGAGTTGCTCCAGAATGCCTTAAATGCACTCTACGGGGTATGGAGGGCATTTCTACCACATTTGGTGGTCCCTGGGCCCATCTGTGTTCTATAAGATTGCTTCTGTCTTTTTATACTGAATTGTTGCAGTTCTTTTGCAGTGATGGTAATTTTTTAAATCTGCACTGAGTCTGTCTGGAAAGGTGAGAGATAAATCTTATATTAGAATCTTTTCAGTGTCCTGGTAAAACCAAATAAATGCCTTTTCATATGGAACACAGGTCATTTGCATCATTCAGACACCATACTTGCCTATTTTTGCCAATTTTTCTGATACTATTCAGGATTTTTTAAAATGGAGAATAGAAATATTGTAACTTTTATATACTGTCTTGTATATTATGTACTGTTATTGTTATATGGTTTTGAAATTGTCAGATGTAATCAGTTTATAAACATTCTTAAATAAAAAAAAATCAAAGTAACAGAAAACAGTCTCTTAATGATTGCTAAAAAGAAGACCCCCCTTAAGGCTGCATTAATGCAGTTTGTTGTTGTGTGCCATCAAGTTGATCCTGACGTATGGTGACTCTTTCATGGGGTTTTCTTGGCAAGATTTGTTCAGAGGAGGTTTCGCTGAGGCTGAGAGCATGTGACTTGCCCAAGGTCACCCAGGGCAGTTTGACACCGCTTTCACCGCCATGGCTCAGTGCTGTGGCATCCTGAGATTTGCTGTTTTTGTGGAACTCTGGAGTCCCAACAAACTACATATTCCGGGATTTCAGAGGATGGAGCCATGATAGTTAAAAAGATGTCAAACTGCATTAACTCTGCAGTGTGGCAGCAGTTTGGGAGAGGTGCCCAAACCAGTTTCAAATTCGCTTAATTTCAATATATATGATTTCAAGTTTTGGGGATGCTTGATGTGGGTAAATGACATTTGCGAGGAGGCTCTGATTCAGGGTGTCCTGATGTCCTCACCACCAAGGAGGACAGGGCATCTCAAAATGGAGAACGTTCAAGCAAAAGGGAGGGTGTTTGTATATTTATTTATTCTATAAATATAAATCCATTCTTCTCAGTCATGCTCCAAATGGGGGACATTTTATATGTATTTATTCTATTAATATAAATCCGTGCTTCTCAGTTGTGCTCCAAATGGAGGACATTTTGGAATTCTTCCTGGACAGAAGACTGAAATGGAGGACAGATCCCGGATCAAAAAGAAGGACCTCTGGTCACCCTGTTCCCTCCTCCTTGGCACTTAGGACAGTGACACACACACACACACACACACACACACACATATTTATAGAATAAATAAATGTAAATAACAAAATAAAAGCTAAAAACACTGATAGAATTCAAAGATATAGCCATACTAGTCTCTGGAATCAGTATGTAGAGATCTTGTAGCACCATCTTTGAGACTCTCTGAAAGAAAGAAGTTGGCAACATGAGCTTTCCTAGCCCTTTATCACACTGAGGCTAATTTCAGCATTAAAGAGAGATTAAAGCACATTTAAAGCATCCCTCACAGTGAAAATGGCAAGGAATTGTTCGAATGATAATGTGATATTGGAAATGCATTGTTGCTGAAATCTCCAAAATAAAAAGATGTGTGTTAATGCATCTTTGTGATCACTTTAATGGTGGGTTTCGTGTGACGACGTGTGAAATCGTTTCGTGCAATTATATGATTTTCCCGGCGGATAAACTCCCAATCTCCCATGTGATAAACTCCTTTAGTCTATTTCCCCTCAGATGCATTTGGTGGAGTGGAAGCCAGAGACAAAGCTATATATGCCATTGGTATGTGAGGATGTCAATTCAAATTACAAATCCTCTGTGTATGGCTTCCACTGCACCAAACGCACCTGAGGAAGTAGACTTAAGTCGAAGAAAGCTCATGCTGCCAATTTCTTTCTTTTCAGTTAGTCTCAAAGGTGCTACAAGATCTCTCTAAACACTGACAGAAATGTAAATTCCTGCTACTGAGCTAGGCTCAAAATATAGAGGACATTTTGGAATTCCCTCCTGGACAGAAGAAGGCTGAGAATGGAGGGCAGGTCCTGGGCAAAAGACAAAAAAAAGACCTCTGGTCACCTTATTACCAATCCCTCCCCTTTGGCAAGGAGGACAGCCAAGAGAAATGGGAGGACATGGCCCAATAAAAGCTCAAAACACTCCCTAGAAATGTAAACCCATGTTTCTGAGTCAGGCTGGAAATGGAGGACATTTGGGAATTCCCTTCCTGGACAGAAAACAAATGCTCAAACACTCCTAGAAATGTAAATCCCTGCTTCTCAAAATGGAGGACATTTGAGAAGTCCCTCCTGGACAGAAAATTAAAAGCTGAAAACACATTGCTATCCCTATATAATAAGCCCATGCTTCTTCTCTGAGCCAAGCTCAAAATGGAGGGCATTGGGGGGGGATTGGGTTGTTGTATGAGAAATCCCTCCTGATGGACCTGAAATAAAATGGAGGGTGGGAAGAAGGAGGAGGAGGAAGTGCTTGTGTCGGTCACACTATTGAGCTCTTCTTGAGGCGGGGCCTGAAAGAAAGAGACCTGTGGTGGGTGGGAATGGAGGAGGGGAGACTTTATTATTATTATTGAACACACAGCCGCCTCTTTGGGATGACGTCACGACGACGACGACGAGGAGCCCGCTTTAATTGCGACCGTTATTATTGGGCGTTATATTATAAATATATATGACCCCTTTGAGGGAGGAGAGGAGAGCAGCCGACTCGAGGGCGCGCGTGCGCGCACCTCTCACCCGTGTGAGTGAACGAGGAGGGAGGGGGAAGGGGAGGAGGAGGAGTGCGCGCGCGTGCGTCTCCCCCATCATCACCATGGCAACCGCGCGCGCGAGGGAGCGTGAGCCAATGGAGGTTTGTATTCTTCTCCTGCTCTTCTCAAAAGGGGGGGAGGGGCTTTGAGGGGAGGATGAAGGCGGGGGGGGAGGGGCAGCAGGTTTTTAAATTTTTTTTAGGAGGGCTGGTGTGTATTGTTGAATGTTGTCAGCCCTGTCTGTGTGGTAAACCTCAGAAGTAAGCCACCCCCTGCTCCCCCAGTGTGGCTTTGTAAATAATAATAATAATAATAATTATTATTATTATTATTTAAATTATTATTATTATTATTATTATTATATTATATATTTTATAATATATAATATTATTATACAATATTATATATTATATATTATATAATTATTATATAATATAATTATATAATAATTTAGTAGTATTATTATTCCACCTTTCCAAAAGGGTCAAGGCAGGTTACAATAGAATACATAAATAAATACATACATAAATGACTAAAAATAAAATAAAATTGCACATCCCTTTATGCCTTACCTTAAAACTAAAATACCAATAGCCTTTTTGGCTGAAGAGCGGGGTATAAATAAATCTGTAAATATAACACTATGAAATAAATAAATAAATAAATAAATATAAATGTCCTTTGTTTTTCCTCAGACGCCCTCTATTTTGTGATTAGGACATCTATCTGGTGGTCACCCTGAATCAAAGCCTTCCAGTTTATTTCCGACTTAATGGTGAACCTTGGCCGAGTCACACTCTCTCAGCCTCAGATGATAGCCATGGTGCGCACACACACACACCCCTGAAGAAACATGCCAAGAAAACACATGATGAAGGCGCACAACAACAAGGCGGGGTTTTCTCAGCAATTTTCTTCAGAGGGAGTTTGCTATTGTTTTCCTCTAAGGCTGAGAGAGTGTGACTTGTTGCCCAAGTGGGTCACCCAGTGACTTGGAGGGATTGACATGAAACGTCTAACAATTTGTAAGCCGCTCTGACAGCTTTTTGGCTGAAGAGCAGGGTATAAATAAATAAATATTATTAATATTGACATGATTTACAAGCTCACCAGTTCTCGTGGCCGAGTCAGGATTCGAACCCTGGTCTCCAGAGTCCAGCACTCATAAATCACTATACCTCACACTGACACTCTTTCTTCCAGGTAAAGCCTGCATAGGGCTGCAGCCATAATCTCCTTCAGAAAGCCACCTGCTTTCAAGGGCAGATCTTCTCTCTCTGTGTCAAAAGTACCAAACGCACTCATCCATCTCGTATTCTGTGTTTAATGCCACTACCACCCCACTCCAGTCTGGAGAGCGGGGTTCGAATCCCGGCTCAGCTATGGAAACCCAGTGGGTGACCCTGGGGAAGTAAGGCTCTCATATAGGACCTTATCACACTAGACTAATCTCGGGCAGAAACAGGAATTTAAAAGTAGAAAAGACATGCAAATGCGGGATGTTTTGCAGGTGACATTTCCTTCAAACAGTAATAATGCGAAAATAAAGCAAACAGAAATTCGACAAAAACAAAACCTTTTTATTTTTGGGAACTTCCTGAAAGTAAAAAGGTGTCGTTTTTGTTGAATTTCTGGTTGCTTTATTTTCGCGTTGCTGCTCTTTGGTGCAAATGCTTCTGAAAAACATCCTTCATTTGCGGGTTTTTTTCCTACTTTTAAACTCCCGTTTCTGTGCAGGATTTGTCTCATGTGATAAGGCTCTTAACCTCAGAGGATGGAAATGGCAATCCTGCTCTGAACAAACTTGCCAGTGATGGTATGGGATATCCCCATGATATGGTCGCCTTAGTGTCACCGTAAGTCAAAACAACTTGAAGGCACACAACAACAACAAAGAGTTTGCCAGTTTTATTCTTTGCAGCACAACAAGCAACAACAAAGAATGCTGTATGGAAAGTGATCTTGTAGCACCTTTGAGACTAACTGCAAAAGAAGTTGTAATACGAGGGGCTATCCAAAAGTTTTAATGATCACCTTTAAAAAAAATTGACAGAACGTTTGTTTTGATTTGTAGTTGTTAACTTATCTCTATGTATGTAGTCACTATCTACATTTATACATTTCCCCCCAGCGTATCTTGACCCTCCAAATATCATTATTGTAGAAGTCTGCAGATTGCACCTGATGAGGATTTTACACTTTAGTCACTTCTGGCACAGCCAGTCACAAAAAAAAAGGACGCAATGAGTTGATTTTCTCAGCAACATGCACTTAGGGACCAATGATGACACTGACAACATTTCATCAATATGCCATAATAACTTCCAGGTGATAATTATTACTTTACGATACCCCCTTGTAAGGCGCAATCTGCAGATTTCTACAATATCAGGTTTTTGGAGGATCAAGAAGATACACTGGGGAAAAGGTATAAAACTAGATAGTGACTACATAGAGATAAGTTAACAACTACAAATCAAAACAAATTTTCTGTCAAATGTTTTTAAAAGTGATCATTAAAACTTTTGGATACTCTCTCGTATGTTTTATTCCACATCAGCTTTCAAAGATTGGCCTACTTCACCCAACGCTTTATACCAAATAAAATTTTTTAGTTTCTAAGGATTTTGTTTTTTGATGGAACAGACTAATACAGCTTCCTTCATTGAAGTATTTACAACAGCAATGGGGATATTTTTGTCCTGTAAATATTTTTGTACTGTACTCACATTCTCATGAATCCCATCCAGCTTGGCCAATGGTAAAGGACTGTTTTGGAGGCTTCCTTCAAAATACTTGGGAGTGCCAAATGTTCCCTACCCTAGTGCTCTGAAAAGGTGGGGAAAGGGACCAAATACCTACTCTTCTTTGTTGTTGTGTGCCTACAGGTCTTTTTTTATTTGTGGTATTTTTTACTTATTACTAAGTCATTTTTTACTTATGGTTCACCCTAAGGTGAACATATCGTAGGGTTTTCTAGGTAAGTTTCTCCAGAGCGGGTTTGCGATTGCCATTACCATCCTCTGAGGCTGAGTCCTGTGTTTTAAGTGATTATTGCCTTGCCTGGAAAGCAATCTTAGGGGCTTTCTAGATTGGCAGGAAAGTGTGACATGAAGTTGCCTTTTCCTTAATGCTTAGCAGCTGCACAACAGCCTTCAGATGGAGCTGCGCTGTTCCGCAGTTTTTAAAAAAAGAAGCTGGGAAAACCAGCACCTTTTTAAAGGCGCTTCTTCTCCCCTAAAACGCAAAAAAAGCGTTTTCATGGCACACTTTCCCTTTTTCTCATCTAAAGGCTAGAGTTTCATGCAGCCATGAACACACTTCTTTTTGCCAATCTAGAAAGCCCCTTAAATTACTAAAACAGAGAACAAAAGCCTCTTCTTACATATGAGGGACTCACGCTACTCTAGTTTCATGTATTTTGTTTATGTCAGGAGTAAATACTTTGTGGCCTTCCAGATATTGGACTACAAATCCCATCAACTCTAGTCAGCATTAACAGTGAGTGGTGAGAAATGGTGGAGGCTTTAGTCTGACAACATTTTGAAGGCCACAAGTTGCCTTCCGTGTTTTATTTATTTAATACATTTATATATAGCTTCCCAACCACCACCATCATGGAACATAATAAGGTAATACCAGAGGTTCCCACAATATCTCCCATCCATGCCATGACAGATCTGTTTAGTTTCAATAGGTGGCTAAGTCCTTTGCTTGTGTGTCAAAGGGGTCTTTCTCACACACTGTATACAGTATGTTGAAAGCGCAAGTTAATTCATTGGAAATACAGTAATGACAATTCTTATTCTCTCCAGTTATGCAGTCGTATACAGCTGTCTCCACCTATAATCAAGATGAGCATAGTGCTCTTCCATTTGTAAGTACATTTGGTGAGTACTAATGTTCTTCATTATTTGTGGGAAAGACTTCCATTTATGTTACACTGGTCAAGCTATATTAAAAAAAATCTGAAAAATTAATTAATTTATTAATTAATAATAAACACAAAGACATCACAAATGTCTCTGTAGATATTCATCACTGTAACCTTCATATCTTTCAGGTGTTTTTTTCTAAAATAAAGTACCATGGATCAGTATGAAATAATTAAAATGATTGGGGAGGGTTCCTTTGGCAAAGTTTTCTTAGCCTGTGGAAAGGAGGATAATCAACCATGTGTTATCAAGGAAATCAGTTTAACAAAGGTAAATTGCCATTGTTTCTCAGTTCTAAATTTGTTTGTGTTATAGAGTTTTGGTTTGTTTAGTATCTATACTTGTAGTCTATGATAAGTGGCTTAATATAATAAATCAATCAAAATCCAACTATTTAAATATAAATGGGACCTGACTTAATCCTGTGTAAGATAAGGAGAATGTTTAGTCATCCAGTTGTTGGTGAAACAACTGGCATAGTCTCTCATCATTGGCTGAGGCTGATGAAAATTGCAGTCGGAGAACTTCTGGAGGGCCAAATGTTCCCCACTGTACTACTTTCTCCAGTTTACTAGTCACAAAAAATAAACAAATTCCATTCTTAGAAAACTAAAATTTCTTAGGGATAGAACTAAGCAATGATAAATTGCAGCTATAGACAAGCTATACACATTCTGTTCATAAAATGCCAGTTTTACTGGTGTGTGTTTTGCAAATTAAGTATACTTATACACAGTGTATTTTGCTTCTCTGATTCAGGTCTCATGTTGTCTTTTAATTTTTGATTGTAATGCCCCTCTCAAACGTCATTGTATAGTATGTTTTTTTCTTCTTCTTGTGTTTTGTGGTTTTGTTATATTTTTAATGAAGATTGCACTGCACACTAGATACTCTAAAACTATAGAGGGGAACATTTGGCTCTCCAGATGTAGACTGCAACTCCCATCATTCCTTACCATTGGCTATGCTGCTTAGGACTAACAAGAGTTGCGGTGTGGCATCTAGATAGCAAGGTCACAAGTTGCTTTCTCCTTGTTTAAAATCTAATAAAAGATATTTCATTATCTATATAATATACTTTTTTTAAAAATCAAAATATTCTTTTTTCTAAACCGATATAGATGCCAAGGAAAGAGAAAGAATCATCTCAGAAAGAAGTCGCCTTTCTAGCCAGGTTGAAGCACCCTAATATAGTAGCCTTCTACAATTCCCTTCAAGGTCAAATTTTATCTATTGATTGTTCTGTTATTTTGTTTGGATTCCTTCATAGGTTCTTTGCCTCCCAGGAGTGAAAGGTTAAAATATATGGCCTATGTAAATCCAATTAGTTCAGTGGGTCTCCTCCCCATTGGACTAACAATTAGATCTAGTCTCTGGAATGACTTGCTGTGTGTTCTTCTAGGATGAGAGCGAGAGGGAGATCTTGCAGACTGAACCAGTACCACATGACCTTTTTTCCAAGCCTTTTTCTAGTCAAGACCATTATTTATTATTATTATTATTATTATTATTATTAATAATAGTAATAATAATAATAATATCCTGCCCCATCTGCACTCAGGCAGTCGGGGCAGCTTACAGCATTAAAATTATGCATACCATATCCCTCAATCCTCCCTCTCATTAAAATAGAATTAAACATTTTACAATTAAAACAAGTTAAAAATGGACAATAAAACAACAATGGGCAAGCAAGCAGCAAACAGGATTGGTCCATTTATTTCTCTCTTGTTGACTGGGCATCTATTCAGGAAAGGCCTGCTGGAAGAGACCTTTCTTAACAGCTTTTAAAAAGCTCTCTAAGGCCATTCCATAGTCTGGGATTGATCGCTGAAAAGGTCCTCTGGGTGGTAGTAGATAACCTGGTTTTTATTGGTTGTAGCAAATTTCTTCCAGAGGACCTAAGTGTGCGGGGTGGATTGTACAGAAGGAGGCAGTCCTGGAGATATTTTGGACCCAAGCCATTTAGGGCTTTAAAGGTAATAACCAACACCTTGTACTGGAACTGGAAACTGATAGGCAGCCAGTGAAGAGATCTTAAAATTGGTGTGATACGGTCTCTTCTAGATGTACCCAAGACCAGTCTGACTGCCATATTCTGTACCAGTTGAAGTTTCCGGACCAGGCACAAGGGTAGCCCCATGTAGAGGGTAAAGACCCTGCCTCAAAACCTTCTCTTGTGTTAAAAAAAAACTCAAAAAAAAGTAGGGTGTTTTTAACTTTCACTTCCAAAGGACTCCAGGAGCACTGATTTTGCTGTTGAAAGGATTTAGCCTCCTCTTCAACCAACTTGTGAAGGTAAAAGTGGAAGGTTGGACTGGATGGCCCTTGAGGTCTCTTCCAACTCTATGATTCTATATATACCCTGTTTGCCTGAAAATAAGACATCCCCTGAAAATAAGGCCTACTAGAGGTTTTGCTGAATTGCTAAATATAAGGCATTCCCCGAAAGTAAGACCTAGCAAAGGTTTTGTATATAAATATATATACAGTATATAATAAATGTTCATTTAAAAAAAATGTGAATTCTTCTTCATGGAAAAATAAGACATTCCCCTGAAAATAAGACCTAGCACATCTTTGGGAGCAAAAATTAATATAAGACACTGACTTATTTTCGGGGAAACACAGTATATATAAATAAAATGTTTATTCAAAAGCTGATATATTTTTTTGTAGAGGAAAATAAATTGTACATTATTATGGAATATTGTGATGGAGGTGACCTAATGAAGAGGATTAATATGCAACATGGAGTGCTGTTTGAAGAGGACAAGGTAAATTTTAACTCTGCTCCTTTTACTCATGGCCCTTCAATAAATTACAACAGAGAGAAAGTGATCTATATCCTGGCTTAGATTTTTTTTTTACTCATTGTTCTTGTAGCACATGATAATGTATATCTTAACAGTAATATAAATATCATGGATATTGCTACAATATATATGTAAGCATGTGTGTGTGTGTGTGTGTGTGTGTGCAATGTTTAAATATATAAAGACAGAGATAAATACTTCTTTTCCTCTTGCCATCTCCAACCTGGTATTACCCAGTGCTTCTCAAGCTATCTGTTGTGGTGGACCAGCGGTTTCTTTTTGAAATGAGCAAGGGAGCGGTGCCATATTTGTGCCATATTATTACTGTATTCCTGTAATGCCCTTGCCACAGACCGACAGCTCATGGTTTGTAGTCCAGCACCAGTCTATGGACAAACACTTGGAGTACCACTGTGTTAGACTGCTATTATAATTCCCAACCAGCATAGAATTACGGAAGATGTTGTCTGTCACTTCTGGAGGGAGGCAGAATTTGGTCATTCCTGTTGAAATGCCAGTGTTTGTGCTTTACAAAGTATTGACATTGTATCTTTGTCTGTAGATCTTGGGATGGTTTGTGCAAATCTCCTTAGGACTGAAGCATATACATGACAGGAAGATTCTGCACAGAGATGTAAAAGCACAGGTAGTACTGGGAGATAGTTTTTCAGTGGTGAGTTATAAAGCATGCTTACTTTTAGCCATGACATACTGTTTTCTTTGATTGCAGAACATTTTTCTCAGCAATAATGGAATGATAGCAAAACTTGGAGACTTTGGGATTGCAAGAACATTGAGCAAGTAAACATGATTTTATGGTTTTCCCATCTTTAGTGCTAAGTCTACAGAAGACAACCTTGTTCCAGACAATATAGATATTGAAAAGTCTATTCTGTCCTTTTTGTTCCTATGAACTCTAAATGATGAACTGAACCATCAGTTCTCTATATGTAGCTTGAATGAATGCTTTTTCTTAATATTTAGTTACTTTCCCAACTTCACATTCCCTATTTAATGAGATAAATTTATTGTTCAGTTTCATCATCTCGGTTTTCTCTAGCACCATGGAATTTGCACGCACATGTGTGGGAACTCCATATTATTTATCACCTGAGATCTGTGAGAACAAGCCATATAACAATAAAACGTAAGTGTTATAATGTTCCTAGTTGATATATTTAGATCATATAGTGAAAATGGGATACATGAATACCTCAGAGCTTCATGACTTAATGTGTCTTAAGGTAGTTTTTAATGTTTATAACACCTTTCTTATATATCACTCTTCTACTTTTAAAATTTCTAGTCAGTTCTATGCTTGTGCTTTGCTCTAGTAATCAGAAAAGGGTCATAATCATAAGAGCAATTTTAAAAAGAGCCATCTATAATAATAATTATTATTATTATTCCGCTTTTCCTTAGAGGGATCAAAGTGGATTACAACACTAAAATAACATAGAATTTTTGAAAAATGCAATAAAGAACCCCAAATCAGCCCTCCAATCTTAAAAACATTAGCTAACCCCTAAAAAGCTATTAAACAATAAGAAAATTTAAAACATTCCAGCACAAATGTGATTAAAAAAAGTTTTTTCGGGTAGACAAATCTAAACCAACAGACACACAAATTTTAGTGATAAAGACGAAGCACTGTAGAAATTAACTAAACCCTATGAAATTTATGGGGCCATCATAAATCAACAGGTGACTTGAAGGCACAAAACCACAATCTTTTTTATAATTGACATACTTTGTTATTCTGTACTGTGGTGGATAATATGCCATTCTCCAGCTGTTGTTGGTCCCAAACTCCCAGCATTTCTCACTGTTGCCTGAACTGGCAAGGATTATTGGGAACTGATGTCCATCAGCATCTAGGGGGCACAATTTGTTTTTAGTACAAATAATTCTTATAACTTAAAAACCACAAGTAATCACAATCTTTCTATTTTAGGAAAGCAAATTACTTCCTCTCATTTTACTGAGTCCCAGATTAAGCAAACATATTATATTCCATTATTTCTTTTAATGAAATGTATCAATTCAAACAGAGTGTTAATAATTAGTTAATTCTGAATTGAGATGAATGCTTCTGTTGCAGTGGCCTCAAACAGACAGGCCAAAAGGTCCACCGTCAGGCCGCTTTGGGGGCATGGTGTTTACACGATACATGCCCCAAACGCAGCTGGAAGCCTCCCTAATGCTGCTCCACAGCAAAGGAATCAGCCCAAAAAGGAGCAGAAAAAGCTCAGCTCCTTTTCAGTGGCCAGTTCAGGACCACAGCAGCAGCCGCGCTTAGGACCGAGTGCATGTGGTTGCCACGGCCCTGGTTTGATTGGTAGCAGCATGGTCCTGGTGCAGACCATTTTTGCTACCTGCTTGACTCATTTGCTAAATTCTTTCTACTGATTCTCTTCTTTTTTAATAGAGATATATGGTCACTTGGATGTGTGTTGTATGAGCTCTGCACTTTAAAGCACCCTGTAAGTACATTGTCAAACTGCATGTTCTTCCATCTTTGAATATAGTATTTACTAAGAACACATATTTACTGACAGTTGTTGAAATCATAACTATAAAAGATCTGAGATCTTTAGTGGTGGCCTTACTCCCACCCTTATAGATTGGCTTGGTTGGTAAACAAGCCAGAGATTTTTCTGTAGCAGCACCTCAGTTGTAGAACTCATCTTTAAGGAACATAAGGCTGTCTCCATCCTTACTGTGTTTCTGACTGTGTTATTACTTTGTCAGGCATTCAGTTGGCCCTGACAGGCAAAAATAAAAATCTATTTCAAAATAATTTTAATTAATATAATAAATCAGTGCAATTTAGCTTTCAGTATCGGATTAGCTAATTTGCAGGTATTTTATAGCTGTATGATAAACAAATATTGCAGACATTCATACCTCGTATATAGAATATGAGATTAAAGAATGAAAAGGCACCTCACAGGAGGGACAGCCCAGGTAAGCATACTTTAAGGCCAAAAGCTAAATCTAGTTGATAGCCCCAAGCAGAGCCTCAGTGGGACATAGGTGAGTGTTGACAAATCTAATTTATTCCGTTGTCATTGAGGAACAATTGGGTCTAGCTCCAGGACTCTAACTTTCTAGTTCATCTTTCACTCTCTCTTAGCACTTTTAAGCTTGTCTGTTTATGTTGGCATTTCATTATTAATTACTTTATTTTTATATGACAGTTTGACGGCAACAATTTACCCCAGCTTGTGCTAAAGATCTGTAGAGGCCATTTTACGCCAGTATCTACAAAGTATTCACATGACCTAAGAAGTTTAATATCTCATTTGTTTAAAACATCTCCAAGAGATCGCCCTTCTATCAACTCCATTTTAAAAAAGCCATTTTTGGAGAAACAAATAAGGAAATATTTACCTCCTGAGGTGAGTGGCTGCTGTGGCTGAGGGAACTATAAAGTGATTTAATCCAAAGAACATAAGCCACCCCCTTTCCCATGATAACTGGACTTTTCTTTCACCTCCTCCTAAGAAGATAATGAGAGCCATGTTAGATCAGACCAAAGGGCTACCCAAATCCACCATTCTCTTTACACAGTGGTGAACCAGATGTCCCAAAGGGAATCCCACCAGCAAGGGACAAGTTCAGCTACATTTTCCATCTCATTTTCCCCAACAAATGATATACAGGGGCATACTATCTGATAGTAAAGGAGATATGTAGATATCCTGACTAGCAGCTGCTAGTGGCCTTAATATTCCTGAATTTACTTTATTCTCCTGTTAGATTACCTTATAGTAGAAATGTTTCTCCTTGGCTCTGCCCACTGTAGTCACATTTAAGAGATGAGCCCTAAAGAGATGGTAACTGAGAAGGAAGAAATTGTCCAGTGAAAATTGCTGCTCTTTTTACTTTTCCCAGGAAAAGATTAAAATCAAGGTGTTTGTTCCTTCCTGCCTTGACTTGCCAGAATGTGCTACTGACTTGTATATAATAAAGAGTGAGACTCTACGAGGGGGTCACTATTGTTGTCAAAAGCTGGCCCAGATACAGAAGTGATATGTTTACATTTGTTTCTAGATCATGGAGGAAGAATTCAGCCACACTGTGCTCCACAGAAAAAGACCATCAGCATCACTATCTTCAGGCAAGCTATTACATAACAAGGCTTTTTATAAAAGAGAGCATAATACTCCTCTGTGTGTAAATGTGAAATTTGTTTTAGACTAAAATGTGTTGTGAGATAATTTTGCTAGTTTAAGAGATTCTACATCAGACCTATCATAAAATTCGACTCAGGCTGAACTACAGTATATCTCTCCTCTGCTGCAGGAAGATTGCTTTAATTGGATTTTTCTCCAAGAATAAGGAACTTTGTTTTATATGTTGTCTGCAACAATCAGGCTTGAATAAATTCAAGCCTCTGATTCTGATTTGTAATATATGAATGTGGATAGAATTGCCATCTTGCTGTCTTCCTCTGCTCTCTAAGACAGAGCACACATCCTGGTGTGATGGGGAGCCTGCATTGCTTTGCACTGTGGACAACAGTTACGTACTGTCAGTACACAGAGACGTTTCATCAGTAGTAGAGACTGAAACAGTAATAAGCTATCCTGCTTCCCCGAAAATAAGACATCTCCTGAAAATAAGACCTAGTAGAGGTTTTGCTGAATTGCTAAATATAAGGAATCCCCTGAAAGTAAGACCTAGCAAAGTTTTTGCATATAAATATATATACAGTATATAATAAATATTCATTTTTTTTTGTTCAACAATAAATGTGAAAATAAGACATCCCCTAAAAATAAGACCTAGCGCATCTTTGGGAGCAAAAATTAATATAAGACACTGTCTTATTTTCGGGGAAACACAATAACATTAGAGATGGTAGTCAGGGTTTATTTTCATTAGCATTTGGAGGTTGTTTTAGCCAAAAAGAAGCAGATGAAATAAATGTATAAGATCTAACAATATTCAACAGTATCCAGAAATGCTGACAGAACAGACACCAGTGATAGAACAGTTTTCACTTTCTCCCAGCCCTTTATATGGCATCTGAATATGCCCTGGAGTATTGGGAAGCCTCTGGAATAGATATAGGGGTAGTGAAGTGGAGTGCAGGGTGAAGAAGAGGAAGCGGAAATCCTGTTACATAAATAAAACATTAGATACCACAATGTTGGATCAAACCCATAATGTTAATAATAATGATCAGAGCATTGCTTCATTGTATTATTAAATAAGCTCCTAAGGTTCAGAAACCAAGATTCCATGGTCATCATTCTCCAAAAATGAAGATGGAAATGCTTCCCAGAAAGCAAGAATTATTAAAGCAAAATGAACAGAAATTTCCTTCAAGGATACAGGATCCTATTAGCCAGGTAATGGGGGGCGGGGGGACTCTATGTATGTTTTAGCAATTGTATTATTTGCCAAACAAGGGTCAGACTATGTGATTCAAGATTCACTGTGCTTTTGAGGTCTATGCTCGAAATCCTCCTCCTTCTCCTCCTCTGCATGGTCTCTTTCGTTCTCTTTAATGTGAGCATACAAATTAAAGGCTTGGTTGCAGATATTTCATTTTTTAAAAAGAGAGAGAATCCTGAGATTTTTTTAAAAAAATGATTTAATATTTACCAAATATTAGGGAGAAATGATTAAAACTTTATACTGTTATACTGCTCTGAATTCAAACCCCATCACAAACATGAAAACTTGTGTTCATTTACAAATTGTTCCCCTTCATAGAGGTTTAGGTAAGAGAAAGAAATAAGTTCACCATAAGAATGCCCTAGTTTGGTGTGGGAGGCAAGTTTTCAGAAGCTGCAGTGTGAGCCAAGAAGGCTGATGCATTCCTGTGGCATGGGAAAAGAAATATGAAATTCATAGAGACATAAATACTTGAATGTTCAGCAGGATGTTGAATATACTGTATGCTTTAGTTGCAGCAGAGAATAACTCAATATGGTGAGTCATATCTCTCTCTTCCTTAGAAAGGTCAGAATCCACTTTCCGTGGAACCCTCTGTGACCTCCCATCCAGCTACTAATCGGGTCCATGCTTCCCTAGCTTCCACATCCTGGATAACTTTCATTAGTCTGTGAAGGGACAAATAAATAATATGGTTAGCCAAATACATACTAATTTGGATTTAGTGAACTAGATTTGTTTTCTTTATAATTTTCATAAATATGATATGTTTCCAGCCCTGGGGTCCCAAGTTAAAGATGTGCAGGAAGCCAGAATATGCCAGAATATGTGGACACTATGACCATTACTATGTGAAACTGGAAAACTTGCAGAAAAGATCCTACGTGCAGGATAATGGTCCTCGCATTGGCCATAGAATGGACGAGTATTTTAAGCAGAAAGGACAAGAGCCACCATCTCCTCCACCTCATTGGTAGTAATGTTTGTCTTGAATTTTAATACATATATTGATTGCCTACTTATTCTGACACAGGGATTCCTTACTATGTATGATTGAATTAGATTATGTTTACTCCAGTGCCTTAGCTTCAGGGTTTCAGTAGTATCCCACAAAGACATTCCAGCATCAATGGGTTCAGGTATTCTTGTTCAATCTGAGACTCTGTAATGAAACTGAATATAACAAAGTGAATTTCCAGCAGAGATTGCAAAATGTGTGACAACAGCCAGACAATTCAGTTTTCAGATGGAGATAGCATAGGCCATTCATTACCCAAAAGAGAGATACAATATGAAAAATGTTATACTTCTGATTTAATATTGTGTAGAGCAATCCTATACATGTCTACCTAGATGTAGGGATGAGATGGGAGTTTGCCAATTCCCTGAATGGGATTGAAATTCAAGTCCCTGACCTGTTTGGGTCATGAATTGTCTACAGATTTGCCAGGACCCTTTTTCCCAGCCAAAGTTTGCATATAGTTCATTGAAAATTGCTCAGCTTTTTAAGCTGACATGTACTAGATGCTATTTTCCCTCCCTTCTTCCTTTCCAGCCCCAAAGTTGTGCAGAAATCATCAGCTGTGAAAAGATGTTGCAGCTGTCAAACCAGCTTAGGAAGGGGTTGGGAAGAAGGAAGGAAGTTGCCAGATAGTTGCCAGCTCTCATTTGAGACCTGCCGTCTCTAGCCAGGATTTCTGTGAAAGACTGGGGTGAGGGAGAATTGCAGAGGGAGGAAAGTTTCAGATGTTTGGCAGCAGTTGATCTCACTTCTGTTTTTCCCACAACTTCCCTCCCAGTCAACCCCCAATCCTTGACAAGAGGTTGTGAAAAAAGAAATTTTAGCTGTCAAAGCAGTTGGGTGGAGAGCAAACTGAAAAGTCTTTTCACAACCTCTAATGAGGATTTTTGTGAAAAATGAGGGGAAGTTTCAGGGATTTGGCAGCTATTATTCTTGTTTCTATTTTTCCTGAATCGTCCCTCCCTCCAAGTCCCAGTCTTTCACAGAAATCCTCACTAAAGGCTGTGAAAAGACATTTCAGTTTCCTCCCCTACAGCTTTTTGGCAGCTGAAATGTCTTTTTTCACAGCCTCTTGTCTAGGGTTAGGGCTTGAAGAGAGGGAAGTTGTGGGGAAAACAAACTATACCATCAGCTGACAAACATCTGCAACTTTCCCCCCTCTGCAACTCCCTCCACTCAAACCCACCAAACAAAAATTCCTAGTTAGAGGCTGCACTTGTCATATGAGGGCTGTCAGCTTTCTGGCACCTTCCCCCTAAGCAACAAGCTGGTTTGACAACTATAGTGTCTTTTCAGAGCAAATTATTTTTGTGCAACTTTAGGGCAAGGGGGTTGGAGGGAAAGTTGCTGTAAAACAGTATCCAGTACACATCAGCTTAAAAAGCATTTTTACTTCCTATCATCTCGGGGGGGGGGAGGGGATTCCCACATCTCCTGACAGTGTGTGTGGGGGCGGGGGGATGGGGATTATTGAGGATTATATTCCTACTTAGAGGTAAGCTTTTTCATTTTAAATGTTACTTGCATCCAGGTAATTGGTTATAGAATTCTAGCCTTAGTCTAGTGTTCATTTTAGCAGTGAAACTTAAAATGCCACACCTATCTCCTGCTTGAGTTTTCACTTGATTTTATATTGTACGTCTTAGGCCTTCAGAATACCTTCAAAGACGATACAATGCCCAGCAGTACAAGTTAAAAGTACAGAAACAACTTGTAAGCATTTTTTTCATATAAATGACAATCACTCAGTCTAATATATTCATTTTATTTTTCTGTTTGGTAGGGTGGGTTCAGAAAGAAACAAAATTTATGTGCAAGTGCTATGTATATATTTTTCAATTGTTTCACATATCAATAGGGATTGCGCCCATCTTCTCCTGATCTTCATTATGGTCACATGCAAAATCAGGAGATGAAAGAAAAACAGCTCAGAGCCTGTCAAAAAGCTCTTGGACAAAAAAATGAAATGAAAGAACAGGTAAGGATAACGCTGTGAGGACGATAATCTTCCCTGTGTAGTACTAGTATTTCAGTTGGGTGTGAATTGAAGAAACCATACACGAAGTCACTTTGTAGTAGTCTCTAGCCAACCAATTAGAAACTGCTTCATTGTCATCATAATCCAGCCCCATTCCCTTCCCATATCCCAGTGTTCTCTCTCTTTTTGTGGGTATTTACATTTTAAATCAGGCTGCAAGTATATGCATAGCCTTATGTGGGAGCATAAGCTCCCTTGAACTCAATGGCCCGATAGATGAGCACTAAGAGGCGCCATCGCAGTGCCATTAGGGTTCAGGAGCGTGCATCATTTACACGCTCCCAAACCCTAGTACATAATGGTGCCGGCGCCTTTATGTAACGTCGTTTAGACGCCGTGTGTAATGGCTGTGCAGTTGCAGCGGTGCAAAGTGAAATCGCACCGCAACTGAGCACCTAAAAAGGAGCGCGGTTTCCCCGCTCCTTTTTAGGTGCACAACTTCTCCACAGCATCTAGCTGCTTTGGAGTAGTTACAACTTTAAAAGAGGTGGCGCCAGACCACCCTTTTTGGGTGGTCTGTCACACCCCAATGGGACCTATTTCTGAGTATCTATGCATAAGAGTTGGATGTTAATGTACATGTTGCCAGTGCAGTATAAGTTGCTTCTAATAGTGCCTGTGTTTTAAAATGTTTAAAATCTCGTAATGTTTAACAGGAATACTTAGAGCAGCTGCAGAAAATTCGTGAGCAGTATCGCAGTGAAATGAATGAAATTAGACTTAAAGCAGAAGCACTAGAGGTAAATGTCCATGCATCACACATGGTGCAGTTTTCCACATCGATCTTTCTTGTGTTTTTAGTGGATAAACTTTAAATTGTCATTAATTCTTTTGATCATTCAATTATATTTTAACTACAACTTTTTGCATGTTTGTACTCATATGTATGTATCTATATTGGTTTTAATTATTAATAAATAAATAAATTTTGTTAAGTTGTCTTGAGCCCCAGAAGGGTGGGGGAGAATAAAGAAGAGAAAGAGAAGGAGAATATGGAAAGAAGAATGACAGAGATTTTAGATGATAATCAAACAGGTCAGGATAATTAAATTATTTTAAAGGTAGTAGTCCTTTCCTGTAGTTTTGTTAAAAAATCTCACCTTGATTTAATTAATATTCTAGAAGTCGATGAAGCGGGGGTGTGGGAGAGAGAAAGAGATAAACTGTCTTTCTCTGAACTGAATAGAAGACCTTTCTTGAGCAGTGATCATGCATTCTCCTCCTTTTATATCTTGTATAGGCATAAAAAGAATTTGAGGTGACAGTGTATTAATTACTTTGTGCAAATAATAACAAAGTTGTCCTAATATGTCCAAACAGTTCTACAAATATACTTCAGTTGTCTCTTCCAACAACAGCTTATTGTGATCTCTCTATTAGAATCACTTTGAGGAGCTAGTTTTTAGGTTGCACTAGCACTTTAGGTAGAAGGGGGTTGGAAGACATTGTGTTGAATCTGCAAATAAAGTTCTTCCAAGAATACACCCACTTATTGAAGGGGAGGGGGTTACCAACTCCCCCTTCCCTCCACAGCTCACAATGTCACCTCTCTGGCTTTTCCAGTGCATTCAGTCCTCCAGAGCAGATTTTCAGGGACCTGGGGAAAAGCACTGTTCTCCTTTATCAACCAGTGAAAAAGTCCTGCTAGATCAAAAGCATCCTACTAGCAAAAAGAGCCCTTCCATTCATAGGGAACTTTTGATAGTTCCAAACCACTGTTTACATAAGTGGCAATGTTGTGGCCTTTGGACCTTGTATAGCCCACCAAAGCCCCAACTACACATCTCTGAAAAAACTAGCACCTAAATGGACAGTCACTCTTTCCTGAAACCTCCTAGAGGCATGATTCTTTTATTTAATGCTAATTGGGAGTCCATCACATTTGTGGTCCTGGGAAATTACCTTCCAGTTATTTCCAGTTTCAGAAAAAGAGAGAATAGATATGGTCCCTGGGTGTTTAGGGATTGTGGAAAATTATATGTATCTAAAGAGAGCATGTCTGTACCTGAACTGGAACCAAATCAAAAAATCTGATTAAAAGCTACCAGAATTAGACTGTTTTCAATATTTACGGTAGTTATTTAGTGCCTGCGTGTAAGTAATTTTCATTTTGTCACTATACAGGAAATGTGCATTCGAGCTGGGTGAGAATGTCTTTGGAAAATAATTAAAATACATGGTAGCTGTGTTGACCACATGACAAATTCTTAAATCCATATTGTGGTAATATATTTATTAGGCTAACTAAAACGGGATAAAATTCTCTAAACAAGCTTTAAAAAAGAAATCTGTAGTTCTGAAAGCTAGCTTGGAGAATTTTTGGATTTTTGACTGGCCTATTAATTGGCCTCTTGCCACAATATGGACCTGAGAGTACATTTCACTTTCGCTATTTCAGCAATGTATTTTCATTTTAAAATTTTGAATGCTATAGATTTGAGTAATATGAAGAATGCAGAAGGAAATGAGTTGTAAAAATTGCCTATGCATTCATATGCTGAAACTAGAACTTAGTAAATTCACCTTTATTATTGTTGCTGTCTTAAAGAGGAATAAAAATATAAAGGACAAAACCTATCTTGTGAAACAGAAGAACTCTGGGGACCTTCCTGCTTACAATGATGATATATCTGAAGAAAAAGATGAAGTATTCCAGGTAGCAACAGTTGTATATGGTGCAAACTAATGGTACAAAAGAATAGTTGAAATGTTAACTCTAATGTGTACATAATTTTAACTTGTGGGGAAAAGTGATGTTATTGTTGTACTTTACATTAACAGATATGGGATTTGGGGGTTGTATCCTACTGTATTCCTCCATGAGCAAAATGGTTAAACATTGGTAAAACAGATCCCTTCCACACAAATTGCTCAAATTGGCTCTAAAAGAATTGGGAGCTCTCCAGAGCAGATTTGGAAGGGGAGTTAGGGGCTTCAGGAAGGAATAAAAGGGTAAATCTCCATACACAATTGTAAGCTCACTTGAATAATGCTGGCTGGAGTTCAGCTCACTCCAAAACTTTAAAATCTACTGTTGAGTTGGTATAACGTAAATTTTGTAAATGCCGTTACAGTCAGCCCTCCACATTTGTGGCTTTGACTTTTGCAGATTTGATTACTGGAGGATTTGAATAATATGTTCTCTTTGTTATTATTATTAACCTTTATTTATATAACACTGTAAATTTACACAGCACTGTACATATAATCATTTAATTAGACGGTTCCCTGCCTTCATGCTTACAATCTAAAGAGACACAACACAGAAGGAGAAGGGAATGGTGGTGGGGAAGGGGATCAAATCCAGCAGTTCTTCACTCCCTCTGAGGCCTGGACCAAGGCAGATGGACTGGAGGGAGGGCTTGGCTTCTTAAAACATAATTAGGGCACAGCATCTTGGGGCAGAGAAAGGCAATCGCCTGGGAATGCTTCCCTAAACAATATAGTCTAACTCAATTTTGAAACTGGTTAGAGAAGTGATGAGGTGCGCATGTGGGAGAAGCTCCAGGAGTGAGGGCAAGTGAGAAGGGATGAATCCGGGATGGGGCAGTGGAAATCCTAGGCTTACATTCCTATCAGTCTCTAGAAATTCTGCTGGAAGTTGACCATATTGCTGCACTGAAAGACCTATTGTGGAGTCGAAGGCTTTCATGACTGGCATCCATAGTTTTTTGTAGGGTTTTCGGGCTATGTGGCCATGTTCTAGAAGAGTTTCTTCCTGACGTTTCGCCAGTATCTGTGGCTGGCATCTTCAGAGAATGCTTCTCTGGAAAGGAGTTGGATATTATACTATGTGACCCTTGAAAGGGAGGAGTGATTTGCATGTGTATTGTTCTGCTGCTAATGGCAGGCCTCAGGGTGGGAGGATACGCAAAAGAGGATTAGTGTCTGCTTGATTAGTGCTCATTGTCTGCTGGGAAACCCCTGACCTTGAGAGATTTGTATTTGTTGAATCTTCTTCTTGCTGTTTTTCAGGACTGGTAGCCAAACCTTGTTTACTTTCAGGTTTTCCTCTTTCCTGTTGAAATCGCAAGATGAAGATTCAACAAATTTCCCAGGGTCAGGGGTTTCCCAGCAGACAATGAGCACTAATCAAGCAGAAACTAATCCTCTTTTGCATATCCTCCCATCCTGAGGCCGGCCTTTAACAACAGAACAACATACATGCAAATCACTCCTCTCAGGGCCATACAGTGTTTGTGTGTGTGTGTAATATATATACCCAACTCTTTTCCAGGCAAGCATTCTCTGAAGATGCCAGCCACAGATGCTGGTGAAACGTCAGGAAGAAATTCTTCTAGAACATGGCCAAATTGCCCAAACCCCCCACAAAAACGACCTAGATTCATAGTGAAAACACTTCTCTAGGCATTTGTAGGTACTTCAGCATGAATCTTTGGTCAAATTCTGGCAGGTGTTGACCATAGAGTTCTGTCAGAGGACCTAGAGATTCCTAGAGAGGTATTCTCTTAGGTGAAAAAAGTACCTATATTTATGTTTATTTATTTGCATTTTTTTCACTTTCATGGGGGTCCTATGCCTCTAACTCCAGTGAATCTGGAGGGCCCACTTTACTTCATTCTGAGTCAGCAATAAGGTTGAGGTCTTGATTGCCTATCTTTATTTTAAAAAGTGAGTCTACTATGCTATTGATTGGATGCATATGAGCACATAATAACAATATCTGTTATTCTCATACAGGATATTGAGCAAAATTTGAAACAGATTGGATTCCATAACTGGCAGGAGCAAAATGCCTTGGAAGTAAAGCACAAAGCAAAGGTTCAAGAGCTATATATTTTATTTCCATTCTTTTTCTGTTTACATAATTTCTGGCAGCCTTTTCAAAAATATTGATGGATCTGAAATTGGGGTTCCAGACAGCAATTTGGCAGTCAGTATTTACCAGAGGATGAACTCTAGTTCTAGCTAAAATCTGTCAACAGGTATGGGAAACAAAACAATGGTCCACTGACTGGAAATGCTCAATGTACATTCCAGTCCCCAAGAAAGGGAATACCAGGGATTGCAGTAACCACAGGACCATTACATTAACTTCCCAGGAATGCAAAATGATGCTTATAATTCTACAACAAAGACTTTTATGTGGAGCATATATGGAGCAAGAAATGCCATGTGTCCAGGCTGGGTTCAGGAAAGAAATAGACACTAGGGATTATATTGCAAACATACATTGGATAATGGAGCACACCAAACAATTTCAAAAGAAAATCAGTTTGTGCTTTATACAGTATAACAACGATTTGATTGTGTAGGTCATGAAAAACTATGGACTGCTCTTAAAGAAATGGGTATGCCACAACATTTGACTGTCCTGATGTGTAACCTGTACTTAGGACAAGAGGCTACCATCAGGACAGAATATAGAGAAGCATAATGGATTCCATTTGCATTTCATCACCCTACTGTATAGTGATTGTGTCATATGTAAAACAGGATTAGACTCAGAGGAAGGAGGCATGAAAATTGGAGGAAGTAAAATCAACAGTTTCATATACCGTATGTCAATAACAACATACTTCTAGCAAAAATTGTGAAGAGTTGGAATGATTACTGAAGAAAGGCAAAGAAGAAAGTGCAAAGGCAGATTTACAATTGAGTATTAAGAAAACAAAAATAATGATATATGATTTACCCACTTTAAAGTAGAGTATGAAGACACTGAAATAATTCACAATTTTCTTTTACCTTGGTTGAATAATTAAACAGAATGGAGACTGCACTCAATAAATCAGAAGACTAAGATTTAGAAGGGCAGCTATGAAGCAACAAGACAAGATCCTGAAGTTTAAAGCTATATCACTGAATACTAAAGTTAGGATTGTCCATGCCATTGTATTTCTCATTTCTATGTATGGTTGTGAAAAGTGAATAGTGAAGAAAGCTGATAGGAAGAAAATGAACTCATTTGAAACGTGCTCGTGAAGAGTTAGTTCTATGGATACTGTGGACTGCTAAAAAGATAAATAAATGGGTCCTGCAGCAAATCAGGTCTGAACTCTCCCTATAAACTAACATGACTAAACCGAGACTTCCATACTCTGGCCATATCAGGGGAAAACATCACTTTTTAGAAAAGATAATAATGTTTGATAATTCTTGGTGGAAGGCAGTAGAAGAAGAAGGAGACCACATTCCTTATGGCTTCGTGGTTAAGACACCAATTTTGGTGATTGGAAGGTCAGATCTAAGTGCTGCATGATGGGGTGAGCTCCTGTCACTAGTCCCAGCTTCTGCCAACCTAGCAGTTTGAAAGCATGCAAATACAAGTAGATAAATAGGTACCACTTCGGTAGGTAGGTAGCAGCATTCGGTGCAGTCATGCTAGCTACTTGACCACCAGGTTAGTCCTCGCACAACACTGGCTCTTCAGCTTAGTAAAGGAGATGAGCACCACCCCTACAGTTGGTTATGACTAGACATTTACTGTATGTCAAAGGACGACCTTTACCTTTATACCCAAGGAAGCCATGGCCCTGATTCTGCAAGACCTGAGCAGGCTGTTGATGGAAGAGAAGCTTGGAGGTCTCTCATTCATAGGCTTATCATCAGTTGAGGTTCTGCACATTCCCCCTTTCTTTTACAGCTTCATGCTGCTTTCCATGGCATTCCGAAATTTTCTTGCAGCTCTCTAGTTGAAATTTGGCCCAAAGAGCTGAAGCCTGAAGAGGTAAAGGAGAATGAACAAAAATAATCTCTCTCCCCCCCCCCCCCATTCCTCCTGGATTAAAGAGTTTTTTTTATCATAAAGGGGAACATGATTGAGTACTATACAGAATGTGTTTTTTTTCCCCTTTAGGGAGGTGTAAAGTTTCAGATTGACCTAAAAGCTGATGTTCCAGATGTAAGCAACATCCAGAAAGAGAAAGAGGTATAACAATTTTGGACTGTTGATATATGATTTAGTGATTGGTTGGAACTACATGAGCACCAAGCTGTGCAGTGAGTTCCTTTGTCTACAAAAGCACTTCTGGTCTCTTCAGGGAAGGAAACCAATATGTCCCTAGATACAGTATGTCCCTAATTGGAACAAGTGGAGTAGCTTGTATGTATGCACAGAAAATATTTGTGCTTATTGGCATATGTGAGTCCCAGAATTAGAATGTAAGGTTATGGCTTCTATTCTTATGATATAACTTTTCAAAGTGATGGCTATGAACTCATCATGCCTTGATTACATCTTGTTTAGACAACTGTAATGCACTGTACATGGGGCTGCCTTTGGAAACTATTTGGAAACTTCAGCGGGTCCAAAATGCGACAGCTGGAATGCTGACTGGGACCATTTATGGGGAGAATTTAACTCATTTATTGAAATCGCTTCACTGGCACCAGTTCGTTTCTGGACACAGTTCAAAGTACTGGTCATCTCCTCAAAGCCCTGTACCACTTAGGTCCAGACTAATTGAAAGATTGCATCTTCTCATGCAAAGCATCTTCCAGAGCTTTAAGATCAGGGGAAGATTTTTTCTCAGTCCTGCCACCATCACAGTCTTACTTGGTGAGGATACAAGCGAGATCCTTCTTTGTGGCTGCTCCCACCATTTGGAACTCGCTTTCATGGGAGGCTAGACTGGTGCCCTCCCTGTCTACCTTTCGCCAGCAATTAAAACACTTTTTAATGTGTAAGCAGGGGAGCTTCTTATTGATATGTTTTATTTATCTTTTAAAATTTTGTAGGCCTTATAAAATTATTTTATACTGTTTTATGTAGTGATTTTAATTGTTTACATTTTTTTATTGCAAAGGGTTTTTTCAATCCTCTTTCCGGGAGCTGTCTTGAATCCCACTCTAGGAGAAAGGTGGTATACAAATGAAATTAAAAGTAATTATAAATAAAGGTCATTCCTTGTGGGAGATTTTCTTTCTTCTGAAATAATGTTTGAAAAGGGATAGATGATAAAGAGAGTTCAAGCAGGTAAAGAGTTCAGGTACAGGTTTCGGTGAAATGCCTGTCTGTGATGCAATCCAAAATAGAAGTTTGGTGTGGGTTTATCATGTTTGTGTACTGCTTTTACCTTGCTTGTTTTGTCTAAACAAAACATCTTGGAGGAACATTAAATAATCTGAATCAACTGAGTAAATTCTTACTGAGTTACCTTTTGTTTGATTTCAGGATGATAAACTTAATGACACTTTGACTTTCGAAGATGGAGAAAACCTTAAGAAAAATCTGAGAAACGACTATGATAATAACATAGACAAAGCATTAGAAGAACAATGCTGTTGGAAAATGGGTATGCTTTTTGAAATCACTAGACTACTTTGCATTGTTATTCTTAATTATTAATTTTAATTACTGGTTGCATTCCTAGTGTTCCACTTAAAGCTTATATTATAAAAACTGTATTGTTGAGAGTTTGTTCATACAACTGTGTTTGTTTTCTGTTTTCATCATAAAATGATTCCTAGCTGCTTTGTCACCAAGTACTTGTTCAGCAAGGTATTTTTTTTAAAGCTCTGTTGAACTATTGGAGTATTAGATAAGTCCATAACAAAAAGGGTTCTGCCCAGAACGTCTGTTTTTGTACTGTATTAAAGAATTTCAGTTTGCAATTATAAAATGTCAACATGTGGGTGCCTAATACAAAAAAAGAAAAAAAAGAAAAGAAAAAAGAAAACAACAGTAACTCAGAACAGAACCTTTGATTGGGAGTTCCTGCATGGCAGGGGTTTGGACTGGATGGCCCTTGTGGTCTCTTCCAACTCTAAATTTCTATGATTCTATTTTATATCCCCATTTAGTTCTGGGATAGCATTCCCGAAATAATTTTACAGTGGTCCCCCAGCTTACGAATCCCCCGGGTTATGAAAACCCCGGGATCCGAAACCGGCGGGACTGCTAACGTATCCCCCGGGATCCGAAAGATCCCCCGGGATCCGGAAAAAAACCGCGTGGCCCCTTTAAATCGGCCGCGTGGTCCGTTGCGAATAGCGGTCCCCCGGGAAACGAAAGCTTCCGGGTTACGAAGATAATCCCGGAACGGATTACCTTCGTAACCCGGGGGACAACTGTACTTCCAGATTTCTTATCTTCTAATGGCAAAGTTCGGAGGTTAAGCAATTTATTTCATGAAGTTCCCTTAATTTTATTGCATCTCATAAGAGAACAGAAGAAATGCCCAGAGAACCATTTTCCTGGAAATAAAAATTAAAAATATTGTTATATTGGCATGTATTGTAGTCTCTTGTGAGTAAGGCAGTTTATGTTGAAAAGGTCCTAGTTCCAGGTTGAATATGTTAGGTAGTGGACAGAGATCACCACTGAGAGAATAGCTGCATCCTTTATCTTCTCAGGAAGAGAGGAGGAACGAACAATGTCAGTTCATTAGTAGTAGTTATAAATAAACAAACAAATAAATAAATAAATAAATAAAGTAAGTTTATTTCCAAGAGGTATTTATACAGAATTTGATCTTGAAATATCTTCCAAAATTCACCAACTGGAAATATAGTTACCGGTATATGACCTGGCTCTTTATGTATAATAGTGAGCATCAGAATTACAACCATGTTTTTTTTAAACTATTGAATATCATCTCTTCTTGCCTCTTAGATTGTGACAGTGAAGATGATGCTCCAATAAACAGAAAACACTGGAAAGCTTCAGCCCCACAGATTCTCCTGAACCTTCTTGAAAATGCAGATATAACCTCTGTATGCCCTACGATGGAAGAAGGTGACCTTTGTGAATTTTTTCTAGTTCTTATATTGAATCAAGATTGTTCCTGGCTACCCTGTGTACATGTTAAAGTACTTTAAGATGTGCAATGAAGTGAACATTTCAGAATGGTACTACACTTTGATCTGAAACATTGGTACCTAAAATGTGAATTAGACAACGGTATAAGATTATGGACACGTGCAAAGGAAGAGTATATACAGATTCTTTCCTTCCCATGTCCTGTCTGTTTTTGGCTTGATCAAAACTGGTTGCATGCAGAATAATATCATTTAGAAATGGCAATTTTTTAAACAAAGTCTTACCAGCTGTCATGGGCTCTGGTCCTGTTTCCTGCTCTTGAGTCAGAATGGGAACCCCTGAATTATTTTGCTGCCATTATCTCTAATTCACCCCACATGATTCAGTAACCGATTGGGAGTTACTGAGGGATTTTATCATGCACTTTCCCCACATTTGACTCTGCATGTATACATGTATACATGTGCACATACTGAGCAAAGGCATGTGAAGAGAGCATCGAAGAAAAAGAGATATTTTAAGGAAAGTTTTTATTCTAAACAAGCAATCTTGCATTAGTAAAAGGGTATCTTATACATGAAGGCACCTTCCTTCATGTGTTACTTAGGAGTAGTTATAGAGTTTCAAAATCATCTAAGTCATATTCAGCTGATGTTAGAAAGAAAGATAAGCTCTAATGCAATTAGCTGAACATTCCTGTTCTACTCATAATACGAATGATGTTTTGGGTCTTGGATGATCATAGGAAACCGAGAATCTAGAGTCTAGACAAGTGTCTGAGGCAGGCAGCACCTCTCCATCTATCCCAAAGTCTCTCTTGGTCAGTCTCTTTGCTACATGCCTCATGGCACCCCAGGTTTTTTATAGTCTGTCCCTTGGAATCATCTCTAAGCTTCTACACTTCCTCCCAAACTGGTCACTTTCATTGGGCAATTGCGTCTCCTAACCTCTGTTGCTTCTACATCATACTGATGGCCAATAAATGTAACCTAAATCCATCACAACATTAGCCTTTTGTTTACCTGGAGCAAGGACCATTCCCTCAGGTTTGCTGCCCAGATAAATGGGAGAGCCCACTATCACATCAGCCATGGTACTTTTACTAGACCAATTAATCTTCTGTGTAACCAGTTCTTACAGCCATTAAAGCTAACTACAACAAGATGGTTATGCCATACTCAGCATGCAGCCAGTTGCCACAAGATCAGCAGACTTTGATTCTTAATAAAAGCTGTACCAAGTATTTAACCAGCAATTGTTTCCTTTGTCCTATCTAAAGAAACTGTCCTATCTAAAGATAACTGCTGTTAGAGGCCTAGAGCACAATGAAAAGTTTTTGTAAATAGTTTGGTGTCTCAAAAGCATGCAGGGCGAGAACTAGGAGGCACCTACTAGTGTTGAACACTTTCAGGTGTACATATCTTACAAAACCCTATTACTAGGGAAAAAAATACAGAAACATTCCATTAAATCAAGGCTGCAAGTTTTACATTCCTGCTGTACAGCCTCTCCCAAAGGACTTCTCACCTGTTTCTGTAGACTATGCATTCAGCTAGGAATGGTTTGATGCAGTTGATCATAAATCATACTCTGGTGTTCTTAATGCAAAGGTTGGCAATTTATGGTTTTCTGACAACCATAAGCCCGAGCCAGTGTAGTGAGGAATGATGAGTACTACAGTCCAGTAACATATGAAGGGTCAAAGATGCCCACATCCATGCCTTTAATGACTCAGGTTTATATACACTGTAGAAATAATGCAGTTTGACACCATTTTGAGTGCTGTACCTCCATCTTATGGAACCCTGGGATTTGTCATTTTACAAAGTTTTTAGACTTCTCTGCTAGAGCGATAGTGCCTCACAAAACTGCACATCCCAGGATTTTCTAGAATGGAGCCATGGCAATTAAAGTGGTGTCAAACTGCATTATTTCTAAAGTGCAGAGGCATCCTAAGACTTGTGGGTTTTTTTCCCCATAGTGAAGACACATCTTAAATTGTTGTCATCCTACCTTGTGGAGATTCTGCCATCATAAAGCATATTTTTGTTGTCATTGACTGAAAATGTAGAATTTCCCCTCCCAAATAACATTTTCTGAAAGAGTAATTATTGCAGAAGCAAGAGAAGTAGGAGAAAATAGTGGCAGCAGAGAGGAGTATTTTTTGTATGGAAGTGAAATATGGTACCATCTAATTTACATGAATATTGTGCCAATCAATATTGAGTGTACCTTATTTCTTAGTTGATCAGGTAATCACACTGCCTTTGGAACTCCCTGAAAACAGGAGAAAATGGAGCCAAGAATCACCTGGGACACTAATGAATATGTTAGCAGAAGCAGAATGTTCCAATGATACTTTGTTCCAAGGTAAAGAGCACTGCGAGTTATTTGTTGCTCTTTTGTTGCTTAATAGTCACTTTCGAGACTTATTTTGTATTTATTACAGTTGCACAACAAACACAGTAACAGAGAGAAAGTTCAGCTTCCCTAAATCAAAAAGGGTTAAATCCAATTATTAGTCCCATTCATTCAGTGAGTTTACCCGAGATGAAGCACTAGATTTGATCTAGAATGGAAGGAGTGGGGAGGAATCATGTATCCCTTTAGATATTGATGGACTAAAACTCACATCATTTCTCAATATTGACTAAGCTCATCAGGAGCCCTGGTGGCGCTGTGGTTAAACGCCTGTACTGCAGCCACTCACTCAAAACCATAAGGTTGCGAGTTCAAGACCAGCAAAAGGGCTCAAGCTCGACTCAGGCTTGCATCCTTCCGAGGTCGCTAAAATGAGTACCCAGATTGTTGGGGGCAAGTAGCTTACAGTTGTAAACCGCTTAGACACTCCTTAGGGAGTATGAAGCGGTATATGAATGAAGCTGTTTGTTTTTGTTTTGTTTGTTTTGTTTATGGAAGGAGCTGTCCAACAACATTTGGGGGCCACTATTCCTACCCCTGATCTGTAATATCTAAGAGAAATTAATCCATCAGTGTTGCAAAGACAGTTGTGGTTGATCCAAGTATGTCACTGCTTAACCTTTGGGTTCTGAAAAATTCACCATAGGCCATCTGTGAATGGGTATAAAGGCAAGTAAACAAAATGGCCACACACTTTCCACCTTACTCCTTTTTACAGGATTTTATTTGTGAAATTTTATAAATGTTTACTCTTAAGTTCACAGTGCTTAGTGTTAAAACCTAAATTAAACCAATTAGCTAAAATATTTTCTTTCTCAGCTGAGACAATAAGTCCACTGAATTCACAAAATGATGAAACTGATGTGACAGTGGCTTCTGCTATTGACGTGGATGAAACCAGACTTGATCCCAGATCTGATGATGATGACACGTAAGTCTATCCATCCATCTTCAACTTACTTGACAGTGCCAGGTTAGCAAATAAAGTCTCTCGTTTTGCAAGTATTTTTAGACTTTTAACACGTCAAATCTTTTTACAGTTCTAGAGGCCCAGGATGGGGAGAATCAGCAAATTTACCCATTAGCTAGTGGAGAAAGAACAGTGCAAATGCACATAACTGGGATGTAATTTAATTTACATGGAGTAAAAAT
The DNA here is from genome assembly GCA_034509955.1 of Urosaurus nigricauda. Taxonomy (NCBI): domain Eukaryota; kingdom Metazoa; phylum Chordata; class Lepidosauria; order Squamata; family Phrynosomatidae; genus Urosaurus; species Urosaurus nigricauda. The sequence continues at coordinate 225,144,044 of JAOEGL010000001.1, forward strand.
ATTCATGCAGTAATTTCAGCATCTGTCCAACTTAATAATAAATGTGTTAAGGGGATTTATGTATGATACAGTCAGCATACATTAAATAGCAAGCTGGATGAAGCAACAGTATTACAGCATGCTAAATGTTGTAAAGGTCTTGTTGATCACTGGTCTAATAGAAAGACGGAATATACATTTTAAAAATAAAGATAGTCTCAGTTGCAACAAATTTGGTTGTGTGCACTGGCATTTAAAGATGAATGAACGAAAGAACAGAATTTCATACTGTTCTTAGCCATTTCAAATGTTCAGTGTCCACCCCAGGCCACATGCTCACTAGTTTTTTGGATTGGCTGAGAGTGATTTATGTGAACAGGTGCCTCCATATTGGTAATGAATCTTTTATTTTCTCATTATGACAGTAGGTGAAGAATGTGTGTCAGTTGTCGCAGGAATTGGGACACATTCTCTTTATAGTTTTTGAAGGGATATCCATGTTAGTCAGTTGTAGCAATAATTTTTATGGACATCTTCCCCAGTATGAGAATTGAATGGTGATTATGCTGATGAGAATCAATCTTCTCTCATTAATTGTATAGAAACTTTGAAGAATCTGAAGATGAACTGAGGGATGAGCTGGTGGAATCCCTGGAAAAAGTGGTAACCTCTTTAGAAGAGGAGAACTTGAAAGCTCCAGTTGAATCAACAAATGAAAATCAATTGAAAAAGGAAAATGAAGCTCATAGTGAACTTGGAAGTCCTAATGTAAGCCTGGAAGATAATAACTTGGCTAGAGACAAACAGTAAGGAGCGATCAGTTAAAACATCTTTGTTAATAATTTAAGAACTGATAACAGGTAGTGTCATACATGTTAAAGGGTCAGCATTTAGGGAGTGCCTCTTTATAGAATTGTCATCCATTATTTAGCAGTTAATCAGAGATAAAAGGTACTTAACAGTTGAGAACATATGATCCAGTAATGTAGCTAGTTCACCATTTTGAATTTGGTATTGATCAAAATGGGTAACTGGGCCCTGTCTCTGGGCTAAATCCAAAGTATATTCACTAAAAGTGTTGAGTGAGGGAGCTACATCCAGTGTGAAAATGTAAGCACTTTCTCTTCATGCTGTCCCTGTCTTACTCAGCAGACTAGAGATCTGGCAGCATAGTCATGTGATGTTCCCTGAAGCTGGAGCTCATCTCTGACATAGTTTTTTGTTCCAATTTCTTACCCCAAGGATCTTCTGATAAATGGGCATGAATTACTTTTCAGTAACTATCCCCCAAGTGCAGAAAACACATCTAGATTGCCCCATACTTATGTCTTCCATCATATGTGTACAGCTGATGGAAGCCTACCATCACAACACAGTTTACTTGTTTCATATTTCTGATGGTGATGCCCTTAACAGATGCATCATTATCAGCATAAGTCTTGCTCTTGCTAAAATGATGAACCTTAGATTGGAGGTGAGGTTCATACTGTTGAGAGATAACCTTCTTTCCCCTGCCCACCAAAAATCAACTGAATAGAAAGATGTTAAGAAACTTCATAGCCTAGCTTCTCAACATATGAGTTTTCCCTATAAAGAGTAGTCTGCCTGTAATGTTAAGGCTATTAGATGCAGATTCAAGCCCAGGTGCCTTTAAACTTCACTTGAAAGTCTGAGCTTGCTCTAGTTTCATATATGAACAAGCAGAACTGTTGAACATATTTAGAAATGTATTACTGGCAAATTCTTCTGAGTCTGTTTCTTGTTTGATTTTTGTAAAATAAAATGGAAAGGAATTTCACATAGAAGTGTTTCTCAGTGTTAGGATACTTTATTGCACAGCAGAAATAAATTAGAAAAATATACAAGTATATCACCATAGTGACTCAAGTATGTCCAGATATCACATATATAAAACATTTTATTTGAATAATTGCTCCACAGATGATAGGAATGTTTCTTCAAATTCATGGTCATCAAATCTCTTCACAGACTGACGAGCATTTTGTCTGATCTCCAGCCTTTTTGCAGGGGATAATGAAAAGATATGAACCATGGTATCTGCATAATCATCTTCATTTTCTGCTAGAAATCCAGTAACATTTCCTTCATAGGGCACCACAATATCCAGCTTGGGACCTCCAGAATTGTGAGCAAGGATAATTGTTCCAGCTGCCATACATTCAACAATTCCTAAAAGAAGCATAAAACAAACCATTAACTACAGTTCACTTAGTCTTACATGACTATGAGTTCTAATTTTATAATAAATGTGAAAGCATGGGCACAGTACTTTTAAGACTCCATGAGCAGAGTTTCATTCATTGAAAGTCCACTGCCAGTTGCAGAAGGAAGCATAGTTTGAAAATCTGCTCCAGATGAATTCCAGAGAACTCTCGAGACTATAGGAAGGTAAGCTGATTTTTTTTAAAAAAACCCACAAAACACCTGTGTAATCAAAACCATTTAAAAAAGAGATATGTTTTATGGAACAGCCTCTACTAGTGAAGAAATGAATGCAAACATCAATGAAAATTAGGAGGCATGCCCAGATCACACAGCTTAGCCTTATGACCTGTAAAACACACATTTCAATTTATCTCTGTACTGGCTAAAAATGGATAATCTGCTGCTTTTACAGCCACAAAGCCAAATTACCTGTCTGTAGAGAAGACAAGTGAGGCAGGCCATGCTAAGGCCTGTGGTACTTAAACTTTTTACCCTTGGGAACCCCCTTTATATCTACTAGCAGATGCTGTGCACCCCTGATGTAGTATACGAATAATATTTTGTTTATTTAGTGTGAGTTCATGTATATTCATATTTTCACACATTCATGTATATTCATATTTTAACTTTTAAAAGAAATAACATTCAAATTTAAAAAGTTTTAAGTAAATTCAATATTTAACTCAACATACGTGTAAATTTTACACATAAAAAAGTTTGGGAAGAGGAATCAGTTTCCAAGTCTTGCACATCCCCTGGGGGTCCAGCCCTACCATCTGAGAACCACTGCTTAAGGCCATTCATTTCCTGCAGCATATTAGTTATCTACTAATAATATCTACTAACAATAGTAGATAACTTTTCCAACCAGTAACCAGTTTTCAGGAGAGTCTTGGAGTGATTGTATCTTGCATGCTAGTTAGTCTTCAGTGAGCGGTGGCAATTACAGGGGGACTGGGAGGCTATGAAGGCTTGTTTGCTGGGGGTTTCCCTGACTCAAAATCTTATGCAAAGGTATGCTTCTCCCTCAGCAGTTGTCTTTTAAACTTTTGAAACTTTATTAAATATTTAGAAAACAACAAAAAGTGAAATAAAACACACAAATTAACACCACAGTGCAATGAATATAGTGTAGGCAAAACAAAAGCTGTTCATGACAGTACAATCAAAGGTTTGGCAGATGTCCTCCGTACTTGCTTTCCCACTGGGTTCAATCAGATTCAATTTCTCCTTCTCCAAAATGCAACTTGCAACTACACTGAAAGGAATCTCAACTAAGCAATGGTGACAGCAGATGGAACTCAGCTGGACTTTTATTCTCTGGGATTGATGTTTCAATTCACCTTAAAAGAAAGCAAGTCAGGCCAGGCACTATGCAGCTGATGGAAGGCATCTCACATTCTCTTTAGGTCAGGATGGGCAAAGTGCAATCCCAGAGCTACATGCAGCGCAGACACCACTCCACACACACTGCCTTTTTCTACAAAAAAGAGGGTGAACTGCTTCTGGAAGTTTCCAGGATAGGCTGAATTCTACCCAACTGTTTAAATGAAAATACAATTTTTCAGATCCAGAAGTAGTAACTTGTGTGAAGTTTGAGGGGTCTTGAAGGAAAAATTACCCCGCCAGACTTGCCAAAATTGCCCACTCCACTCTCCCTTAGGTGAAAGGCAGCCAATAGTAGTGACAAGCAGGTAGCCAGGGTGTTACTACAGAAAGTGAGAGAATGTGTGTTTTGCTTGCTCTATTACGCTACCAACGGCTTATCTTCTGGTGGGCCAGCCCTGATTGTGAAAATTCAATAATGGAACAGAGACATAATTCAGTAGCAACTTATCACTGTACAAGTCTGACAGGATAACAAATGAGAATGCTTGTCTAGCATTTTGTGAACTTAACATGCAAAACACCACCACCATTGGCCCTCAAATTCAACACCAGGAACCCCCCACCCCCCCAAATCCGCACAGATTAAACATAACCTCAAGGTTATATGCTTACCAATTCCAAAGTGTTCATTCCACATGGTGTGAAGTCCAATGGTGGCATCTGCTAGATGTTTCTTTAGCTCTTCAAATGGAATGTTTACTTTGAATTCTACTCTATTTTCAATGCCCAGCTCTTGACAGAGCTTTTTAAGTCCATCTACACGCTGGTCATCTTCATAGTTACGACAGCCCCCAATCAGAATGAGTTTTGGATGTAGCTGCTGGCCTGAAATCTTTGTCAAAAATTTAGCAAAGGCTCTGATTTGCAGACTGTGGTCTTTCTCTGGCCTAAACTGGCTTACAGAAACAATGGTTTGCTCTGAAGTGTTACTTTCTTCATGCAATGGAATATCCAGGAAAGTCTGAACGTCACAAGGTGGATACACAATGCTTGTGCGATCGCTGCACCGCCAGAGGGACAGGATGTGATTGAGAGTCCATGAAGAATTAACCATGACAACATCACTGCAAGAACCTACTAACCCATATATGGAAGCAAAAATGTAGTAATATGCAAGTTTCAGCTTACTCAGCAGAGGATTTGTTGTAATGATGGTTGCATTGTTGAAGCGAGCATTCTGATTCCTAACCACAGAAAGCATGTCAGTGCTGATTGTGGGATAGTGAACATAACAACCTATCCGGCAACCCCCTAAATATTTGAAGAGAGGAACTGTAAAGGCATAACCCATGGAGTCTATGTAAACATCAGGGACACACTTCATAAGAGCTTCCCAGCCAAGAAACAATGATCCTAGACTCTGACCCAGCAGAGTGAAATGGGGGTAAAGGGAAGCTTCCACCATGTAGCGCCTCCTCAAGAATACAAACTTCACGGGTTGATTTAATTTGATGTTGAAACGTCTGTGAGCACCTTCAAGGATGCTGTCAGCTGTGGCAGTGTCACCAGTATAGATAACATAGGAAACATCTTTATACCTGGAAAATAAAATGCAATTTATTCTTCAGACCTTTTTCCAAGGGGAAAAAACAAACAAACATGCACAACCACTGTGTCTCTGTTTCAGCATTTTTGGTCAGTTTTAAACGTCTCTGTGGAATTTGCTCTTAGGGTTACACAGTGGTGTGGAAGACTGGATAAGCTATCTCAAAGGCTTTTATTAACTCTGATCTCCACAAAAGGGACACAAAAGAATAATCAAATGTGCCAGTGAAAATGCTGAAAGAGAATAAAGTACTTAACATATTCCTGAATGACCATATGTTAAATGTGAAGAATCAGTCAGTCAAAATCTTTGTGGTCCAATTTCCCCCTCATTCAAGAATTTTAGTACAAAGACTTTTGGGTCCATGAAAAACTTTTGAGGCAAGTATACTGTGTGTTACATGATTTCCAGGCCACCTCTTGTTGTAAAAAGGCGTCTCCTGAAATTAAAATGACCTGGGAGTGGCAAAAATGTGGCAAAATTACCCCAGCGCCCCCTAGAGCACATTTCTTTTCACTGAGGTGCATCAGTCAACATGGGTCTCTAAGCTCTTCTTGAAGGCCAATGTGTGTGCATGAGTTATCAAGTTACCGGTCAATGTATGGCAACCCCATGAATTTCATAGTTTTTTAGGCAAGGAACACTCAGAGGTCATTTTTGCCACTATAGTGAGCAGGCCGTGGAAACAGCCAATCACAGAGCTCCAGGAGTCCAGCCAATGAGAAGCTGGCTGGGCAGGGCTATAAAAGAGCCTCGACAGCGTACAAAAGTGGGTTTATTTTGTTGGAGTTTTGAGGGAAAGGGACACCTCGGAGAGAGGGTGTGCTCTTAGGGTTCCTGAGGGAACATTTGTAGGTTAGTTGATAGATCAGGGAAGGGTCTGAGAAGTCCAGTAGGGATTAGAGTGGCTTGAGGGAGTCTAAAGAAGAGAGGCTCAGAATAAGCCTGGAAGTTTTAAGGACGAGTTTGGCCTTAATATTGGTGATAAGGTTGCCTGAGTGGCTGTAGTGTTATTGTGTTTAAGAACCTTTTGTAACTAAGGAAATAAGACAAACAAAGCTTTAAATATATTTCATATTTTATTTGTTTATTTTATTAATAAACTTTATTACTGTTTTGAATTACTACTTGGCCTCGGTTGAACTACTGAAACACACTACCAAAGATAACAGTGCCTCAGTAGGAGATAGGTGGTGGGCGAACAAGAGAGGGTTCGTTCGGTTCGGTTCGCGCACTACATATAATAAAAGTGGTGGCAGCGGTGGGATCTAAAAGGCCCAGGGTGCGGTCATCAAGAAAACGTAGGGGTGAACAAGAAAGTGTTCACTACAGCCACTTACTTCATCGGAAATACTGGTCCTTGTTGGCTGTCTCATATCCAAATACTAACCAAGGCTGGCCCTGCTTAGCTTCCAAGATCAGATGAGATCTGGTGGCCTTAAGGGTATTTAGGTCCATTGGGGGGCCAATGAAGCTCCCTAATTCCAGACAGTATCCCTGATAAAACTTTAAGAGTTTGCTAGGAAAATTATGTCTTCCTGGCCTCTTCCTCAGGATTCGTAGATAACTGGATAAGCCATGTTAGTCTTGTAGAAAATTGGATAAAATAGTTAGTCTTCAGTGAACTGTGGCAACTACAGGAGGACTGGGAGGCATATTTGGTTTGTAAAAAAAAGCAAGGGAAAAAATAAGACTGACTCCAGATACATTCCCCCCAACTAAAGAAGTCAGAAATTTAAGAAATAACCAGCTCAGAGCTGTCAGCCTTCTATTCCTGTTGCCACTGCCACCACTTCTACCTCCACGGTTGGTATAACAATGTCAGCAGAGATATCAGATCTCAGCCACTGGTTTGACTTGAGGAGCAATACCTTAACCCAGTCTGTCATTTTCATCAACAGCTTCCAAGGCAAATATGCATACAAATATAGATACACACCTGTACAAGAGTAAAACATTCACTTACTTTTTTTGCAGTGCCCTTAGAGCACACCATAACACTCGCTCCCCTCCACCACCTGCATTGCAATATGGGTGAAAAAATGCAACCACAAATGGCATTTCCCCATCTTTCCCAGGTGGAATTTGTTGCTTTTTTCTTTGTTGGAACCACTGTCGTAGACCATACAACAGCATGAACAGACACAGACATAACACCCCACTTAGCATCAATGCAGGAATCGCCAATGAGTAGAGCAATCTGAAACAAGAAGGTGAAAGTTTGAGTACAGCAACAATTCTGAAAGCCAGAAACACAGCAACAGAAGCAATGCTGTAAGGGACTTTGCATGCAAAAGGAGTGCTTGTATGTATGACTATGCTGCTGGATGCTAATGTGCCAGGGTTCACCTTTTTTGTGACATGGCTTCAAGCCAAGAAGAAACGGAAAAAAGCTGCTTCTTTTTGAAACGGCTTTTCTCTGCATAAGGCGCCTAAAGGGCACTTTTCTGCTCGTATCAGGCATGTGTCATCTAAACACCACGCCTTCAAGCCAGCCTGAAAGTGCTTCTTTTTGCCTGTCTCTTTATCCCCGAGTTTCATTTAGTATCTTCTACAGCAGTCAATATCTGAAATGACAAAAATACAAGTTGAGTATCCCTTATCCAAAATGTTTGGGACCAGAAGTGCTTCGGATTTTTTTGGATTTTGAAATATTCACATATACATAATGAGATCTGGCATCCAAGTCCAAACACTGATTTCATTTCTGCTTTGTATACACATTATACACATAGTGTGAAGGTAATTTTATACAATATTTTAAATAATTTTGTGCATGAAACAAAGATTTAGCAAGGCTTCTGTCTCACAAACCAATTAGCAGGAGCATTGTAGCATTCAACTGAAAGCCTAATTTCAGCACTCAAAAAGCTTTGAATTTTGGAACGTTTTGGATTTTTTGATAAGAGATACTCAACCCGTACCACTTTATAGTCAATCTTACTGCATAGTTTTCTGTTCTGCTTACTGAAACTCTTACAACTCAGATCAGTTCCATGAGAAGCACTGCTTTCTTTAGACATAGTTGTAAGCACTGAACAGTACCCATCTTTCCCACATAAGGGTACAAAAATACGCACAACTGTTTATGTTCATTGTAGGCAAGTGACTGCTCTCTGATCCCCATAAAGGTTTGTGCAACTGCACAAATAAACACCTGGAACACAGATATTCATAGATTTTGGATGGTCTTGTTATGCAACTAAAAAGTGCAGTTGTCACCAATACTACTTCATAAGAGTGTAGCTGGGGGTGGGGATAAGGGCATTGCCCTCCAAATAAAAAATCTGCCTCCCTCTTCCTGAAATGTATCTAAACTTAAGTATTTACAAATAGACTTTAGGCATCCAGAGAAAAGGGGCGAGGAAGGTGACCAGGGGAATGCAACACAGCAAATACAAGAAGCCTAGGTAAGAATACTTTTCAGAGGCTCGTTCTTTGCAATACTAGAAATTTGGTGACTGCAGGAAAATTTGATTTGGAGCACCCCATTTATGGGGGTTTGTGAGATCAGAGACAAATTTCCAGATATCTGTGTTCCAGGTGTTTATTGTTATTTATTGTTTATTTTACTGCTGTATATTGAACGTTAGAGGCTTCCTGAATGCAAGGAACACATGTCGTGAGCATATGGAAATGGCAAGGTACAGTATCATTATTATTTCATTTCTTTATATCCCATTTTTAACCTCAAAATCAGCTTACAATATTTAAAACAAACGCCATTAAAAATTCACAGGACATAAAAGTTAAAAAGCAAACTATACATTTAAAATCTGTTAAAACACACACATCATTAAAAACAATAACAAATAAATGTCCAGCACATTATATAAGGTCTCTCTCTCTCTCTCTTTCAAAATCAGGCAGTCCCGTTTTATGGGGAGGTATTGTAAAGTAATACTTATCACCCAGACATTATTATGGTATATTGATGAAATTTTGTCAGTGTCATCATTGATCCTTAAATGGACGGTGTTTAGAAAATCAGCCCATTTTGTCCTTTATTTTTGTTACAGGTTGTGCCAGAAGTGACCAGAGTATAAGATGGAGAAGTTTCAGGCCCGCAGGGTGATAAAAGTTCCTGCATGTGAAGAGTAATAGTGCCCAGCAAATTCATGATGAGACGATGGCAGTTTATGGACACGATTGCCCATTATATGACACTACTGTGAGGTGGAAAAGGAATTTTCTGTCCCTGGGCTTTCCACTTCACCAAAAGCATCTGAGGAAGTACACTTTTAATCTATGAAAGCTCATGGGGCCAACTTCTTTCTTTCAGTTAGTCTCAAAGGTGCTACAAAATACCTCTTTACAGACGAGAGCCAACAGGGTCTAGTGGTTTGGATTGAATTATTTATTAACGATCAACAGATCAGACATCAGGTCTAGTGGTTTGAGTGTTGGTCCACCACTCTGGGGAACAGGGTTCAGCTCAGTTTATTATATACATTTATAGACAAAAACTTTGCTAGGTCTTACTTTCGGGGGAGGCCTTATATTAAGCAATTCAGCAAAACCTCTGCTAGGTCTTATTTTCTGCGGATGTCTTATTTTTGGGGAAACAGGGTATATATATACACATGTACATATGTGTGTATATATATATATATATATATAATATATATGTGTGTGTGTATATTTATGTGTGTATATGTGTGTATATACATGTGCATATGTATGTGTGTATTATATATATATATATATGTTTATATGTATGTATGTATGTATATAGGTGTGTATTATATATATATATATATATATGTAAATATGTGTGTGTATATATTTATGTGTAGATATATGTGTGTGTGTGTATATATATATATATATAGGTGTATATATATATGTGTGTGTGTGTATATGTATATATATGTGTGTATATATATTTATGTGTAGATATGTGTGTGTATATGTATGTATATATATGTGTGTGTGTATTATTATATTATTTTATTTATTTATATAGCGCTGTAAATTTGCAGTGCTGTACACACATCTATATATGCGTGTGTATATATTTGTGTAGATATGTGTGTATATAGATATATGTACATATGTATGTATTATATATATGTGTGTGTGTTTATATGTATATATATGTGTGTTTATATATGTATATGTGTGTGTATATATATATATATACATATGTACAAATGTATGTATTATATATATATGTACACACACACACATATATACACACACATATATGGTTATATGTATATATGTGTATATATATATATATATATGTTTATATGTATATATACATGGGTATGTGTGTATACAGTATATTTATATGTGTATACAGTATATGTATATGCATGTGTGTTTATATATACATGTACATATATATATATATGCATGTGTGTGTGTATATATATATATATATGTGCATGTATATATATGTGTGTGTGTATGTGTGTATATATATATATATATATATATACATATGTATATATAGAGAGACATATATATATATATATACACACACACACACACACACATATATATACATATATATATATAGTTCTGCTGCGGAGGATTGAGGGGATTCCGCAGTGCCCACCTGAGAAGAGCCTCCGCCGAGAGCCTCGCAGCCGCCATCTTGGATCCCCCAGCGCCTCTCTGCCTCTTTTTAACTCCCGCACCGGAAGTCCTCTCAGTCCGTCCCTCCCCCGGAAGTGGCCGTTTCCACAGTGACAACCCCCCCTAGTCATCCATTTTCCTCAACAACCCTAAAGAAGCCTTTCAAAGAGACTTTGGACTTCATCTCCCAGAAGCCTCAGCCACGTAGGCCAATAGCCGGGGCTTCTGGGAGCTGAAGTCCAAAAAAAAAAACCTCATAGCGTTGTTCAGCCAATGGGTGGCCAGAGTTGGCATCCCTTGGAGCCAATCAGTGGCAGCAGTAGGAGCTAATATTTAAAGGCGCACTGACAAGACCAGACCAGATGCTCCTTGCTCTGTTCTTGGAAGCTAAGCAGGGTCAGCCCTGGTTAGGACTTGGATGGGAGACCGCCTGTGAAATATCATGAGCTGCAGGCTGTATTTTAGAAAGGAAGGGGCTGGTAAAAGCCTCCTCTGAGTATCCCTTGAACTCGTTTCCAAACTGGTCTTGCCACTTCTTCATCTCCATACACAAAGGATTGGGGATCTGAATTGACATCCTCACATAACAATGGCAGATATATATACATATATATATATATATATACACACATACACACACACACACACACACACACATATATATATATATATATATGTCTGTCCCTTGGCTTTCCACTCCACTAAATGCATCTGAGGAAGTAGATTGAAGTTTATGAAAGCACATGCTGCCAACTTCTTTCTCAAAGAAGTCTCAAAGGGTCTCAAAGGGACCACAAGATCTCCCTCTACATTATCATCATCCTCATTATTATAATATCTAAATGCATCTGAGGAAGTAGACTGAACTCTAGGAAAACGCATGCTGCCTAATTCTTTCTTTCAGTGAGTCTCAAAGGGACCACAAGATCTCTCTACATTATCCTCCTCCTCATTTTCATCATCATTATTATATCTAAATGCATCTGAGGAAGTGGACTGAAGTCTATGAAAACTCATGCTGCCTACTTCTTTCTTTCATTGAGTCTCAAAGGGGCTACAAGATCTCTCTATATCATCATCATTATCATCATCATTATTAAATCTAGATGCATCTGAGGAAGTAGACTCAACTCTAGGAAAACTCATACTGCCTACTTCTTTTTTTCAGTGAGTCTCAAAAAGGCTACAAGATCTCTCTACATTATTATCATACTTATCATCATCATAATAATATCCAAATGCATCTGAGGAAGTAGACTGAAGTCTAGGAAAGTGCATGCTGCCAATTTCTTTATTTCAGTGAGTCTCAAAGGGGCTACAAGATCTCACTACATTATCATCATCATCATCCTCATTATATCCAAATGCACCTGAGGAAGTAGACTGAAGTCTAGGAAAGCTCATGCTGCCAACTTCTTTCTTTTAATTAGTCTCAAAGGGGCTACAAGATCTGTCTTTAACATGAGTATATTTTATGTGATTTTAGATCATATTTCATATTGTGTATTTTATGTGATTTTATACATAGATATTTTGTAATTTTGTAATAATTTTGTAATAATTTTAAAGGCTATCTGTGAGCCACCTTGGGTCCCTCCAGGAAGACAGGAGGGATATAAATGAAATAAATATATAAATAAATATCCCTCTATACAATGTAATAGGGAAGTAGAGAGATCTTTGGCCCTTTGAGACTCAGTGAAAGACAGAAGTTGGCAGTATGAGTTTTCCCAGACTTCAGACTAAATGCATCTGAGGAAGTAGACTTAAAGTCTAGGAAAGCTTATGCTGCCAACATCTTTCTTTCAGTTAGTCTCACAAAGGTGCTACAAGATCTCACTACAGACTGATTCCACAGACAAGCATGGCTATATCCTTGAATTGATCCTAAGAATCATAGAACCATAGACTTTGAAGAGACCTCAAGGGCCATCAAGTACAACCACCACCACCCCTGCCATGCAGGAATACACAATCAAAGCACGGAAAACCCTTTGAAATTCATGGGGTCACCATAAGTGTCCTAGTGGTCTGAGCATTATACTATGGTTAAAGTGGTGCCAAACGGCATTAATTCTGCAGTGTGGATGCAGCCATTGTGCCCTACAGCTTTTTAGTATGGCCCACTGAGCCCACCAAGAATGAATGGTCTTACATCTCAATTTTATCCCTTTTCTCTCTTTTAAAAAGTACTTCAGCTCTGTTGTATGTTTATTCAGAATCCCAACCCCTAAGGAGACAGAAGAATTGTGAAAGTACAAGATAGGGCAGGGAGAGAATACGTCTTTTTAAAAATACTTCATCTGTGGTATAGAAAAATATAGCTCCAGGTGAACATTTTACTGTGGTCCAAAACACACTTCAGAAATAATCCAGTTTGAGACTGCTTTAACTGCCCTGGTGCAATGCTAGGGAATTTTGGAAGCTGTAGTTTTGTGAGACATTGAGCCTTAATCTCTATCAGAGATTTCTGCTGCCACAATAAACTACAATTTCCAGGATTCCGTAGCATTGAGCCAGCACAATTAAAGCATTCTCAAACTGGATTATTTCTGCAGTGTGTTTTGGATCGCTGTAAAGATTGCTTTTGAAATCGACATGTTGTTTAAAGGGGATGCTGTTTGAGTTGTATGTCCTTTGCAATTTAGGTCAAGAGAAGAAGCTCAGTTCTGTCAGTACAGTGGAATCCACTGGCTTCTGAGCAACAAAAAATGAACTACTGTGTGTGTGTGTTGCCTTCAGTGTAACAAGGGTTTACCTTTGCATAATATATTGAACATCAACAAAACTTTGTGATTTGGAATACATTTCTGTTTATTATTTTATGTATAAGCTCAGTACATTTTTAAATTATCCATCCAGGTGAGTTAGCTGCTTTGAGAACCAGTGGGCTCTAAGACATACCTGTTGATATACAAATCCTGCTCCCACTTAGTGAGCCTTTCTCAGGGATGTTTGAGGCTACTTAGGCATTTGGGTAACAGCAAATAGCTTCCAGGGAATCCATGGAAAAATACTAGCTTCTCCTGTAGATAAAGGAGGGGATAATAAAATGCCTTTTGTTATGCCAGTGGAACAGGACAGGCACCAAAGGCTATTGCTAGCTGGTGTGCTGTGGTCTGGATTGGAGCAGGGAAAATACAGCACAGAGTACCCAATGGTCATCTCTTGATTGCCAACAAAAGGAGAAAGTAATACAATGGCTGAGGTTTGTTATGTATAGATACTTTATTTAATATTTTGCTTGCAAATTAGATTTTTTTAAAAAACGTATTTGAATATAAATTCTAAATTATGAGTACAGTACTGTGATTAATTGTAAATAATTTATTTATTGTATGCACAGATCCAGCTTGAAAAGAGGTTTGCAGTCTGAAATAATACAGGGGAACAAATGGGAGAAAGAGTGTAAGGAATGAAGGGAGAGAAGTAAACAATGGGGAATTAAACTATTTCAATTTCACATACTTTGGTATACTTACAATAGGAGAGTAGTTGAATTTTGAGGAGGGCCTTGACAGGAGGGAAGGAATTAGTTCTTATGGAAAGGAAGAGCAGCAAGAAAGGGCAGAAGGACTGCACAAGCAATGTTTTAGACAGCTAAAGGAGGTAGAATTGGATGTGTCAAGGAATGAGACAGGAAGAGGCAAGACTATAGGGGGTTATGAAGACAAATGCTGCAGAAATAATCCAGTTTGACACCGCTTTAACTGCCATGGCTCTATGCTATGGAATTCTAGAAAATGTAGTTTTCAGAGCTATTTCAGAGCCACATGCGTGCCTCATCACTTCTCTAACCAGTTTTAAAACTGAGTTAAAGACTATATTGTTTATGGAAGCGTTCCCAGGGTTGTGCCATCTGCCCCAGGATGCCTCGTATTAACTACCAGTATGTATTAAGAAGCCGAGCCCTCCCTCCAGTCCCTCTGCCTTGGTCCAGGCCCCAGAGGGAGAGAAGAACCACTGGACCTCATCTCCTTTCCCTTCTCCTTCTGTGTTGTGTCTTTTTAGATTGTAAGCCTGAGGGCAGGGAACCATCTAATTATAAGTTTATATGTACAACACTGTGTAAATTTACAGCACTATATAAATAAAGGTTAATAATAATAATAATATTTAGCCTTCCTTGACAGGGAGCTTTGGTACCACAACAAACTACAATTCCCATAATCTTGTAGCTCTGAGGCATGGAAGTTAAAGTGGTGTCAAACTGCATTATTTCTGTAGTGCAGATTTGGCCAAAAAAATCCTTAGGCCCCATTCATACTACGGAAATAACTTCATGTGAAACTGAGTCATTTCCATGATGTTTCCACTGGTCCCAAATGAACCCAGCGCCGTTAGGGAGGGGACACAGGAAAACCTGCTTAACCCAATGTATTCAACACTGAGTCCTTAAGTCCATCTTTTTTAAAGGTCTGGAGCAATCCAGGTAGTGTGAGTAAGCTACCAAACTGATCCGGATCCTGGCAATCGTTCCTGGACATGGAGACACTTCCATGTTGAAGTGAAGTGGCACATGTTTGAAACCTGGAGAGGATTTAAATGCCTCTGAGAGATTTGGTCGCATGAAACATAGTGGGAACATCGATCCTGTATTGCATCACCACGGAGATCTGGATAAAACTTAAGTGTGACTCTCCCCTTTAGATTTCTTTCTGTTAAAAATGGAACAAGCTGCATTTGTATCTGCTGGTACTTTCCCAATGATTGTGATAGTTTGAAATCAAAGACAGAAGTGCAGTTTTTGCAAGCTAAGTTGGTTATGGAAATTAGCTTATTGGGAAAAAAAGATGAGCGCAGGAGCTTGAAGTCACTGTGAGACTCCTTCCTATGGCTCTAAGAGGCTAAAACACATAATTAAAAGTTCCTCACCTGCCCTTTTGTGGTGTCATTGGAAAAGGACATGTTCATACCTGTAGACTAGAGGGAAAAAGAAAAATAACCAAATTAATTCCTCACGTAGCTGTTCTGAGCTGAGGACCTTTCCTTGTTTGAAATTTCCTTAATCGTCAAACTGCATATCTAATCCTGTTCCACCACAGTTCTATGTAGTAACAAAAATAGATCTTATTATCAAAGTGTGGCATCTCAAGTCACTCAAACAATAGACCTTCTTTTCGTTCTCTTCCCCTGTATCCCAGATCAAATTTGAGGGGGGCATACAGGACAAATTCATTCAACCAACAGTATCTATTCCTTTGGGGAGCAGACATGGTTGACCAACCATTTTTCCTTAGTATATTTCTGCGCAAATATATCCTGTTCTGTTTTGCATTGTTGTGAGCAGAGTTCTTTGCACAGTGTATTCTTATAGTACTTGTGATTTCAACTTAAATTTGCTATTCAGATATCATTAGTGACCCATATTGAGGCGTCTACGTGGTCTGTATAGTGTTCCCCTGCTGGTCATATAGCATCCCCACTATTGTTCTAAATTTCATTTTGCTTTCCCTGATCTTGTGACAAAGGTCTCTTGTTATTTTTTTGTTGTCATATTCTGTTTCTGTACATTGATTATTATAGCACAAATCTTTGCACAATTGCATTCAGGATTCTGATTCTGTTTCCATCTCCTTTTACTGTTGTCTGTCCCTAATAGTCTTGAATAATTTCATCCATCGTCCATTGAGGCTTCTCTTTCTTTTTGCCTGCCGATAGTGCCTTTTTGTATCCCTCCTTGACAATGTTCCTAGTTTAAATCCAGAACTCTTCTGGCCATTAGATTTAATAGTGCATTTTTACAAACATTATCTTTAAATGTTCTTCATGTTGTATTTTGTATTTTGGAACAAAGTTTGGTTTAGTGTTTTTCTTTAGCTTTACTCTCATTTTTTTAAATATATATTAACAGTTCACAGTTTGTGCCACAATCTGCTCTTGGTCTTGTTTTTGCATCCATCTCCTGCTTCCAATTATGTAGCCTATTTTATTTATATCACCATCAGATGATGTCCATGTATACAGGTGTTGGTTGCTTGAATGTGTTTGCGATGAACAAACTATTGGCCACGAAAATTCAGACAGTTGCTGCTGCTTCATTTCTTGATCCTAGGCCAAATTTTCTTACAAATTTTCCTTTTGCGTTCTAGTCTAGAATTTTGCGTTCTAGTCGCCTATGATTAACAAGAAGTCCTGATCAAGATCCTGACTCCAGAATAGCATCTTTCAATTTCTTCTTCTTCTACCTCTGTAGCTGGAGCATAAACTTGGACTATGGTTATATTTCTGGGTTTCCCTGAAGTCTTATTGATATTATTAGGTTAGACTATGCACTCTATTCCTTTTGTTACATCCCTGCTCACTATTAATGCCACCCCATTTCTTCTTTGATTTTAATTTCCTGAATAAAACACTGTGCAATTATCTGACTCAGAATATCCACTGCAGCTTGCTCACTCCAAGTATTGTAATTGTTATACATTCCATTTCTTGTTTTACTATGTGTAGCTTCCCTTGATTCATGCTTCTCACATTCCATGGTACTATAATGTGTGTTATAATAAGCACACAAATACAACAGGCTTGTCTATATATGCTTATTGATTCTAAGTTGGCTGGTTTTATTGGCTAGCAGCAGCACTAGTAGTTATTCCAATTTGAACCAGTCCAGGAAGAAAAGGGGTTGCTCTCATATTAGTTCAAAACCAGAGGAAAAAAAAGAGAGAGAAATCAGCACAGCAAATGCACTTGTTTGAAACATCAGGCAGCAGTAGCCTGCATTTGCTCAAGAAGACCTTGTATTTTAGATGGTGAAAGGACAGGAGTAGCAAACAGGAAGCTTGAGGGAGTCTGCTTATGTGGAACAAAGAAAACATGCATTTTAATCACTTGTGCTTCCTGGGCAAAACATATGCAGCCAATTTCATGCAATAAAGCTCTTGGTAAGTAATAAATTAGATTAATTGGAGACAAGTACATTCATATGACCATCATGTGGCCTTTAATTCCGGGTTGAGTGGTTATTGCCTTTTGGCTTTTGCTCATGGTATGCATGATGCAGTTCTGACAACACTGGAACTATAGGAGACTGAACACTTAAGTTTCCAGAATGCGTAGAATTGTGTTTGACAAAAGAAGCTTGAGATTATTAACGTACGCAGTAAGTGTAAATATTTATAGACTGCACTTGGTTAAATATCTTAAAAAGTACAGTACATAAAGTGTATATTTCCTGGCATACTGAATAAGCTGCAGTAGTATCTAAGCATTGGTATTGTTGTAATCCTGTGTGTGAGTGAATGAGTGTTTTGCAATGTCTTACGAAGCTAGTGGGACTTATTTCTCAGTAAATACGCAGAGGATTGGGTTGCAAGTCTTGGTTAAGAAGATAATGGATCTATTGCAGGAATGCTGAAAAATGGTGGATGTGTTGAGGATTATGTTTACAATAATTATGTTCATAAAAGATGGATAACTAAAAAGCCAAGGGAATACTTGTTTCATAATGTAGATAACATAATGAAAACCCATTAATTTTTTTATATGTGTCTTATTAGATTGGACAAAGAGAACAGAATGAAAAGGTGACTAATTTGCCATTTTTAATCACATTTATTGTGCCTTTCCTCCAAAAACTTCTGCCAGTACTGATGGAATTATTAAACTTGTCCATTATTGTAATGTCTCAATGAGGTAGTTGAAGGAGGTTGAAGGAGGCTGAAGGAGATAGTATTGAGTTCCTCAATAACTTCCTAAACTTGATGGCTGAATGAGATGTGAACCCAAGTCTCCTTGATGACACATTATTGCCGAGTGCAAACATACCTTGCTGATGTCTCTCAGTGTGTTCTTATACAATGAAGTGGTTATACTATTGGGGATTAAAAAGAGGACAGAGTACTGTTTCTCCTCTGCGAATATGGAAGCATGAATGAATGTAGAATAAATTTGCTAGAATGAGGCATGACAGCCAAGATGGTTGTAGGGTGTTTTAATCTGGGGCATCTCTTCCTTGTCAGCATCACATTTGCATGTTTTTACTCATAAATACATTTCATTCAGCAAGCCAGAGTGAGGTAGTGGTTTGAGTGTAGGATTATGACTTTGGAGATCAGGGTTCAAATCCACACTCTGCAGTGAGTGACGTCGGGCAGGTTACAGTCTCTCAGCCTCAGAGTGAGGTAAATCCTCTCTGAACAATTTTTGCTAAGAAAACGCCATGATAGAATTTCCATAAGTCAGAAATGACTTGAAGGCAGACAACAGCGTTCTGTCCCTTTCCCACAAATCTGGGAGCTGAAGACTTGAAAATATTTTTTTTTCCTGCCAAAGTTTGTTTGGTGGTAGGAGTTTCAGCCTTTGCATATAACTAGGATAAAGTCTGTTCTACAATAAAATAACAACAATAATAATCTGTCCTAATGCAACTTCAATTTGTATTGAATAACACTACCTCAGTGTTGCCATACCCTTAATTTTAGATCGGGATGCCAACTAAAGTGCCATTTACTTGTTCCACATTCTTGAAATATGTTCATTTCATCACAATTATGCACCAAGTGGCTATAAGTTTCATGAACACACACAAGTAGTATTTGTCCATGGCCACCAATACCTGAATCCATGTGCATACGTTGCAAACTTCTTGACCAGCCTTAAATCTCCAAACTTGTAAAAAATCCACTTTTATGTAATGAATCATAGACGTATGTGATTTAGTTTAGTTAGTAATGAATCATGTAATGAATCATTAGACGTACTTGATTTAGTTCCCTTATGCCTAGGTTTGGCCATAGTAAAATAATGGTAAAGGTAATCCCTTGACATGAATGTCTAGTCCTAACTGACTGTAGGGAGGAAGGCTTATCTCCGTTACTAAGCTGAAGAGCCAGCGTTGTCTGAGGACTGCTCTGGTGGTCATGTGGCCAGTATGACTACACCAAATGCTGTTACCTTTCCACTGAGAAGTGGTTCCTGTCTATCTACTTGCATTTGCATGCTTTCAAACTGTTAGATTGGCAGAAGCTGGGAGTAGTGACAGGAGCTCACCCCATCATGCAGCACTTGGGTCTTGAACTGCCAACCTTCCATAGTCCCAGGAGGATTTAAGTCCCACCCATTGTTTTATTAGTCTGTCTTCATTCTCAAATGCAGGGATGAGAACAGTTTGGTTCTCCAGATGTTTTGAATTTCATCTTCCAGAAGTCCCATTCAAAACGGTGAAGATAAGAGATTATAGGATTTGTGGTCTGAAAGCATTGGGAGGGGCAAAATTTCCACGCAGCTATAAACAGCTGGCTGTATTTGTGTTGGTTACTTTGGGGGCTGGCAGCTCAACATGCCCAAAACGACATGGTTGCTGTTAGCTGAGTCAACCTTGATTCATGGCAACCCTGCAAATGTGACATCTCCAAGCCACACTATCTTCCACTGCTCTGCTTAGGTCTTGTCGTTTCAGGCCCATGACCTCCTTAATTGAGTCTAGCCATCTGTCCTGTGGTCTTCCTCTCTTTCTCCTGCCTTCTACCTTTCCTAGCATCATTGTCATTTCTAATGAGTCATGACTTCTTATGATGTAGCCAAAGTATGACAGCCTCAATTTGATCATCTTGGCTTCAGAAATGAAGCCAAGACATTTCTTTGTCTTTTTGGATGCCCATGCTATCTGCAGCAGACTTTTCCAGCACCACATCTCAAATGATTTGATTTTCTTTTTATCTACTTTCTTCATTGTCCAGCTCTCACATTCATGCATGGTGATGGGGAATATAATGGATTGGACGATTCTAACTTGAGTGCTAAGTTTTGTATTTTTATTCTTTAGGATCTTTTCTAGTCCTTTCATAGCTCTCCTACCCATTCCAATAATAAATAATAATAATATTTATTTCTATTCCACCCCTCTGAACAAGCAATCGGGGCGGAGTACAGCAGAGGTTAAAACAATATCAAGTTAAAATACCCCTTCCTTACCCTTACCACCCCCCTAGTCTTTTTATTTTTTATTCCTTTTAAAAATTTATTTTTTATTCAATTTTTGTTATGAGGGAGGAAATAGACAATGTTGTAGATTAACATGACATCAACCATACACAGAAGAAACTTCAGCAAAGAACAATTAACAGTGGTACAAGACATAGTTTTGCCAACTGAATACTAGAGAATATTCTGAATAAATGCTGAAGTATAATCATTGGAAGGGGAATTAAGACACAATGTATCTTTCTATAGGTCCATGAGAGCAGCTGTAGGTTACAGTTGTGGTGAATGATTGTTAATATATTCACTAAATTTTGACCAGTCATCATAGAACGTGTCTTTTCTCTTGTGCCTATTACATTTCTTATTGTATTGGAGAGTTTCTCCATTAGCCAAGAGTCCCACATTCTTTCCCACCAACTATCTATTGTTAGATCATCAGATTTTCAACATCTAGCTATTTCTAGATGTGTTGCTATGAGGAAAAAAGCAATTAAATGTCTGTGTTTCAATAAAGCGATAACAATAAAAGCACATGACAGAAATGAATTTTTGATCTGTAATGAGAGAAATATGGTCTAGAACCATAGTCCAGATGATGGAACAAAGGACCATATGCAGGACCAAGCTGCAGATGATATCTCTAACTTGAGATCTGATTACCAAGACTTTTGCAATCTTGGCCATATGCATATTTAGTTAAGCGATTGTATATAATTGCCACAGTGCCCTTTTTTTGTGGAGTCTCACCCATACAGAGAAGTTTGTAAAAAGGTGGTGCCCTTGAAACTTCTCCTGACAGTTTAAAAATGATATAAAATGACAACTTGTTTTATTTTAAACCAATTGGTCTTAAGTGTTTGCCTTTTTGGGGCAGTACAGACTGCCCATAAGGGGCAGACTGTACTCGCCCCAAGAAGCGGCGAGATGGGGCCAAGGCTGCCTCACTGGCAGCCCCAGAGGGCCCATTTAACCTCTTCTGCAGGCCGCGGGGAAGCGGTGAATTGCCGCTTCCCCGCTGCCTGCAAGCGGAGTGCAGCAGGCACCCTGGGCTCCCGCTGCACCCCATCCTCCCCGGCTCTGCTGAAGGAAGAAAGGGGCTGCCACCCCAGCCCCGTTCTCCTCGGGGTCCTTGGCGCAGCCGTTTAAAGGCCGCACCAAGGACCTGCAACAAAAAGGAGCTCGGTTTTCGAGCTCTTTTTTGCGCCGCGGAAAGGGCATGCATGGTGCCCTCCTGTGGTGTGATGTCATCAGGTGCATGCAGCGTTATGTAAACACTGTGCGCACCATGACAACATCATGGCGCGCCCGTATGGACATTTTAAAATGTTAGGGTTAGGGAGGGTGTTAATACTGCACCCTCCCTAATCCTAATCGTGCCATACAGGTGGCCTTTTTTGGCCGTCTGTACCGGGTCTTTATTTCTTTACTGCAATCTTTTTTCTGATCAGTGCTTGATCCAAGGTATGGGAAATCTTTATTTCTATTTCCTCAGTGTCTAGTTTGAATTTGTGTAGATCCTCCATGGTCATTAATTTGGGTTTCTTTATGTTCAGCAGCAAGCCAGCCTTTGCACAGGAACATAGGCATCTCATTTAGTCATTTAGATTAGTCACCTAATGAAGAAACTGTGACCTTTTAGATGTAGTTACATTACAACTCTCCTCTTCTCTGACCTTTGGCAGATATTGGGAATTACAATCCAACAACATCTGGAGAGCCAAAGTTTCCCAACCGATTAATACAAAAGTTAAAAAGATAGTTAAGATATCAATGAAATTTAAACCAGTGAAAAACATGACATTAAAAAGAAGATATTCTGGCTATAGTCAGCTCAGTTCTTCTCTTCTGTTGTTGATGCAGTGGGCTTCAGAATAGACATCCCTAAAGGAAAAAACAGACATTGTATTGGTGGTGCTGTCAAAACAAAGAAATCATTATGTAACAAGCATAATTTATATAAAATAATGCTTTATTCTAAGCTACACAATGTGTGTTCCCTCTAAAAATTTGGGTATGGAAAAATGCCTGCTAGATTTGTAACTCAGCCTGGTAAGTATTTCTAGGAGAGGAGCTTGGATAAGTTGATAGAGTAGAAGCTTCTCATCTTCCCTCTGCATACCCTTCTCTAATACATAAAGGCACTTGATCTCTGTTCCCTTTTATGTTGCTGTCTTAAGCAATTCTCTCTCCTCTGCTTCATTTGTGCTCTTGAGCACGAAACTCAGATCACAGTTCTGTTGTTCAGGCAGGACATTTTTAAAATAAGTTTTTGCTGGGAGAAGATCCAAGAGATTAGATCCGGAGGAGCCCTTTGTTTGTTCCGCACAGGCTAGGCTAGCAGGAGTTATGACAGAACAAGCATGGATCTTGCCTCTAGTTCTGTCTGGAAGCACACTTTCTCTGGTTTGTGGAAAGAGCTGGGATTTATTACTGATAAAATAATTTCTCCTGTTTTCCCCCCCTTTTTTGGCTCTTTGCCTTTCTAGTTTAGTATAGGTGCCAGAGTGGGATCCCTGATCATTGGCTGATGTGAATCACGGAGTGCTGGCTTTGTATTTATAATGTGCAACCTTGCACCAGTCACTCTTTTTCAACCTTGCCTGTTTCACAGAGTTATTACTAGGGTGGATAGAGAGGCTTTTTAACAGCAAAGAAAAATTGTAATGCTGCTGGATGCTGCCTTTTTTTTAAAGGGTTGTTGGAGGACTCGATAAATGTTTTAACATAGCCTTTCTTTGCCCTGGTAAGTGGCAGTGGTTGAAAGAGTAAAATGTTTAAGTGTTTTATTATTGCTTTGCTCTTTTGTCTAATGGAGAGAGATTGCACTATCACAGGGCATCATAGCTTGATCATGCTGGGTTTTGTCTATGGGGCCTTGCTAAATGCAAGACCAAGAGAGAGGTTGAAAAAGACTGTAGTCTTCTGCTTAAGCATCTGATTGCTATTTGTGTGTAAGAGATATTTTTGTATGGGACTGATTGCATGAAAAAAACATGACCCAGTTGGATTATAATTTTCATATAGAATATACTTTTCAGTCCCAGTATTACAGAGCTTGCTATTGGTAACCATGTTTTATGGTGGTTTCTTGGAATTTTAGGACATGCTGGAATTCTAGGAGTTTTAGGTCCAAACCATAACTTTTCCACATTTTACAATAATGTTATGGCATCGCTTCATAAAAGATGGGAAAATGGTATAATTGTCCTGTGATCACATTCCCATTCACCCATTCATTCCTTTAAAATCTGGGTTGATGTGTACAGATGTAGGACATATAATCCAAAGAACTGGAAACAAATCGAAGGAGTTTATCACACTGGGGCTGATTTCGGCATTAAAGAGAGATTAAAGTGCATTTAAAGTATCCTGCAAATGAATTTGACGGATCCTCATAAGTATACATTTGTCCTGCGCAACTGCGCAGGTTTGCCGGCTGCGAACTGCGCAATTACGCAGTTCCCAGCCGGCAATGATAATTTGACTGTATGGTGTAACTGCGTTTGCGCAGTTCGCAAACCTGCGCAGTTGCGCAGGACAAATGTATACTTATGAGGATCCGTCAAATTATCATTGCGGCTCCTCTGCCTTTTTAAACTGTGCCGTTGCACTGGTGCATCATGAATGAACCCCTTTATTTTGTGAATGAATTGACATGTTATCCACAGTAGAATAACAGTAACGGCATCCCAGAGTCCCTACTGTGCATGTCTAGGGTTCGGATTAGGGGTGGAGCTAGGGTTTGGGAGCTTTAAAAAACTTCG
Organism: Urosaurus nigricauda; assembly: GCA_034509955.1. Taxonomy (NCBI): domain Eukaryota; kingdom Metazoa; phylum Chordata; class Lepidosauria; order Squamata; family Phrynosomatidae; genus Urosaurus; species Urosaurus nigricauda. Next base: position 225,168,455 of record JAOEGL010000001.1, read on the forward strand.
CGGTTAAACTCCAGCTTTTACACCTGCAGGGCATTGAGGAATTGCCCAGTTCGCAGCCGGCAAGGAAAAAAAAAATTAAAGGTTCACCGCGGCTAAAAGCCGCGTTCATTGCCGCCCATGTAGCTGTTCCGCCTGTGTTTGTAGCGTTCTGACCGCTTCCCATGTAGCTGCTGAGCCACAGAAAAGACTTCAGATAAGTCGTTCCCACACCCCTCAGTCTAGCTGCCCTGTACCTTTTAAATGCACACCTGGGGCTTGCAGTCTAGCTGCTGAGTATTAAGGTAAAGGCAACTTCATGTCACACTTTCCTGCCAATCTAAAAAGCCCCTATCATTGAGTTAGGGCCGGGGGGGGGGGCACTCTACTCTTGTAGATTGCCCACATCTCCACTTATGTGCTCTTAAAGTTTACTTTTTAAATTTATGATACACCTAGTCAGATTTGATATAAATGATTTGGAATCAGGGGTTTGCAGAAAAGCAACCGTATTTGTAGATGACACATTGCTACTATGATGATATCCGAAGCAGAGTGAAATACTGTATTCCAAACTGGATGAATGGGGAAAAAAGCAATAGCAGATGGGGCTTGGTGTAATCAAATATACATTTCTGAGCTGGGGGTTGGGTGGGGAATAAACCTGCTGGACGGGTCTGGCCTAAGCACATCCTTTGTTAGGTAAAATAGCCAAGTATAGGTGATATATTACTGTAGAGTAGAAACTAAATATCAGGCCAGTTGCTTATTTGATAGATTACTGGTGAGGAATGTTATGAAAGAATAATCAGAGAAGAGGTAAGGTTTCCTCCTCCCGTCAGCTGAAATGTTGTAATGTAGGCGTCCATGTGAAAAAAGATTACAATTGGAATGAAATGAAGGGCTACTCTAAATGTAAGCATATCATGAGTTTTGCTTCATTGTTTTAACGTTCCAATGCAAATTTGCATCTATTCACCCTCCCTCTTCTGAAAATGTGTAGCCATACGAATCCATGCAGAGAGGCCAGATGGTCACATGTATGATAATGCTTATCCTCAGATACTCAGAGATAATCCAGAAAAAACCATGAACCCTTTTCCAGCAGAGTGTAGGGATTCCCCCCGCCCCCCATTCCAAAAGCCCAAATTCCACCAAATCACACGTGGCTGGATTACAGTGTATTTGATAAGAATGAAGAATAGTTTGTTCATGTGGAGAAGCCCTAAGGCATCTGCACTGCAGACACAATGCATTTTGACACCACTTTAACTGCCATGACTCAGCACTATGGAATCCTAGGGTTTGTAGTTGTGTGAAATATTTAGCCTTCTCTCTCAGTCAGACAGCTCTGGTATCACAACAATCTACAAACTACAAACTTATCCCTGAGGATTCAATAGTACTGAGCCATGGCAGTTAAAGTAGTGTCAAACTGAATTATTTCTGCAGTGCAGATGCAGCCAAAGAAGAAGGCCAGAGATGAGTTTGGGATTTTTTGAGTTAACAAGGGCACCAGATCATGTCTTATCTTAGAAGGAAGCTAAGATAGATGAAAGACTACCAATTAATACCATGTGCTGTAGGTTATGTTTTCTGAACTGGCAAAATCACCTCTGAGTACAGTCATCTCTCCATATCCACTGACTTTTTAAATCCATGGATTCAAGCATACACGGTTTGAAAATATTTTTAAGATATATGAATTCCAAAAAGCAAAGCTTGATTTTGTCATTTACTATAAGGGACACCATTTTACTGTGGAACTGTTTTTAATGGGACTTGAGTATCCATGGATTTTGGTATCCACAGAAAGTCTTGGAACCAAACTCCAGGGCCCACTGTATTCCTTGCCCGAGGAAAGCCTATGACATTCAGGGGGTTGCCATAAATCAACAGGCAACTTGAAGACACACATACACACAAGCTAATCATATTGGCAGATTCCTGAGAGATTTGCAGTATGAGCAGTGAATTGCCTCGCTTTTGGAAAGTATTAACCTGCATATTTTCATGTATGTTCAGTCTGTATATTTGTAAATACTACAAAATGCCAATAAGTATCCAATGACCTTCCAAAGGAAGCCAGCAGTGTGGGTAAAGACCACTTGCCAGTGAATGTCTTACATCCTGGAGAAGAGGAACATAAGACATTCACTGGCAGTCAGTGATTACCTGGAGAACTGGGATCATCAGTGCCGTGATCATCTTGAAATTGACTAGAACTATGCAGAAAAGAGATTATGGGGGAACAATCTGACCCACGGTGGGAAAGCGCAATGAAAGTTCACTGAACTAATGAGACAGGGAAAAATACCACTTTGGCAAGTTGGATGACTGCTAGCAATGATAGCAATATTCAGGAATTCATTAAAAACCAGCCAAGTCCCTTTTGAAAGGCAGCAAGACTGTGTCTGCTTGGTGAAGTAAACTAACGTGTGTTAAGCTTGGTAAGTGAGATAAATAGCCTCATAATTTAGGATTTCGGGTCTTAGGAGAAAAGTGAAGATGGTCCTGTACCTTTAGTGATTGTGTGGAACAGGGAAATTTCATGCAAGCAGGTAACAAGTAACACCTGCTTAAACGTAATTTTTCTGCACAAGTACAGGGGAAGGCAATGGCAAGCGTCCTCTGAACAAATCTTGCCAAGAAAACCCCATGATCTGAAAACGACTTGAAGGCACACAGCAACAACCCCCATTAAAAGTACAGTAACTCTCTCTAATTTTCAATCTGGCAACCTCCTGGGTGCTCCTATGGTCAGACAATTCCTGAGGCAGAAACTGCTAACACGAAGGAAGAGAGCGGAAAACCTACAAATAGTTTAGTTGGACAAGTAGTTGTGTTTATAAGATGACTTCACCTGATGATCTAACATTGCAATTAATTACTTCTGGATCTGGAAATTGGCTTAGTGGCTGTTCTTCTCAGGTTTATATCTCCCACCTCCACTTGCAGCTCTGTCAAATTGCAAAGATCTACACAGTATGTGCAGTGCCCTCATGTTTAAATAATGTGTGTGTTTAAGTAAGTATATATATTTTAAATTTTCCCCCTTTTCTCCTCCCTCCTTCCTTGTTTTTCCTACACACAGGCATTCTGTATAAATCTGTTGAAAGTACCCCCACATCGCTTAGTAGATATATCCCATTAACACTATTCACTTGTTTGTTTCTTCATTAATTCACATCACTTCCATTCTGTCTCCCATTTACTTATAGCTTTACCATTTATTATATGTGTTAGTTTGCCCATCTCTCTCTCTTTTAATTTTTTTAAAAATGTTTTATTTGTTGTATTTTAAAAAGCAATGTAGAATTCATCTGTTTGCTTCATATGTTATATACATTATATGTTAGCATCATATGTTATTTGCCATACACATTAACCAACACTGGTGGAGATATTCTAAGATAGTCGAAAGGAATGTAATAGATAAAGAGAAAAGAAATTGCATGACCACTTAAATAATATTATGAAACAAAATTTGGAAAATATAAAATGTAAAACAAAATTGGAACTCGAGAAATTAGATTAGATAAGATTACCATTAAAAGAATATGAATGCATCTCAATATGCAGAAATTTCAGTAAGAGGGGAAGCAAAAGCATATACAGAGAGGACTTTTGCCAGAAGGAAGTTGACAGAATGGGAAACAACATAAGACCAATAATGACTAAACAAGCAAAGGACGGAAAATGGAAGAAAACCCAAGTTTAACTTTATCTTAATTTTTATATATATGCATAGATATATATAATTTTCATTATTGTATTTATAATTCTGAATGTTGCGTAATTTTATGTTGATCAGTTGAATTTAAACTTGTATAGATAATAATAATAAAAAGTATGTATAATTAAAATCTGATTTAAAAAGCAGACCCCTCTGTTTTGAACATGCATGTGTTTGGAGCAAGATGAAAGCCTGGCTGTTGAAGTTAATTATACACCCAGGTTGCTTCATACAGGCTATATTTGACAAGTTTGTGAAAGACAGCCTTGACTGAGGACACCAGAGAACCGTGTGCAAAGATTAATGGTGTTGGATGGGGTTTCTCACTGAGTACAAGGCTGACAATTGGTGGGAAATACCTAAACCTGTTTGCAAATGTATACCGGCAGGCACAGCCTACTGCTACAGAAGCTAGGGAGGGGTCTATTCAACTATCCTCACCTTGCAGCATTCAATACGCTGGTGTTGAAATTGTTGAAGGCACTGGTTAGAGGAAACTGCTGTGCAGTGGCAAATTCACTTGCCCCTTTTTGAAAATAATAATAATAGACTTTCCAGTGCCATCAATTTCTTAAGGGGATGGAAAAGAAAAAAGAGGGGCCTTTGAGAAAAAGTCCGTCTTCACTGGCAACTTCTCAGCATAAAAATATTACTCTGGTGCATTTTTCTAAGGATCAGTCTTCTGATACGCTATTCAGGTTGGAAGGTGGTGGATATGGCAAGTCGGTAGCTCTTGTGAAAACAAATGATTTGTCTCAGAAAGAGAAGGATGTTTCCAGCAGTGTCCTACCAGGAGTACTGGACAGCAGTGACAGACAGGTCAGTTTAAATGGGACGGAGGAATACAAATTAAACATTTTGGAGTATTTGTGCTCTGCTCTTTCTTTGGGTCTTTGTGGGTGAAAGAGGTTAGATGTTACTTGGTAATAAGCCTCATTGAGTTCAGAGATGGCACAAAGAAAGGAGTTTCTTTCACATGCAAAAATACCAACATGTCTATTAGAACAATAAATGTAAACATTTGTTGCTGTTGTTGTGTGCCTTCAAGACATTTCCGACTTATGGGAACCCTAAGGCAAAGCTATCATAGGATTTTCTTGGAAAGATTTGTTCAGAGGAGGTTTGCCATTGCCTTCCCCAGAGGCTGAGACAGTGGGACTTGTCCAAAGCTACCAAGTGGGTTTCATGGCTGAGCTGGGAATTGAACCCTGCTCTCTAGAGTTTTAGTCCAACACTCAAATCAATATGCCATGCTGGTTCAGATATTAAAATACCGATTACCATTTCATGTGGGATTCCTTAGGCTGTGAAGATCTCTAACTTTGTAGTTGTATTGTTATGTGTGCTAGTATATCTTCTTTTTCTTGTTCATAACCTCTAGAAAACAAGACACCCTTTCTCCTTTTTTAAAGGTTGCGTAAAGGGGTAAATACCCTGCAACAGATCTAAAATAGTCTGTTCTTATCGATAGCTGCTACCTGGCCTCGCTTTGTGGGCTGTGTTGTGTGTGTGTGTGTGTGTGTGTGCGTATGCCTTCAAGTCACCTGTTGACTTATGGCATAGGGCTTTCTTGTCAAGGAATACTCAGAGGTAGTTTTGACAGTTCTGTAGGAGGAATGAAAATAACAGTATTTACTTGCAAAGGAAAACAAAAATAATTATAAGTAAGCTCTTTATTGGCAACTGATATAAGCAACAGTTCTTCATGGTACAACAGGTTGCATCAATTGCTTCTTATCTGTACGTTTATAGGTGAATTAAGCATGTTATTGCAGATTAATTTAAAACCATAATATTAACCAGAATTACCAGGGAAACCAAGAGTCGATTGGAAAGAAAACAACGTTTATTTTTGCTACAACATCTCCAGAAAGAAAAAACTTCCAAATTTCTGGAGCCCAGATACAAATGTGAACAAAATTTTTATAGTACCTTGAACAAAGAAAACTACAAATTACATTTCATTGGTTATCTAAAAATTGAACACATATACACCCCTTTACATTCATTGGATACTCATTTATGTCTACCATATGTCTCTATTCCTCGTGGGTATCCATCAATTAAACTGTTATCTACAGTACATGTTTTCTTTTTATTGTTTCCAAACTGCCTCTTCAGTACCTCTTTTATTTGGGCTAGCAACTGGAAGCAGGAATCATTTCAAAGTTGTTTACATTCCAGAGCATAGGATTTGACATGACCGGAGTCCATCATCCTGACAAACTTTGCCCTCAATACATTTCAGTTACTATTTTTTTCCCAACTCCTAAGCATAGTAAAATTTCAGGCTGTATGTTAATAAAATGATGAACATAATTGACCTTTTTGGTCCACTAAGGGACTGCAGGTTCTCTTGTGAGATAATAATTGGTATTTTCCAGTAAAACATCTTTTTATGAACTTGTACTCTGAATACTTTTTGGTGTTAACTACCATCATTTACTATGACTTATGGTGACCATCAAGTGACCCTGTCATCAACAGCTCCACAAACAGTCTTGCAAACTCAGGGGCATGGGTTCCTTGATTGAATCCATCCACCTGTTAACATGGTCTTCCCCTTTTCCTATTGCATTCTACCTTTCCAAAAATTTTGTCTATCCTAGTGAGTCATGTCTTCTCATGATATGGCCAAAGTATGACAGTCTTGCCATCTTAGCTTCTAGGGAGAGTTCAGGCTTGAGTTGCACTAGGACCCTTTTATTGGTCTTTTTGGGGGGTCCATGGTATTCACAAAATTCTCCTCCATCACCACATTTCAAATGAGTTGAATACTACAAACTGGTAAATTCACAGTTATTTGTATCTAGAGATGGCTGTACAAAAAGGAGTGAGGCACAAATGTGGAAAGGAAAGAAGAACATATTTATTGGAACCTCTCAGTTTTCCCCAAAGGTCTTCCTGGCGAAGTCAATTGCAGTTAATCCCACAGTACACAGGGTGTGCATGTAAAAAAGTCCTTTAGGGCATCTAGGAGGCCCATGGCAGCATTAGAGCTTCAGTACAGGTACCTGAAAGTAAATGTTGTATATACTCAACTATACGTCAATCTCATGGATAAGTCGAGGGCAGGTTTGGGGGCCAAAATTATGGATTCTGATATGACCCGTGGATAAATCGAGAGTAAAACTTAGGGGCATATAACAAAGGATCTAAAAGATGAAGCAAAGGAAAACAATGCCAAGGAACTTTTTGTGCTCACATTAAAGGATGGATGGATAAGAGAGTAGAGGGAGGTCAGTGCTTCCAGGTGAGATTACACTCTTGCCTTTTACCGAGAGATAGTTCTGTTTTTTTTAACGTAAGAGTTAAGATACAATACTTACATTGACCAGTGGATAAGTCAACTAAGGGTTTTTTGGGTCAATTTCTTAATTTAAATTTCAAGACATATACATGAGTATATACAGAACTTCTTCCTTGCCAATATTCATGTGTTTAACAAAAAGTTTCAGTTCAAGGAGAGTGAACATTCAGTTTCACAAAAGTCTTTATTCTTACCCTTCAACATTGCACAGAAGAAAACCAGGACACACACAGTTTCAGGGAGGTGTAATTCAAAGGGAATCCTATCAAGGAAAGCCCTCTTTAACTGTCAAAACTCTTCTCATCCTCTGCTCTTTACAGGTGTGTCTATTTGTTTTGCTTACCTCAAGAAACAATTTGGAGTTACAGAGCACAGGATGTTCTGTTTCAGTTACAACTTGCTTTTGCCTGAGCCTACTGAGAAGAGCAAGACTCTATCAACTCTCTCCCTGCTACTGATAACTGAGTGCAAATGAACTCAGTTTGCAGCGGTTAGAGTAAGCTGTGGACAAAGGGTATAGTGAGCTGATGAAAGAGAAGCTAGGACATTTTAAAAGCAGCTGAGACAGTGGGATGGGAGCCAAACTGGAGCGTATTCCTTGTTTTATTTTTCCCCTTCATAAAGTATACTCCAACAGCCTAACACAAATGAGCAGACTACAGAGCTTTCTGGGACGGAAGCAATCAGACACACGGTCCCAGTTTGGTAGATCAGCTGTACTGATGCTTGGTGTATTTCTGTTTACAATACTGAAATCTTTAAACAGTTTAAAATTATTTTTGGCTGTGTACAATTCTGTAATATATTTTCAAAACAGATAAATTGTTTTTGCTTTGTTTTTATCTTCAGGCTGTACCAGCATCAACAATGAAGCACCAGTTTGCCTTTGACAACGTTAGCTTTGAGAATGACTTTCCTCCTCAAGTGAGCACTCTTACCATTGATATCGTGGGTATCACTTGCCAAGCCTGTGTACAATCCATAGAGGGCAGAATTTCTAAGGTAAAAGGAATTGTTGACATCAAGGTGTCCCTTGAGCAAGGAAATGCTGCTATAAAATACTTGGGGCTGGAAATAAATCCCCATCAGATCTGCCAGGAAATCAACGACATGGGATTTGATGCCAGTATTGTAGATCCAACACAGTGTTCCGGAGAAGGGTCTAAGGAAGATTTGGTTAAAATGAAAATAGAAGGTATGACCTGTCAGTCCTGTGTTAACACCATTGAAGAAAAGATTGGGAAACTCCATGGTGTGAAGAAAGTCAAAGTGGCTCTCAGCAACCAGGAGGCCACCATCACCTATTATCCACTTGTAATCAACCCTGAAGAATTAAAGGATAACATAGATAGCTTGGGATATAAAAGCACTATCAAGCATAGGCAAACCTGCTTGAAACTTGGCTTAATTGATGCAGAACGCTTAAAGCAGACAGATGTAAAAACGTCTGGTGGGCTTGATGATGATGCTAGAGATGTATCAGAAGACACTTCAACAATTGTTTCTGTTGCAGTGCTGGGTGTTGAAGGGATGCACTGCAAGTCCTGTGTCAACATAATTGAAAGTTCAGTCTCAGATATGCCCGGGGTGCAACGTATTAAGGTTTCCTTGGAACAGAAAAATGCCACGGTTTGGTATGACCAGAACCTTATCACTCTGTCCTTGTTGCAGCAAACCATCCAAGCTCTGCCCCCTGGTAACTTTAAAGTGTCTTTCTCTAGTGGCATGGGAAACCATAATGAACTACTTACCTTAAATGCAGCATACCCTTATCTCTCTAGCAGTTCTACCCCAGCACAGATGCAGGGTGAATCAAGTACAACTGTTATTATGGTTGATGGTATGACCTGCAATTCTTGTGTAAAATCCATTGAAAGCTCTGTATCTCAAAGGAAAGGGGTGCTGCATATCTCTGTGTCTCTAACTGAAGGGACTGCAACTATTTCCTACAATCCAGTCATAACCAACACTGAAGAGCTGAGAGCTGCTATAGAAGACATGGGATTTGATGCCTCAGTCCCTTCAGGTATGATGGAGCTTTTGTGTTACCGAGTCTTGTGGCTGGGAAGGATCTGATCACCTCCATCAACAGTACTAGAACTTGATCAGCAAACTATACACCTTACATGGCAGCTTGTTCAGACATATTCCAGAGTAGTTTATGGTTTGCAAAGAGCATTTCACTGGAATTCTCTTTAGTCGCCATAGGTGACTGACTCACTTGCTAGTTCTGATTCTGTTAAGATCCAGAATGCAATAGATAGGACATAACCCAGGAACAGTTCCTAAATGTGAAGTGTAGTGTACTGAGTAGAACTTGTACACCATTGAGAGAGTTGCAGGGTGGTTGCAGTATATAATCCCACTTTTACTGTTACAGCTTGAATCTCCCTTATCTGGAATTCTAAAATCTGAAAAACTCTTAAAACCCAAAATTGTCTACATGAGTGGCAAAAATAGTGACACCTTTGCTTTGTGATGGTTTAGTGTACACAAACTTTATTTCATCACAAAAGTACTGAAAATACAGTCAAACTTCCATTTTTTTACATTCTGGACCCCTCCCCCCGATAAAAAAAAAAAGCAGGACCTTAAATCCTATTGTCCCTATTAGTAGAGTGATGCATGCACACCCGCTAGCACAGCTTTGTGTAGGTCTGGCCATTGAGAGCAACAGGGCTTGCCATCGGCAGATGCTCAGCTTCACGGATGGCAAGCCTGCAGATACCAAGGTCCAACTATATTGTGTATAATATTACATTCAGGCTGTGTGTATAAAGTGTAGTTTAGAGCTTGGGTCCCAACTCCAAAATATTTCATTATATACAGTTGACCCTCCACATCCATGGATTTTTTATCCACGGATTCAAGCATCCACGGCTTGAAAATATTTTAAAAATACAGTAGAGTCTCGATTAACCTTCAGTTATCAAACATTCCAGATTATCCAACGTCGTGGCTGCTGTGATTTCTTTAAATTTTCTGTGATTTCTTTAAATTTTCAGAGGACTGAGCTGTTTATACTGTACATCACAATGTTGATCAGTGATTTCTTTACATTTACTTTTACTGTTATTGCAATAAAACTTCAATACATTTGCAGTTCATAGGACCTTATCAGATGTCAGAAATTGGAAGTTTAATCAAGTGGCAATCCGAACGCAATCATGGGGTTTCACGTTATTGCGAATTAAAGTATCTCATGCAATTTTGGGCAAAAGGGTAATCATTCCGAACACAATCATGGGTTTCACGTTATTGCGAATTAAAGCATCTCACACAATTTTGGGCAAAAGGGTAGTCATTCCGAACGCAATCATGGGTTTTACGTTATTGCAAATTAAAGCATCTCACACAATTTTGAGCAATAGGGGGGTCATTTTCGGGTAATGGGAAGTCATTCTGAACACATTCCGAATGCAATAGGAATTCATGTGAATTTGCTAAACTACCGAATTCACGTGAATTTGAATTGGCTCGTCTGATAAAGTCCATAGTGATTTCAAGGCTTTTCTTGGACCTTCCGGATTATCCAACATTTTTGGTTATCCAACTATCAGCCGGTCCAGTTTACGTCAGATAATTGAGACTCTACTGTACATACAATCCAAAAAGCTAACATTGATTTTGCCATTTTATATGAAGGGTCACCATTTTACTTCCCCATTGTATATAAGGGGATTTGAGCATCCATGGATTTTGGTTTTCAGGGGCGGGGGGTTCCTGGAACGAAATCTCAGAAGTTACCAAGGGCCCACTGTTCAAAAAACTCTGAAGTCCACAACATTCTAGTCCGAACCATTTTGGATAAGGGAGACACAATTTGTATTTGCTTCTAGAGAAGAATACTTCTGTCTGGAATTCAAAATACCTTTGCTTTGAAACTGCCGTTTAAGCTTTCTGATAATCTAGTGATGATGTGATGGTGAATGGAATTCTGTTCATTTTTTAGTTGAGGGATTAATTTAAGTTTAAGTCAACAGCAGAAATGTTTTAGTGGCCAAATATAGGTTGTTCTGTTAATAGCTATACCCATAACATTTTATTCAGGACACTTCAGACCAACTTTTGCATTTAAATGAATCTCATGACGAAAGACCTGTGATAGCGTCACTTTAGGCTTGCCATATGTCAGAAAGAACTTGAAGGCACACAACAACAGTAACATACTCCACTACTGTAGGATACTCCACTGTAAGGTACTCCACTACTAAAAATTTCTACTATTACCTAGAATGGATTCCTACCACACATCTTGATTTATTTGCATAAAATATATAAAATTTAATATGTTACTTTAACTTGTTTTTTTTTTTACTTAATATGCCTTATATATGCCCCTCCAAATACTTCAAATGCATTAAAACCATGAATAATAAAATCAAACAACAGTGATTTATTTTACCCAGTTGTGTTTTGTCTTAAGGCTTGGTCTAGGATGAAGAAAATGTGTGTATGTGTGTGCGCCTTCAAATTGCCTATCAACTTATAGTGACTTCATAAATTTTATAAGCTTTTCTCAGGGAAGGAGTATTCAGATATGGTTTTGTCAGTTCCTTCTCCTGAAATATAGCCTACAGCACCTGGTATTTGATGGCAGTCTTCCATCTAGCCAGGGCTGACCATTCTTAGTTTCCAAGATCAGATGGGATCTGGTGTCTTTAGGGGAAGAGAGACAGCATTAATTGGAAGATGTATTTATTTTAAAGGGAGTGTATTTTTCATCCTCTCCTTTTCCAAGATTTATTGTTAAGCAGTGGGGAGTGGGGAGGGGTGGAGCAGGAACAACCTTTGAATGAGCATGGGATTCTGATAAATCTCCACTTCTCTGCTGTTGGCAGTCTCCCAATTCCACTGCATTTAATCCTTTTTGCAGTGATGCTGTTCTTCCAATGTAAAAGTAAACGTTATAGAATCTTAGTTGTGGGATTAATTGCCATTGGAGACAGCAGGAATGTTTTGGTGGCTAAATATGAGTTGCTCTGTTAACAGTTATTAGTTTAAGATTTGTGCTTAGTTCGGGACACATCAAACCTGTCTTTGCATTTTATGCTTTTTTCTTATTCTCCTAGTGGAAAAACAAACGGGAATGCCATGCTAGCAGATGTTTCTTACACCAATACGCTGTTGTTGTCTACCAGCTGGAAAAAGCCTTGGAATGCAAACTATGACCCTGGGCCACATGCAGTCCCAAAGTTACTTTTGGGGTTTTGTTTTGTTTTACGCCCCCAGCCTATCCAAATTCCTCCATCCCAGAAAAAAGAAGGCAAAGTGTTAGGAACAGCCATCTCCTAACTAAATAAGCTGCAGTTCCCCTTACAAAAATACCTGCCCCCTTTTAGACCAGAACTTCCAGTTCTGGATTCTTTTTTGTTTGGGGATGTGATGGTGATGTTGGTGGAAGGTTTGGGCAGTCTCAGTGGCACCCTGAGGCTCCTGGGATCAGAAAAATGGCTTGTGGACCAACCACAATTGTCCACCCATGCTAGAAACCTACCAATGTGTTGTATAGGGCTAGAGAACTTGTGGTTTTCCAAATGTTGTGTGGTGTAAAATCACCATCATGTATCACCATTGGCCAGGCTTGCTAAGGATGAAGGAAATGGGAGTCCAGCCCAGTCCTTCGATAAGATCTTTGGGCTTGTATCACCTACAACCGTCTGGCAACCTTTTAAATGAGTGAAAGCTGTCAGCCCCCTGCCCCACTTCTCAGCTCTTGTAATTTAAGGTGCTTATCAGACAACACAGATATCATTATAGGGGTGGATTAATCTCACTGTTGCCACAATCTTATCACACGATGTCATGGTTCTCCCATTATTGTTATGCTGTGGATTCTTTGTAATTTGATTTTTTTCATGCTGGAAGCAATCCATCAATTACTGCCTTTCCTGCTATGGTTCAATAACCAGTCTAAGTGGAAATGTCATATTCTGTTTCATGGTGAGAATGAATAGCTTGTGTGGTACAGGCATGATCTGGTTGTTCCTCCCTTGGCGATTCCCAAGGAACTTTCCAGCAGGAAAGCCTTGGACTACTTCTGGTGCTTGGGTGGAGAAGATAAGACTTCCCAAGAGAAATAACTGTGCTTCCCACTCTGTCTTCTATAGCTCTGTGTTTTTGAAGCTCTTTTTAGATTTTTTTTTGTAATTTTAAAAATAATAATAAATGATTTGCTTTTATAGATAATGGTACAATCTTGACCGTTAACCCTTGGAAGTCTCTATTCAGATACCTTTACTGCATGGAGGATATTTTCCAAAGATCTCTGCTTTCCTGTCATACCATGTGCATAGTATTATCACTCCAGAGTGTTACATTTTTTAAAATTATTTTTAATTATTTTTATTGTTGGACCTCCATATCCATGGGGGATCTGTTCCAGACCCTCCCAGAGATACCAAAATCCATGCATGCTCAAGTCCTGTTTTTCTTAATGGGGGTGTGGTGCATACATGTCCGCTAGTGCAGCTGCGTGCACATGCTACCTTTTAAAAAGGGGGGCTTGCCATACACAGATGCTTAAATCCATGGATGGCAGGTCACCGATATGGAGGGCAGGCTGTAATTGTTTAAGGCAGTAGTATAATCGTGTCATATAATATATTTTTTTAAAAAAAAATCCTGGAATAAATATAACTTTATTTAAGTGGTGCAGTGACATGAACAGCCCTATCTTAAATGCTACAGAGCAGATGCTATATTTATAGGAGTTATTCATAAATTTGACATGTAGTTATATTTCCTTGCAACTCTTTTAAAATAGCTTCAGGTTTTAAAGACAACCCCCCTTCCCCATTTGATCCAATATGATTTTTGAAAGGAATTCTTAAATCTCCTTTTGGATAACTACAGTATTAGTTAGCATTTTCTGATCTCATGCTATTTGTATTAATTCAGTTTGTCCTTATTCAAGATGCCACCATCACCACTGGGAGAACTATTGATGAAGGTCAAGAGCCCAGTGTGATTGTCTCTGCTTCCCTGAGTAACAAAGCTACTCCGAAGTTATCACACAAAGATTTTTGGTCACAGAAAAATACGTTGGCTGTTGATTCTCCAAATCCATCCAGTACTGGAACAACTGAAAGATGTTTTATGCTGGTCACAGGCATGACATGTGCATCATGTGTATCAAGCATTGAGAAGAACCTGCAAAAAGAAGATGGTAAAGTAGTTAACATCCCTACATGTTTTTTGTTCTCACCTCTGGATGCTTTGAACATACAATTATTGTTGGTTGTTTGGACAGCCTTCTTTAGGTCTGGGAAATAGGAGGTGGCACCTGCTGCTTGATGGGATGGTCAAATTATTCTGGAATAAATATAACTTTATTTAAGTGTGACATGAACAACTCTATCTTAAATGCTACAGAACAGATGCTATATTTATAGGACTTATTCATAAAAGAGGGTGTATTTATTGGAATACTTACAAATGAGACTATATTTTTAGGACTATTATAAATAAATGAGGCTATATTTATTGAATCACTGCATGAATGAGGCTATATTTATTGGAGTAAATATAGCCTAACTTGCAGTGATTTAACAGTGACATAATTTACCTGTGATGGAGAGGCTGGGTGCCTCTACCACGCCTTGGAAGTGAGTGCCACCGATTTCAGAAGGGCCTGCTACTACCTCAGGGGCCTAAAATTATAGATTGAGTTGAATCATAAAAACCACCCCTTAACAGTAAGGGATGGGCAGTGTCCTGCTATTATATCCAGATTGTTGCGTGGTTTATGATGTAGTTTTGTATCTGATTCAGCTCTGTTCTTACAGGAATCATCTCTGTGCTTGTTGCCTTAATGGCAGGCAAAGTTGAGGTAAAATATAAACCAGACAGAATTCAGCCTCTTGAAATAATCCAGTTGATTGAGAACTTGGGTTTTGGAGCATCAGTCATAGATGATTACCCTGGTGCAGATGGCAATGTAGATCTTACAGTAAGTATCATGGAGACCATAAATGCAATGTTTCTCTGATGGAATCATTCTTTTTCTCAGATAGCATCCATATCATCTTATCAGTGACAGATAACTATTTATTATGGTCACAGACCAGCATAATTACAACAAAATTGAGCGTACAAAATACTATATACAATAGCAAAACTTATAAAAGAAGTAAAATACATATAAATATTCCCCAAAAGATACAAATACAAATACAGATACTCATCTGTCAGAGGACCGAACCCAGCTAATCCTGACAAAATCCAACTAAAAGTTCAATTACTAATCCATTATGCAAGTCATTTTACCAATGAAACAATTAACATTTTACAAATAAAACAGGATTTTTCATGTTTGAAAATTATATTCTGTAATTTGCAGGTTTATACGAATTTTTACATTTTGTATTATAGACTCCAACAGCAGTTATGGGGATTTAAATAATAATTTCAAACACTAGTGGCGCAACCTGGCTTGGGGCTGTGTTGATTTCTTAAAAAAAAAAAAGTTTGCACAACTGTGAATGTTGGGAGCCCTGTCACATGAACCCACCAGCTTAGCCACTTAGGGTGACATCTGGAAGGCATCAAATGAAGGAATGCTTTTCCGTCCCTCCAAAACATGACAGTTGGAGGGTCTGGAATAGGACAGAAGCCTCAAAGTAGCTAAGGATCCAGAAACTGGAATATTAGCAGAAAAAATTGACACATTTTATTAGTAAGCTAGAAAATTGAATCTGTTTATCTTAATGTTGAATGGGGAATATTTTTAACATAGAGTTGCCATTACGTTAATCATGAATGTTGGCATTACAAGCCACAGGGCTGACAGAAAACTGAATGAGATAAAATATTTTGGTTGACCCTACCAGTGACTCATTTCATTGTTGGCTCCTTTAAAAGTGCTTTTGGAGAATTTTAAGTTGTCTTTTCCAGCCTGGTGTTTTCCAGATGTGTACAAATGCCACAGTCTGCTGACTGGAGATGATGAGACTCTGACTACACATCTGGAAAATGCCAGGTTGGAGAATCTATATTTAAAGTATGACTTCTAACAACCTATGCAAGGTTATGCCAATGGAGCAGGCGTGTAGCTTTGACAGGGAGGGCAAAATGATGGCATTGCCCTGCCATGTAAGAATTCTGCCCTTGCCGGTGTAGTTTTCTTTTAGTCCCCAAAGTTCTAGCATTGCAGTAACTTAATGCTGCATACTCCTAGGTGTGAAAGGTTTTCAGTGTCTCTCTCTCAGCAATGCTACCAATAGGGGACTGAAGGAACATTTCATGGGGAGGGGGCAATGCCCTCATTTTGGCCTTCATTAGCACCACACCTGTATCTGCTATATTTTTCCTTTATGTCTCTATTCAACCCCAGTCACATGTATGCTTTTCAGTTAACCTTCAAACAGCAAATAGCTGTTTTACTTTAATTATTTACTTCCCTTCTCTGCAGTGTTCCGGCAGTACAAGGTAGTTTCTCATGTTGACACTTAACTTGTTATTCTGCTTAGATCCTAGGAATGACCTGTTCTTCGTGTGTTCATAACATTGAATCCAAACTTGCCCATACACCAGGCATTCTACAGGCTTCTGTAGTGCTGGCTACTTCCAAAGCTCATGTTCGCTTTGACCCTGAAATTGTTGGTCCACGAGACATTATAAAAATTATTGAGGTAAGCTATTAACACAAACTTTATTTGAAAACCCACTGAATTTGGAATCCAGGGTCAGTATCAGTCAGACGGGCAGTCTGCGGTGCATGACAACAGGACTGCTAGTGGTGTCATTATAAAGAGACCTAGTCATGGTACTCAACCGATCAATAATAATCTCTCTCTTCTGCTTTAAGGTATAAATCTTGGTGGGGAAAAAGCAGCCCATGTGGCCTCAAGGCTGTTTTTTGTTGTTGTTGGCCCATTCCCATTTTATTTTTTCAATTCAAAATGCCTCCCCAACCGCTCAAGGGGGGTATGGCAGCAATTTTTTCCTTGCCTACCCCAGGTATTTTATTTCCAAAAGAGTACTTTTTTTCAAAAAGTCAAGTGACTTCCAGTTTATTTCTCAGGAGGTCTGAAGAGACCTAATGCTCCCCTGTTCCTCCAAACATGGGAATCTTCCCTACGTCTAAGTGGCTAGGGGGATTCCCCCCATCAAAAAACGCAGCTGGGAAAAATTCCATAATGGTATTCTGCCTCAGAGGTCCAGTTAGGAGCTCCTATAGTTCCGCATGGAAAGTGGTAGGCACCCAGACAAATGTTAAAATGATCTCAGGCATGGTAAAAATCAACCCACTTGTAAAGTACAGTCGATATAAGATCATTTTAGGTAAGTGTTTGACTTGTCCTGGTCCTGCAATTGAGGTTTATTCTAATAGCAATTCAGAATTTTCTTTCTTCTTTCTTTCTTTCTTTCTTTCTTTCTTTCTATAGCACTGTACATTTGCACAGTTCTGTACATACAGAATAAAGAGCTTTTTTCAAAACAACCAGCAAAAAAAGCATGAAGGAGAAAACAGTAACTATTAAAGTGGTATCTTAGCAGCAAGTCTGAAATTTATGACATCAGAGTCATCTTCCCAGTTGTACATGAACAGAACAAAGCAATAAATGAATCAGTCAGGAGAAGCATTTTAATATGTTTATAGAAATTTCCTGCTATTCTGGTTCCTATTTTATTGAAAATGCCAAATTCCTTAGCTACAAAGCAAAGTAACATAGTAATGTGTTGATTATGCTATATATATAAGGCACTTGAAGTCATTTTGTCAGGAGAATGTAGGCTAGGCTATGAAATATAAATAAAAAGCAAAGTGTATGTAAATCCTGACTCAATGTTTCAGAGCAATTGTGAATCAAACTTTGGGGAGTTGGATAAAAAATAGTGTCATGTTTTAATGGATCAGCTATACCAAATTTTACTTGATTTATTTGCATTTAGATTTATAGATGTCTTCTCTCCCTCTGTTCTGTTATAAAGGGAATGGGTTTTCAAGCATCTTTGGCTAAAAGAGATCCAAAAGACCATAACCTGGATCACAAACAGGAGATCCAACAGTAAGTATGGGTGCAAATGAGAACTTATGAAAGATAGATACAGATAGTGGATAGTATCCAAACATCCCCCTCCACCTACCACTGATGGAAAACCTTCCACCAGCAACATGGACAAGATGATGATGATGATGATTATTATTATTATTATTATTATTAACCTTTATTTATATAGCGCTGTAAATTTACACAGTGCTGTACATAGAATCTTGTATTTAGACGGTTCCCTGCCCTCAGGTTTACAGTCTAAGAGAGACAACACAAAAGGAGAAGGGAAAGGTGATGGGAAAGGGGATGAGGTCCAGTGGTTCTTCTTCCCTCTGGGACCTGGACCAAGGCAGATGGACTGGAGGGAGGGCTTGACTTCTTAATACCTAGTTAAAAGGAGGCATCCTAGGGCAGATGGCACAATCCTGGGAATGCTTCCCTAAACAATATAGTCTTTAACTTAATTTTGAATCTGGTTAGAGAGGTGCTGAGGCACACATGTGGGGGAAGAAGGTTCCAGGAGTGAGGGGCAGCAAGTGAGAAGGGACGAATCCGGGACAGGGCAGTGGAGATCCTAGGCTGGAACAGGAGACCTTGACTACCAGAACAGAGGGTACGAGAAGGAGTGTGAGGAGAAAGAAGTTCAGACAAGTAAGGAGGGGCCAATCCGTGAAGGGCTTTGAAAGTCAACAGCAAAAGCTTGTACTGGATGTGGAAGGGGAAGGGGAGCCAATGAAAGGAGGATAAGACGGGAGAAACATGGTCAAAGCAATGAGCGGATGTGATAATACGTGCGGCTGAGTTCTGGACAGAGATTAAAGGATGGAGGTGAGAAAGAGGAAGCCCTGTCAGAAGAAGGTTACAATAATCTAGTCGTGAGACCACCAGGGCA
Organism: Urosaurus nigricauda; assembly: GCA_034509955.1. NCBI lineage: Eukaryota > Metazoa > Chordata > Lepidosauria > Squamata > Phrynosomatidae > Urosaurus > Urosaurus nigricauda. The sequence goes on from JAOEGL010000001.1 coordinate 225,187,366, forward strand.
TGGACCAGAATGATTCCTCCTTCCTCTTGCAATACCCAACATGCCCTTAAATCCCACTGTAAAAAAATCTGAGCTAGCTGTAGCAATGAAGCACGGAAACAAAATCCATATTCAGGATTCACTATCTAATCAATTGACATGGATATCAGTAGAAGGAGGACTGTGCAATATTTGCCTGTTTCATTGCCAGGGAAGGCTTCTCTTCTAATACTGTGGATTCCCTTTCTTTTCAGATGGAGGAAATCGTTCTTGTGCAGCCTGGTATTTGGTATTCCTGTTTTGATCTTAATGATTTACATGTTGATACCTGCTGCTGACCATCATGAATCAATGGTGCTGGATCGAAATCTAATTCCTGGATTATCTATTCTGAACCTGCTTTTCTTTGTCCTTTGCACTTTGGTTCAGGTACCATTCTATATTTTTTATCTTTGTGAAATCTCCCATTGAAAAATTGGATAGAAAAGCCTTGGCTGAACCAACCTGAAAGAATAATGCTTTCTTTGGACAGGTCTTTGGTGGATGGTACTTCTATGTCCAAGCCTACAAGTCACTGAAGCACAAGATGGCCAATATGGATGTTCTCATTGTCCTGGCCACATCTATAGCTTACGTCTACTCATGTGTCATTTTGCTGGTTGCCATAGCTGAGAAAGCTGAGCGAAGTCCTATCACCTTTTTTGACACCCCTCCAATGCTCTTTGTGTTCATAGCTCTTGGGCGGTGGCTAGAACACATAGCCAAGGTTAGTGTATCTTGAGCTTGAATGTTTGAGAGAGAAGTGTCATTCTTTGTATTCTAACAAGAGAAAATGGGGCACATGTCAGGTTTTTAGACTGGGTGAGGCAACAGGCCCTCCAAATGTGTTTGGACTTCAATATCCAGGACAAAAACCCGTGTAAGCACAAAGTCACCCACCCATGTTTTAAGCTATGTGTGATTCAATGAGAACCTGAGTTAGTGCACCATGACTGTTGATGTGTCATCTGTCTGTTTCATAGAGTAAAACATCAGAGGCACTTGCCAAATTAATCTCTCTTCAAGCTACAGAAGCTGTTGTAGTGACACTTGGACCTGACAACTGCATCATTGGGTATGCCATGGTAAAAATGTGTTCTTTCTATTGTATAACAATATTATGAGGTATTGGAATATTATTTAAATGTAGTTTAGATGTGTAGTGAATGGGCAGTGGTGGATGTGACTGGCATATGAAGAACTCTGCCTTTGCTGCAACTTTTATTTATTTTCAATAATACCTTTGCAGACAAACTCAGTAATTCCTTTGTAGGCAAACTCAGAAGTCACCAAAAATGCAGAAGCATTCAAGTACATTACTTGAGTCAAACAGATATGGGATGCAAACTTGTTGCAGTCATGATCAGAGTCTTGAAATGAAATTTGAGAGGAAAGGTGTTTCAGACATTCAAATTTAGATTCTACCAGAATCCAGATTTTATCTGACTGTCCCTAGGATTGCTGGGAACAAGACAGAAACAATGTTGGAAATCTCATTTCTGAAAATAGAAACTATGCCGTGGTTACTTGCAGTTGTCTGCATCCTGAAACAAAACACACTTTCTCGAAAACAGTATTAGAAACTTTGCAGTTATTTTATTAAGATAACCAGATATACTGTAATTTTAGATAGTGTGTACAGCTGAAAAAATCAATACCAGCTTGATTGGATAGTTTTATCTAGTAAATGGAGCAAATGAACCCGTAGAAATAAATTTCTTGCCTTGGTATAAAAATCTTCTGCTAATGTAGAATCTCACACTTTGTTAAAGGTATAATACATACATTGACATAACTGTGCCAGATAAGGGTGGGACACTGGGGCACATAAATATCGCACTGCATGGTCAGAGAAGAGTTCAGGCCACATGTCATCCAGAAATCCATGATCTTGCCCAGTATCAACAAATACTGAATATCTTTCCTCCACCTCCCTCGAAAAACTTTAATATATAGTTTGTACACTGTAGTAAGCAGGAACAAATATACCATAATTCATCATGCATATTTTTAACTGCTGTGTATCCACTCCTGTTAAAAGACTCCAGTGTTTTTATTTGATTTGTGTGGCTCACTTACAATGAGCTTTCTCTTACAGGGAAGAACAAGTGCCTGTTGAACTAGTTCAACAGGGAGATATTGTAAAGGTGGTACCTGGTGGGAAATTCCCAGTTGATGGAAAAGTCATTGAAGGCAGTTCTATGGCTGATGAATCCCTCATCACAGGTAACTTCCATATTGTTAATTAACTGAACAATCAAGCTCCTACACAAGTTACTTAGCAGTGTTTTGTTGATTAAAACTTCCAGACTTGAGTCTCTGGAACTACCTGCCACAAGCCTGTATTATATCTATAAAATCTGCATCCACTGTCATCAAAAATTAACCCTCTGTAGTTGTAAGAAATTCAGTAACCTACTTCCAGTGGCATAGGCATGGGACTATAACTCCACCATGAGAGACAAGATGTATAGTTTTTTGTGGAGCCTTTCGGGCTATGTGGCCATGTTCTAGAAGAGTTCCTTTCTGACGTTTCGCTAGTATCTGTGGCTGGCATCTTCAGAGAATGACAGCCTGGAAAAGAATTGGATATATTTATCCTGTGTGACCCTGGGAAGGAAGGAGTAATTTGCAAATGTATTGTTCTGTTGCTAATGGCAGACCTCAGGGTAGGAGGATATGCAAACAAGGATTAATGTCTGCTAACTGGTGCTCATTGTCTGCTGGGAATCCCCTGGCCTTAGGCTGTTTCTCATTTGCATAGGTTGAGTCTTGACCTTGCTATTCTTCAGGACTAGTAGCCAAGCCTTGTTTACTCTCAGGGTTTCCTCTTTCCTGTTGAAGTTGAGGATTTCAATGGCTTCCCTGTGCATTCTGACATGGTAGTTGTTGGCATGGTCCAGAATTTCAGTGCTTTCAAACAGCATTTTATGCCCAGGATGGTTTATAGCATATTCTGCTACTGCTGATTTTTCCAGTTGACCCAGTCTGCAGTGTCTCTCATGTTCCTTGATTCTTGTTTGCACACTGCGTCCTTGGCTGAGCAAAGCATTTGCTGCATTTTCTTCGTCGGTTTGTAAACCATTTGAAGGTAATTTCTTCAAGCAGGCCTTTCTCCTTTCCCCTACTCTTGTTAGTTGTCTTTAATAGGTTTGTTAGTTGTCTTTAATAGGTTTCTAAGTATCCTTTCCCAAGACATCTCCAGACTGCTAGAACCTTTGGTCAGAGGTGTCCCTTATGTAACTTCCAGTGGCACATCAACTTTCTTGAATCTTCCCACCTGACCATTCCAGAATAAAAGATTGCTCTTTTTTGCTTCTCTCCCTAGTCCTAGACCGCATTCCAATTTACAAATAAATCGCTTTGCGAACCAAATCAATGGATTGGTTCATCAGCGGAGCTGGTTCACACTACATTTGCACCAATCGCATTTTCTTGCTGCAAAATAAAATAAAATAACCCACTTGTGGTTCACATTCATGAATGAATCGATTCAAAATGGACCCACTTCAGTTGGCCAAAGGGCAAAATTAAATCGATTCCAATCCACATCTAGTTCACACTTCCGCGGAATCGATTTATCCAAAAAGACGTGGAAAAAAACAGCGTCAAAAGACACGGGTTAAATGGGTCTAGCCCATGGTCACCCTCTCAGAAACGCATCAGTGATTCGTTTCAAGTGCGAACCAGGGTGATTTCAACTGATTCAAACCAATTTGCAATCTGGTTTAAAAGGTAGTGGGAATGAGGCCCTAGTCATTGTCAAACTCAATTTTGTACCTTCAGTTCATAGCAACTGTAACTAAGGCAGCCACAACTCTTTTGTATATGTAATTGAGAATAGCAAAATAGCTTCTGCCTTACCTTGATTACGTTGTAGCAGAGGTGGGATCCATGAAGCCTTCCAAATTTTGATGGAATGCAAGTCCCAACACTGTTAGCCAGGACAGGACAGTGGTGAGGAAAGCTGGGAGTTGCAATCCAGCATTTGGAGAGTTGCATGATTCTCACCCCACAATACAATATCTCTTTGGGCAACTCAGAGAATTCAAGTTATATAAAACATAAACAGTGAAAATAAAGCGTTCCTCACAACGGCTTAAATACAATCACTAGTAGCATCAGGAGTTAGACCACTGAATGAATTGCTGAATGGTAAGTCAACATTTCTGTAACTCAGACTGATATGGTGGATCTATTCTAGCCAGCACTAGGAATAGGACTTAGGCTACTGGTTCTCCGCATCCCAAGTACACCATGCTCCTATGGTAAATCTAAGTTAAATGAAAAAGACCATAGCAAAATCTGATAAATACAGCTTTTCTTTATGGGTTCCCCCAGATCGGTTAACTGGTATTTCTTCTATCCTGGTTGCAATGCACAACTGGAGATCCATATTCATTTAAAGAGATTCCTTGGAGTTTATATGTATAACCTTACTAAATCCTCCTAAAATAATTAGGATAGGGTTTGATGGTAATAAAAATCTCATATATAAACTTGTATGGATAATGGATTGCATTTCGCTTCTTAATTTGCTGAGCTCTTGAGAAGAGATAAAAGGTTGCTATAGGACAGTAAATAATAAGCAAAGCGAACAAAGCGCGTTTGTTCCCAGTTCCTTCATCAAAGCAGATATGCATTTCATCTGCTTTGATCAGCACCACCTTTGTCCCTTGACAATGAGGTTCTGGTTTTATTAAAACAGTGAGATTACTCTTGCATAGCTCTTATTTAGTCACAGGTGAGCAACACTGCTAGTTTTGGGAAGCAATTTAACCCATTTTCAGATCCCACCTCAAGACACCCCCCTCAAACAGCAATTGGAAGCACAAAATCCCTACTAGTGTTTTTTTTTTTTTGAAAGATGCTTTTTTGCTCTAAAATAAAGTGTGTAGGGAGCATGCATGTAGGTGTGTGAGTGTATAGGTTGCTAGTTCTCCATCAAAATCAACAAGAACTCTATACCCTAACAATAGCACACGTGTTGCCCAAGCCCACCTTTGTCATTAAATGAGAGAAGTGCGACTAAAAGATATTGGTTGGTTCATATGTTCTGTTTTTGTAGGGGAAGCCATGCCTGTAGTTAAGAAACCTGGCAGTACCGTAATTGCAGGCTCTCTCAATGCACACGGCTCAGTGCTTGTGAGTGCAACTCATGTTGGCTCTGACACCACCCTGGCCCAGATTGTGAAACTGGTAGAAGAAGCTCAGATGTCAAAGGTAAAATACATTTATTTGCTGACTTTTGGCTTTTCAAGCTATGTTTATCTTGGCATTGGACATCTATTCTGTGTGCAGAAAAAGCAAACAAAATGTTTATGTGTTCAGGCAGAGACGCAGAAGTGATGCCTGCAATGCCCCATATATTGCCTTGCCTGAATGCAGTCAATGCTTCCCAACATTTCTACAAAGCCTAGGCAATTGTTTGCTTGCTTTTTGAAGCCTCATTAGTTGTCCAGCTCTGAAAATTTCCTCAAGCAAGATCACAGTGGTATCTTTCACACACACAATTATGATACTTTGATACCACTTTAACCACCATTTAACTGGCTCCATTTCTACAGAATCTTGGAGTTTGTTCTTCTGTGAGGTATTTATATTTCCCTGCCAGAGAGCAATAATGCATCACAAAACTACAAATCCTGGGGATGCCAGAGAATGCAGCCATGTCAGTTAGCATGAGATGAAACAGACTGTTGTCTGAACAACCATCCCATTCAGCAAGGATGGGTAAATGTGGTTCTCCAGATATTTTTGGATTACAGCTCTCACTACAGTACGAATCCATATCCACAGGGGATACATTCTTGGACTTACCATGGAAATACGAAATCAGGGATAATAGCAAACCCTATTGAAATGAATGACTTCCAGTGGAAATTGACCATAGAGTCATGCTGGAGGACCTAGAGATTCCTAGAGGGAACATCTCTCTAGACATTTCTAGATCCTCCAGCATAACTCTATAGTCAACTTCTGCCAGAATTGTGCTGAAGGACCTAGAAAATGCCTAGAGAGAACATATTTTGTTGTACATAGATAAGTGAAACCATGGCTACTGGTTTTACAGATACAGGGTTGTACTATATTGACTATGCTGGCTAGGGTTGATGGGATATGTAGGCCAAAAACATAATTGTAACTTGGCATGATAAGCTGAGGTCATATCCTTCTTTGCACTGCACATAAATGTGCAATTTATTCTCTCACTTACAGGCACCCATCCAGCAGCTGGCTGACAAATTTAGTGGCTATTTTGTTCCTTTTATAGTAATTATTTCAACTGTAACTCTGATAACCTGGATTGGAATTGGATTTATACACTTTGATATTGTGCTGAAGTACTTTTCCGTAAGTACTACTTATTTATTGTACACATGCTGTTGTGCATGCACATAACAGATAAATAAACTTTAATAATAATAATAATAATAAATAATAATAATAATAATAATAATAATAATAATTGTATGTGAACACACACACATACAGTCAAAGTTGCTCAGGAGTGCATTGAATGTATTGTAATACTTTCTCTGCTGCTCTGGGGCGACAGCTGTGAAAAACACAGGATTGGATATTTTTTTTCCATATCATTTGGAGAAACACTGGAGTTAAGACCTGGGGCTGATCTACTCAACACTTGAGATTATTGTCTGCATTGGGTTCCCAAATAGAGTGACTGAAAGATACCAAGACAGGACAATGAGAGATGAACTGTTGTTGTGTGTGACTTCAAGTCATTTCCAATTTATGGCAATCCTAAGGAGACCCTATACAGTGTTTTATTGGCAAGATTCATTCAGATGTAGTTTGTCTTTGTCTCCCTCTGAAGCTGAGAGTCTGTGACTTGCCCAAGGTCACCCAGTGGGTTTCCATGTGCAAATGGGGATTCAAAGCCTGGTCTCTAGAGTCCTAGTCCAGTGCTCAGACCACTATACCATATTGATCTATAGGTGATACAATAGCCTTCAATTTTCTAAGAGACTACCATAAAGAAAAGAGAACAGCTTCTTACCAGGGAAGCTTACAGTTGGGGACAAGCAGAAAACAAACTGATCTTAATACAGGGAATAAATATTGCTATCTAACTATAAACTGGGTAATAACACACACAAAGACTGCAGAGAGCATTCTGTGTTGAATAAATGTACTGGGAACAGCTGTGAACAGAGACATTCCCAGGGAAGGTTATCTTGTGTGTACCAATGGAAAGATAGTAAAATTTCAAGCATTGATATAGTTATTTGGCTCCAAAGCTAAAGTACCGATGACAACTAAAGGTGTGTACATGTGCTGAACTTTTTTTTAGTATTGTTTAATGTATTGCTTATTGCTAATGTATTTCTAATGTTTGTGTGCATATGTGCCTTCAAGTCACCAGTTGACTTACAGTGACCCAATGAATTTCAGAGTGTTTTTTTTTTAAAGACAGGGACTACTGAGAGCCAGTTTCTACCTCTAAAATATTACTGCCCATTTAATACTACTGGATTTCTCATGTGAGCAAACATTTTTTGTTTGTTTGTTTGTTTTCCCTTCTAGCATCACAGTAAAAACATCTCAAAAGCAGAAGTTGTCCTCCGATTTGCTTTTCAGACCTCCATCACAGTGCTATGCATTGCATGCCCTTGTTCCTTGGGTTTGGCCACCCCAACGGCTGTCATGGTGGGCACTGGAGTTGCTGCACAGAATGGTATTCTCATCAAAGGTGGAAAACCTCTGGAAATGGCACACAAGGTTAATACTTTATTTCTAATTTGTGTCTACTGCTATTTAGCCCCAAGCTGGAAATTAACAATCATAACTTTCACTACAACAACAATAGTTGTTGTTATTGTTGTTGTTGTTGTTATTATTATTATTATTATTATTATTAACAAGTCTTAAGACATTCTCTGTATGTCTCCTTGGAAGTAAGCATTTAGGAATTCAAAGAGGCTTACTTTCATTAAAAATGTATAGGATTGTAGTCTTACCCTTAAATTTACAAAATGAGTTTTTGTCCAGGTGCTTAGAATGCAACTTTATATTTAGAACAGTGCAGCGTTCTGGTCTTCACAAAGATGCCTTGTCTGTCAGGGCAAGTGTATTGGAGGTTGCTGAAATTATATTTACCACTGAAGTCTCCAGGATTTTTTTTAAAAAAATATTCAAATTATCTTTCTGTTATGCTAGATGGCTGACAGAATTTTATGAAATTCTGTTTTATGGAATTCCTGGCATCACCTGCAACCTTTTACTCCCACCCTCAGTTGAATCTCACTTTATTTTCCTGATGCATATTGGTACAAAAACCCCTTCTCCTACTTTCCCTTATATCTTTAAGAGTTATAAAGATATTGTACTTTAGTTCTGCAGGGAAATGGCACTTTTGCACAGTAACACTATAACTCTGAGGAGTTTTTTTTTAATCAGAGGAGAAAATTTGCCCTTCACTGCATCACCAAACCATGTGCTGGGTTTTGGTGTTTTTGTGGGGGTTTTTGGACGTGTTCTATTGCAGATCCAAGAAATCACTACAAACAGACTTTCCAAAAGAACGGAATAAGTGGCCATAGAGATGACATTAACTAGCAAAACCCAGTTGTATTATGCAAACACATACTACTTCAGATTAATCTGGAAGAGACTAGAGAAAAAACTAAGAAAAGTTATTGACAGATTTTGTCTGGGATAAAATAATTTACTCATAGTTCTTACATTGACTACCCTGCAGGATTTTGTGATAATGGGCTTTCCCATGATCTGAGCAACAGAACTGAGGGGTATAGTCTTTCTTCCAGGTTTTTAAAAAAAGGATTAAGGATGTATACTTTTAGGTTACATTTACTGGGGATCAGCATCACCGAGGAGCAACAGAGATCATGAGAGACAGTTGCCCAATGAGGTTGACTAGTTGAGGAAAAGTGTTGAAGCTTCTAGATACTTCTACATGAGAGGCTGGGTTGCCACAAGGCTTTGAGAGAAACAAAGAGACCGACCAACAGAGATTTTGAGATTGATGAAGAAATGGGGAGATGCAGCCTTCCTCACTTACCTTAGGAGAGCTTAGTTGTAGGATGGGCAGAGGAGTACAGGCTCACAGCTTCCCATGAACATCCAAGATCCAGAACACCCTCAGTATCATGAGTTGAACAGGGGTGTTCACCTAATTGTGTTAGGGATTATGTTTATTCTAACCTCAGCAGAACAATGGCATCTCTAAGGGTGGTGTTACCCAGTATAGTAACTCATGGTGTCACCCCCACATTCACCTCCTCCCATTTCACATAATACAGAATCCTTAGTAATGTTTTTTTTTTTGCACTAATGTTATTCGTAAATCATAATTCCTATATACCAATAATACAGTGGCCCCTTGCTTTACATGGGAGATCTGTTCCAGCCCCCCCCCCCCCCCAATAAGGCATAAAATGCGTATGCTTGAGTCCCATTCAGTAGAATGGGGCTTGTGCTCATGGCATGGGAGAGTACACACGCCATTCATTCTCCCGTCGTGCGGCTTCAGCATAAGCTGAAAGCTGTGTATGGTGCATCTGCGTATGGTGCGGGTGCACTGTAGTTGTGACATATACAACTAGCTAAATTAAAATTATACTTTCAAATTACAATATCATACACATAACCTAAATGTATTTACATATACATAGTGAAGATTTGGTTAAAATGTAATGTTTTGAAAGAAAAAATTTAAATAATATTTTTTTTTAAAAATTCAATTTTTTAAATTAAAAAATTAAAATTTTGAAATTTGAATTTTAAAAAATTCTGGGGAGCCTCCTTTCTTCTCCCACTGAGCTTCACCTCACTCCCACCATCTCTTAAAGCATTTTAAAGAGATACAGGCAAATGCCACAATGTTTTTGCCAAAATACAGGTGTTTGAGCCGCAGTAGTGTCCTCCTCCTTTAGGTGTCACCTGGTGCGGTCTGCACCCCCTGGTGACGCCATTGTGGCTGAATAAGACTTAGGGTAATTTTGTAACTTTGTAACTACTCCTAAGTAACTCCTGAAGGAAACGTACCTTCATGTACAAGATAGCCTTTTGCTAATGTAAGATTGCTTGCTTAGACTAAAAACTTTCTTTTAAATATTTCCTTACTTCCACTCTCTCTTCCTTTGTCTTTGCTTGGTGTGTATATGCGTGTTTGTGTACAGAAGTCTCATCTCCCACAAGGGATGGGAAGGGGAAATCTGTGCAGAATCAGAGGTGGGAAAAGTACAAATTAAACTCCTCAGTAACTCCCAGTAGTTTACTGAGTCACATGGGGTAAAATAGCACTGGTGGCAGCTAAACAGACTTTGGGGGTCCTCTGTCCTGTACAAGAGCAGGAGATGGGACCAGACAGCCCATTACAGCTTCAAATAGGGAAGAACACAAAAATACCTGAATGAAATCAGTGGCAACTATTTTTGTTTGAGAAGCATCATTCTGTAAATTATCCTCTCTTTTATAGATTTTGAGAGCTAAATTCTAGGTGTGTTTCAGTTTATTAGAATCTGCCTGTTTGTGAGTTCAATCCCAGCTATGGGCTCAGGGTTGACTTAGCCCAGCATCCTTCAGAGATTACTAAAATTAATACCCAGTTTGTTGGGGGCAATTAGCTTACAGTTGTAAACTACTTGGAGACTGCTTAGTATGGTATGAAGTGGTATATAAATAAAGCTGCTCTTGCTATTGCTGCCTGATTTGTTCCTTGCAGATAAAGACAGTGATGTTTGATAAAACTGGGACTATCACCTATGGAGTTCCAAAAGTCATGCGAGTCCTCTTGCTTGGAAATGCAGGAGCCTCTCTCTCTCTGAAAAAAGTACTCGCAGTTGTTGGCACTGCAGAAGCCAGCAGTGAACATCCTCTAGGAATGGCTGTCACTAAATACTGCAAAGAGGTACGTCCTTTTTCATCAGCATTTCATCCCAGTCCAGAAGGAAAGTTCTGCCAAATGTAGCCAACTGTGAAACTGTCAGGCCTTGTCAAAGGTCTTTTGAATAATCTTATCTCCTATCTGAACATTAGGAAGGAGAACACCCTTAATGCTTGGCATTGGCAAGAAATGGAGAGGCTGAATTTTTTTTCTCCCAAGGCACCCTGTGGATGCTGCCTGATGAAAGGCAGTGCCAGGAGAATGGTCCCTTCTGACACTACAGATAACTGAAAGATTAGAGAGATGGAAAGGTTATGAGGCAACCTTCCCTTGTCCCATCACCTGGTCTTCAGAGACAGATAGCTCTAGCCCAAAACTATTGCCATGCTGCTGCCTGGTATCAGCAGCCCCTTCAAAGCTTTTGCTGGAACCGTCTCCAGTACATGGGGACCACCTGAAAATAAGCATACCCCCCACCATGTTGTACCTGAAGCAAGTTCTCCCACTCCAGCCATGCTGGTTCCTCAGACCAGGCATTGTGCTACAAAGCACCAGGCTGATGGGCCTCCAGTTGGAACTCAATAAATGTTCTTCCAATCCGAGCAAAGCTTGGGACAAGAATCAGCCTCATGATAGCCAGCTGCATAGTGAAATAGTGGGCATGGTTTCTCCTGCAGCTCACTTTCATTTTGCTCAGAAGAGTGTTTAAAGCCAAGAGGGGCTAGAATACTGGATTTCTGAAAGGTGTTGTCAGCAATTAGAAAAAGAAAGAATGTTTTATTGCTTGAGGAGGGGAAAATGAAAAAGGGGCTTTCCCAGTGTCTGAAAACCCAACGTGGAGAATTTCTCCTCAAGGCTCATTTGCAGGTCCCTGCAACCAATGAAGTATTGGTTCCTAGTATCACAAAGCAAGCAGGTGAAGGAGAGGTGTATCTACATTGCAGAATTCAAGTAGTTTGACCCCACTTGAATAGCCACTTCAGCTATCCACACAGCAGAATTCAAGCAGCTTGACAACACTTTAACAGCCATAACTCCATCCTGTGGAATCCTGGGATTTGTAGTTTGGTGAGATATTCAGCCTCATCTGTCAAAGCTCTTGTGCCTCACCAAACTACAAATGCCAGGTCTCTGTAGGATAGAGTCATGACAGTTAAAGTGATGTCAAAATGCTTTAATTCAGCAGTTTGGATACACCTTAGTTCCCCTTGGTGGGTATTTCCCAGACTTGGGCTAGGTTTGCCCATGTACAACTTGCCTGTATTTCCAACATACATAGTCTAAAGCAGCCACCCAACCCTGAAGACCTATGATCCAAGTGTGTGCACACTTCACACTCCAGTGAGCATTTCACAGAACACAGTGGATCAAGAAAACAATTCCTCCTTCTCTGTGCAGTGACCTTGCACTGAATATGTAGACATGCCATACCATTGTTTCCCTCCAATAGGTCCAAGGTAGAACTACAGCCATGCTGGCTAGGGAAATATAGCCCCAAAAGGTAATTTTTCCAAGCACTGCTTCAGCCCAGCCTCCTCCATCATTTATTTATCCTCTCATTCATGATTCAGGAAGGCTAGCTGTTGCCTTAATAATAAAGTGAAACCCAAGATGGGTTGATTCTCATGAGTGTTAATTTGGTACAGTACTATCCTTATTTTTAAATCTACTGTAATCTTCCAGAAAATGGGAAAAAACTCATCTGGGGTAGTGTGAGGAATAAAGGCTGACCTCACACTATGCACATTTTCTAGAAGAACTCATTTTCCCTCAGTTTGAACTTGAAGAGAAGAGTGACCGTAGAAAGTGTGATGAATATGTTTTCCTAATGTGCTCATAACAAAAGTTATCTTTGTCACCATGCAGCCTTTATTTCAAGTCAAATTAGCACTACAGACTGGTTTTTAATACAGTTCAGAATAAAGAGCCTGCAATATCTGTTAGGAGCTTTACAAATATCTGTTAAAAACTCAACTAGAAGACACGGGGCATGGCCCCTCACAGCCCCAGGAAACCAGGGGCCTTGGAAATGTTTGTTTACATGTGACACTTATTATTATTATTATTATTATTATTATTTATATAGCGCTGTAAATTTGCACAGCGCTGTACATACAATCTTATAGTTAGACAGATCCCTGCCCTCAGGCTTACAGTCTATAAGACAACACAAAAGGAAAAGGGGAAGGTGGTGGGAGGGAAATGAGGTCCAGTGGTTCTTCTCTCCCTCTAGGGCCTGGACCAAGGCAGATGGACTGGAGGGAGGGCACGGGTTCTTAATACTGTACATAGTTAAGAGGGGGCATCCTGGGGCAGATGGCACAATCCTGGGAACGCTTCCCTAAACAATATAGTCTTTAACTTACTTTTGAACCTGGTTCAAAACCTGGTTACAAAAACCAGGTTACTCTTGAACCTGGTTCAATTTTCTACTGTCACTAGGGTTCCTCCTCAGATTCAAGGTCTGGGGTGTCTTAAGGCAGGAGTGAGCAAGCTAAATAGGTTGCACATTTCTTGGCCCAGTCCTAAGGAAATGCATTTAGGTTATAGCCTCAGCATTTTGTTGCAGACAATCTTAATATGCTTCCATTTGTGCAGCACCTTTGAAGAAGCAAAGGTTTATTTAAAATCCAATTGTTTTCAGGAGCTTGGCACAGAGATCCTAGGGTACTGCAAAGACTTCCATGCAGTTCCTGGATGTGGAATAAGCTGTAATGTCAGCAGCATTGAAGCTGTGCTGGGCAAATCTGAGCAGCACTTCGTTGAGTCTGACAGAAGTGTGACACAGCAGAGTTCACAGCCTCTGATCTCCGACTTGAGAGGTAAGTATTGAAGGGCTGCTGAATTAGTGGTTCCTGAATCACCAGGTCCCCCGTCAATGGAGCAAACTTGTTTTTTGCTGTTCCAGGGAATGGGACTCAGAGCAATGGATTCATACTACAGGAAAAGAGATTCCACCTCAACATCAGGAGGAACTTTTGTTATTGTTGTTGTTAGCTGCCCTCAAATTGGTTCTGACTCATGGTGACCCCGTGGATGAGACATCTCCAAGAATCCCTACCCTCCACTGCCTTGCCCAGATTCTGCAAGCCCTTGCCCACAATCCCCCTGATTGAGTCTTACCTGACAGTAATAGCTGTTTGACAGTGAAGCACTGTGGTGTGGTGTGGTGTGGTGTAGTCTTCTTCTTTAGAGGTTTTTAAACAGAGGCTGGATGGCCATCTGTCACAGGGGAGCTTTGATTGTGAGTTCCTGTGTGACAGGGGGTTGGACTGAATGGCCTTTGTAGTCTCTTTCAACTCTATAAGTCTGTGATTCAATCACATATTTGTCTCGACCATTTTCCTGGTTGTAAAACCTTAAGATGTTTCATGGGCTGAATTTTAAGAATGGATACTGTGTGTTTCTTCTGAAAACAAGGTATTTCAAGAAGGTATTTTTTATGATTTACATGTTCTGCTAGAGAACTTTGGACACTGGTGTGTGTGTGTATTTTACTCGGTGTGTTGCTTAGAATTTATGGGCCTATGTGCTTTAGATACTGTCAGTCTATGAAAGGCTGTCTGCTTCCATGTGCCATAATTTTCAAAATGTCCTAAGTGTAAGTTAGCCAAAGTAGGATGGGTCTTTATCACAGAGGACTCTTTCATACAAGGCTAAATTGGAAGTATGATTTAAGGTCAATTCGAATGCAATCATGGGTTTTATGTTATTGCAAATTAACTCTTCACATGCAAATTCGGGCAGGAGGGAAGCCAATTCGAATGCAATCATGGGTTTTACCTTATTGCGAATTAAAGCTTCGCATGCAAATTCGGGTAGGAGGGGGTTAATTTCGGGTAATGGGAAGTAATTCCGAATGGAGCAGGGGTTCATGTAAATTCGCTAAACAAGCGAATTTACATAAATCCGCATTGGCTCCATTCGGAGTTGGGAGAAATTCCTCCCCGTTTGAAAGAGTCCTAAAAGAAAAAAGAAAAGAAAAAAGCCCCGGTATTTCACGAGAGAGCAGTAGTCACTATGCTATTTGGGCAGTAGGGGAATATTCCCACTGCCTATTAAGTAGGTTCTATAAAACAGCTATTTTCCCTGTAATTTATGGAGATGCTTAAACCATTTTAAGTTTTCATGGAACTGTATTTCTGTACCTGACAGATGCAGACGTCTCTCAGACTTACTCAGTGTTGATAGGGAATCGAGAATGGATGAGACGGAATGGCTTGCTCATCTCCAGTGATGTCCATGAAGCAATGACGAGCCATGAAATGAAAGGACACACAGCTGTTTTGGTGGCTATAGATGGTACTCTAAAGATATTTAATCATATTCTGTGTCCTTTGTAGCCATTAGTAGTCCAGCTTTGTCATATGGTGAGGTTGAGCATGGGTGGGCAATTGCAGAATGTCTGTGGCCAGTTTTTGACTCCTGGGGCAGTCTGAGGTGTACGCCTGAGTCATTATTATTATTATTATTATTATTATTATTATTCCGAAGGAATAGAAATGGCAAGTAATGTAGTTTCAGAGTATTTTGTCTTTTGTTTTGCGTTCTTAGAAACTGTGGGGGTAGAGGAATGCCAGCATTAAAAAATTGTAAATTCACCTCCCCTGGAAGACTCCAGGAATGGCAAATAGCTTTTGGGGACAGATTTTGGGGGGTGGGAGTGAAAAAACCTTGTTTAGGGTGGCAGAGGAAGGCCATGGCCCATGGGAAAAAAATGACCACAGGGGCTGTATGCAAAAGAACAGGCCACATTTTGATCACTGCTATAACTGGAAAGATGAAACAGCTGGATTGCTGCAGATCTTGGGTGGCCAAAGGTGCTCCGGTTGTGTTGGTCAGTTTTAAAGAAGTAAAGATGTAAAAATAAGGCTGTGCATTCCTATCTGGAGCCACTTGGTTTTGGATGCTAAATAAATAAGAAGGCCCTCCCAATTGACTCAGATTTAAGACACAGCGTACTAATGTCAGGTGTCAGTATAAATAAATAAATGTCTTCTTTGAAGATGGCAGCCACAGATGCTGGCAAAACGTCAGGAATAAACTCTCCCAGAACATG
The DNA here is from genome assembly GCA_034509955.1 of Urosaurus nigricauda. Taxonomy (NCBI): domain Eukaryota; kingdom Metazoa; phylum Chordata; class Lepidosauria; order Squamata; family Phrynosomatidae; genus Urosaurus; species Urosaurus nigricauda. Next base: position 225,203,313 of record JAOEGL010000001.1, read on the forward strand.
GCCACATAGCCCAAAACCCCCACAAAAAAATTAAATGTTTGTGTTTACTTCTTCAGGTGTGCTTTGTGGCATGATTGCAATAGCAGACACAGTCAAACCAGAAGCAGCCCTAGCAATGCATATATTACAAGATATGGGAGTGGACGTAGTCCTTATTACAGGAGACAACAGAAAAACGGCCAAAGCAATTGCAACTCAGGTATGCTTTCTGATTTGATAGAGACCATGAGAGAGTGGTCAGCCTTTTAATTAGCCAAGTGAATTGGGAGGCAGATCTATGCTTACTTATTATTTGAAGATTGTCACTGTGCAAAAATAACTTGTACCTCAGAATTGAAACCCTACATGGCAAGGGGTACCCATGTATCCAAAGCTGAATCATGCTAACTAATCGGCTGGTTAAATCAACTGCCAGTTCATGTAGTTGTGGATTCAAGTAGTTGTGGATTCAATGAAAATAAAATAAAAATTTATGAGGCATGCTTCTATTGATAATGTTTTATTCCATCCTTCTTCAGGAGAGGACAGGGACACACTGTTTTTCCTTATCCCCTTTAAGCATAACCAAGTGAAGTAAATTAGTGGGAGAGGGGATGATAGGCCCACGGTCACCTAGGGCTGAACAGATGGCCCCTTTGGAGTGGCTTGCTGGCACCCCTTTGAGCACCGGATCAGGGCCGAAGCAACCAAATGCTGTGGCCCCAATCAAGCGGTTCTTTTCAAGCCAGCAAAAAGCTGCCCTTGCCGCATAAGCGGCACTTTACTTCCGTTTCTTCTGTTCAGTGTGTATAAACGCTGTGCTGCAGGAGCATACTCATGCCACCTGTGTCTGGGCGGGTGGGCAGCCCTTTTGGTCGGTCTGTACAGCCCCCTAGTACGCTGTGTGGCTGGCTGGAGAATTGAATCCAGGGGGCTATTCAGACAGTGAAAATAATCCAGGATGAATCAGAGCTGAATCTTTGTTGTTCACATGCATCTTAAATACACTCAATTCAGTTTTGTTGGGGCTTCCTTTTTTTCAAAAATTTTGCATCATTGGCAGTGTGAATTAAAAAATGGTGTGAATAATAAACCTGGAATGCATGAGTTAGCTTATAATTTGCATCATCCCACTAAAAAAAAAAAAAAGGCATCTTAATGATCCCCAGGTCTCTTCAGTGCTGACACACTGCCAGCAAATACAAAATCTCTCTGCTGCTGTCACTATAATCTGTACAGCAATGGGATGGAGAACATGAGAAATTAAAGATAAGAATATACATTAAAATACTGTACACATAAATTAAATTTATACTTAAGTTAAATGTCCCTTTATGTAGTCATCTGATAGATGTTGCTTTCCCAAAATTATGAGATTCTGGTGTCAGAAAAGACATTTCTATCCAACACAGAATCCAGACTGGATTAAGTTGAAGTGCTACACATTAATCTGTTCCAGAGTTTAGTAATATTACTTTTTGGGACTACAACTCCCCCAGCCAGCAAAGCAATAGCTGTCCTGGCTGGTGGAGTCTGAATTTTTGAAGTAGTGCTTTCAAGGTCTAGTCTATTCTAAAATAGTCAATCGATATGACTTTTAGTGACAAGATTTTTTTTATGGTTGAATTTAAGAGGTCAACCTCATATAGACCTGATTTTTTTAAAGTAACGATTTCTATGTCCAGCTTTTTATTTCTCTCTTCTACTGCAAAATGTTTGAGAAGCCGGCATTCCATGTCCTTTCCATTTGTGAAAGGAAGGATATACCTCTGGTATTTTGGATTTATGTCCACAGCTGAAATGAAAGTTGTGTTGCCCCTCTATGCAGGAGCTGAGGGTAAGGAGTGTGCATCTGTGTCATCTGTACCTCTGGGATGAACCAGTCACTCTTCAGTGTCTTCTTGTATTGGTGCCTATATGCAACTTCCAGATTTAAATATACAATAATATAGTGGGCCTGCTATATCTGCGGTGTTTAGTTCCAGGACTCTGCATGGATAAAAAGCATGCTCTAGCATGTCAACATTCATGTTACTGCCATTTAATAATACTGTATGGGGTGATTGCTCTGCAGCTAATGGTGTTTGTGGATCTGGAGCCCACAGATCTGGTGGGCTGACTGTATGCTGCTGCCAAGTAAGAAAGAGCTCCTCCCAAAGGCATCTGGTTGTCACCAAGTCAAACAAGATGCTGGATTAAATAGGTCTTTGGTCTGATCTAGAAGCAGATATGTGTGCCAATCTCCAATTTTCAAGATTTCCTTTTCTCCATTCTTCTAGATTTTTACACTTTTGCCATTACTTTCCACTTAATTTGTCCTAACACAAGGAATTCTTCTGCACTTAGGTTGGGATCAGAAAAGTATTTGCTGAGGTTCTTCCATCCCACAAAGTAGCCAAAGTCCAGGAACTCCAGACAGCAGGGAAGAGAGTTGCCATGGTTGGAGATGGGATCAATGACTCTCCAGCGTTGGCCAGGGCTGATGTTGGCATTGCTATTGGGACAGGCACAGATGTTGCCATAGAAGCAGCAGATGTTGTTCTTATTCGTGTGAGTCCATAATATATAAAATGGGTGGGGGAAGTTTCCTGGATTTCCCCCCAGAACTTTTAGAGTCCATAGATTGTTAGGAAAGATCATTCTGATTTCTTTGTCCCCTCCTCCTCTTGTTGTAGAATGATTTACTAGATGTGGTTGCAAGTATCCATCTCTCCAAGAGGACAGTAAAAAGAATACGAATAAATCTCATCTTGGCCTTAATATACAATCTCCTTGGCATACCCATAGCAGCAGGTAAGTAATGATTCGAATGGTTCACAAATATTTGGCTTGACTCTTGGACAAGTGGGAGATTGGTTAACTATAAAAAACATCTCTAGTAAGGGTATGTTTGCCTACAGTCAGAACCTTTTTAGGAGCAGGCACAGGGGACTATTGCTGCCAGTCTTAAATATGGCAGCTCAGATCAACATTGTCATTGTAGCATTGTCGCTAAGTCATTTCTCTCATAAGCTGATTAACTTGACTCTGACACCCTTATGTAATAGTCAAGGAGGCTATGGGTTGAGGCCTTAAGTGAACATTCTTCCCTGCCCCTCTCAGTGTCTTAAAAAGGCCTTGCTACAGGTGGTAAATAACAGGACAATGGCACAGCAACTTTACATTCCTTGTGAGTCAGCCTTTAGGGTAATTGTGAGAAGAGTGAGAAGGAAGAGAAAGAAGGGTGAAAGTGAAAGGACTGACCTTTTTGGTATCTAGTTCCTTTTGCCATGTGATTTGGAATGGCATGGGCCTGTTTGGCGGTGATGGTGATGTTTAGTTGTATTCTGCCTTTTCCTCAACAAGCAGGATTCAGGATGGCATACAAAAATTTAAACAGGTACAGATAAAAGACACATTTAGGTAAAACATAAAAAAGGTATTGTTGAAATGTAATTAAGCTCTACAGATCTTCCTGCTCATTTGGTAATCTACCTCTTCCAAGTCCTTCTATAGCAGCCATGACTCAACCTTCTTGCTCTTTGTGCTATGACCTGGCTTGCTTTGTAGCATGACAAATGAAAAGTCAGCAGATAAGTTTTTGGGAAAGTGCATCAGACTAATACCTTCCTCCATTGAAAAGGAAATTGGTAGGAGGTAAGGAAAGTATACTTAGGCTAGGGATTGGTTCTCTTTAATACGTGAACTATTTTTTTCAGCTTCTTACAAACATGCTTACTCAAACGAATGCTCTGTAGTTATTGTGTGTGTTCTGTACCTTCTTATGTCAGGAGTATTTATGCCCATTGGAATTGTGTTACAACCATGGATGGGGTCAGCAGCCATGGCAGCATCCTCAGTATCAGTATTGCTCTCTTCCCTGCAGCTCAAATTGTAAGTCTTGGTGTGATTCTGGAGTGTAATAGCCAATGTGCATAATTTCAGCTAACAGAATTTTATACAAAAAACATGAAGTGTATAGGATCTACTTTATGTTCTTTTCCCTTGGAACCCTAGGTTCTACCTCTTTTTCACTGAAAAATTAAATAGTTCTGAACCTAGGAATTTCTTTGGAGTTTTAAAACTGAATATGGGTCACATCATTTCCTCAAAAAGGTCAACTATCCTAACTATTCTTGATTTCAGCAGTTGATCAAAGTCAAGAGATACGTTTTAGTGATTGTTAAGCAACTGAAAGTTAAAAGTCCTAGACAATCTACTAGCAGTCAACCAGTGATCTGTCTATATAGTCCAGAGCCACCTTGTGTCTCCCCATGATCTAGTCTATAAGATGTACAACTGGACTGAAACTATGGCTGCTCTTTGAGCAGCTGTCAGTGCAGCCTCCTCTCCCCCCCCCCCCCCGGTGTGTTCCTCTGCACTTCTTGGTGGGTTTTTCCTGCAAGGTTGTACAACAAGATCTAATTACTGTTTCCCTCTTCTCCCCCTTTCTGTTTTAGAAAGGGATATATACTAACATTGAAGGAAGCAAAATGGTGGCAGTCTGAATTTAAACACACACACACACACACACATTTCACTAGAGCTCCTGGTTTTCCATTCAAACATTTAATTGCTCAAAATTTAAAGCTGCATGCACCCAAACTACAATATAGGCATTTTTAAAATCTACCTGACTGTGATAACTTTATATTTAAACAGAACTTACCAGTCATATTATTTCCACTTAGAGACATCTTTCAAATTATTTTGTTTATTGTGAAGTTGAAGGCTTTCATGGCCAGCATCCATAATTTTTAGTGAGTTTTTTGGGTTATGTGGCTATGTTCTGGAAGAGTTTATTCCTGACGTTCCACCACAATCTGTGGCTGGCATCTTCAGAGAATGCTGGCATGGAAGTGAGTGAAGACAAACAACCACCCAAAGAGAAGGTATTTTTACCATACATTAAAGGAGTCACAGACAGACTAGGAAAGCTGATGAGGAAACACAACCTCCAAATGATCTACAGTGCAAGCAAGAAAATCCATCAAACGCTGCGCTTAGCGAAGGACAGGAGAGACCCTCTCACAGCTACAGGAGTTTAACACATACTGTGTAGCTGCGGACAAGTCTTCATAGGGACCACCAAACGCAGTGTTCAAATACGAGTCAAGGAACAAGAGACACACTGCAGACTGGGTCAGCCAGAAAAATCAGCAGTAGCAGAACATGTTATAAATCACCCTGGGCATAAAATGCTATTGGAAAACACTGAAATTCTGGACCATGCCAGGTCAGAGTGCCCCTGGAAGCCACTGGAAGCCACTAAAATCCACAAACACCTGGACAACTTCAACAGGAAAGATGAAACCCTTAAAGTAAGCCAAGTTTGGCTACCAGTCGTGAAAAACAACAAAATCATTTGCAAGGGCAAATGAAAACCACCCAGGGTTGGGGGTTTCCCAGCAGACCATAGATCACTCATTAAATAGAAACCCTGAGGCATAGCCATTCAACAACAGATCAACACAAAGATTAACATGTAAAGCACTTCATCTCAACCAAAAGTCACACAGGACTCTTTCAAACGGGGAGGAATTTCTCCCAACTCCGAATGGAGCCAATGCGGATTTATGTAAATTCGCTTGTTTAGCGAATTTACATGAACCCCTGCTCCGTTCGGAATTACTTCCCATTACCCGAAAATAACCCCCTCCTGCCCGAATTTGCGTGCGAAGCTTTAATTCGCAATAACGTAAAACCCATGATTGCATTCAAATTGGCTTCCCTCTTGCCCGAATTTGCGTGCGAAGAGTTAATTCACAATAACGTAAAACCCATGATTGCATTCGAATTGACCTTAAATTATACTTCCAATTTAGCCTTGTATGAAAGAGTCCACAGTACAGTTGTTCCTTGGTATCCACGGGGGATCCATTCTGGACCCCCTCGCAGATATCAAAATTTGCAAATGCTCAAGTCCCATTGACCCCAATGGCAGCACGTGCATGCAGCCTCACCACTACTGGGGATAATGGGACAAGTCCTCTTTCTTTCTTTCTTTCTTTCTTTCTTTCCTACCTCCCTCCCTCCCCTCCCTCCCTCCCCTCCCTCCCCTCCCCTCCCCTCCCCTCCCTCCCTCCCTCCCTCCCTCTCCTTCTTCGCCTTTTGTCCTGGGCTTAGTTTGGGGGCAGAAGCTGCAGCCCTGTCAGCTGCAGGGAGCCAGTGCCGGTGAAGGTGCTTGGGGTTGGGGGTGGAGGCTCCAAGCCCCAAGTCCCTGTACTGACTCCCTATGGCCAACAGGGCTCCAACCTCTGCCCCCAAACTAAGCCCAGGAGAGAAGCCTTGCACAGGGTGTAAGGAGGGAAGGATGGAGGAGAAAATGGAAGGAGGGAGGGACAATGAGATAAGCCTGCCTGCCTGCCTTCCCTCCCTCCCTCCCTCCCTCCCTCCCTCCCTCCTTCCAACCTGTGTGAGGCTTATGTCTTGGGCTTAGTTTGGGGATGGAGGTTGGAGCCCTGTCAGCTGCAGGGAGCCAGCACAGGGTCTTGGATCTTGGATCCTCTGCTCTCAACCCCAAGCCCCTTCACTGGTGCTGGCAGAAGAAGGAGGTAAGGGAGGAGGGAGGGAGGACTTGTTTCATTGTCTCCAGTGGCAACATGGCTGCATTCACGCACCACCATTAGGAACAGCATGGGCCTGTCATCCACAAGTGATCGAAACCGCAAATGTCAAGTCTGTGGATACCGAAGGACTTCTGTATCTATGGCCCACTCACTTCCATGCCAGCATTCTCTGAAGATGCCAGCCACAGATGCTGGTGAAAAATCAGGAATAAACTCTTCCAGAGCACAGCCACATAGCCTGTAAAACCCACAGAAAACTATTTTGTTCTTTCCTTATTACAGTTATATTAAAGAAAACAGAATGGTTTCAAACATAAGTGGGTCATTAAGGGAATACATTCTTTCTTTTGTTGATAGGTCTACAGATTATGCCATTTTAGTATAATCCCAGTGCTTTCTGCCATTGAGAAGGCTTATTTTAAAAGCCTTAAGGCCACTACTTACCACTGACATGTAGTCACTGCAGCGGCCCCTGTTATTTGGAGAGCAATTCTTTGAGTCTTTAACATTTTGTAATATGTGTGTCTCTCTGCTTTCTGCAGCTACAAAAAGCCTGATATGGAAAGATATGAAGCACAAGCTCATGGGTGCATGAAGCCATTGACTCCTTCGCAAGTTAGTGTCCATATTGGAATGGATGACAGGAGACGAGACCATCCCAAGGCAGACTCTTGGGATGATATCAGTCAAGTCTCCCTTTGCTCATTGTCTTCAGACAGACAGTCAAGGCACATGAAAGATTCTCTAAGGAACAAAGTAGACAATTGGTCACTGCTCACAAACAGCCAAGATGAAGATCAATATATTTAAGAATGCCATGCTCTGCAGCTGATCTACAGTGACGAGAGACAGGACTACCTTACTTTGTGACTGTTTCTCCACAACAGACTTGGGTTTTTTTATACTCAGCTCCTATAACACTTGTTGTGAGTATGTGTGTTTTGTGTGATCTGATGAGAAAAGAGGAAGCTGTCTTGAACTAATCCAAGCACCTGAGCTGCTTTTTAGGCCTCTGTGTAAGGACATATCCTGTTCAAAGTGCAGATATCAAAGATGGCAGCCTGAACTTCAGTATTTCCCCACACATTAGATCTGTGTACTGAATGTTTCCCCAAAATATTTAATATGGATTAATTTAAGAGATGAAACCATGTGAACAGAAGGTGTTGCAGGCTTACTGAGAGAAATCAGATGTTTGCTGGTTTGGGTTATAACAACTGAATTGTTTATAGGCATAGAAACAAAGTGTATGTCTGAGATGACTAAGCGGGATATTTCTTCATAGCACAGATAGTATAACATGAAGCAGAAGTGAATGGTTGCAAGGACAAGGCCCCTCTTTCATAACTGAGAATGTGACTGTTTTAGAAATTATTTTTTTCTACAACTATATAAAATAGGTTTAAACTGTTTCACCATGTTACTTCTGTTTTGTACAAGGGCAAATAAAGATGTTAATATAGAACTTTTTGCTCATTCACACGGTATCCACTGGCTATAATGCAGGAACAATTTTACCACTGTATCAGAACTTCATTGGGCAAGATTTGTTTCTTCCTTTTAATGCTAAATCATGAGTTCTTGTGTTTAACCCATGATATGGAGACATGGAAATGTCTAATAAGCTTCAAAAGACTGAGTCTGAACATTTCCAATATGAAAAGTGAAAACAACTGCACATGGTGTGGTGGTTCAACCTCTTCATCCCACCACTTTTCTCACCAGATATAAGGTTATGCCTAAATATCTGCTGCTACCAAACGTAAGGATTGTTATCAACCTCACTGCAATCTCCAAGAGTAAAAGATTTCCTTTATTCCCACTTCAGCCACCAATGTAAGGATTTCTTTCTGTCCCACCTGTGTGAAGGCCAACTATGGATGCCCTCAAGATTCCTGGGTGAGATATAATACAATATCTATCCCCATAGGACACACCACTCTTTATTCAGTGTTGTCACCACACACACCATCTGAACCGACTCTTTATATATCTAGCCTTCCTCGAGGCCAAAAGCGTATGATACAAAAACAGTACTTTATTAACAGAAGATGAACATAACAAAACAGATTAACAAATATTTCACTCTCACTCATTAGCTAACTCAGGCTGCATCTACACTGCTGAATTAATGCCGCTTGATGCCGCTTTAACAGCCATGGCTCAGTGTTATGGAATTCTGGGATTTGGAGTTTTGTGAGTTCTGGTGCCACAATTAACAACAAATCCAGGATTCCATAGTAAGCAGCCAAGGCAGTTAAAGCAGGGTCGAACTGCATTATTTCTGCAGTGCAGATGCCGTCTTAAGTAACACAGTCTTCACTGTTGAGGAGAGGGCAGTCTCTGTTTCGGTACAAAGAGCGTGATTTAGTGGTTTGAGTGATGGAGTACAACTTTGGGAGACCAGGGTTTGAATGCCTGCTCAGCCATGGGAACCCACTGGATGACCTTGGGCAAGTCATTTTCTTTCAGCCTCAGAGGAAAGCAAAAGCAAACCTTCTCTGAACAAATCACAGAAACCCCTTGAGATGTTCAAATTAGGGTCTCCATAAGTCAGAAATGACTCGAAGGCACACAATAACAATTCTATTTTAGTATGGTGATTAAGAAAGGGGGAAAAAACCCACAACCTAAGACTGTTTGGTCCAGTTTTCCAAAATGTTCATCCCATGTATTGGATATAAACAATTCCTTTCTGAATCGATGTCTCCCAATCCTTAAAAAAGCCATATGCTGGCTCTTTTTCAAACAAATCTATTGGTGGTCAGTTTAGATCCAAACCATGTCTTAATATCTGAGATTGCCCTGGTGCACAGATCTTCAGGGGAGGCCCTTCTCTTAGTTTCAACAACCTCGAAAGCAAGTCTGGTGAGCACAAAAAAGAGGACTTTCTTGGTGGATGTTCCTATTGCTCAGGAACTGTCTTCCTAGGCTCTGGGAGCTGTTTAAGGTTAGACTATCTCCTTCCCAGTGTGACCAGATGTCATAACTGCAAAGAAGGACAGAGCAGTCCAAAATACAGGACATTCAAGACAAATTTAGGACATTACAAAGGCTAAAAATGCTAATATAAACCCATGCTTCTGAGTCATGCTCAAAATGGAGAACATTGTTGAATTCCTCCTGGGTAGAAAGCTGAAATGTAGGGCATGTCCTGGAAAAGGAGGCTATCTGGTCACCCTGACCTTTCCTTTCCATCTTAATTTTGGGCAGGGAAAGACTATTGTATTCTGGCAGGCTTTTGAGAAAATGTTTTTCAAGAAAGGGCTTTTAATAGGATGCTGTATTGTACCCTATTGTTTATACTGTTTTTAAGCTGCTTTTTATTTTTTTATTGCACATTTTAGATTATTTGTAATGTTATGGTAATACAGTGGGCCCTTGGTATCCACTGAGGTTTGTTGCCAAGACCTCCTGTGGCTACCAAAATTGGTGGATGCTCAAGTCCCATTAAATGCAGTGGCACAGTAGAATTATGTTATTTATATAAAATGGCAAAATCAAGGTTTGCTTTTTTTTTGGAATTTGTATCTTTTTGGAAAAAATTCATCCCTTGGATGTTTGAATCAGTGGATAAGAATCTGTGGGTATGGAGGTCCTAAGTTTTAGTATGTTATAGCCATATTATACAGTTGGCCCTCCATATCCACAGATCCTTTATCCATAGATTTAACCATCTACAGCTTGAAAGCATTCCAAAAAAATTTAAATTCCAGAAAGCAATCCTTGATTTTGTTACTTTATATAAAGAGATACCACTTTACCACCCCATTGTATTTAATAGGACTTGAGCATCCATGGATTTTGTTATCCACAGGGGGTCCTGGAACCAAGTCTCATTAGGTATTAGGGCCCACTGTATCTATTTTGATTTGTAAGTTTCCTTGAGCCCTAGTTTTAGGGGAACGTTGAAACAGAGGATTTAAGCTGTCAGTAATGTTACACTGATATGAAATCTGTCACATCTCTCCCTGTTTCATACCTCATACTACACCACATCACACATGCTACATCAGACTATCAAATGGCTTTGATAAATTATAACTACACTTACAATTTCACTTCACTTGTCTGCAAATTTGTACATGAAATGAGAGCTTGAAATAATGATGTTTGTAATTACAGTTTCCAAAAGTCTGCTACCAGTGACCATGCTGGTTCTGAATTCTGGAAAATGTAGTCCAAAAATAACTTTTATCGGCTTTGCTTGAACTCAGTATTTAAACCCAGGTGGTCTTATGCTTGTCTTTTATCCAACAGAGAGAACTGCTGAAAGGATGGATGGTTGAATTAAAAATGAGGCCATATTTTAGCACAGTTTCCCTGAAACAATTCATTAATGTCTGACAGGCTTCGTTGCTTTGCTAAATTATATCCAGATTTTTTTAAGCATTTCAGTTTTTTGAAAAATGTTTGATTGCATTAAGTAAAAACTGTACCTATATTGTGAAATTATTCCCTGCAGTTTGCTGACAGATTTACAATACAACGAAATACTGATAGCACATGTTTTAGAGTTTTAAAAATCATCACTACATGAAGAGTCATGGAGAAGAGTGGTTCAATCCTTGCTGAGAATAGCAGCACAGATCTACTGGAATCACACTTACCTAAACTTTCACCTAAATACTGTGTAATTTCAGGGCCATTATTTGAAACTCTCTGATCATTGCCCTTTAAAAATATGCTTCTGAGTAGCTGTAATGTCATCCTGTAGCATCAGGCCAAAGTTTTTTTCTGACTAAGGCTACAACCAACTGCAATTCAACTATAATTCTTAGCAGTTAAAGTGGTGTCAAACTGGATTATTATTATTATATTTATATAGCACTGTAAATTTACACAGTGCTGTACGTACAATCTTAAATTAGACAGATCTCTGTCCTCAGGCTTACAGTCTAAAAGAGACAACACAAAAGGAAGAGGGGAAAATGGTGGGAAGGGGATGAAGTCCAGTCTCTCCCTCTAGGGCTAGGACCAAGGCAGATGGACTGGAGGGAGGGCACGGCTTCTTAATACATAGTTATAAGGAGGCATCCTGGGGCAGATGGCACAATCCTGGGAACACTTCTCTAAACAATATAGTCTTTAACTTAATTTTGATTATTTCTGCGGTCTTGATGCAGACCTAGGAGTTTATCACACTGGGGCTAATTTTATTATAAAGAGAGATTAAAGAGCATTTAAAGCATCCTGCAAATAAAGTGAAAATGGCGAGTAATTGTGTGATTATTATTATATGATATCGGATATGCATCATTGCTGGAATCCCAAAAGTAAAATTATGCACATTAATAGTTTTTGTGGGGGTTTCAGGCTATATGGCCATGTTCTAGAACAGTTCCTTTCTGATGTTTTGCCAGCATCTGTGGCTGGCATCTTCAGAGAAGATGAATATTTCTTTGAACATGCCAGCCAGAGGTGCTGGCGAAACATCAGAAAGGAACTCTTCTAGAACATGGCCATATAGCCCGAAAGCCCCACAAAAAACTATGGATGCTGGCCATGAAAGCCTTCGAATGCACATTAATGCTTCTTTGTGACTACTTTAATGGTGAGTTTTGTGTGAAGCCGTGTGAAATCATTTCACGTAATTATGCAATTTTTACGGCATATTTACGGGATAAATTCCTGATCTCCTTCATGTGATAAACTCCCTAGTCAGGTTCCTTCCAAACAGTGATCTTGGTTAGAGCTCGGAAATGTTACTTTTTGGACTAGAGCTCTCAGTAAAACTATTTTGCACTTTCCCTCTGTTGAGCAACCTATGTCTGTCAGTGGGTAGTAATGCCACTCAAATCCATTTTAATTTCAGGTGCAACACAATAAAACATGGAAAAGTCAAAGGAGGGAGTTCATACTTCTGCAGGGCACTGTAGGGAGATGAATATGAGAAGACTGTTGAGAGCTGTGCATGTGTATGCATTATTTATTTGTAGTTAACTAGGAAGATAAAGGATTTTCTTCTTAATTTCTTTCTTTTGGAGTTTCTTGGGCATGAGTACGTGTGTGTTTGTGAGATTTTTCCGAGACTTAATTCACTTTAACTATTCTGGAGTCATGTATATGCATGCATTTGTGAGATGAGAGAGGTGTTTTCCTATTTTTCTTAGGTTTAAATTTTGAACTCTTTAGCCATTTCTGTTTTTTACTGGAAAGAGCAGCCATTTAGAGAGTGAAGGGAAGTGTGTCTGAAAAAGAGAGAGTAGAAAGGAAGCACTTCACTAAAACATTTTCTTAAACAATCACTAGCACTAGAAAACTTGTGGTGGGGGGGCGGTCTAGTAAGCCCTTGTAAGTTAGGATTTTTCTGTGTTCTCATTTCACCCTTATTCATCTGAAGTTTATGCATTGGTTCAGAAATTTAGTCACTAAACAGTTTAGCAATCCTGGATTAACACATTTGTCACAGATAGAAGCTTATTTGGTAAAGTAGAAGACAACACATTCACTATGGCACATTTATTCCTCTGTTTGTTTCCTTTTAAATGTCAGATTTGGAAGCCAGTTCTTTTCATTGCATACTGTCAAAGTAAAGCGGTGTTTTTCTTCATGCGTACATATTGTTGCCACGTTTTCAAAACAGCAATAATGGACAATTGAAACGAATGACATATTAATGATCGGGTTAACAATCATGATGTAGATATAAATAAGTTTGTGTTCTACCTAAATACCAATTGCAAGTATTGATTAACCTAACCATGTGTTCCTCTGAAAAATTAACACTTTGTCCACATTTATAAATTAGTTCTGCCTTTATGAAGGGTCCACACCCCAACATACAGGATTTGGGGGCATTTTATTCAGTCTATATAAAGAAAAAAGTTTTCTAAATAAAGGACAACCCTTATAGTAAGGGACACCTGGCAATCCTATGCATACACAACAGATTTCAAAAATATTATTTCTCAATTAAAACTGAACTGCAAAGGGTTTTTTAAAATCCTGAAACTGAAAATTGCCTTATATAGAGGCTCCTGATATCGGTGTGCAATTTGGCAGACTTAATCTCTTTATGATCTATTAGGCCTCCCACGTTCATCAGATCTGTGAAGAAGCAAAAACTTTATAGCTGTTTGGATTTCTCAGTAGGATAGGTGTTTAATGTTAGTCTTGTTTTTGCTCTCCCTTATCACCCTTCTCCTCTTCTTTCACAGATGCAATCTGCAATATATTTACTGTTTATTACACAGAAAATAATAATATAAAACAGCTATTGCATTAAAAAGCAAATTATGAGTTAGGTTTACCACATTGCATTCACAGAACATTCTCAGAATGGTACAAAATGGGAGCAGCCAGTTCCGGTCCCATCCGCTCCCTTTTTGTACTGTTTTGAGGACGTTCTGAGAACCTTCTGAGAGCGCAATGCAGTAAATTTTTATGTCTATCTGCCTTCAAGTCACCTGTCAACATGGCAACCCCATGAATTTTATAGTTTTCTTAGGTACCAAACACACTGCAAAAATAATCCAGTTTGAGACTGCTTTAACTACCCCGGCTCAGTGCTAAGGAATCCTGGGAACTGTAGTTTATTGTCACCCCAGAGCTCTCTGACAAAGAAGGCTAAATGTTTCACAAAACTACAGTTCCCAGAATTCCTTAGCACTGAGCAAGGGTGGTTAAAACGGTTTCAGATCGGATTATTTCTGCAGTGTGTTTTGGACCATAGACAAGGAATATTGGGAGATGATTGCTTCCTCTGAAATATAGCCTACAGCACTTGGTATGCATTGACGGACACCCATCAATTACTAAACAGGGCTGGTCCTGCTTAGCATCCAGGATTGGATGGGATCTGGTACTTTTGAGTTTTAATGCCTGGGATACCTTTACCTTTTATTACTGTTGAGCTTTTCCTCCCCTGTGAACACTGAATGTAATTTCTCAAATTGCCACCAGAGAGCAATATAGGAAAAACGAATTTTCATGGTTTCTTTTAGAGCCTGACAAACTACAGTTGGTGGGTGATCTATCTGACCCACGAGAGCTTTTCATCCAGACTTTGAATATCAGATACTGTTATCATTGTGTGCCTTCAAGTAACTTCAGGTTTATGGCAGCCTGAAGGCGAACCTATCACGGTTTTTTTTAATGGCAAGATTTGTTCAGAGGGGGGTTGTTTTTGATGTCCTCTGAGGCTGAGAAATTGTGACTTGTCCGTGGGTTTCCATGCCCTAAGAAATGATTCAAACCCTCCAGAATCATAGTGCAACTCTCAAACCACTACACCATGCTGACTCTCTCAAAAGCCCACCTTTTTAAAGAGGATGAGCAGACCAAACTGTCCCCAAAGCTTCTATCATGTCCCTTTTCAAAGTTCATCCAGCAAACTACAGTGGCATAGTAAGGACACTGAGAAATTGTCAAGACATTCAGGTCTTGCTTTGAGGCTGATTGTCTCAAGAACAGAGGCCCAGTATAGTTGAGATGGCAGCAGAAGTCCATTTTGGGTTGCTCTTTTTTTTTTTTTTTTTTCTGGGGCAATGCTGGTTAATGCTATTGTGTCTTGGTGAGTTGAAAGGCAGATCTGGGGATAGGGTCTAAGGTGCAGTTACACTGGACTCTTTCAGACGTGGGAAATTGGAAGTATAATCCAAGGGCAATCCAAACGCAATCATGGGGTTTCATGTTATTGCGAATTAGAGCTTCTCATGCAATTTCGGGCAAAAGGGAAGTCACTCCGAATGCAATCATAGGTTTCACGTTATTGTGAATTAAAGCTTCTCACACAATTTCGGGCAAGGAGGGGTCATTTTCGGGTAATGGGAAGTCATTCCAAACGCCTTCCGAATGCAATGGGGATTCATGTAAATTCGCTAAACAAGCGAATTCACGTGAATTCGCATTGGCTGCATTCGAAGTTGGGAGAAATTCCTCCCATGTGAAAGAGTCCACTCTCTTAGAAAATGCAGGTTTGTAGCTTGGGTGTACTCCTGGAGTTAAGACTAAGCCTGGAGGATAGGGTTTCAGCAACGGGCAGGAATATATTTGCACATTTAGGCTTTTGTACCTGCTGCACATGATTCTAGTCACATCAGATCTGGCTGTGGTGACACACATCTTTGTCGCATCCTGTTTGGATTACAGTGACACACTGTACATGGAACTGCCTTTGCAGTGTGTTCAGAAAGTTTTTTGTGGGGTTTTCGTGCTATGTGGCTGTGTCCAGAAAATTCATCTGGTCCAAAGGATCTGCATCTAGATTGTTAGCTAGGGCTGGCTACAGGGAGCATGCAGTTCCCTTGTTGAAACAGCTCTATTGGCTGCCAGTGTGTTAATGGCACAAAGTGCTGGTTATAACCTATAAAGCTCTACTATACAGCTCAGGTCCAGGTAATCTGAAGGACTGTATTCTTAGGTTTCAGCCTTCCTGTGTTTTGAAATGTTCTGGGGAGGCCCTTCTCTTTGTCCCACTACATTCACAGGTATGTCTGGTGGGGACACAAAAGAGGGTCTTCTCAGTGTGCTCCCAGGCCTTTCTAGACCTGCTAGACTGGTAATCGCCTTGCTATCTTATAAACAGATGAAGCCTTGTTTTGGCAGGTCTTTGATGGCCAATTGCTCCACAGAAAGGGCCTCTGAGAATGTACTGTAATGTTTATTTGTATTTTTAAATTGTTTTAAACTGCTTGTAATTCTACTGTTAGCTTAATTACATTTTGTATGAGATGAATTTTAAAGCTGAGTTAACTTTTATAAGCTGTGTTTTGTCCCAGATTGGGAAAAACGTGATGCTGCTGCTGCAACAACTAATAATAATACAGCCAGCCCTCCATATCCACAGGTTCTGCATCCATGGATTCACAATTTTAAAAAAAATCCAAAAAGGAAACCTTGAGTTGCTTGTCATTTTATGTAATGGACATTTTGCTACATCATTGTATATAATGGTACTTGAACATCCATGGATTTTGGTATCCATGGGGGATCCTGAAACAAAACCACAATGTTTATCGAGGGCCCACTGTACTATAGAATATAATAAATCTCTATTATCATCATAGACCACCACAAGGAGTTCTGGCAAGAAGCCACCACAATCAACTAGAAGGCCAAGGGTAAAGAATATAAAACTCCTGTCAGCCCTGGCCATTATAACCACAGATGGAAGGTGATGGAAATTGCAGTGTCTAGACAGCTAAATGTTCCACTTTCTTACAATAGAAGACATATTCTTGGGGGTGTTCAGACCAGTGCAAGGCATGATTTTCCACAACCAGATTCATGCTCATCTTCAGGAAGTATCTCCTATTTTAGCTAAATGTTGGACCAAAGAGGCAAAAAAAAGTGTTTCTCTAGACAGGAATAGAAAATCTCTACTGATAAGAGTGCCTCTGGGCTTTGTTGGACGCCAATTAAAGAGGGTTAAAGGCATAGTTCTGTAACTCTTCCCTTGCACAATACCATAGGTAGCAATGGGTCAACGGTGACTGGGCACAAGTCACAGCAGTGTGGTGCTGTCCCCTTGATCATGGTTGCTGGTGGCAAAAACTCAGATTTGGAACTGTACCCAAAAGTTCAGAGAGATGGGCTGGCCGAGGCATCCCCACACAAGGGCCTATGGCTCTCCCATCCTGGAGTGAGTTTCTGATTTCTGGTATGATTTGTTCCTTCCCCTACAGCAAAGTGTGTGCTATTTTAAGCTCTCTGCAATGCAGCTACAGTATTGAAATGAAGAGTGTTAAGAACAAGCCTGCTTGATGGGGACTGGCTTATTAAATATATACTGCCACAGATATATAACAGAGAGTGGAGACAACTTAATTATAGTGATTATACCAAGATGCATTCTGCTGGGGCCTGTCAGTAGCATGTGTGTAGCATCTCTCCTCATCCTCATCCCTCACATTGCCTTTTGTAGAGTGGTATGCTTGTGGAGGTGGAAGAAAAGGACTCGTGACAGCACACTTAAATGGCATCAAGATTGACAGAGTTCTCTTAAGACCCCCCCCCCTCCCTTTTAAAACAAATATCAGATATGGAAGTGACCAAAAGTCTGTCAGCCCTTTGGCACCAGGAGTGGGTCACTCCAGTTTTCAGAGTGGATTTTTGAGCCACACAGGGCAATAAGGACCCAGAAGGGGACAGCCAGTTACTGGCAGGTGGATGTTTGCAATAGTGAGAAACTGTAGCATGCTGCAAAACCAAGCTAAATGGTTATCAGACAGCTAAGCCTTTAGTTACCACTAACTCCATTTGAACCTTTTCCCAGCATGAGACTGACAGTCAGCTCTGCCAATTATATGTTACCTTGTAGGTAGCATGTATGTTATGACAGTGCCCTTATTGCCCATGTGCCCCCAAAGGTATTATCCAGTCTGGTAAGTTTGGATCCTTCTTCCTCCCCAAAAATATTCAGCTCAAGGTGAGCTGCCAGCCATAGCATTTTCCTTTATGGCTCACTGCCACATATCTGCTGCTTTCGTATAGGGATGGGCTTTGTCCCAAATCAAGTCCTAACACTAGCATTTTTGCAATGGGAATATTGTTTCTTCAGCTTTGGTTATAATAAGCAAGTATGCTAATTCTTCCTTTCTTAAAAGCATTGAGCATTTTTTGATTTTTTTAAAGGGTACGTGTGCCTTGGTATAATTTGCGGTTAAATTGACATGTTGATCTGAATAATAGGCAGCTTGAGAAGTGCTGTTCTAGATGTTGTTAGACTCCAGATCCTATCTGCCCCTAGCAAGTCTGCCTAATGGTGAAGAACTGAGTTTTGTTGTCATGTGCCTTCAAGTAATTTCCAACTTATGGCAACCTTAAGGTGAACCTATCATGGGGTTTTCTTGGCAAGATTTCTTCAAAAGGAGCTTGCCATTGCCATCTTCTGAGGCTGAGAGACTATGATTTGCCAAAGATTATTTAATGAGTTTCCATGGCTGAGCTGGGTTTCAAATCCTGATCTCCAGAGTTCTAGTCCAGCACTCAAACCACTAACCAAGCTGGCTCTCAAAGGACTGAGTATGGAAGTAATAGTTCATCAGTATCTGGAGGGCCATAGTTGCTCCAGCCCAAGGACTCAGAAGTGTTCATCCCTGACTCTGCTGTGCTAACAAACATTCAGAGCTCTGTGGCTGCCACCATCACAGCTGCTATTATGTTTAATGGTTGTATGTGTTTTAATCTATATTGTACCCTACCTTGAGCCTTGGGGAAAGGTAGGTAAGAAAGTCACCACCACCACTACCACCACCACCAGAAAAATGTCTGGTCTGACCCTGAATAAGTAGTTGGAAACATCAGACCCTCAGCCCAGTGTGTCTGGAAGGGAATCACTGCCATGCTGAGGCATCAACATGGAACTTACAATGATAAAATGGCTGTTCTTTGATTATTGTTACTGTATGCACTGCTCCTAAGCACCATTCTGAGCAAGAAAGTCCCTCGGCAAATGTCTTTCTCATGGGAAGACTCTGTGTGTGTGTGTCCTCACGCACATGCATACTTTAAGCTGAAAATGTACTTGACAGGTCAGACCAGAATCCAATGGTGTACTCTTCCACCAGTTCAACCTCCACTTTCCTTCTGAAGCCTTCTTTCCTTTGAGCCCAAAAACCAACTGTAGAGAGCTAGAGAATGTTTTAGCAGATTTCCTGCCTCGCCTTGGCCTCACATAGGGCTGCAAGAGAGAAAATGGAAGAAAATCCCAGTTTTACTTGCACTGAACTCTCACCACTAATTCTTGGCCTTTCCTGGCTTTTGAGCAAAGGATCATCCAGTAATTTTGTTTTATCGATTTGCCTAGTGCAGTGGGCCCTTGATATCCACTGGGGTTTGGTTCTTGGACTATATGGATACCAAAATCCATGGATGCTCAAGTCCCATTAAATACAATGGCATAGTAAAATGCCATCCCTTCCACAAAATGGCAAAATCAAGCTTTGCTTTCTAGAATGTATAAATTTTAAAATATTTTCAAGCTGTGGATGATTGAATCTGTGGATAAGTCTCTAGATATGAAGGGCCAACTACATGGTTACATCCTGCCTTTTGTCCCATGAGTGCAGGACTCCCTCACAAACACATCTTATCCTTCTTTATGAGATGGGCTATGCTGAACAAAAGACTGTATAACCGGACCAAATCAAGGGTGTTTTGTGTATGTGACAAAAGGAGGGCATCCTCCCCAATAAGAATTCTGCCTCCTCTTAAAACCTTTCTTCCCAGATTTCTAAAATTGCAGAGAGTGAGACGCTGAAAACTATTCTCACCTAGAATTCTTACATTTGCTGTGTTTGCATTCCCTTGGAAACTTTGCTTGTCTCTTGTCTTTGGATGCATTTATTTCTAAAAGCTCAGCTGGAGTTTTAAGTTACTACAGTGCTGGAAATTTGGGGATTGAAGGTAGAATCATAGAATTGGAAGAAACCATCCAGTCCAAGCCCCTGCCATCCAGGATATCACAAAGTATCCCTAACAGATTGCCATCCAGCCTCTGCTTAAAGACTTCTAAAGAAGGAGACTCCACCACTCTCTGAGGGAGTGAGTTCCACTGTTGGACAGCCCTTACTGTCAGGAAGTTCCTTCTAATGTTGAGATGGAATCTCTTTTCCTGCCGTTTCATCCATTGTTCCGTGTTCTAGTCTCTGGAGCAGCAGAAAACAAGTTTGCTCCATCCTCAATGTGACACCCCTTCAAATACTTAAACAGGGCTATCATATCACCCTTTAACTATTTCTTCTCCAGAGTAAACATCCCCAGCCTCCTAAGTCTTTCCTCATAAGTCATGGTTTCCAGGCTTTTCACCATTTTGGTCACCCTCCTCTGGACACACTCCAGTTTCTCAACATCCTTTTTGAATTGTGGTGCCCAGAACTGAACACAGTATTCCAGGTTGGACCTGACCAAAGAAGAATAGAGTGGCACTATAACTTCCCTTGATTTAGACACTATACTTCTATTGATGCAGCCTAAAATTGCATTGGCCTTTTTAGCTGCCAAATCACACTGTTGACTCATGTTCAACTTGTGCTCTACTAGGACTCCTAGATCTCTTTCACACATAGTCTCCTGAAGCCAGATGTCCCCCATCCTATATCTATGCATTTCTAATCTATTCAGGACTTTTGATATGTCCTCTGGAATATGTCCTCTGGGTAAATTTCAATGGAGGAGGGGAAAGATTTTTTTAAGGGGGACAACACTCTCATTTTGTTCCCTCCCCTGTAGCTACAACCATGGCCCAAAGTCACCCAAGAGTGACATGGATCAGTTATGAATAAAACCCAGAGTATTATGCCAGATTGCTTAGCTGAAATGAGCATGAGACTTTCCTGTCCCAACTAACTGGGGCCAGAAGCAAGGTAGCGGGGTGTGTGAATCTTGTGCTTTGCCTTAGCAATACAGTGGGCACTCAATATCCACTGGGGTTTCGTTCCAGGACCTCCCATGGATACCAAAATCCATGCATGCTCAAGGCCCATTATATACAATGGGGTACTAAAATGGCTTCCCTAATTGAGTCTATCCATCTGGAATGCCATCTTCCTCTTTGCTTACTGCCTTCTACCTTACCAAGCATTATTGTCTTCTCTAGTGAGTCACGTCTTCTCATGATATGACCCAAAGTATGACAGTCTCAGTTTGGTCATCTTGGCTTGTAGGGAGAGTTCAGGTTTGTTTTTCTCTAGGACCTATTTACATGGGGCCCTCAGTATCCACTGGGGTTTGCTTCTTGGACCCTTCCATGGATACCAGAATTTATGGATGTTCAAGTCCCATTATATGCAATGGCAGAGTAAAATGATGTCCCTTACATAAAATGGCAAAATCAAGGTTTGCTATATGAGCCATGGATGGCTGAATCTGTACATGCAGAATCTGTGGATACTGATGACTGTATTTGTTAGACAAACTCTGAAATATGGTATTACCAGAGGTAGGGTACAGGACGTAGCAAGCTCTTTGAATTACATTTCACGTTTTACATGCTTTACATAGGAGTTTATCATATGATGGAATTTGGGGGTACAGTATAATGCAATGGCAATCCGAATGCAATCATGGGGTTTCACGTTATTGCGATGAGTGTATCTCACGCAATTTTGGGCAATGGGAAGTCATTCCGAGCGCAATCATAGGGCTTCATGTAATTGCGTATTAGAGTATGTCATGCAATTTTGGGCAATGGGGGGGGGGTCATTTTTGGGAAATGGGAAGTCATTCTGAACGCATTCCGAACGCAATCAGATTTCACGTAAATTTGCTAAACTAGCGAATTCACATAATTGGGAATTGGCTCCATTTGCAATTGAGAGAAATTCCTCCCATGTGATAAACTCCATAGAGAATAGCTCAGGTTCATTCCCTGACATCACCCACGTAAAAGGATCAGGTAGAAAGACCCAATGAGCTGCTGACATTTAAATAAAATATTTTAATTTTTAAAAAGGTTTCCAGTTTTTTTGTAGGAGTACTGAACACTCCTTTACTGCCCTCTCGTGGCACAATGAAAGCCTTTAGGTGCTGCTTTGTGAAGTGAACTGAACGTGGGAGTGTGTATGGAATAAAGGTAAGAGCTCTCATCACAACAAGCTGAAGAAAGATGCATGTTTTGCAGCAGAAGCACAAGAACTGTGAATGGTCCACAAAGTGAGGACATGTGAAGGAAGGGAAAGGAAGGCTGGAAGCAAAGATAAGCTACACCAGGCAGTGTTACTTGCACCATTTGTTGAACACCTGCTGCATTTTCTTCTTCACTTCTTTCTTCTTTTGGCACAATAAGGTAAGTGAGATGAGTGGCATTACAATGTATCTATTAGCAACAAATTAGCAAAGTGGATCAAGATCAATTTTAGTGGGATTTTAAAAAGTGAAGCAATCTTAAATGAGGGAGGAGTGAGAGCATGGCTATGGCAGTCTCAAACAACAAAAGACAAAATCGATCAATTATCCATCTGAGATATCTTGTGGACTGAATTCAACTGGTGTAAAAATATGCAGACTTCCAGGTTGCACATAGCTCTTGGTTGGCTAGAACATTGCCAGTTTGAAGGTGCCAGTTTTCAGCTGGCAACGTGTCAGTAACATTACTTTCTTGTTGATATATCTGACCTACCTCTTCTGACTCTGGCATATTGGGTCAATTGCACCACATTTGCAATCTCTGCAAGGATTTATATTTTTATCATAAAATAATATATGTGCAGGAGTTGGTTGGCGGGGGCTAGCAGGCAAAGCATTCTTTCTTTTGGCTGTCAAGGCAAATACCCCATCCTCCTGCAGTTGTTCCGAAAGGTGGAGGGTCTGCGGTGAACTGAACTTTCATAAGCAAGGCTAGCGGAAGCAAGGTGTGCAACTGCTGGGCCTTTGCTGAGGACCACTCTGCTCCAGAGTACTGTCTCCACTTTTTTCACTGTGCTGCCTCTTTGGCCACAACAAAGAAGTGTGCAAGCAGAGCTCTGAGGAGAGAGAACTTGTAAATCCACCTGATCGGCCTTGGCCACAGTGGTGGCAACCTGGCAGCAGGGGAAAAGGCAAGCAAAGGGGCAGCTGACAGGGACCAGGAGGAGGGAGGTCCACAGGGTCACTGGCTGAGACCATCTTGCTCAGGCTCACAGCTTGGAGAATTTGCTCTTTAAGATTCTAGCTTGTAGAATCTCCCCTAGCCAGCATGGCCGCTGGACAACAGTGATCTCAAACTGTGGCTCTGAGAAGCAGGAATTTCAGTGAGAACCTCCCCCCAAAAGAAAACAAATAAGAATTTTACTCTACATAGAGCTTGCAAAATTGGTGCAAGCCAATTCTCTCAACTAGTCAGGGTCAGTGGAGCCAGTGTTGTGTAGTGGTTTGAGTGTTGGACTAGGACTCTGGAGACCAGGTTCAAATCCTGGCTCGGCCATGGAAACCCACCAGGTCAGCCTCAGGGGAACAAAACAATGGGAAGACACACAACAACAATAGAGTCACAAGGGTGTCTTTGTTTTCTTTTCTTTTTTATATAATTGTTTATATATATGAAGGAGGAGGAAAGACAGAGGAGCAAAAGAAAAAAAAAGAAAAAAACAGGACTGGAAAAATACACATATCAGCAAGGCATATACAATCATTTAGGCTGACCATACATCCAAAATGATATTTCTTTGGAGTTGGCATTTGTAGGAAACATGTGCCTGTGCGGTATTTCCAAGAGAAATGAGAGATATTAGTGACAAGAAAGGCAGTTGTTGATGTAATGAAATCAAATGAACCCCAAATAACCAGCCTTGAAAATTACACACACTGGGGTCTCCATTCCTCTCTCCTCTCCTCTTCTGGAGAAACAAGCTATCAAAACTGTTGGACAAATTCTGGAATAACAGAACTCTACCAGGTCCCCTTTGGAACATGGTATGGCGGGTAGATCCTGACCTAGCCAATACTTGCAAGCAAATATTATCATTGGCCACGGGGAAAGGGGGCTCCCAAGAGAAGCACAGACACTCCAGACTGTCATTTGTAAGAGGGACCACTTTGTTGATTACAACGAAGGCTTTATAACTTCAGATCAGTATGAGTTCATGGGAATCAACCATGCATGAGCAAAAAGAAGTTGACTGACAACATGGATATTCTGTTTAGCAAAAAGAGTACAGGTCTGCAGCTGAGAAATGTTGCACTTTAGGAACAGCCTCACGTAGAAATAGCCTCACGAAAATCAGACAGCTAAAGCTGCATCCGCACTGCTGCAATAATCCAGGTTGAGACTAGTTTAACTGTTATGGCTCAATGCTCTGGAATTCTAGAAATGGTAATTTTGTGAGAACTTTAGCCTTCTCGGTTTGAGGGCTCTGGTGCCACAACAAACTACAATCCCAAAATTCCATCGCATTGAGCCATGACAGTTAAAGTGGTTTCAAACTGCATTATTTTTACCGTGCGGATGCAGCCATTGAGGCATTTGCAACATTCAGGTACAGTGGGTTCCCCCTCGCCCCACAGCTGCCTTCTGGTTTAACACATTTCTATTGTTTTGAGAGTTTTGCTAGGGAAGAATTGAGGCAAGGGTAAAAACTGCTTTCATTACGGCATTACATTTGCTCTGTTGATTTTTTAAATTATGATTACTCCAGAGTAATAATAATAAAAAACAAATGAAATAAATAAATACTCTGTAAATCAAATGTAAACCAACCTAATCGAGTTAGATTCCAGTTTCCAGGTTCTCTGTCCAGGGTCCTGATTTTCTGCCATCCACTACCATGGAGAAGGACCTATTTAAATCTAGTTTTCTTCCTCAACCTTCATCTGTGTGGCCTTTCCAGGAGAAATGAGAGATATTAGTGATTAAAAAGACAGTTCATTATATAATTAAATCAAATTAACCTAAAATAATAACAAATCTTGAAAAAGGTTCTACTCTGCTGGAGAACTTGAGGTCTTTTCCATGATGTCTTCATGCTGATTCTTTTCAGGTTAGGCAAGCATTTGATATTTGCTCACATAAGGCCTATGCAACCCAAATAATGTGCTAGATCTTGCTAATTGTGCTTGTGCTTTTTGAATAAATGATATATGTTTTAAACTGGTTTTAATGTTTGATTGTTTAATCTCCTTTTAACTTTTGTATCTTGTGGATTTTTACCAACATGGTTTTTAATTTGCTGTAAGCCACTTTGTGTTCTGAATTGGTGAAAAGGCAAGATAGTAGTAGTAGTAGTAGTAATAACAACAATACAGTGAAACCTACAAACATACACTTAACAATTCATCTTTCTTAAATAGTTGATGGTTGGAGCCATGGGATTCCAACAGATCATTCATGTTTTGCCTTCTCACATTTGCCAGGTGGACTGTGCTTTAGAATTATGGGGAAGAACTGTAGCTCAGTGATATTAGCACATACTTTGCATGTGGAAAAATCTAGGTTCAGTCCCAGCTATCTCCTGCTTAATGACAGAATTCAAAGATATAGCCATGTTAGTCTGTAGAATCGGTATGTATAGAGATCATGTAGCAACTTTGATATTAACTGAAAGAAAGAAGTTGGCAGCATGAACTTTTGTAGAGTTAAGTCTACTTCTTCAGGTGCATTGGGTCAAATGCATCTGAGGAAATAGACTTAAGTGTACGAAAGTTCATGCTGCCAACTTCTTTCTTTCAATTAGTGTCAAAGGTGCTACGAGATCTCTCTACATATTGCTTAATGACAGAGAGATTCTGGAAAATCAGAGCAGACTACACTGTGATGGGTGAACAAATAATCTGACTATATACAAGGCAGTTTATTATTTACCTTGTAAGACATGGTTGGTGATCAAAGCACTTTTCTGCTCCATTTGTAGTCTATTTTTTGATATTAAAATGTTAAATAGTTTCTAAGGCTTCTTAGAAATGGACTTAAGGGAGGAAGGCATCTATTCAATAACATCTTGCACTTCCACCTGCCAGGGAGATCCTAGAGCTGCATCTTTGCATTGCAGATATTATGCAGAGCAAGGGGCTGAACTACATTACCTTTAAGATTCCTTTTTAAAATTCTCTGATTTAATGCGATTCAACTGAAACATCTCATTAGTTTTTCTTATGGGCCTCTTTATAGAGCCATGGAAACCCTGGTAGCATGGCAGAGAGGTTGGGCTTCATGTTTAACAGTGGAAACTTGACATTTTTCTATTTGTGTATGTGAATACATACAAAATATGACCAGTATTCTTGGCATATAATTAGCTGTAACTTTGAATATTAATTTGATTTTTAAAAAATTTGCTATGCATTTACAGTATTATTATTAAAAATAGCATGTTGTTACCTATGAATGGAGGTGCTCATTTCTTGGTTAGATCAGATTTCACAATTTGTAATGGCACTTTCTTGCAGAGGAAATTGGATTTTCCCAAAGGCTCATCCCAGTAAAATAGGTGCTGGAAACATGTCACCCTCCAGACAGATGGACTACATATCCAATGATTTCTCATCTAAAGCTGTAGTGGATAGGGCTTATATGAGTTAAAGCCTAACAATATCTGGAGGGTCACAAGAAAAGGGAGCAAAAAAATGGTACAGTGTCTTGAGAATTTACAACAACTTGTTATTGGTCTGTTTGATCTGTTATGAAAGCACTTATCTAACTGAAAATCTAACTACTGATTTCTTATTTCCCCAAGGACTAGAGGACATTGCCATCAATAATGAACGGAGGTTTTGAGAAAGCGTGTCACCATTGCATCTCAAAAATTGCCAGCAATGGTAGGTTGCTCGGGGAAAGAGGCAGCAGCATTTGGGAAATATGCTATACTACGGTCATGTCTTCATTTTAGACCTTATTAACCCCCTTTGATGCTTTAGTAAATGTGTGAGAGAGGTGCCACTACCCTCTAATAATTTAGAGCTAAATGTGCATGTAGGATGCATGGTGGATTTACTGTTTCCTTCCTAAGTGAAATCAAAGTGAAATTTACTTTGAATCTGAAAGCTGAAATGCTGCGATGGTGTGACAGTAGTGGCTTCCATACTAAGATCCTGCAGTAACCTGTACGGGGAACATTATTTTTTTCACAGTTGCTTAGGCTGCATCCACACTGCAGAAATAATCCAGTTTGACACTACTTTAACTGCCATGACGCCATGCTAGGGAATCCTGGGATTTGTAATTTAAAGGGCTCTGGTCCCACAACAAACTACAAAACTCATGATTCCATAGGACTGACCCATGCCAAACTGCATTATGTCTGCAGCAAGGATGTAGCTTTAGTAATAGATGTAACACTGTGGTTCCACATTGCCTTTAATACAGCTATGCCCTGTAGCGAAGCCCCTTCTATATAAGGTGGAAGTAGATTGTGTTACCTGAAGAGGCTTATAACTTAAATTAGTAGAGTCTTCTGCAGGTTCTGATTCCTGCCTCTTGAGTATGGTCAGCTTATTATTTGTTAATTAATAGCTGCTAAATGGTTCCTAAGTGCCTCATTGATAATCCATTCTTGTTCTCCTGTGGTGGGATATTAATAATAGGTTTCCTTTATTTTTATTTTTATTTTATTTTATAGATAACTGGCTCTTTTTTCTCACAAAAGAAAAATAACGAGATGCAATAACAAGCTGAGTACCCCTTGCCCAAAAAGCCTGGGACCAGAATTGTTTCGTTTTTCAGATTTTAAAAATTACTTTGGAATACCTGTATTTGCGCCTACGTGATACACAATATACGACACAGGTAGCATAGAATGTACTGTATTTGTGAGGCTTCAGGGAGGATCTGTGAAATGGTGGAAATGCAAAAGTAGTGCTTGGTGGGAATCCACACCTCTCACCATTTCCCATATCCTTTCATCTCTCTCCAGCCTTGCGTGTTGCATCTTATGTGATATATGAGACATAAGATTGGAGAGAGACTGAGGATGTGAAAAACAAGTGAGCAGGAGCACAGCAGCCAAAGCAACCACCTCGAAGGTGGAAGTGTGTGGCTTGCGGCAAAACGTTTTGGGTTTTGGAGGTTTTCAGATTTCATGTTTCTGGATTAGGGATGCTCAACCTGTAGTAACTGACACAGAGACATCCCACATTTGGTAGATCTTTTTACCTTTTAAATGATTCCAAACCTCTAACTCAGCTCTTATTTCCCTAACAGCTTGCTTTATTTTTGGACTTCTTGCTTTCCTAGCATTACCACTATCTATGGCTTTTACAGGTAAGGTTTTTTTTTTTTTACCAAAGAAATTAGATGACATCTCAAAGATGCATTCTAAAATATGTCTCTCTCTCTTTTTTAATGTTCTGCTAGAGCACTTATTATAGTTGTAGACAGATTAATAAGGTATCAAATTAAAATGGAAAAACTTGTATGTTTGCAGAAATATATGAATATATATGCAGAGTTGCTGGATCAAACCAAAGGCTCGTTGGATCCAAGGTTCAGTTCTGGCAGTAGCTCAACAGATCACTGCTTGTGGGGTATTCTGAAGCAGGACAAATTCAAAAGCACTCTCATATTAACCTTCCCCAGTGAGTGGCATTCAGAGAAATGTAGCCTCTCATCCTAGTGGAGGTAACACATAGCTATTCTGACTAGCAATCACTGAAAGCCTTCTCATCTATGATCTCCCCTCATCCCCTTTTCAGAGTCAGCTGAGTAAATGGTGTCCATCCTCATATTTTGTGATTATGTATTCCATAGCTTATAGACCGAGCAAAGAAACACTTCCTTCGATGTGAACTTCAGTCTTTGTAACTTGTGTTATGGTTCCAGGCTGTAAGGACTCCATTTCATTAAACTTGAGCTGACAGCTCACTTGCTGAGATGTTGTCTAATGTTTATGAATGTTCAAACATCTCAAAACATTTGTTTTTAAGTTGTTAGCATGCTAGGCTGAGCATATAATGATCCCCATATACGTATTAGTGGGATCCTCCTCTTGACTATCATTAAAACCTGTCAGACAGATATTGGTAACCCAAAATTTAGAAGAACTAGTATGTTGCTTGGGATCAATTACCTTATACTTGACTATAAGTCGGTCTCATGTATAAGTCAAGGGCAGGTTTTGGGGCCAAAATCATGGATTTTGATATGACCCATGGATAAGTCAAGCATGTGATATAGCAAAGGAAAACAGTACCAAAGAACTTAGAAAATTCCAGCAGGCACAATTGTTTGTGTTCACACTAAAGGCTGGATGGATGAGAGAGTAGAAGTGGATCAGTGTTTCCAGGACAGATTACACTCTTGCCTTCCACCAGGAGATAGTTAATTTTTTAAAATAAGGGTTAAAGTACACCACTTATATTGACCCGTGGATAAGTTGACTATATTTTTGGGGTCAATTTTTAGACTAAAATTTCTAGACATATACATGAGTCTAGAAGGGTTGATGGGATTTCATTAGCAGCAGAAATCATCTGCCATGACCCTGTTCCCTCAGAGCCTAGCCGCAATTCTCACAAGAGCTGAGAGGAAAATAGATTTTCAAAGAAGCAATATACTGATGTAAGTGATCCAAAGTGTTTGAGGAATATCTGGTCTTGGCACTTAAGATCCATTACAAAAAGACCTGCTTAGGTAACACACATACATATACCAAAAAACAAACAGCCCTGTGCCAAGTGAAGATGAAAACTGCTAAAAATACAGGTATACTTTAGTTACCCACAAAAACGAAAAGCATGCTGTAGAAAACATTTTACGCACAGCCAAACAATATGTGCCTGTCAAATGAAGAAACCAAGTCAGGCAAGCCTCGTGTAAGTAAACAAGAAAACTTTGAACCTCCTAGAGACCACTTGAAGTCTTTTTCCCAAAATGAATCTAGGGATAGCTTTTTCCTTCACTGGCCTTCAGATTTCTTATGATTTCCATTTTGGTGGCCAGACTCATCTATGCAGTTTTAACATGGAGAGGGAAGCTTAGCTATTTTGCTGTTCATGTATGCTCAGTAAGGGATCCCGGAAACAGCTACTGTTTAACTTGCCTGTTGTACATCAGCACAAACATTCACGGTAAGATCGGCTAGAGTAGAAACCCACTCTTTCCCAGGTCAAGCTTAAATACTGGTCATTATTTCAGCAGCACATTGCTGCCACCCAACCCTAAAAGTCTGTGTTTCTCCGGCCTTCCTTCTTCACTTCCAAGCCAATGATGCTAAAATCAATCAATCAATCAATCAATCAATCCCTTCTGGACAGAGAACAAGGAGGAAAAAGTGGAGCTGAGTGGGTATAAAAAGACTGTAAAAAGGACCTTCTTTAGAGGCTTTGTTAACAGAGGTGTGTGTATAGTTTGTTGAAATGGATCAGCACAGCAATTTGCATTTCTGGATTGTCCCTAGAGGCTGTCCCTAATATAACTTTCCTGATGTGACCCTATATTTCAGAGCCACTGCATCTTTAAGCACTTGAGAAATCAGCTAAGTAACTCTTGTTTTGTTATTCTGCAGGCATGAAATTTTTAAACAATTGTCCAGTCCAGCCACTAATTCCCTTATATCTTCTTGTGGGTGGTGTAGTTGGCACGTTGAAGGTACGGTTGTGCATGTGATAATATTTCCTATGAGAAAATTTGTGATATAAACTTTGTTTAGGATGAGATTCATTCACAGAGACATAAGAAGAAGAAAAAGAAGAAAAATGAGATCACTGTATCTCTGATTAAATGCCAAGGAAATTAATTAATTAAATTAAATTAATTCAGGATGAGATGCCTGAACTGAATGTAACATCCGTGCACCTAGTACGGCCTTCGCTTTAGAATGATTGAGTGATACCTGGGTTATCAATTCTTACTTGAGGAAGGTCGCCTAGTGTCTTTTGTGGGCCAGAAGTTATGAGGCAGGCAGGCTGCAGCAGTGCATCAAAAAAGCCAAAGTACCAGTTATTACTTTCCAATATGCCAGAGCCACCCATTTCAAAGTGGGAATTGACAACTGTCTTGGAGTACTGTTCAACACTCCTAAAACAGAGATACAGCATTTATTTGGGAGACTAAATGGACTGATCTTTTCTTTTTGATCACTGTTTTTGCCTTATCAAAATTAACTCATTGCCACTTGGGGGCTTATAGACAGATGTCTCCCCAGAACAGACTAATAGTCACTTACAGACTTGTTATTGGAGTTGTTTTGAGGTGTGTTTGTTTACACCATAATAAAGTCTGAAGACTATTTTTCTGGCAAGCCACAAGTGCTATGTACCACAAGGTGAAATCTGGTAGATTTAATTTTTCCTGCCATAGATGCTAAGGAAGATTTTTCACTTACAGATTTTTCTGCATGTTGGAGAACTATTGCAAGCACGAGAATGATGACAGGGATGGGGGCAGTTTGGAACAAACAATATATATCCCTTGGATGGCAGGTATACTTAATAAGATACATCATGCCTTAATAAGGTTCATCTAATCTGCACTGCAGAAATAATGCAGTTTGACAGCGCTTTGACTGCCATGGCTCCATCCTATGGAATCCTGGGATTTTTAATTTGTTGTGGCACCAGAGCTCACTGACAGAGGAGATTAAATCTCTAACAAAACTACAATTGCCATAATTCCAAATCATTGAGCCATGGTAGTTAAAGCAGTGTCAAAATGGATTATTTCTGCAATGAAGATTAGACCTAAGAGTCCCTCTAGCATAGCTGTATGGCACCTACTTATCCATTAATAACTTCCATTTGCCTGAAGTACAGTACTAGTATGCTTCAGTTAATGAAGTAGATCTGTTCCTGGACATTAATTCCTTGGTACCAGAGGCAGAAATAACATGGAAAGCATAAGGATAGCTTCCTACAACATAAAAAACAAAACAACATTTCAGCATGTTCCAAGAGATGTTTCATTCAAAACCACCAACATGCAACATGCACAAGTAAAACATTGAGAGACTTTACTAAAGACAGCGTCCAAAAAGCATCTGCGGATGACATTTTCTTTCACTAGCCTTCACTTTTTGTATTATATCCATTTTGGAAATATATATCTATAAGTATACAGATCTAAGGGGGAAATTGGGGGTTTAAACAATCATTTTCCCCGGAAAGTTGAGCAATCGCGGTGAAGATTTTCACATGATGTCACAATTAAAGAGGACTTATCCCAGGAATAACCAGCAACAAATCATTCAAGGGGAAATCCTGCGAATTATTTGTTGTTGGTTATTCCCTCGTTATTCCCGGGATAATCCTCTCTAATTGTGATGTGTGTGAAAATCTACACTATGTGTGAAAATCTACACTGTGATTGTACGACTAGCCTGTGAAAATGACTGTTCAAACCCCCGATTTTCCCAATGTGTGATATATCCCTAAGTTTTCTGAACTTGTTGGAGATAGCCGGTGAGGGAGGCTTATCTGCTGTCCCCTTTCGTTCTGTTTTTCTGTTCATGGAAGCGCCATAAGAGATGCTGGAGGACCTGCTGGAGTAGAATCCTGTTCCTTTTCAACTCATCCTATGTTAAACATAAGGCATTTCCTGTTTAATTCCTGTTTAACTCTTGTTTAAATCCTGTTTGCCCCCCTTGTGTGATAAACACCATTGTTTACTACAGACAGGCTGCTGGAACCCCTACAGCAACAGTCAATTTCTCCATTGCTCCGTCAGCATTCTCCAAATGCTGATGCTGCTATAAAGAAGAAGAAACTAAAGATAGGACAAAGGAGGAAAAGGGAGGATGGGCATGTGTGAAAAGACTTTGTAAAAAGTCAAGAGGCTTTGACCTCATCTGCATAGTAGAAACAATGCAGTTTGACACTGCTTTAACTGTTATGGCTCTATGCTAAGGAACTCTGAGATTACAAGTTTTGTGCGATATTAAGTCTTTTCTTCCAGTGCCACAACAAACTACAAATCCCAAGATTCCATAGAATGGAGCCATGACAGTTGAAGTGGTGTCAAACTGTATTGTTTCTGCAGTGCAGAGGAAGTCTTTATTAACTTGATGTTTTCTCTAACATTTGAAGTTAGTGATCACATTCGTAGATCCATAATCTCTGCAACCTGTTTAAAAGGTGACAGTGATTGCCTACTCCTGGATGCTTCCAGAAGAGACAGTTCACTTTTCTTCTCTTTTTGTCAGAAAAAGGGCATGTTGGGTAAGTTGGGGTTACACCACTTTAACTGCCATGGCTCAATGCTATGGAATCCTGGGATTTGTAGTTTGTAGAGCTCTCTGACAGAGAAGTTTAAATATCCCACAAAACCGCAACTCCAGAATTCCATAGCACTGAGCCAGGGCAATTAATGCGATGTCAAACTGCATTATTTTTGCAATGCAGAGGAGACTGGCTATAATAAATGTGCTCATATTAAAGGTATTTATGGTGAAGTGAGTGCAATTAAAATGCGGTACACAGTGAATATGAATTTGATATTAAGGAGCCAGACTTTCAACTTGTTGACCCTGTTTTGTTTTCTTTGTTTCTCTACAATGTGTAGGTCACCCTTTTGCTATTTGACTCCACCAGGATGAGGCAGCTGCTTTCCAAATCAGTCATGATCGATGACGACGACGACGATGAATATCCATGGAGGCAAAATGCTCACAAATATTATATTCATCTCACCCTCAGCCTCTTCCTCTTCCTCTGGTTCATACTGGGGAACTATTGGGTGTTTTCAGTTTACTTGCCTAATTTCATTCCACCTTTCCATCATCCCCAGGATTACTGTGACAAAATTCTGTACATTTTTGCAGTTGGGGTGCTTGTTGTTAGCCACACTGTCCTGGTTTTGCTGATCTTCTGTAGTTGCGGCATATATTGCTGTTCCAGGCAACAGTATGCCACAGAAGAGGATTAAAAGGCACAGAGGCCGGGCCACAAAACAGTTAGAAAAGTGGGGAAAAACAGAGGGGAGCAAGAATGGGATTTGCTGGCTGTGTATTCTCTGCATGCCTACATTGCATATGACTAGCAAACTCCATTGAGAAGGTTGTGAGGCCTATTCCACATATTACTGCTTATAATACTGAATTAAACGATACTGATGGGTGGCGTGAAGTGTATTTTTTTAATGGTTACAGAAGAATCTTTTGAGTTCTGGATACATATCATAGCCTCCATCCTGTGTACCCCAAATAAGACACTTGCACTACCATGTACAAACCTCCCATTTTAGCAAACACAGCTGTGAGGCAAAAGCTGAAAAATTAAAAGGCTTCATGAAGGGGGGAATAAATTGATTTATGATGCTAATAAAATTATACATAATAATATAAGAAGAGTAATGCTGATCCAGATTACAGGCCTCTCTAGTTCATTCTTCTGTTCATGTAATGGCCAGCCAGTTAAAAAAAAAAACCACAGCACCTTCCAGCAAGTGATATACTGAAGCTGCGTTCACACTGGAGAAATAAACCGGTTTAAGTGCCATGGCTCAATGCTGTGAAATTCTGGGAATTGTAGTTTGTTGTGGGCCCAGAGCGGAGCAGAGCTCCGCTCTGGGCCCCACAACAAACTACAATTCCCAGAATTTCACAGCATTGAGCCATGGCACTTAAACCGGTTTATTTCTCCAGTGTGAACACAGCCTGAGTATGTGTATGAGTATGAGCAAGTGATATACTGTACTAGTCATTTAATTGGCATAACTGACAACCCCATCTAAACAGCCCCACACCTCTTGAATGTATGTAGTGAGTATCACTACATCTTGTTTTAATGTATTCTATGTTCTGTATGTCTCTCGCCTCTGGCTGTTTTACTTTAAAATCTTCACGATACATTTCGGATCAAGTTACTGTACCTTTTTTCAGTTTTGTTTTAAAACTGAAAACTTCCTGCTCTTATAGCCAACTGTATTTCTTTGCCTTCTAATCATCTATTGTATGGATGGGCTAGAGGTGTCTTCATATGTTCAGAAGCACTCTCATTCCCATTATGCACCTCAAATAAGGGGAAAAACAGTCTTAACAGATGTTTGATGCAAGTATACAAATAATTTTTTAAAGAATATCCTTGGTTCTAGCTCACTCAAAAGAGACTATGCTGATCTCCATTATAACACCCAAGTAAACAAAACAAGTGGAGACAGTGTCAAAGTGACAACTTACTGTACTTAAATACAGTAATATATGCAAGGTATTTAAAAGGATAATTAAAAAGAAATGCTCCCAACCCCCAGCCTTGCAGCTGACATAAAAGAATCTAGAAATGTTATATGCCATTTGTTGTTCTGGATACAATGTCTGAATTTTGAAAAAGATTGTGTGTGCATCTATGCACATCTGTGTCTATGTGATGGCAAAAAAGCTAGCAGACTATTCTAACTCATCTTGTGTAATATATGCTCTAAATTTGTCTATTTATACATTTATTTTTATTGCTAATGGATGATGAAAAAGATTGCTCTTCTTTTTCTAATTTTTCATCCTTGTCAAAATGTTTCTGTCCATCATTAAACAAGGATGACAAAGCTCTCTTAGGGAGATCATTTTCATATTAATCCTTTATTTTACTAGCAGTAAAATGGAAAATGGATCTGGCTTCTTTCTTCATGCTTCTCTGATATGCCATGCTTGCAAATGTACACACATCCCTCCACATTAGGGGCACAGGACTCCTGTGAATGTGGAATAACCACAGATAACAGAAACACTATGTTTTTACCTGAGGGAACACCTCTCTAGGAATCTCTATGTACTCCAGTGCAACACTGTAGTCAACATCTGTCAGACATTGAGCATAGAATTGTGGTGGAGGATCCTTCAGTGTGACTTTTGGTTAAAGTTGACCATAGAATTGCACTGGAGGAGCTACAAATGCGTAGTTGAGTGTTCTCTCTAGGAATCCCTAGGTCCTTCAGTGTGACTTTTGGTTAAAGCTGACCATAGAACTGCACTGGAAGAGCTACAAATGCCTAGTTGAGGAGCTAGATATTCCTAGAGAGAACATATTAATAAAATCTGGGAATAATCAAATCTGCAAAAGCCAAAGCTGCAAATGTGGAGGGATGAATGAATTATCAAATGTCATAGGAGCGCCTGAAACATGGTCTAAAACAAATGAGAAGGGATTGGAATGGAGTAGGAGAACCTTTTCCCAATCTTGCTTGTACGTTACAAATATTCTAATTGTTATATAAAGAAAGCTGCTGGTGTAATTGTAGAGATGTAAATAGCTGCGGGAAGATAAATGCAGATATTGAGGCTACATTAAAAATATGCTCAGATGCGACTAAAGTGCTTGTTTGATTTCACAATTATATTGTTTAGGCGCATCTCTTCAACAGTCCAGTCATAGCGGTTCTTGAGCAAACAAGTGTGTCCATGCATTGTGCATCTCCCAGCATCCCCCCTCACATAGGAAAGAAGAAAGAGGCAAGAAAGGGGATGAATGAAACTGCCAGAGAAGCACACATGGGGAGGAGAAAGAAGTGGCTGCCAAAGATATATGGATAGACAGGTTATTGAACATTTCCTAGGCCACATCTACATTGCAGAAATAATCCAGTTTGCCACTGCTTTAACTGCCATAGCTTCAGCCTATGGAATCCTGGGAACTGTAGTTTGTGGTGACATCAGAGCTCTCTGATAAAGCAGGCTAAATGTCCCACAAAATTACAATTCCCTGAATTTCATAGCATTGAGCCGTGGCAGTTAAAATGGGGTTTAAACTGGGTTATTTCTGCAATGTGGATGCAGCAGCCTTAAAACAATGTAGACTGGAAAGAGAACAATCTTGGCCCAAAAGAGGAAGGCACAAGTTTGATGCAGATCCAAAACGCACTGCAGAAATAGTCCAGTTTGAGACCATTTTAACTGACCTGGCTCAGTCTGCTTTATCACACTAAGGGGCAAACAGGATTTAAACGAGAGTTAAGAGTTTATCAGACGACGGAAATTGGAAGTATAATCCAATGGCAATCCGAACGCAATCATGGGGTTTCACGTGATTGCGTTTGAACGTATCTCACACAATTTTGGGCAAAAGGGAAGTCATTCTGAATGCAATCATGGGTTTTACGTTATTGCATATTAGAGTATCTCATGCAATTTCAGGCAATGGGAAGTCATTTTCGGGCAATGGGAAGTCATTCTGAATGCATTCCGAACGCAATTAGAATTCATGTAAATTCACTAAACTAGCAAATTTATGTGAATTCGAATTGGCTCCATTCGAAATAGAGAGAAATTCCTCCCGTCTGATAAACTCCTTAAACAAGAGTTAAACAGGAAATGTCCTCTGATAAACATAGGGTATTTCCTGTTTAACTCTCGTTTAACCCTCGTTTAAATCCTGTTTGCCCCCTAGTGTGATAAAGCAGAATGCTAGGGGTTCAAGTATGGGAAATCTTAGCCGTGTCTCTCAGAGAGCACTGGTGCCACAATAAACTACAATTCCCAGGATTTCCTAGCATTGAGCCAGGGCAGTTAAAGTGGTCTCAAACTGGATTATTCCTGCAGTGTGTTTTGGACCTACGTCAGAGTCGTACGCCTACATTTTATCAAGATGTTCCCAGTTTTGAATATTTGATTAGATCCTTATTTGATTTTTTCTTTTTACACTTTTGCCTGAGGAAGAAGCCAGTGGAGCTTTGAAAGCTTTCATCATGAACTTCCATGCTTCCCCGAAAATAAGACAGTGTCTTATATTAATTTTTGCCCCCAAAGATGCACTAGGTCTTATTTTCAGGGGATGTCTTATTTTCCATGAAGAAGAATTCACATTTATTGTTGAACAAAAAAATTTAAACATTTATTATATGCTATATATATATATATATATATTTAAATACAAAAATTTTGCTAGGTCTTACTTTTGGGGGAAGCCTAATATTTAGCAATTAGGCAAAACCTCTACTAGGTCTTATTTTCTGGGGATGTCTTATTTTTGGGGAAACAGGGTTGGTGCATTTTTGGTGGGTTCAATAAAGGTATCGTTGCTTTGAGAATTTATTATTATTATTATGCTTATCGATTTTATCCATTCTATGTACAGCGCTGTGCAAATTTTCGCAGCTTTATAAATAAAATGATAATAATAATAATAATAATAATAATATTTTTGAATGTTATTGTACTTTGCTGTATAAGCAGTGGTCCCCAAACTGTGCTCTTTAAGGGATTTTGGACTCCATCTCCCAGAATCCCAAACTATTGGCCAACATGGCTGAGGATTCTGGGAGCTGGAGTCCAAAATCTCTTTTAAAGGGACCACAGTTTGTGGACCACAGCTGTATAGCCATCATGGCTACCCCAGGATATGTTTTCATCAATGGGGCAGGAACTCTGTTCCTTATTTCACCCTAAGGCTGTATATTTACACTGCAGAGATAATACAGCTTTAACTGGCAGGGCTGAGTACTATGGAATTCTGGGAACTGTCACTTTGGGAGGCATTTAAGCCTTCTCTGTCAGAGAGCTCCTATGCCACATCAAACTACAAATTCCAGGATCCCATAAGGTGGAGCCATGGTACTTAAAGCGGTGTGAAACTGTGTTATTTCTGCAGTTCACATGCAGCCAGAGTGATATTTAATATCACAATCCTCTCTCACAGCCTGTTTCTTTAAGAAGAGGAGGCGGGGAAAAGGAGGAAGAGTCTATCCGGGACGTGATTGGACAGAGCGGCCGTCACTCAGCCCCGCCTCTTCTATTGAGGAATCTATTGAGGAACTGGGGTCTTCTGGATTCCTGCTACTGTTGTTGTCCCCCCCCCTCTGCGCCCAAGTGGTTCTGCCTTCCTTCCTCCTCGCCATGTCCTTGTATAGGAACGCGGTGTGGTTCATGAAAGGACTGAACCAATATTGCAGGTATGTAGGGGTGGTTTTTTTGTTTGTTTGTGTATCTCCTAGATATAGCCTCCCTAGAGCCAGCACCTTAGGGGAGTTTTACCAACGCTGTTTTCCAACAACACTTCAGGGCTCCCCAGCGAAGAAAGGGCTCTCTTTCGGTGAGGAGGAGAACCCGGAAGTGGTGGGGTGAGCAGCTGAGGCTCATAATAGAGGTGGCCCTTTGGGGCTCTGCCACAGAACCTTTGTGCTGCTCAGGGCAGCCGGCAGAGGGCGCCGTTGGGCAGTTGCATAAGTAACTTAAGGTTGCATAAGTAACGCCGCGCGAGTAACGGCGGGTAGTTACAGTGTAACGTTACATAGTAAATAGTAACGTTACATAGTAAATAAAAAAATTATGAAAAAAATATGAAAATTATGAAAAAAAAATTAAGAATGGAGACCATAATTCTGAAGATGTCCAGGGTGGCCAGATGTGTCCTCACATCTAATATAGGCCCATCCTACACTCTCAAGGCCTATGAGTCTGACTTAAGGAAACCCTGTCACAAGCACTGGGCTGTGACTCTGGTGTCAAATCCCCACTCAGGGATGGAAGCCCTGGAATAAGTCACACTCTCTCAGCCTCAGATGGGCCAAGGCAACCTCCCTGCTCTGAACAAACCTTAGTTGCCCTGTGATAAGATTGGCCTTAGGGTTGCCAAAGAAATAACAACAACAACAACAACAACTTCACTGCTTGTCTTAATGCTGATGGGACCTGTGGGCTAGATTTACTGTCCTGATTGACACTTCCCAGAATTCCATAGTATTGATTTACTGGACTATAACAACAACAATAATATATTATTATTATATTATATAATAATAATAATAATAATAATATAATAATAATAATATATTTTATATGTGTGTGTTTTCATTATATACTTATAATTTATCAAATAATAATTATTATTATTTATAGCCCACCCAAACACAATATTTTAATTGTTACAACAGATTAAAATACTTAAAATAATAACTCAGAACTGTCCTTTCCCACCCCCTTTCCCAAGCTAAAATGCAATTAAATAATCTCAGTTTAAAACAATAAAAATACAATGGTGTTAAAATTGGGGGCGGGGAGGACACCTTAAAATGATTGCTCACGTTGAGCCGAACCCAAGGAGACCTGCGACGTAATTCAAAGCTGTGAGACGAACTGTCTTACAGTATTTTGCTTTGTTGTTGTGGATCTATGGGTCTAGGGATTTTATGACATAATGGGAGTAAATGGACAAGGCTCTTTGCCTGAGGAAAAGGAGACTGAAGGAAGGAAGAGTTAAAGGATCAATGAACAAATGCTGTTGTTGTGGACCAGCAGGGTATGATGTCAAGGGAGTTTATCACATGGGAGGAATTTCTCTCAATTGTGAATGGAGCCAATTCGAATTCACGTAAATTCGCTAGTTTAGAGAATTTACGTGAAATCTAATTGTGTTCGGAATGCGTTCAGAATGACTTCCCATTTCCCGAAAATGACCCCCCATTGCCCAGAATTGTGTGAGATGCTTTAATATGAAATAACGTAAAACCCATGATTGCGTTCGGAATGACTTCCCATTACCTGAAATTGCGTGAGATACACTCATTCGCAATAACATGAAACCCCATGATTGAATTCGGATTGCCATTGCATTATACCCCCAAATTCCGTTGTATGATAAACTCCATATAGCAATATTATCCAGCCAGAATAACAGGAGAAACAAAAAGATTTAGGTTACATTTTTAAAAAAAAATAATCAAAGTATCACACCCCCCCCCCCCCAAAGTAATCAAAAATTGTCAGATAAAACTGAGCTGGTTTTGATGCCCCACTTTAAAAAAAAAAGTCAAGGTTCCTTAAGAATGAGCTTTCCTCTCCTCATTCAGGTGATATTGTTTAAATTGAGAATGTAACATCCCTTGTGTTTTCTGAGTATGCCTGAGCCTCACTTTTTAAATTTGCTTCTCTAGGAGTGGCTATGAGTTGGCGAGCAAGCACTTTGTTCCAGGAGACTTGGAAGTAGACGTAACTGGGAGGTCTTTCATGGTCACTGGAGCAAACAGTGGGATTGGCAAAGCAACGGCAAAAGAGATAGCTAAAAGAGGTAAGTTGGAGCTGTTGGGCTTTATTTGAGACCGGTATTTCTGAAGGATAGGTTACACAAATGTTTGTTGTTGTTGGCTGCCTTCAAGTCGACTTTAACCCGTGATGACCCAATGTATGAGACCTTCAAGTCACCCTCTCCTTAACCACCTGCTCAGCGCCTGCAAATTCATGGCCATGGCCTCTCTGACTCTCTCCATCTGGAATGTGGCCTTCCTCTTTTCCTATTGCACTTTCTGCTTTGACCTTCTTCAATAATCTTTCTATATCTTTGATATTTTCTGCTAGTGTTATGGTGTGTCTGCTAGAATTATGGTGTCAACAATCCATGGCTTCAAACAGATGGCCCAAAAAGACTGCTGTTGGTCTGATCTGGGGCTAGATTGCTCAGAGGCTTCATGGAGGCCGTACCGGGGCTGCTGAACGAGACCCAAAACCAGCCACAAAAGGAACGGTTGTGCCCTTATTTGGGACTGTGGCAGCGGCCTCCCTCGGGACCATGGCACCTGGTTGCCGCGGTCCTGTGGCAGTCAAGGGGCAGGAGCCACATCTGCTTCGCCCTGTACTTTAGATTGTTGATGTACCTTCCTCCAATTTTCACACCGCCCTCCTCTGAGTCCAGTCCTTTTTGTATGATGTTCTTGTCATATGAGTTAAATAGACAGGGTGTTAGAATGCTGCCTTGCCTGACCCCCTTTCCAATTGGAAACCATTCTGGTTTTCCATATTCTGTCCTAACAGTAACCTCTTGTCACCAGTACAGGTTATGTATCAGAACTATCACATGTTGTGACACACCCATTTCTAAGAGTGATTCATAATTTCTTGTGATCACATACAATCAAATGCTTTGTATACTCTTTATAGGCACACTAGTTAGCAGCTCTTATTTTCTTCCTCCAGAAGAAACATAACAGAAACCTAGGGGGAAAGATGGGAATAGTACTCAAAACGATGTTACAGTGATTTTTGCATGTGCAGTGTGATGTAAGATGTGCTTTCTTCTGACTTCAGAATTTGTACAGCAGATCCATGCTTTCATGGGTCAGCTGGCAGTTTTGCTACCTATTCCATAGTTCAGCAGGCTCCCACTCTTGCTTGCTTTCACTGTGTATCTGTGTTTGTCAGTTGAACCATTGTCTTTAAAATGTGTAAGGTACCCTGTTAGAAATTACTGCCAAACAGCTCAAGAAATGGAGAAGAGATGTGTTTGAATGTTACTGTTACTTAACTAAGCTATTATCTATTGCAGTTTTTGCTGCAAACGTGTAAGACTCACGGTAAGCTCGTAAGTCAGAAATGACTTGAAGGTACACAACAACAGCAAATATAGGACTGTATTAACTTTTATATGCTTTTGCTTGCTTGCTAAAAGAGATGGAGGGATACCAGAGAGAAAGGGACATTTAAATGAGCACGATAAAGGCATCTCCAAAACCAACCTCATTTGATATGTTCATATTTGTGTAAATAAATACCTCATGTCGAGAAAACCGTATGCATTGGCTTAAGAATTAATTCTTTGGGTGCATCTTCATCCATGTACAGAGAGGCAGCCATGTTTGTTAGCATGAGAAGTAAATGAGAGATCAGTTATTACAATTATATTGAGCACTATTTAGAACAAATACGTTTTAGAATTAACTGAATTAATTGCCTGAAGAAATTAAATGGTGCTGGTGAACAGAATATTCTTCTTTACTTATGAGGGGCTAGTACTTTAAGAACATGGTGGAGGAATGATATCAGTCTTTCACCACTCTTGAATGGATTGTTTATTTTCAGTATTTATAGGCCACATTTCAGAGTTACCTCTTCAAAGAGAGCTCACAATGTATCAAAATGCCATTCCTAACAATGTATTACAAACCATAAAATCATAACTTCACAAAGTAAAACATTAACATATTAACATATATTAATATATAACAGCAACATCTAAACATAAAAATCAACAGAAAAAAAACAGCAGCCATTAAATATGATATATCAAAATTTTAATTAAAAGTGGTTTGGAACACATCCGCTATAGGTGTAATAGATAGAAAAGCAGCCATTAAATAATATATATTAAAATATTAATTGAAAGTGGTTTGGAACACATATTTAAACATGTATAGAAATACAGTACATTTAAATTAAAAGCAGTTTGGAACTCACCATGAAAAGGTCTTAAAAACAGTTAAAAATAGTCAACATAAGAGATGTGCTTACCTGTATAGGCAATATGTTCTGTAAACATGACACCACTTCTAAAAAGTTCCTCTCTCCAGTGCCTGTCAGTCTAATACATCTTAATGGTAGGATCTTGGAGATCAGTCTTAAAGCCTGAGCAGGTTCATACAGGTGCAGATGCTCTTAGATATCTTGATTTCAAACCATTTAGGGTGTTTAAAATAACTGCTGGTATTTAGCCTTTTGTGTGAATCATGACTTTCAAGCCACGTGAGGGCCCATCCATGTAATGCTTTACCCTCAGTGAAGGTAAACTTGTGCAGGAGATCACATGAATCAGGCCAGATGTGATCAGAAGTTCACAGCCAATTCTTGGTTCACACAAAGTACTACTTACTTGCACTATTCCTCCACCATGCTATTTGGGTTCTAGACCCTCTTCTTCTGTAAATATGAGAACTTGGTCC
Source organism: Urosaurus nigricauda (assembly GCA_034509955.1). Classification (NCBI taxonomy): domain Eukaryota; kingdom Metazoa; phylum Chordata; class Lepidosauria; order Squamata; family Phrynosomatidae; genus Urosaurus; species Urosaurus nigricauda. Next base: position 225,246,756 of record JAOEGL010000001.1, read on the forward strand.
TTGTGAACCTGTACTGATTTTATCATGTGACGTTGGGGTGTTTTCAGTTGCTAAAGAATTTTACCAGTTGAAACTTGGAAATACAGTATGAGGTTTCTTTCTCATATACTTCTTAATTAAATGTGTTGTGTTTACATTTTCACACACATACATTCTATCAGATATGAGAAGAAGATGGAGAACTGACTGAAATATTGCTTCCCCATAAATTATTTGTATTCCACTGATTCTTGCTGAATTCCTTCAGGGGGAATAGTTCATCTAGTTTGCCGAAACAGAGACCGAGGTGAAGAAGCTAAAAAAGAAATAACAACAGAAACTGGAAATCAGGTAAGATTTGCTTTTCCTTTGTTGCCAGGAAAATTACAGTTTTTTTAAAAAAACAAAAAACCTGTCTTGAATTAGTTGCTAGTTTTGTTAGTTTTGTCACTTATTTCACTTGACTGAGCCAGCTTGTTTTCTGCTGTTCCAGAAACTAGAACATGAACCAGTGGATTCCAGTTACAAAAAAGAGATTTCACTTAAACACAAGGAAGAACATTTTTATTGTAAGAGATGTTTGAGAGTGGAATAAATTTCATCAGAGGGTGGTACAGTCCTCATCTTTGAAAGTCTTTAAGCCGAGTTGGATGGGCATCTTTTAGGGTTCCACATGCATATTCTTGCATGGCAAGGTGTTAGACTAGTTGGCTAACATGGTTCCCGCTAACTCTATGGTTCTATGACAGAATTTGATGTTGCCTAAGTCCTTTGCAGGATATAAAATAACATACTGTTAACCATTTCTGTGATTGTTTTGGATGCACTCCAACTTCAGCACTTTAAAAAAAGAAAGCAGTTATTTTCCTGTGAACATAGACAACAACAAAGAGTGTACAGTTAGTGCCAGAGATAGTTCAGCTAAATGGATGTTTTGTATTACCGGTGTAGCTTTATATGTATTTCTTCTAAAATAAAAAAAACATAAGAAGACAGAATTATGTCAGTCTGTTGGCATCTTTAAAGCAGTTTAAAATCTGTAGCGTGCAAAGCAGCTCATCTTTTCTTGATACAAATACCCATATTTAAATTAGGATTTAAAACTTAAAAAGCAAACAAACATTGACGTGTTCTCTAACCTGTTTTTTCAAAACCAAGAACTGTTTCTCTTCTTCAGTGTTCTTCCCCAGAGACAGCAGCCAGACTCTTCTAAGGCAGTTACGAATGTGTAACATGGTGTTACGCACTCATTACTGTTAGGTATTCATGGTCCCTAAGCAGTCTCTAGTTTAGGGATGTTGATGTTGTTGTTGTCTGCCTTCAACTTGTTTCCAATTTATGGTGACCCTAAAGTGACCCTATCGCAGGATTTTCTTGGAAAGATTTGTTCGGAAAGGGTTTGTCCATGCCTTCCTCAGAAGCTGAGAGAGTGTGACTTGCCCAAGGTCACCCAGTCAGTTTCCATGGTGCAAAGGATTTGAACCTAGGTCTCCAGTGCCACAGTCCAGTGCTCAAGTCACTATACCACACTGGCTTTCAGCTGGAGGCTACATGTTGTTTGTTGATTTATGGACTGTGAAATTCCCCCAATCTCCATTTCCTGGGAAGAAGCCATCCTCCCTCTCCACACAAGCAGTCTCCAGCATGAATGGCAATTGTGAAGGGTCCTGCCTCTGCATGTTGCACTGGAGATCACTTATGGGAGACAGTGAAAACATCAGTTAGCTGTTTTCTAATCCACAGGGAAACAGCAGCCCTATTGATCACAGTGGCTGCTTCCTAGTAAGTGGGGATTGGTGGAGATTGGGCCAAGGCTCACTCCCTAGCACTAAAACTACAACGTGTAGGCATCCGTAAATGCCTTACAGGATTCTGGTCATCATTTATGATGACTTACCTATTATTAAGGAATATTCCTCAACGCTGGGATGGACAACATGCATCTGATGGGCTGCATGAGAGCCTCCTGCCCAGTTTCATGGCTGCCACCTCCCTGTTCACCCCTAAATTTTACCTGAATTGTACCAGAGACAGCAGCAGTAGTGGGACAGGGTCACATTTCTACATGTCTGTTTTAAAGTGAAAATGCCGTTCCCATCCCAGCCTTGCCTCACCAGTGGATTCAGGTGGACCAATGTGGCCCCAGTAGGAAGCTGGTGCTTGATAGCATTCTGAATAATTTCTGTCCCACCTCCTCTTCCTTGCTGCTGCCAAATAGTCCTCCTACCACGTGAAGTCGAAGGCTTTTGTGGCTGCCATCCATAGTTTTTTGTGGGTTTTTTGGGCTGTGTGGCCGTGTTCTAGAAGAATTTATTCCTGACGTTTTGCCTGCATTTGTGGCTGGCATTTTCAGATAATGGTGGCATGAAATTGAGTGGGAATATATAATGTGTGACCCGTGGTGGAGAGGAAGTGATTTACATGTTAATCTGCGTATTCATCTGTTGGCGAATGGCAAAGGCCTCAGGGTGGGAGGATATGTGAGGAAGATTTGTGTCTATTTAATTAGTGATCTATTTTCTGCTGGAAAACCCACTAACCCTGGGTAATGTTCATTTGCATGGGCTGAGTCTTGATTTTGGTGTTTTTCTGGACTGGTAGCCAAACTTTGTTTACTTTCAAGGTTTATTCTTTCCAGTTGTCCAGTTGTCCAGGTGTTTGTGGATTTCAGTTACTTCCCTGTGCATTCTGACCTAATAGTTGTTGGGCCAGGATGGTTTATAATGTATTTTGCTACCCCTGATTTTTCTGGCTGACCCAGTCTGCAGTGTCTCTCTTGTTCCTTGATTCATGTTTGGATACTGCATTTGGTGCTCTCTACGTAGACTTGTCTGCAGCTGAAGTGTATGCGGTAAACTCCTGTGGCTCTGAGAGTGTCACTCCTGTCCTTCATTGAACACAGTGTTTGATGGATTTTCTTGGTTGGTTTGTAGATTATTTGGAGGTTGTGTTTCCTCACCAGTTTCCCTATTCTGTCCATGACTCCTTTGATGCATGGTCCATGCCAACAGCTATCAGGCCAGAATGCACAGGGAAGTTATTGAAATCCACAAACATCTGAAAAACATCAACAGTAAAGAAGAAACCATGAAAGTAAAGTTTGGGTACCAGTCCTGAAAAACACCAAAATCAAATTCAGAACATACAAATGAACAGAGGGGTCAGGGTTTTTTCCCCATCAGACAATGGATAATTAAATAGACACCCTGAGCCCTTGCCATTCAGCAACACACCAACACACATATTAACATGTAAATAATAATAATAATAATAATAATAGTCTTTATTTATATACCGCCCTTCCTGTGATCAGGGCGGTGCACAACATGTATACAGTTAAAAACATTCCAATATAATAAAAATGAACAATTATATAATGAACAATTATATAAAAACATTATAACCCAATGCTGACGTTTGATGGTAATCAATTCCTCTCAACCAAGAGTGACACAGTATATATACCCCACTCTCTTCCATGCCACCATTCTCTGAAGATCCCAGCCATAGATGCATGTGAAATGTCAGCAATACATTCTTCTAGAACACAGCCACATAACCAGAAAAACCAACAAGAAAACTATACTCGTACTCACTTTTTTGTTTTGTTAAATAATACCCAATCATATCAGTTTGTTAAATAATACCCGATCATATCAATTTTGTGGACACATTTGGATATTTTGTGTGTGTATTGAGTGTTTATCTGTGCCAGTCATATCACTTTTGGTGAAAACCTTTGGATATTTTTTGTCCCTAAGCTGTGCCTGAAAGGTACGGTAAATAAGATTTCAAGTGAGGCTGGAGTGCAGAAAGGCACATTTCTTTCTTGCTTTCTTTTCTTGTCTTTCCCTAGAATGTTTTTGTCCATATTCTGGACATGTCTGACCCCAAAGGAATTTGGAAATTTGCTGAACAGTTCAAGAATGAACACAGACTAAATGTCTTGGTGAGTTGGGAACATAAAGCACAGCTCAGCTTGCAGAAGCAAATAGGCATTGAGAGATACTGGCTGTTTGAAGGCAACTGTGGGCTTGAATAAGAAACAATTTGGCAATAGTGATGCATTGTCAATACTGTGGAATGCCTGTGCAAACATGCTGCCTTTCCTTAAGAAACATCGATTTTTATATGGCAGCTTAATGCCGTGTTGAGGTTTATTATTAATGGCAGTGCAGTGATGTGACTCCTACACATTCATTGATCCATCATATTCAGTATTGTCTACACTGAGTATCAGCAGCTTTCTCATGTTTTCAGACAGGAGTCTTTCTTAGCCCTAAATGGAGATACTAGGGATTGAATCTGCAAAGTATCTGCTCTCAGAACAGTCTTTTGTCTTACACTTTTTCTTCCTAGATCAACAATGCAGGTTGCATGATAAACAAAAGAGAACTAACAGAAGATGGGCTTGAAAAGAATTTTGCTACGAACACATTGGGTAAGTAGGGTAGTTTTCACAGGGAGATGATTCAGACTATCACAAACCTCTCAAGTTTTCCGAATGCCTGAGTAAAGCTTGCTTGTATTTTTCCAATTAAAAAAACAATATCAATCTTCTCCCAAATGGTTCTATATTCTCAGCTGGTAAGAGAGGGAACAAGTCTCTCCACTGCCTCACCACTCCCTTTAGATTGCAGCAAGGCAGATTTCGATTGGATTTTATTATTAGATAAAAGCCATTCAGTTTCCTGGTGGGGAAGGCTGTGGAATGTGTCCTTGGAGGTTTTTATTAACCAGTTAAAAAGGTGTGATGGAGGTGTTACTTTACATAAGGTATCCTGCCAAAGGATAACTTGAATAAGTGCTGTCCTTTCCTAGGTTTCATGCATTCTTTGGAAGATGTCCTGAAAAAGCTGGATACTTCATACCCCAAATTGTAGTTTCTGCTTCTATGTACAATTAATAGAGAGGCATCAGAGATAATATGCGAAATAAACACACATAAATAAACACATAACAGAATGAATTAGATAGATCTTTCCTTGTATTGCTTTCCCCATTGCCACAGGAGGCTTAAAAAAAAAAAAAACCCTTCTGTTCTGGCGGGCATCTTCTCTCTTATTGAGTGAATGGCCATTCTTGGTCCATTACTCTGACTGAGGTCTAGCTAATACTACTAATCTTAATTGCAAAAGGAAAGAGATGGACACAACAGAGCTTCCCTGTGCTGTGTGACTTGACCTTTCTGGAGGTGAGGTGGAGGACTTGAAAGAGTAGTCCGCTTGCTGAAAGCCAGATTGAAAATTTCTGCATTCTACCAAAAGGTGTGACGCACACAGATGAATTCTGTAATTAATATTGGCTGAAAGTGATGCCTTTTCCTTTAACACTAGTCCTGTGGTTGTGAACTTCCTTTCTGAAGTACTGAATATTCCAAAGGTATGGAAAACTACTTGCAAGCCAAAAAGTAGTTTGAGAGGTGTTGATATGGGGATATTATCTGGAGAGAAACAGAAGCAGCAATGGTGTTTAGGGCCAAATTGGAGTAGGGGTGGCAGGATGTAATGATGGGAGTGGTTTTTAATGAAACACTGCACATGTAAGTATGTTCTTAACTCTTCCCAGTATCCCAATCTCCTCAGTTTTTTAAGGGCCATTATCCCACATAGGGGACAAGATTGTATTGTGTTTTTATGGGGCTTTTTTGAGATAACAGTATTGGAAAAACTAACTGTCAGAATGGTGGAATAATACTATCTATCACAAAACAAAAACCATACCCACATGCCTCTCATTTACTTTTTAAAGATGTATTTCACTCTGGATTCTTTTTTCATTGTTGTCACTCATCCTTGATAACATTTTTGTTTGAACACCTTTGCTTCCGCAATATGCAAAGGATATATACTTTTCCAATGGATGCATTTGTGGAATAGTAAAAGAAGCCTTCAGAAAATCTGAAGTATTAAGGCAACTGTTGCATAATCTTGGCCAGTGGTTTTCAAACTTTTACCCTTATGACACCCTTTACATCTACATGTGGATGTTGCCCCCTGTTGTATGTACTGTATGTTGTATATGAACAAAAATATTTTGTTTAGTGTGCATATTTTCATTTGTACATTGTTGTATATTCATATTGTAACATTTTCTAAGGAAATGACATTGTTCAAATTAGAACAGATCTATTTAAATGAAGTCAATATTTAATTCATGTACAAATTTTACACTTAAAGTTTGGAAAGAGGAGGAAGAGGAGGCAGGATCAGGGCCTCTAAATCTTGTGCCCCCTGGCGAGCAACTTTTCTCCACCATTTGAGAGCCACTGATTTAGGCCCAAGATGGTTTCTACAAATGTCAGATTTTGCCTGGCAGGCAGTTTTTGATTTGATTTTAAGTTCTGAGTTGTTCCCTTTTAAAAATCTTATCAATTGCAGATACTGTAGTTGGGTCATGTTTACATGTATATATATATGATAACTGGTGGCTCCCACATCAGTAAGGCAGCGAATACGTTCTAGGCTATAGTTCATAATTTTGAGAAGCTGTTCAGAATGCTGCACTATATTCCCAAAATAGGGTCAGCATCTTGGACAGCAGCTCCTTAATGTTATCAGAAACCTGCTGTAGTGAGTCAATACTCCAAGTGAAAGGTTGAGTTTATTGCAGAAGGAATTGCCTGTTAAACATTCTGAATTTATCTTTTAGGTACATATATTTTAACAACAGTTCTTCTACCTCTCCTGGAAAAAGAAGATGACCCTAGAGTTGTAAGTCTGTATGCCTTTGCTTTGAAGGCAGATGTTGTCACTTGCTGGGGTAGCCCTTTCTTTGCCCATGTTCTTGATGCAAATAGATTGGTGGTGCCAGTTCCAGCTTGGGAGGGCTGGCCATTTTTGTTGATAGGTGTTACACATAGAAGACAGACAGAGTGTGATGTGAGGTATAAAACCATTTTACACACCCGAAGACTCCATCTCTCTTTTATGCTGGATTTACTGGATGTTTCCAGTGCCTTCTGCTTTCCCCTACTCTTGCTGATACCAAGAGATACTGCACCAGAATTGCATGAAGTAACAGATTTGAGACAAATGATTTGATATTCTTTAAAAAGTGATCAACAGCTTTGTAAGACTTTCAATGGTCTTAATTTACAAGTCACTGTTATGGGAATATTTGTGAGGGAGAGGAAATAATAAACCTCAGACACTAGAGCAAGCTTACTGTACCGGATTCATACTGCATAATCATGAATCCTTTATTTCTGGGGCCTTACATGGTTTCAGTTAACAGCTGCTTTACTGAGCTACAAAGAAGCCTAATGTCTATACTAGGCCTGTGCCAAAAAACAAAGAATTCCATGTTTTGAGGATGTGGTGTTACTGCTTACCTCGTGATTTATTGAAATATTGTTATTTAGGCAGCACATTGGGCCAGTTGTTAGAAAAGTGCTTTCATCACCAACTTTTGGAAGTGTTTCTTCCCTCATCACTACCCTAGTGAGGCAAAAAGGAAAGGCTCTTTTGTGTCTCTGGAAACCAGTGGGTGTTCAAAAGAATGTTCATTCCAATTCAGCATAGCTGAACGTCTTCCAGCAACAGCTTTTTGTGTCTATCAGTGTGTGTGTGCATGTGCATGTACTTGTACTTGTAAGAGTCATTTATGTCTTTCAGAGAGAAAAAAAGATAGGGCTCACTGTCTGACATAGTGACTTTTTATGTAAATGTTCAGGAGTTTTCTGATTAGTTAATAAAGTATCTTTGCACTGTGCACTGTGACTTTTAAAGAGCTAGAAATCAGCATAATGTTCTAGGGAGATAGCCAGCATGATGTAAGACTCTACATTTCAGATCCCTTTAAATAAATTGCTCCACCTAGTTGTTGTCTTTTTGAGTGGTATAAAAGAAATTTGGTACATGTTTGGTACAAATCAGTACTGTTCATTTCAGTGATTTTAATTTTCTAGGGTCCAAAACACAACGCATAAATAATCCAGTTTGAGACCACTTTAACTGCCCTGGCTCAATGCTAGTACAAGTTTTGAGGCATTTAGCCTTCTTTGTCAGAGAGCTCTGGAGTCGCAATAAACTACTTTCCCAGGATTCCCTAGCAATCAGCCAGAGCAGTTAAAGAAGTTTCAAACTGGATTATTTCTGCTGTGTATTTCCAACCCAGGTTTCCAACACTGATAAATTTTTATTTTTATTTCCAGATCACTGTCTCTTCAGGAGGGATGTTAGTTCAGAAACTGAATGTATCAGATTTACAGGCAGAAAATACAGCATTTGATGGGACAATGGTCTATGCACAAAATAAGGTAGGATTCATAGTTCCTGAAGAAAAATCAGAGCCCAGGAGATGATAAAGTTCCTTCGTACACCTCTACAGCAGTTTTGGGTAAATTCCCTTTTGGTGCAAAAATGTAAATGACTCTGGAAAATTGCAAGCTTATGTGTTTCATAAGTTTTTTTTTTTTTTTTTAAAAAGAGGTTTGCTATTAGCTGTTACTAGAATTGTATTGGTGATATATACTAACGTAACCTGCTATGGCAATACCTGCACTTTTTTGGGACACTGTGAAGGGTGGAATTTTGTACCTCCTTTTGCAACCCCCTTACCCTGAGTGTGCACTAGCAGTTGGGGGACTCTGGTCCATTTTGGTTCCTCTAGATACCAGTTGGCTTTGGTATCCACTTCAGCATCTGGGGGAAGAAACAACAAAATCCTGAGGCTTTCTTGCTTCCTGTTCTCCATGTGCAGAAGAACATCTTGTCCACCTTGATCCCACTCACAGGTGATCAGAAGGAGGGAGTTGCACTAAGAAGCTCCTTGTCTGCTGTTGTGAGCCAAGGTTAGGTGTGAGGGAAAAGGAGCAGCCTCCCCCTGGGATGACTGCTGTAAAGATACCAATGGAGGCTTGTGCCCTGCCAGCCTGCTAATTGGATTTGAGCCTATAAGGTTAGAATGGAGATGTAGAGCCCAGCAGGCATTCTCAGTTGTGTATGTGCTTTTAAGACTATGTTGTTTGCAAGGAGCTCTTTTGGTTTGTTATTAAAAAACTGAATCTGAGACAGAAGCCTGTGGTATTTTCATGCACAATGGAGAAGATACTCTGCAGTGGAAGAAGGAAAAAAATAATGGCTGACCAAGTAATTATTGTGTCCTTTCCCTAGTAGTTGGTATTAAAATGCTGAACTAAATAGCCTATTGCTCTTTTTTCCAGTTTGATGCCTTTTGTTGTATCCTAGAGACAGCAAGTGGTCATGACCGAACAGTGGGCTAAAGCACACCCCAGCATCCACTTTTCCTCTATGCATCCTGGCTGGGCAGATACTCCAGGTATTTGTTGCTCAGTAGGAACAGCAATCTCTTTGCCTAAATATAAAGTGGCTTTGACTGCTGCTTGAAGGAAACCTCCCCTGTTACTTTCTCTGCTGTGCTTTCCTTTATGTTTGAACTTTGTATCTTTTCTCTTGCCCAAGAAAACATGTGAAAAGATTGTACTCCTGACCAGACTAGTAAGTGGAACAATCAGGAAATACAGACTGCCTGTTCTTTGTTCACCTTTGACTTCACCTGAGAGCTAAGCAGAGGCTACTTGTACTCTGACTACCGTGAAGAAAATTCTGCCTTGCAATAAATTTTATGCCAGTGTTCTTTTTACAGCATTGTAAACATCTATTTGTGTTTGTTAATTTACTTGCTTTGGGTCCATGAACTGTGTTCACGTATTAAGAGGCTAAATTTGAAAATTTGTTAATGCACTATCCATAGTCTAATGGATGATGCTGATTGAAAATTCTGCTTATTGCACTTTCATGGGAGTCCTCAAAGAAGTGCAGAAACTCAAGGTGTTGTACTTTTGAAATTTCTGAAGGGGTGTGTGTGTATACTAGTTTTTTAAGGAGTATTTGTGATGCATACTTAATTAACTGCAGCATCTTCAGCCACCAAGAAAAGAATATATTCATTTAGCTTGAGGCCTTCAGTCTTCTATTTTGTATTGTGTGATATTTGGATAGTCCTAAAGGAATTATTCTAAAAATACAAATATAAATAATGTATAGATGCACATTTGTACATTTAGCAGCAGTGTCTGTTAATATAAGAGTGCAGTTTATGGTAGGTCTCTCTTACACAATATACAGCATGAGAGAACCAACACTAGTACCAAAAATAGGAGACGAATAATGGTGATCACTGATGCAAAAAGAAATTTTGCAGGCTGGAAGGAGTATAGTAGCATATTCCAAAACTGTGATAAGAGCCCCATTGATTATTGGGAGACAAGCCTTTCGTCACTTACTTTGTGAAGGACATTTTTTTTACATGCACTTATCATAGCCATTACCTTGTAGCGGTAAGGTCATCTATGCCAGATTTCTATGAGAAGATGAAAAACAAATTACGGACAGAGGCTCAGGGTGCAGACACTGTGGTATGGCTTGCGGTTTCCCCTGCAGTGAAGAGGCAAGCAAGCGGCCAATTCTTCCAAGGTAAAGTTTTCACTAGTGTATCCTTGAAATTAAGAAAGCATGGGGAATCTGTCCTCTAGCAATATATTTAAAACTATGAAAACTAAAAAAAGGAAAAAAAATAAGTGTGCACGCAGCAGGTTATTAAGAAATATGTGCATTATACATATCCCTGCTAGGATTGGCTGTAGCTCTGTGTGGTGTGCTTTTGGTGGCAACTTGGGTTTATTGCTCTCTCCCCAGTGAAACATCCTTAGCACATTACATCATTACCTGCTATCCATCTGATGTTGGATTATAATTATCATTAGTCTTAATCAGCATAGCTAATGGTAAGGAATTATTGGAATTGTGGTCCAAAGCAATCCCCCAGATTTGTTTTCTGCTGTGAACATTTAAATTAAAAATGCCTTAACTGTGGACCCTCAACTAGTGTTGCACACTTGTTCACTAATACTAATAAAATTCAGGAAATTATGGTTTCCCCCTGAGCCAATTCTGATTGTTCAAATTTATTGTGCATTTTTACTTCCAGACAGACAGCCTGTTTCAACCCACTTACCACTGGCATGGACAAAGTCTTCACCTGGTGATGAAGAAAAACTTATGCAGGCTCTTGAAGAGCTCTCTCAGCAATTTAAGTCCCAATAATCACTACTTTGTACTTCCTCTTTAACAAGAGTTCTAGTATTACAGCAGCATTTTCCCAAACTGAACTGAAGTAAACAAAGCAGCAGTGCAACTGAAAATTTGCAATACATGAACCTTAATATCATACAAGAACTCACATACTTCATTTCACAGCAGAAAAACATATGAAGCTTCCCTAGCTGGTTTTTTGTGCTTTACATGTATCTGATTTTTACTCAATAGAATTGTGCAGGGTTTCTAGAACAGGCTTCTGGAAAAAGCTGAAAACATGCAGACATTGTGCTGATTCCTGAAAAAAAATTGCCCTGCTTTGCTTCAGTTGAACAAGTCAGTTGAAAGTAATTCCAGTGTCAGTTGTGTTTGCAAGCCAGCCCAGAGAATGATAAGATGTATTTATGTTTCCAAAACACACCAGGGTTTGAGAGAGTAGCAAAAAAAAAAAGAAAAAGAAAAAAAGATTGTATTACTTGTATTTCTCCAGTCACTGTTCTATATAATTTCTATCCTTCAGTTAGCCATTTTACTCTTGCTGTTTTTAAAAGCCCAAGAGTTTTTACCTTGTAACAGGGAGAGCATATTGTGAAGAATGTTCCTCTCCCAACAACGTCCTTAGAAAACCTCAAGGAGCGAGTTGAAACTTGTGCAGCTTGGCCCGCTACTACTGACCTGCCTTCTCCCTTATGCATAGAGGCCATGTATCAAGACAACATAAGAATTCTCACTATTCAGAACTTCTGAGGGCCCTCCCACAACTTTGATCTTCCCCCTATTTTGAAGCCTGTGTGCATGTGTATTGTGTGCCTTCAAGTCTTTTCCAAATTATGGCAACTCAAAGGTGAACCTATTGCACAGTTTTCTTAGCAGATTTCTTCAGAGGGGGCATGTTGTTGCATCCTCTGAGGATGAGAGAGAGTGACATACCCATGGTCACTCAATGAGTTTACATGGCCAAATGGGGATTTGAACCCTGGTTTCAAGTCATATTCCTAATACTCAAGCCACTACACTACACTGGAAGCCTGACAGAATGTAAACTCTTCCTGAAAGGCCTGTCACTGCACCTGATATTTGCCTTAGAAAGCCCATAAAATCAAGGGTTTTGATTTTGTGACAATTGTAGTCCACCCCTTCTCTTGCAATGAAGTAGGTGAATTTACATTCTAGCGACACCTTAAAGCTTTACAACAAGCCAAATACTTTGAGCAATAACGCAAGGATACTTGACCACACATTTCAGCTTTCAGACAGATATGTGGCAAGCAGTATGAACCATTTCACTGGTGTGATGAAACATGTCTGGTCCTGCCGGCTTGCAGCAGTTCTGTGGCTGTGGTTCACTTCCTTAGGTTAAGATTCAGTTAAGAACATGCGGGTATACAGCATCCACGGCTAAGAGTTGGGAAGCATGCTAAGGGCATCCTTGAATCAACTGGTAAACTCTCCCTTATCAAAATTATAGCTGGAAGATTTTGTTTTGTTATAAATTAATAGTGTAAAATGTAATGGATTTGTATATTTTGTAACCACAAAATTAATTTGGAAAAATAAATAATATGCACGTTGAGGCAAAAAGGAGTTGGTTTCACTGCGACTTCCCACAGCAAATGAGATATAAACATTTACATGAACACGGTATAACCTAGCTGCTTTAAAAGAGGCAGTTTTAATTTGTATTTTTAAAATTTTTATTTTTTGAAAAAAATGCCTAATAAGACAGCAGAACAAAACTTGAAATTTAACCACATTAATTTGAGGGCCATCTTGAGAATTAAAACAATTATAGTGACCTGCAATTTTTTTAAAAACACACATCCTGCCAGAGAGATGATCAAAGTAAGATAGTTTCAAGCATGTCAATTTTAAGTCAAATCCCAAAGGAAGTTCCTGCAACACTGGTCCAGTTAAACAGAAGGACTTTTTGTGTGATGACAATTCAGTACAATGGGCAAGAAGTTTTAGCCATTTTTTGCCATCTCAGTTCGGACTGGTTTATACAATCATTGGTAATGCTTGGGAGTAGAAACCTAGTTTATCCTCTTTGATGTTTCCTACCAAATAATGTATTCATCCTAGATTTGCAATGAAAAAGAGTGGACTTTGTCTGCACTTCTCTTCACCCATGCATCCAGAGGTCTATCTGCTAGAATGCAAGAACAAAGGCAGTGCTTTCTGTTAACAAGCTCTGGCTACCCAGAATCTAGATGACACTTTGCAATTCCAAGTTCTTGCTCAATGACCGAACAATACAGAAGGAGGATTTTCTTTTCTTTTTGTATTCTGTTTTGTCTTCCAAGATGCAGCATCAGCTTTGCCAATCTCACACAGCAGAAGACTGCCCACATTTGCAAAGAATCCCTCCACATTAAAACAGCACAAGTCAACATAGGACATGAAACAAACCCCACGGCACACGTTTTCCAGACAGAGTTCCACAAGGCTGAATGGAGCCAGATTGTATAACTAGGTTTAAAAAAATATCTTCTGCATTTGAGAATGAAGTAGAGCATTTGGTGTAAGTGTTCATGCTGGATCTGCTAGATTGCTTGGAAAACCATCCAGAGGTATTAGTCCTTGTCCTTATCAGTCTCTACAGCTTGTTCCATCTTCTACCATAGGACTAGGATTTCCCTGTTCAGTAACACTGAGTTTCTTTAGGCTTCATGGATGCATCAGGATACTACAGGTGTCATATCCCACAACTTAAAAAGAAAGAAATGGAGACAGGGGGAAGAGATTACTGAAATGATTTATTCACACCTTACGGGATGAACCTTCCCCTTGCCCTGCTTATGCACCCAAGGGAAATTGAGGCAGCAACCCATGAGTAAGACATTACACCAGCAGTACTAGAGTCCTTGAAAAGTGTATATCCCTAGCCTGCACACTTACCTTAATAACCTTGTCTGTCCCAGATGTCAATAACCACCCCCTGGTTGCATCGAAGTGTACATGGACAACATTGTGTTTACTATCATGGAAAGTAGCTGTGGGAGCACGCCTAGGAGAAAAACAAGGAAAATAAATGCTCTGCATTGGAGACAGGATGAGCAGAGCAGTTGATCAGCATCTATTGGAAGAAGTCTGTGACAGAATGAGAATTTCTGATCCTTAATTGTTTCAAGTGTAGCAGCAATGAAATGACTTCCTCTTCCACTGCCCTAAAGTAAATTGCTGAAATGAAAGCTTGTGTGTGAAAGAGAATAGGTTTCCTATGTGGAAGGAATGTGTGTTCTGGTATTTTAAATAAATTCCTGGGTTCAGAATTAGGTAATGCTTTTTGCAGTTGGAGCCAATTGGGGAGATTTCTGCTAAAAAATGAAGCAGGTCCTACAAGGCTGAATTATACTCACCCCTGCATTAGAAGGGTGGTTGAAAAAAACAGTTATAGTGATACCACCTTATCTATACTGCTTAGAGCAAGGATAGTCCACCTGGTCTCCCAAGACACTAGACTACCAGCTTCTACAAGCCCCAGCCAGCATAGCCAATGGCCAGAGAAAGCCACAGGCTGCATATCTCTGACTTTAAGGAAACAACGTAAGTCTTAGCTTAGGGTTCATCTTCCCTCCAAATTCCAAATACACTATACTGCCAAAGATCAGAGGGTAGGAAAGGCAAATAACAAGGAAGGAGGGTGAACATGAGATGAGACAAAAACCAGGACAAACTACTTACTCCTCATCTGTTATTGATTCATAACAACTGTCACAGACTCTCACTTCAAATTCAAAGCCCATCAACGGTATGGAGGAACGCTTTGAACTGCATTTGCCACACACAGCTTTCCCACACTTCCGGCAGTGGTGCTGAAATTAAAAGCAGATAGGATTCACCCAGGTGAGGTGAAAGGACTTATATAGGCACCTGTATACAGCTTATCCAGCCTAAAGAGTAAAGCAGGCATTCTGCACATTTCTGCAGTAGTTTTCCTACAAATATATATATATATATATATATATATGGAGTGCTTGGGATAATGCTCCATTTTGCCAATACTTTTTTTCTAAGTTGGAGCAAAATTTTCTCACCTTATCCTTGAGTTTCTGAACATGCTCAAAGGCAGTGAGTATCACACTGAACAGCCTCTGTGAGGACTAGGAACATGGAGGCACAAGGGAGCATACAATGAGTTGTAGCTTATACTGTTCCTGTTCAGGGTTTCAGTTAAGCAACCATGCCCTTTTCCAGGCTGCTTCATTCCCACCATCTGCCCAGCAACATCCCTCCCCAAGTATTTTTTTCTTTCTTTCAATGCTCAGTCTTCTGTGACCTCTGACTTTGTTCAGTCCACGTAAGTGTTATTTAAAGGATTCCCCTCCTTCTTTTGCACATCTATACATTTCAGACTCCCCCTCCCCCACCCGTAGGGTGCAGTCTCCATCTTGGGTGCAGATATTGCTCTTTTGGTAGCACAAAGTTCTGTTCTCAGAAAAACAAGTAATTCTTAGCATGCAGGCTAGTGCACTGATTGAAAGGGGGGGGGGGTAGAGATAATATTTTATGGAGGAAAGTGTCACATACCTGTCTAAGGCCTATTTTCTTGCTATCCCACATTTGTTTGAAGTTCCAGAAAAAGGGCTGATCGCACTTTTGACATGAGTCACTGTCCAACCATTCTGGTGTCTAGTGTAAGAATGGGGGAGAAATCCTTCAGTGCATCAAAGAAGTACAGAGCCAAAATAAGTAAGCAAGATTTGCTAATTTTCACTCTAGATTGGTTAATAATTTGCTCCACCCTGCGCACATGCAAACTATATAGCAAATGCATTCACAATTCTGCATTATAAATTACATTCATCAGGAAATTGCATTCATTTATTCATGCAGGGGACAGCCCAGATCAGGCTCTTCAATCAGGTATGCTCCAGATGGTCAGGTCTAAAGCTGTGAAAGAGATGCTGTATCTTTCTTCAGTAACTCTATAGCTTTTAAAAATTTATTCAATACATTCACGATCAACTGTCTGAAAATAAAAGTTCTTAGTTTTTTGTGGAGCTTTCGGGCTATGTGGCCATGTTCTGGAAGAGTTCCTTTCTGATGTTTCGCCAGCATCTGTGGCTGGCATCTGCAGAGAATGATAGCCTGGAAAAACTCTTCCAGAACATGGCCACATAGCTCAAAAGCTCCACAAAAAACTATGGATGCCAGCCATGAAAGCCTTCGACTCCACAATAAAAGTTCTTCTTTAGAGATCCTGGAAGGAAAAACTGTATCTTTTCCTAAATCTGAGGCCTTCTCACAATTTAGCAAAAGTTAAATATCCTCAAAACAAAAGTCAATTTTTATGATTTTAGATTTGATGAAGAGTATTCTTACTGCCATACTTCACCATCAAAACTAGATACAGAGTTCAAATAACGTGGGTAATTTCAAAGATCTAGACTGGCATGAGCAATGTGTTGACTTCTGAATTTTGCTGAACTCTTTCTGCAGCACCCTGAAGCAGTGGCTACGCACAAGCCATGTTCATTTGTACACCGGCATTTATGGTATGGGATCATGCCTGATGCCTTCCAGGGGTGTAGCTGGGGAGCGGGCAAAATGAGGGCAATGCCCTTCAAGTAAGAATACTCCCTCAATTGTACTTCAGTCCCCAAATTTCTATCATTGCTGAGGGTGAGATACTGAAAATTGCTCACAATTTACTTTGATGCCAGGTCACAAATTCAGTGCACACTAAATTAAAGTTGGTCAGAATCAGGCTCACCGCTCCTGCGATTGTGCAACTGTCTACAAATAATTTCTCTATCCAACTAGATCCTAGTTCTGCTTTTATGAGAACAGTTTGTTGCAGCAACCATAACAGACCTAACTTCACATTGGAATGACATACACAACTCAGCAGGAAAACGATAATAGACAAACAGAAATATACCAAGGACAGGAGGTAAGGAAAGGAGGAAGGGATATTAAAGTTTTGTTTTTCTGTCTAAAATGTCAGAACTATCAACCACTTAGCGACTACTCTTCAGCTGATGGTTAAGAGTCTTTTTACTTTGATCTGTCAAGCAAAAAGCCCCCCACATGATCTGTTGTGAGCAAGCCAAAGGGGATAATTTACATTGTCAAAACTGGGTCTGTAGTTGAAAGCAACTTGACATCACAGCCATTATCTAGAGGAAAGAATGCTAGGAGCATTTTCCCAACTGACAGATTACTGGTCCTATTGTTCACTGAAGTGATTTTTAAAAACTTATTTTTAAACAAACACCACTTAAGAGTTCCCTGTGCCAGTTTCAGAACAAGTTTGTATTCAGGCTTGAGCCAAAGATTTGCTACAAATCAATGCTGAACAATACAAGCATAATCACTGAGCAGTAAATATTTTGCTTTGCATGTATGTTTTTTTTAATTATAGTTTTTGTTTGTAGGTTTCAAATAGATTTACAGATCAATATCTTGTACAATGTAGAAAAATAGCAATTATGAGAAGGTAAGGGGATGAATGGGGATACCGGGATGTACTAATAAAGAATAGCAAAAATAATATTCATGTAATAATTTGGGACATGAGTATTTTTGAAGAATATCCTTCTATCCATCATTAATATGTAATTATTTGTCAAATATCAGCTGAGCAATTAATTGTTGTAAACATCTTTAGCACCTCATACAGTAATTGGTTACATCATCGGCTTAGATAGCAAGATTTTATAACATCTTTTTATTTATCTTCATATTCCTAGATTGTTTTCCCTGACATGTACATTGATAATCTGTCCATATTCCAAAATTCACCAACTCTAGATTTCCATTCTTCAAGATTGGGTATTGTACTTGTTTTCCAATGTTGAGCAAATTATATGGGCGGCAGAAATCATGTAAAGAATGACACTTGTTTGATTTGGGGACAATTTTGATTGTATTTTTCCTACTATATTTAAGAAAAATATTTCTGGGATGAGTGGAATATTTACTCTGAACACTGTAACCATTTCCTTATGTATTTTTTTGTCAAAACTCCTTAATAGATTTGCATTGCCACCAGCTATGATACATTGTGCCAATTTTGTCTTTACTTTTCCAACATTTAAACTTATAATGTTTATTCATTTTGGATAGTCAAGAAGGGGTTAAATACCATCTATGGAAAATCTTTAAAAAGTTTTCTTTTAAGATGTTACCTTTAGTAAATTTTTGAGTGATTTTCCATGTATGGTTTATGGGTAGGAAAATTTTGCCTTGTTCTAGGACCAGAGAATAGGGGAATTTCCTAGTAAGAAATACATCTGCCATCAAGCTCCCTAGAACTGCCAAATTGCCTGGATCAAATTCATAGCATGTTCTCTGTTCCATAAGCTCCCTTACTAAAAACTCCTCTACAGTCCGTGATTGAGGTTTACATAATTTTTCATGATGTGGACAAAGCTGGGATATCCTATTTTTCTTTCCCTTAGCTCTACAGTGTGTGAAGGGGAGACTCAACCCCTCCTCTGTTTTTGTCCCTAACCAGTCATGTGGAGGTAGTTCCCCCTACACTCCAGAATAACCTGTAGTCTTTTTTAAAAATTAGGTCTGAAAATGCAATGTTGAAATAATGTAGTCTGACACCCCTTTAACTGTCAGGATTCCATCCTATGGAATCCTGGGATTTGTAGTTTGTTGTGGCACCAGACCTCTTTGATAGAGAAGGCTAACTATCTCACAAAACTACAGATCCCAAAATTCCGTAACGTTTAGCCATGGTGGTTAAAGCAGTATCAAATTGCATTTTTTTTTCCTGCAATGCAGATTCAACCTAGGACTTAGGAGCAGCCAACTAAATTGACTAGTGGTTGGAGGCACTGAAGAAATACTTTCAGTTAATAATCAACTTATAAAATGTTTTGCTATGACAGAGACATGTTTATACAACGTGGAAGATTTTTTTGGGGGGGGAGGGATATTAAAAGAAGTCTGGAGGAAATAAGGGCATGTTACTTAGCTACAGTGGTCCCCCGGTTTACAAAATTAATTCGTTCCAGCACCCCTTTCTTAAACCGAAAAGTTCGTAAACCGGGGCCCCTTAAACCAGCCCCCGCACCATTTGAATTTCCTGCTGCTTTCTTTTCGTAAACCGGGTTTTTTTCTGTAAACCGGGGCTGTTTTTCTGGCCCCGGCTCTTTCGTAGACCGGGGTTTTCGTAGGCCAGGGTATTCGTAAACCGGGGGACCACTGTATGTATACTGGCCAAGGTAAAAACAGAACACACTGCCTGAAATATCTTCTCACTGCAAAAAGTGATCTTCCCTTCCCTTCCCTTAGTGTCACAGCCAACAACCTACAACTGTAAAGCAACACCGAAATACTATGGGCTCACATTAAAATTGACAAGCCCAATAGGGTAAAATGTCACATGAATCTAACTGCACGGTCAAATTCAAAGAGAGCACCTTCGAAAGATTGGCTTTTCCCATGTTTTTTCCCAACATTTAAATTAAATAAGTCAGCATTTCCCTGACCAGATAAAGCAGAAGAACTGAGTATGCACCTCCTGCCTGTCAACATCCATATTCCAGACAACAATTCCACCATCTGCTCCACAGGAGATAAGTTGTCGAGTGTGATGGGAATAGGAAAGGGACTGAACTTTATCACTGTGGAAGACAAAAACAAAAAACACAACTAGAAAAGGCCAGCAATCTGAACATGTCAACATATCTCCCTGTTAAGACAGTCACATGGAACAGGCTCATTTCTACAAGGATTGTCACAAGCAGAATCAAGCCAGTGACAAATTCTCTGGAAAAGTCTGGGAGAAATGCAGGAAACAGAGCTCTCCTCTGCACATCTCTCTCTGTATGTATGTGCCTGGTATTTCTTGGCAGTCTCCCAACCAAGGACTAACCAGGGCTGAGTCTGCTGAGCTTCCAAGATCAAATAGGATCTGGTGCCTTTAAATTATTTAGGCCTGCTCATTTCTGTATGAAGGAACACACTCTACGATGGTCTAGCATACTGAGACCCAACTTGTGAGTCCCCAGATAATTTTGTACTAAGGCAATATGGACTACACAGACTTATGAGCTGAGTGCCTGCCTTTCCACATTGCCAGATTAGAACTGACTGTAGTATTCTGCTGGGATACTCAATGACCACCTTTGTTGTTTGTTGTTGTGTACCTTCAAGTCACTTCCAACTTAATGTAACCTTATGGCGACCCTATCTCAGGGTTTGCTTGGCAAAATTTGTTCAGAGGGGGTTTGCCTTCCTTCCTCTGAGGCTGATAGAGTGTGACTTGCCCAAGATCAGTGGGGATTCAAACCCTGGTCTCCAGAGTATTAGTCCAACACTCAAACTACTACACCATACTGGCTCACAAAGCAAACCATACTGTAATTGTTTTCAACCTTTAGTTAGGTTTTGGATTTCAGCTCTCTGATTACTGGTCATGCCTGTTGGGGCTTCTTGGAGAAGCAGTCCCAAATTGTCAGGGAGGACTAAAGACTGACAACTGTTGTTTAGAGACAGACTACGGGGGTATCCACAAGGAAACTATAGCAATATGATACTGTTTTAATTACAATAGTTCCATCCTTGGGTCCAAATTTGGGAGAAAGAGGGGACAGAAAGTAAGTAAATAAATAAATCCCATGGAATCTTAGGATATGTAGTCTGATGGGATATTTAGAATTCACGAGTGTACCCACTTAAACTACAGCACTAGACCTCTCTGGCAGAGTACATCATAAAGGCATGGATCCTAGGATTCCATAGGATGTGGTATCAAAGTGCTATAATTATGTAGTATAGCTATGCCCTTATGGATAGTATAACTATAGGAGAAGCTTGAATCCAAATTTTACTCCCATTCATTAAAAGCATGTTTACCCTTGCAGTAAGATGCCTTGCCTAACCTTTAACAACATTTTTGAATTCCATTCATTTCAAAAATGTCTGCTGAGATACTGTTCTTAACAAGATGCTTCCTCTCAAATGAAACACAACACACATATTCTGTGATGGGAGTTAGAAGAAATTGCAAGGAGAAGAATTTGACAGAAACACTGTACTTATGTCCTTGTAGTTCAATGGCTGTTCCTTTTCTCCCTCCAATGTCCCACATAATAATTGAATGGTCAGAGCTGCCCGAAAATAAGACACGCTGAACAGGATCCCAGCAGAGGGCACTGATTCCACCTGGAAAATATTAGGGCAGAGAAGAAGGAAAGGGATGGGGGGCTTTAGTATCAAGACACAGGAGTTTACGTAAATTGAAAGATGGTCACCAAACACTTAAAGGGTCTAACTGCATTTCCTATAAAATATAAACATCCTGGGAACTGGACAGGCAGCATGTATTCTTTGTTCGAGGAAGATAATGCATAAGCTTGTACTAATCTATTGGGTCCAATGAAATGCCATTTAAAAAAATTCCTGATGACATGTTTGTCAAGGGAAGGACCAGGGATGAAAATGTATCCCCTCTTTCCTACCCTGAACAGCTGCTTCATCCTGAAGTTTATAAAGGGATTCAGAGATCTGACCTGGAAATCTTCCTGTGAATCATATCCTTTTCGATTAAAACTGAAATGGCACTCTGGACTTTTCAATAGATCTTAAAGTAGGTTTCGCAGGCCATGGTCCCATTGAATCAGCTAGTCACACAACAGACTACAGCATGAGTGCTTGGACAGTTCTGGCACTTGCCCAAAGTGGTATCCAGAGCCTCTGCTGCAGGGGCACTTTGCCATCAGAGAAGTATACAGAATGTTCCTTTCAGCATCCAGAATATTCCTTTTAGTAGAGACTACTGTGCTTCCCTGAAAATAAGACACTGTCTTATATTATATTAATTTTTGCTCCCAATGACACACTAGGTCTTATTTTCAGGGGATGTCTTATTTTTCCATGAAGAAGAATTCACATTTATTGTTGAACAACAACAACAACAACAACAACAAATGGGCATGCTTCCAAACAAAACTTTGCTAGGTCTTACTTTCAGGGGAGGCCTTATATTTAGCAATTCAGTAAAACCTCTACTAGGTCTTATTTTCTGGGTATGTCTTATTTTAGGGGAAACAGGGTAGCTCTATGTACAGATATCTGTTTCCTCACCATTGGAATTTAGGACTCCTCAGACTCCCTACACAGATAGGTGAAAGGCTATGGTGTAACTTTGCTGGATTGAACAGGATCAACTGTCCTTCCCTTGGAAAAATATTCCCTACCCAACCACCATTTTGAGAATATCTGAAAGGATTTTCACAGTACCCTGAGGTCCAAGGTACAACTTTTGCTTGGCACATATACCTTTTCATTTTTCCACATATTTTTCCAGATACATTGGTCATATACAAGAATTCCCAATGGCCCAAATTTGCTTGAAATCTTACCTGTATGGCCTCTAAATGTTGTTATCAGGTTGCTGTTTTCTTGTTCCAGTTTAAGAATAGTCACCTGCCCAGAATGGTCACCAATAAAAACGTGCCGTGTCTCCACATCAAATCTGGCAAGGAAGGGCTGAGGAAATCTTCACGACATTCCAGAATCCTGTCTAGATTGAAACCTGCTTGCACGTTACTGTCTTTTTTGAATGACTTTATGCAGCAACGAGTGAACATTCATCACTAATTTCAGGGCTGCTGGAAAGAGGTAGTATTGTACTTGGACAACATTTAGTCATGCTTCTACTACCTGATCCTTAATAATTCATATTCCTAAACAGGGACCTTTTCTAACCACATATCTATGCATTAAGGAAACAGATCATGTAATAGAAAACTGTGCAAGCCTCTCATCTGAGAGGAGAGGATCATATCCTGGTTATGAGCTTTCTTTTTCCTTTGCAAGCTCTTTTCTAGCTCTGTTTGTTATTGACAGCATTAGTATTATTCACCAAGATTCAACATCACCTATTTAGTCACAAATCCATAACTAAGTAATGTCTCTTGGCCTGAACCTCCAAACCTACCTTAACAGCCAGCAGCTGCATCGAGCGATGGAGGTCTGTTCAGCTAGTGGTTGGGCCACAGCAGGTTGTTTCCACCAACTCCTGCCAGGGGAGCAAGGCTACAGTGAGGAATTGCGCCGGGGAGTCCTGTTTTGATTGCTGCAACCTCATTCACTGGAAGGAGGGGGATGGGAAACATCATCTTCTTGCACCCTGATCACCAGCTGAACAGACCTCCATCATTTGATGTGGATGCTGGCTGTTAAAGGGGGGCATTTACACTCATGGCAATAGTGATACAATCATGAATACATATACTAAATACAGAGCAGTTACGGATCCGTAATTCTAGTTTATGAATCCTTAACTGCAATACAGGATGCCAGACACTAATTGCAATTGTATGCTCCTGTTCTATCCATGAAATATCTAGCAAACATCACAGCACTGACAACATCATCTTCATTTATAAAAAAAACCTCTTCATTTATAAATAGAGCACTGGTTATAAAATCCCATTTAAAAATAATGGGCAGAATCATGCTAGGTAGTCAAAAATGCAGAACTGCAAGTTATACATTTGCGACTGTTTCATTTTCATGATTTCATCATAACTCCTCATTTAAGGGACGCATACGGGCTTTGGAAATCTCCCAGTCCCCTATTACCAGCCAGAAACCACTGCAACTGACAGGGTTCTGTTCCTCTATTGCTCAGGAAACAATAGTTGACTGATCTTCTCACCCATCTTTCATGCAAGCAATCTCTACTGTGGGGATGGATTGTGAAAGGGACACTCTGTTTCTGCTTGTCACAATGGAGATTGTTCACACAAAGGGGTGGGAATGTTAGTGAGGATGCGAGGGACTGGGCTGGAATTCACTATGTAGCTACAAAACTATAATGGACCCTCAGTATCCACTGGAGTTTGGTTACAGGACCACTCTGCTAAGGATATCAAAATATGTGGCCGCTCAAGTTCCATTATATACAGTGGCGTAGTAAAATGGTGTTCTTTATATAAAATGGCAAAATCAAATGTTTCTTTTTGAAATAAAAAAAACCCAACATTTTCAAGCCATGGATGGTGGAATCCGTGGATGAAGAATCCGTGGATACAGAAGGCAAACCGTACTGTGGTTATCACGCAATGTAGCGAAGAGAGGATTTCAGCCATTATGTTCAGCATTTAACCTGTTTACCACCACGTTCTGAAACTAACTGTAAACTCTTTACAACACCCAGGGAATAAAGAAACCAGAGCAATGTTAATGTTATAAATACTATAAAGGATACTGCAGTCCACATGCCCCAGCGTTAATCCGGTAAGTCCCAAGGCGCTGCCCACTTTCTGAACAATGCCAAGTGAAGTGCTTGTCCTGACCTATGCTCAGGAGCCATTCCATTTCCAGGACAAATAGAACCATCATCACCCTGCTTTGATGAGCTGGGGGAAAAGGACATTAACAAAACATTAATATCTCACTCAAGGGTTTCTAATATCTCATGCCTTTAATCCCTCCTTCCTCTTCACATAAAAGACAGTTATGTTGCTTCTATACTATGGCTGTGCTGTTTTCATGTATTCCTTAAAATGCCAAAGTGACCTCAGTGGAGTCAGAGACTTATTAAGAATTTGCAGGATGAGGCCTGGCTCACCTTTGACCCAAATGGGAAGTAGAAGAATTGGATGGAATTTGGTGGCAAAAAGAATCAGCCAAGCAGTGGGCATGAGTTAGACTAAAATCTCCATTACTAGATAAAATCCGCATTAAGTATGAGGTGTTTGGGCACCAGGAAAACATAATCTAAAATGACAAGAAGCAACAAAGATAAAAAAAGGAATCAGTCTTGCTCTAAATGCCTAATACCTTAACTCTCTATCACACTGAAGAGAGAACAAAGGGCAAGAGTCAATCTCACGTGTCATCATCCCTTCCTGCTTTTGAAATATAGCTTTCTTTCTTTCTTTCTTTCTTTCTTTCTTTTGAGATCCATACAGTGGAGCTGGCTTTCCTATTCTCACTATGCATAGCTGGAAGAAACTGCATGGCTTCAGTTTTAACAATGCATTCATTTAATCATCTGATTCTTGCAGGCAGCATCCAATTAATGCATAAAAACTGTAACTAGCTTTTGTTCTGCCTATCATCTCATGTCACAGCAGAGCACTAATACTATTCATGCTGGCTTCTGATACAGAGAATCACTCTATTCTGTGATATCATGCTTTTGGATTTCCCAATCTCACACTTTGACCACGAACTGGAAATTTACAAGCCAGGAGCAAACAGTGGCTGTGGTAACACAGTGGAAAGCCAAACTTCTGATGCAGAAAAAAATGTGCCTAGGGAAGCTTTTCCTAACCAAGCTCCTTGGACTATAGTTCCCACTGTCCCTAGTCAGCACCAACCCTGGTAATGAGAATTATGGCAGCTGTAGTCTAGTGCACCCAGTGGAGCAAAGACTGGGAAAGGCTGCAGAACATCCTACTCAGGAACTCAAGGAAATCTAGAAGAAAAAGAAAAATAGCAATGGGGAGACATAGGAAAGGGGCTTTCGCTGAGGCAACTGGCTTTCATATTCTGCCCTTCAAGAGGCACAGTATATTTAAGGACCTCTCTGGAAACATGCAGAATGTGCCCTGGAGCACAGCTACTCAAAGTGGTGGTCTCTGCACTGGTGCCAGCTTGGAAGCCATCAATTGCTGATTCTTGGGGAGTTTCCGGGAAAGAAAGAAAGCACAAATATGGTGCTGGTCCCTGGCACATTAAAAAAAAACCAACACTTGTCAAGTCCCCAACATCAGAGAGCTTAGGAACCACTGTTGTAGTGGAAGAACATTCTTGATTAAAGACCTAAGTTTGATTGTTGGTCTCACCTCAAGGAGACCCACTGAATTCATGGAAATTTGCATACACACTGATTTACCAAGGTTCCACTGATACAGTCAGTCTACTCTAGCTGGGACTAAAAACTGAATTTAAGTCCAAAAGGCTTTACACAAACAAGAACCACAGATGTAACAAATTATCATTCAGATTATTCACTTTTTGTGAATATGACACCCCAATTTGCTTTTTAAAAAATATTCATAGAATTTCTAGAAATGCTCCCACTGCTATTTTTTTTTAAAAAAAATGTTTAATGAGTATTTCCCCAAGAGAAGAGATCCAAACCATTTGTCAGAAAGCTGGGCCTCCAGAAAGTGCTGCATTCAATAAAGTGATTGAGCAAATATTTCCCATTGGAAGCAATGGCACATCAAAGAAACAACACATTTATCTGCCCTACTCTAATAGGAATTCATTAGAACTTTTGTCAGAAATCCTTTCAAAGGATGTAACAAGGATGGTTTTTCATGCTTTTCAAGTTTGCCTGTTTTCCCCCAAAGTGGGCAAAGATATGTGACTCTTTTTTGTCTAATAAGCACAAATATGACACAATTTGTGCCAATAGGCACAAATATGGTTCTAGTTTTGGCACAATGGGGGGAAATGCTAGCCCTTCTGCATCAGATACCCTGAGAAGCAATGGTCTAGAGAAGTTAGTTCCTTCATTCGGCTTCTGACTCTAGGAGATTTGCTTGTCACTATAAATAAATTTCCAGACAAGATACTATATTTATTTTATAAATATAATTCAAGGCAAGTTAATAAGAAGCTGACAGTCTGGGAACTTTACAGTTCATTTAATATTTACTTAATATTCTCAAAGTGCACCCTTGTGAAAAGATAAAGTTCTCCTTTAAAAAGTGGTGTCGTTTATCATAATCCTTATCCCATCCCAGAGGATGAGAACAGAGAAAATTAATGTTTAGTGGTTTTGCTTTTTTTGGGTAGGGGCTGCAAAAACATCCTATAATAATCACCATGCCAAAAATAGTCTCAGAATTGCTAGAGGTTATAAAGAGCAGATCTAAAAATTAATATTCTGCTGGGTATTTAAATTCTGAAGGTCTTTATGGGTTTAAAAAATTAAAAATAATATCCAAATTAAAAAATAATCTACAAATATTGACTGCATTTCTTACCCTGGTAACTTTTAACTGGTGTCATCTTGTTGTAATCTTCTGATAAAATAAATTCCTGGAAAATAACCAAGTAGCCACTTTAGAATGTATGCCGTATCTAAAGATTAGTTTGCAATGCAACATTTCTTGTTAAAATCCAAGAATTTATCACTTTGTCCATTGTCCTGGATTTCAATCTCATCCTTTAAGATTGAGAGAGTGGCTTGTTCTGTTCATCAGCTCGTCGCCTGATCAGCAATGCCAAGGAACTGTATGTCTCGGTCAAGGAGGCTTGAAATCCCGAGTATTTCTACTATGCCTCTCTGCATTATAAAATTTCTGACTGCATAATCAGAAATTGATTATTTCTACAGCGTGAACCTGAATTCCTAGCTTTTCCAAGTAACTTCCACAATGGTGGCTTCTTCCTTGAATGGTTGGCTGGTAAGCATATACAGAATAGTTGGGCTTACTGTAAATGGGAAAACAGAATCCAATGAGCACATTTACAGTTAACCCCCACTCAGACCCAGCATATTTCCCCTCTTTTCCTCCCTAGTATGTCTCTGCACATTCAGAGACTGGTTTTCTCCCACCGATGGAGAGACAGGGCTCCTTTAGACTGTCCACTAGTTCTAGTAAACATTAGTTGCAAAAGGTAGATGACAGCCACAATACCAATACAGGTCAATATCCAACTTTGATCTACATTAAGATATGCTAACTGATCGGAGGGATTCCACCTAGCCCTTCTAAACCTACAGTGTCTCCTTTGTTATCCTTTTCAGCACATCCACTTCATATCTGTAGCTTCAGATATGCAAAGGCCTCTTTTCTCTACATTCAGACCTTTTCTCTGCTGCATAGCAGTTTGCGCTTTGAGAAACAGAACTTTGAAACATCGCTCATGTTCATAGCTTTTTGGAATCACAAGGTTCAAGATGGTCCCAGTCTTAAATCTTCTCTGTGCCCCAACTTTATTTAAATAAAAGAAGAAGAAAAGATATTGCTAATCAGTGTTCTGGAGTGTGTGTGTGTGTTTTAATATATGTTTTAACCTGGTTTTATTTTTTTCTGATTTTCAATTGTTTTTAAACTTTTGTACTTTGTGGATTTTTGACATTTTTTTAATTGTTGTAAACTGCTGTGAGTTTCAATCTGGGAAAAAGAATTTAGAATTTTATACCCAATGGCAATAAAACTTTCTCAAACTGTGAAAATATTTGTTTTTTGTAGGAAGGAAATTTGAAGTAAGTGAGTAATGCACGAACTTGAGTGTATGAAGATAGGATGTTTTGTAATGTATGTTTTTCTGTATTTTAACGCAAATAAAAATTAATTTTAAAAAATCAGTAATACATCCACTTTAAAAATTATTTTAAAAATTGAGCATAACATACACACAAACTGTTCAGGACTAGAAGAGAGTAAAGACCTTCAGTCTGTAAAACAATGCTTAAGGAGAAATCAAGTTCAACGCAGAGTGATTAAAATTGATTTTGTTGATTTTGGAGAGATGCCTTGTAAAAGTATCTGTAAGAATAAACTGACATATAAGATCCAAAACCACAAGATTTGTTCTGAAGCTCCAAAGAAGCAACCCAGGGTTCTTCAGCACATAGGAAGGAAAGGAATGGAGCAGGAGAAGAAAACAGGAAGGGGACACATTATTCTATTACTTTCCAGTACACTTTTAAAACTGTCACCTGGTTGGCTGATACTATATTAAGATACTAAGAAATTTTAATGGAACAATATTAGAATATGTTAGTTTGCTTCTCTTAAAGGGGTTAAAAAAGAAAAGGACAAAAGCCAGACCAGATGCAAGTGGAGAACATATTAAGACTATAAAATTAAGGAACCACCCACTGTTTAGACCAGAAGGGGAGGAAGTAACAAGAAATGCAATTGTGCAACACTGGTCAGAATTTCAAACTTAACCCCAGATAACTGACATCAGAAATCAGAGATGGGAGGAGGGACGGAAAAAGACAGGGATGTAATTCCAAACAAGTTGAGTTTCATGGAAAAACGACTCTTCTGATGAGATCCTTTTTTGCTCAGTGCAGTTCTCTGCACTCTACTAAATCCATAACTTCTTGTCTCCTGTCTGCAGTGAACAGCAAATATGTACAGTGTCAACATGTTATCTTTGTAATCTATTTTTAAAAAACATGTTGAGAATATCTGCAGTCACTCCCAAATTTATATCATCTCCAAATACACTGTGGTTACCACTGTGGTCCCTATCCGTGGCTGGAGATGAGAGGATTTGAAGGCCAACACACCTAGAGGAATCTAAAGATTGTCGGTTGAAGACAAAGAATTTGTTCTGTTCTGTTACCCATAAAACTGTATTTATATTATGCAGCTACCTCATTAATACCATTTTTACTAGTGTAATTACTACATCTATTAATGCCTATTTGTCTATACAACAGTGGAAATTTGTTGTGTTTTATATCATTTTGAATTAAATACACACATTGTTATTTTTTTTTTAGATTATTTTGCTATTACCTTATCTTGCATTTTGGGAAGTATAATTCTACTACCCTCTTCTCAGTGTTTTATTGCTACATTTTACATGTGAAATATCCATTTTATAGTAATTACTTCTATATATTTTTTTAAAAAATTCTTTGGAAGATGTCTCAAACTTTTATGAAAAGCAAGAATTTTGAGAGTAGCAGGTGACTAACATTCTGAAATCCCCTTTTCTTGTTGGAAGAAAATCAGAATGGAATGTAAGATATAATGAAACTGCAGGATAATAATGGAACAGCACTAGCACCAGAAGAAGACACTAATGAGATTTCCCATCTGATGGTAGAGAACATGCAGATTGCTAAAGCATCTGTATGCATCTTGTGTAATAAAATTAATATGTTTCCACCACTTAGTAATGTAGAGACAAACAAAATTTTCTGTCACTAATGCAGAGATAAACTTGATAACATGTTTAAAACAGCTGTCAAAGATGCAGTTATCTGAGATGCAGAACACAAATGACAAATCAAACAAATTTAGCTGGGATCCTGCATTAGGAGGTGTAACTCTATCATATGACTATGTTTCTGCATCTACATCTCCCATTGCTACCCATCACCCCAAAAACTCACCTTGTAAGTAGTGTAACCCCTGCCATAATCACACCTTGCTTGTTGGAGAACAAAATTCCAGCTTATGCAATGACCATAAAAGTGAGCCCTTGGAAGATCCCAAAGCTGGAAAAATGCCCCTGGTTCACCAGAACCAGGACTTTATCATGCCAGCCTGCTGTCCCACCACAATCGCACAAGTTTAAGGATGGAATCATACCAGTTTGCCATGATTTCTTATTCCACTGTCCCACTGAAAGCACTTTGATGCTGTTTTGTTGATCCACCTGTTTTCTGCACTGCCCAATGTCACTTTTCAAAAGGAAGAGAGGAGGGCAAAGAAACAATCCCAGATGCCAACCAACTCCCAAACCTGGCTGCTGTGTGAATGTGATTGTGCACACAGCCGCTGGCTTTGGGGCAGCAGGGGAGGGGGGCAACAAGCAATACCGACTGCTAACACCTCATGAATCTGGCTGTGCATACAGCAGCTGGCTTTGGAAAGTTGACAGCCACAATAGCTGTGAGGGAGAGGGAGATAAGAAGAGAATCATGGTCACTCACACTATGTGACTTCCTGAGAAGTGGAACTGGAGTGGAAGGAAACTACCACACAAAGGCAGTAAAAGGAGTAGCAGTGGGATTGAGAGCCTATTGATGGGTTTTGCTCATCAACAAAAAGGTGTACTACAGTAACAAATTGGAAGCAAGGAGGCAGCAGGATAGACATGATTTTCTATGATAAATACCTGCCAAAGACACTTTTATCCTGTTAAAATTCTGTTTTATGCTTGGGGTGATAAAATCCTTAGCCTGACTGGCATAGGAAGTCAAGTTTTTAGGAGGGGGACTTAATCAGCCTTACCAGGTGACATCAGAGATTGAACTTGGTACCTTCTGCATGCAAAGTGAGTTGCATGGAATTCTGCAAAGAAAATTTCATGTTTTCTCTACAACGTCCAGGTACTGACTCAACAGTGAGTCAGAACAGAGACAATGAGCACATCACATAATTATGCTGGAGCTGTAGAGAGTAAGCAATTACATCCAATACCTTTAGAGCTCCAGCACAAGAGTTTCTCTGTTGCAGTTCCCAGCCCTGCATTTTTAAAAAAGTCACTTAATACTTTAAATACATCAGCTGGGGGAAGGGTGCCTGCATGAACACTTCAGGGTTCTTTCTCTGTTCACAGAATCTGAACACCTGAACTATGGACACTGTACAAATATTGCTTTTTTAGAAGGGAGAGATGGGCTTGCCAATGAATGCTGCTCCCAAATTCCTCCTGACAGACTTGTGTGTAAACTGAGCTAAACCCTGTAACGGGGTGATTCTCAAACTCTGTTGTAGTGAATCTCATTCACTTGGGGGAGGGGACCCATGGCCTTCCAAGTGTGGGACTGTGAGTCCTATCAAGCCTACTCAACACAACCAAAAGTAAGAAATTATAGAAGTTGCAGCTCAACAATATCTGGAGAGGGTTATGCATTTCCATCCCTGACCCAGTAGACTTTCTCTAGTACCAGCTGCTACTGAATGGAAAAGTAACATTTGCTTGTGACTCCATGCATACTGCCCAGCAGCTTTTCTTTCCATTAATCTGGGGGTAGGAATTGTGCTGCCCTGTAGATGATGTTGGACTGCAACTTCCACTAGCCCTAGCCATGGTAGTCAGTAGTGAAGAATACTGGAAGCTGAAACTGAACAACATCTGGAAGGCTGCAGGATTCCTACCCCTGAATTTGTCTTTCAATTCTCACTTTAAAATAAAATCCTCAAAATACACATGGGAAAGATGTAAATCTTTGTCGAATGTACTTACTGAAATTGTACCATTGTCTAAACCGACAGACAGCCTTCTGGTTTCTGGGTTAATGCACATGCATGAACATGGAGCTGTAAAAAATGAAGATGTGGATAAATGTAATTTGTTTGTTTATAGTATTTCTGTATTGCCTCCCAGCCCACAAGGGCTCCTGAGGCAATGAACAAATAAAGATAAATTAAAACAATGCAAACATTTTAAAAAACATTATATATTCTTTAAAAACTCCAAAAAGCAGTCTAAAAACAATCCTAGAATCCAGTTTTCAAAAAGTTAAAACAGCACTTTTAAACACCAAAATATATACAGAACAGCACCATTTTGGATGCCCACTGGAAGCCTAAAAGAGATGGGGCCAGCCTAACTTCCGTGGGTAATAATAATAATAATAATAATAACAATTTATTTTTACCCCACCTCTCCCGCAGGATTGAGGTGGCTTACAACATCAAATAAAATACAATATAAAATACAACATACTTTAAAATACTTCTATTATTCCCCTCCCAACTATATTGTAATAAAATATCATTAAACAATTAAAATAATCAAATAGTTAAGCCAGTCAGAGAAAGGGGAGTGGACAATTTTGGGTATTCTCTGAATAGTCCATGTACATGGGGGGATCAGGGAAGGCCTGTCGGAAGATATCTGTCTTTACAGCTTTTTAAAAGCTGTCAAGGTTGGTAATGTTCTGGATCTCCTCAGACAGGCCATTCCATAGTTTGGGAGCAGCAGATGAGAAGGCCCTCTGGGTAACTCTAGTCAACCTGGTCTTTATTGGTTGTAAAAGGTTTTTCCCAGAGGACCTAAGTGTGTGGGCTGGGTTGTTAAAGAGGTGATCCCACAAATAGGTTGGACCCAAGCCATGTAGGGCTTTAAAGGTCATAACCAACACCTTGCAATGTGCCCGGAAACTAACAGGCAGCCAGTGAAGAGATTTTAAGATGGGGGTAATGTGGCCAACTCTAGCTGTCCCGGTGGCCAATCTGGCTATCATATTTTGAACTAGCTGAAGTTTCCGGACTAGGCACAAGGGTAGCCCCATGTAGAGTGCATTACAGAAACAAGTCATGAGGTTACCAGCATATGCACTACAGTTTGTAGGTCCCCCTGTTCCAGGACAGGACACAGCTGGCATATCAGCCGAAGCTGACAGCAAGCACTCCTGACTATCGCATTTACCTGGTCTGACATCTGAAGCGATGAGTCCAGGAGCACACCCAAACTGTGAGCACACTCCTAGCACAACAAGGGAAATATGATTTAATAGGCATCACTGAAACCTGGTGGGATGAGTCTCACGATTGGAATATAGAAATAAAGGGGTATAACTTTCTTAACAGAAACAGGCCAGACAGGAAAGGAGGAGGAATAGCATTATATGTCAGGGACATTTACACCAGTGAAGAGATCCATGACATCAATACTGGAAGCCAAGTGGAGAGCATCTGGATAAAAATTAAAGGGGAGGGAAGCAACAGGGATGTTACTGTGGGGAGTCTACTACAGACCCCCAAGTCAGACGGAGGAAATGGATGATGTTTTCTAGAATAGATGACCACACACTCAGAAAGGAGAGATGTAGTAGTGATGGGGGAATTCAACTATCCAGATATTTGCTGGAAGTCAAACTCTAGCAAATTCCTCAATTGCTTTGAAGACAGTTTCATTGTCCAAAAGGTGGAAGAGGCAACAAGGGGATCAGCTATTTTAGATCTGATGTTAACCAACAGGGATGACCTACTTAATGGGGTGCAAGTGGTTGGAAGGTTGGAATGTTAGGTGGGAGTTGACCATGTTCTCCTGGAGTTTGTTATACAGTGGAAAGGAGAAGCTAGGCAGACACGAATTCTAGACTTTAGGGGAGCTGATTTCAATAAAATTAGTGAAATACTGGAGGTGATCCCATGGGCAGGAATACTAAAAGAGAAGGGAGTTCAAAACGGATGAGGGTTTCTCAAAAAGGAGATACTGAAGGAACAATTTCAAACAGTTCCAATGAGGAAGAAAAATGGAAGGTGTCTCAAGAAGCCAGGATGGATGACTAAGGAACTTCCAACTGAGCATGTATAAGAAATGGAACATGTATAAGAAATGGAAAAATGGGGAAATCACCAAAGTGGAATTCAAACAAATAGCAAGCACTTGTAGGGGTAAAGTCAGAAAAGCTAAAGTTCAGAATGAATTCAGGCTTGCTAGAGAGGTTAAGAACAATATAAAGGGCTTTTTTGGGCATGTACGCAGCAAAAGAAAGAAGAAGGAAATGGTAGGGCCACTGCGTGCAGAAGATGGCAAAATGCTAACAGGGGACTGAGAAAAGGCAGAATTACTCAACACCTTCTTTGCTTCAATCTTCTCAGAAAAAGCAAAGGGTGCTCAACCTAAGGATAATGGAGCAGAGGACAGAATAGGGTAATTTCAGCACAGAATAAGTAAAGAGATAGTACAGGAATACCTGGTTAATCTAAATGAGTATACGTCTCCAGGAGCAGATGAACTACATCCAAGGGTACTAAAAGAACTGACAAATGTAATATCGGAACCATTGGCAATAATCTTTGAGAACTCCTGGAGAACAGGAGAAGTCTCAGCAGACTGGAGGAGGGCAAACGTCCCCATCTTCAAAAAGGGGAAAAAAGAGGATCCCAACAATTATCGCCCAGTTACTCTGACATCAATTCCAGGAAAGATACTACAGCAGATAATTAAACAGGGAGTCTGTGAACATCTAGAAGGGAATGCTATAATCACAAAAAGTCAACATGGGTTTCAGAGAAACAAGTGTTGCCAGACAAATCTGATTTCTTTTTGTGATAAAATTACCAGCTTGGTAAATGAAGGGAATGCTGTGGATATAGTATATCTTGATTTCAGTAAGGCCTTGGCCAAGGTTCCCCATGGCATTCTTGCAAACAAGCTTGTAGAATGTGGACTAGACAAGGCAACTGTTAGGTGGATTTGTAATTGGTTGACCGGCCGAACCCAAAGGGTGCTCAGCAATAGTTCATTTTCATCCTGGAGAGAAGTGACAAGTGGGGTCCCACAGGGATCTGTCCTTGGCCCAGTGCTATTCAACATCTTTATCAATGATTTGGATAACAGAATTGGGAGCATACTTATCAAATTTGCAGATGACACTAAACTAGGAGGAGTGGCTAATACCCCAGAGGACAGGATCAAAATTCAATATGATCTGAATAGACTAGAAAGCTGGGCCAAAGCTAACAAAATGAAATTCAGCACGGAAAAATGAAATGCACAGACATAGGATGGGAGACATTTGGCTGAATGAAACTACGTGTGAAAGAGATATAGAAGTCCAAGTAGACCATAAGTTGAACATGAGTCAACAGTGCGATGCGGCAGCTAAAAAGGCCAATGCAATTTTAGGCTGCATCAATAGAAGTATTGTATCTAGATCCAGGGAAGTAATAGTGCCACTCTACTCTGCTTTGGTCAGGCCCCACCAGTTCTGGGCACCATAATTCAAAAAGGATGTGGAGAAACTGGAGTGTGTCCAAAGGAGGGCAACTAAGATGGTGAAGGGTCTGGAAGCCATGCCTTATGAGGAGCGACTTAGAGAGCTGGGAATGTTTAGCCTGGAGAAGAGAAGGTTAAGAGGCGATATGATAGTCCTCTTTAAGTATTTGAAGGGGTGTCATATTGAATAGGGGAGCAAGCTTGTTTTCTGCTGCTCCAGAGACCGTGGAACAATGGATGCAAATTGCAGGAAAGGAGATTCCACCTCAACATTAGGAGGAACTTCCTGACAGTAAGGGCTGTTCAACAGGTGGAGGAGGGTGGTGGAGTCTCCTTCTTTACAGATCTTTAAGCAGAGGCTGGATGGCCACCTGTCGGGGATGCTTTGATTTGGAGTTCCTGCATGGCAGGGGGTTGGACTGGATGGCCCTTGTGGTCTCTTCCAACTCTATGATTCTATGATTCATGGAACCAAATTCCAGCAGATACCAAGGGTCTCCTGTAGTTGTCTGTCTGCTAGAACTGCATCCTGCCAACAGGTTTGACATATTCACTGAAATAATACTAAAGAATGTTAAATAATGTGTACTGTTACTGTTTGGTAGCTCAGCTGTGGCTCCTATAAAAGCTGGATAAAATATACTGTACACTGATATTTAGTTAGAATTGTCCACTCCCACCTTGGCTGGTTTTCTTTTTTGAAAAAGAAAAGAATAGCTTAATGTGCTCACCTATCTTTAAGCCTGGAAACTTTAACCTCATTACAGTGTGGCAGTTTTGAAGCCTTTGTTAATTCTCAGAAGCTAATTTCCAACCCTGAAACTAAAGGTACCATGTTGACAGGACATCTACTTACATTTTGAGCCCAGCAACACTCAAGTCATTACAACACTACTGGCTCTTGATATAGTTTGAGGTTATGGTTTTGAAGTGTTATTGCAATGAAACAACAGAAAATATTAATGGTAGTCTTTCTTTACAACAACAGGTGCACAGTTCCTGAGTTCATACAGTTCCTGAAAAGCCAGCTGTACTGATGCTTTATTGTTATGCAAATGTTAAGCTGATTGATATTTTTTTAAAAAAACCTAAAATGTTTTGCAGTCTACTCACAGACCTAGCTGGCTATCACCAGAATAAACTCATCATGTTTTAGAAACACTGAAGAAAAGTTTAGCATCATGAGAACAAAGCCTCTCATTTCCTGCTGTGGCTATAAGATGGAGTCATTTTTTATTATGATTATTAACTTTATTTATGTACTACTCTCCTGGGGGAAAACGGGACTCAAAGTAAAAATAAATTACAACAAATATACCGGTAATATTGCTTAATGTTACTAAAAGTTAATATTATAATGCAACTAAGATATCAATAACATTAAAAGCAATTTAAAAGTACAATTACAAATAATAAAAGGTTGTTTATTAACAGTTCAAATTAAAAACAGTACCACACTCTACTCTTAACACTTTCTTTAAAAGCATTTTGTTTTTAAGACAGGAAAGGAAAGATAGGAAGGGAAGATCACACGTTCTGAAGCTCCAAAGACCAGAAGCAGCTGTCAGGGCAAAGTGACCACAGGAAGGTGAATGCAGCTAATAGGAGAGCAAAAAGTATCAACTATTTTTAATGTCTCACACTGTAAGTCAGAGGAATTCCAGTCTATGCCTTCCTGAACAGAAAAAGAAGAACAGTCAGAATTTGTAGACCAAAATAAAAAGAGTGTACCCTTGCTTCCCTATCAGCAATTGCACTGTTGAAGCAAAATAGTATTAAAGAGTATAATGTGTCTGGAATCTTAGTTGCAAGATTTCTGGGCTTCCAAATAACTATTATAAATAATTTACCTTATCTACTGTTTCTCTTGCAAATGTCTGTACTACCAAAACAGGGCATGGGAGATTTGCTGGGAGAGCCATTAAAAGCAGTGTTAGAACCAGTTAATTCTAGTACCTGTTGTTCAGAGAGACATACGTTTCCTATGTGGCTTTGCTGTTAAGAACATTGGTTAGAAGTGGAACAGATCAATTATGAATCTGTACACAGTATTGTAAGCAGTATAGTATTGTATTGTACTGGATAGGTCCAAGGTCCAGTATTGTATTGTAAACACTGACTGAAAAAACAGCTTATCAGTCAGTGTTATGATTGAGCAAGTATTATGTCACAAAAACATGATAGTGTTCAGAAACTGCTACAAGAGAGTGTTGGAAAAGATATCTCCAATGTCATTGTTTCAACCACTAGCTGCATCTATAGAAAGTACATTCTTTGTGAGCAAAAAGAATGTCCAGTGATTCAGTTTACAATGTCATCTAGAAGCAAATGATTTCAGTGAAATATAATGGTATTAAACTGAACCAACACTAAATCTCTAGAAGCGATTGTCACAAGCTACAAGGAAGCAGTTAAACTTTTCAAATTCCTTGAGAGTGACACTCTCAGTTTTTGGCACCGAAACAGATGCAACCATCAGTACCAAAGTCATGGGATTTCTGCAAAAGACCATTCATCCAAGGTCTGTATTTCTGGCACCTTTCATGAAAAAAGAGTAAAACTGATACAAACCAGAAAATATTATTCTGCAGTCATTCTCTCTGGATATTTCCCAAGCTGAAGTTTCAGAAAATATTTTTGGCATCACCAGTGAAAATGTGCCCACCAAAGCCTCTTTTATGGTGGCTCATGCCCCTACCTTTTTGCCCTCCCCTCATTTTTGTCTCTGCCCTCTGAAAAAACTTGGCAAGAAAATGTGTGATAGATTCACCTTAGGGTTGCCATAAGTTGGAAATGATTTAAATGCAAACAACACATGCACACACACAAACACAATTAAAACTGTCTTTCTGCACCCCTGACTTTCAGCCTATTTATGGAGTACAGTCTCAGCTTGGAGAATTATACATCATGCTGATAGAAGTGGGGAATGTTGTCTGGGAAACTGAATATAATCCTTTTTAGAATTATGTTTGCTATTGTGAGTTCTAATAGTCAATAGTGGTAAAGGGACAGGATTTTTAGGCCCTTGTTTCCATTTGTGAAATCTCGGTGTTGACACCTGGAACCATATTATGTTATCATTGGCTCCATCTCCACTGTAGAAATAACCCAGTTTGACACTACTACAACATCTGTGGTTCCATGCTATGGAATTTTGGGATTGGCAATTTCTTGTACCAGAGCTCTCTGACAAGGAAGGCTACAAATTTCACAAAATTATACTTCCCAGTATTGCACAGCACTGAGCCTTGACAGTTAAAATGGTGTCAAACTGGATTATTTTTGCAGTATGGATGCAGCCATTGTTCAAGAATTACTTTGTGAAGACACAAGTTATAAACAGAAGTTTTATTTGAAGAATGAATACTACACTGAGACTTCTCCGTGACTCTTTGACCACTTTAACTGTGTGTAATGCCAACTGATTAAAATTGCCAGGCTGTCTGGAAAGCAATACTGGATGCATGAGGTAGGCCTGTAAAAGGAAGGCTCCTTGTGAGATTCCAGGGCTTTTGCTAGATTTCAAATCTTCCAGAAACATTAAAAAAATGTTATGCAAATCTTGCAATGGAAGGCTAGCCATTGTGTGATGTAAACTTTACTTTGCTGCTGTGTCAGACAGACAGTGGTGCTACACCAGCCATGATCCCAGTAAATGGATGCCCAGCATTTGTTATGTAAAGCTGGATAGCTGCAAATACAGTTGGCCCTCTTTATCCATGGATTACTTATACACAGATTCAAGCATCCATGGATTGTTAATATTATATATATATATATTCCCAAAAGCTAACCTTGATTTTGCCATTTTACATAAGGGACACTATCTTTACTATGCCATTGTATTTAAAGGGAACTGAGCAGCAATGGATTTGGTATCCAAGGGATGGAGGGAGGGTTCCTGAAACAAACCCCAGTGGATACCAAAGGCCCACTGTAGACTAAATTATTAGATCTCAGTCTGGGGCGAGTGCAGTTTCTGCCGGCTCTTAAATTCAGAATATGGGGCATACTATATCACCCTGATGTGGAACAACACTTTAGAAAATCAAATACAGCATGTCCCATAGAAAAGCAGTCATTTGGGCACTCTGAATCCAATTCACCTATTCATAAGTTGAATTCTCAGTAGATCCTAATACATCTGGAGTGGGTACCTTCAATCTGTCTGGGGGCCAGTTTCACACACCCCAGGACTCACCACAGGGTGCGCCCCTACAGCCACTGCTCACAGATGAAAATTCAGCAGCAAGAGATGCCACAGAAAACCCCATTTAAAGGAAGTATTTGAACAGCTTTTTCTGCTGTCCTACCAAATTTAAATATTTGTTTTAAATGAGGTTTTCCTATGCTGCTCAGGAAATCTGGCAGCAAGATTTGCCACTGAATTTCAGTGTTGCTGGTTTTGGGAGTTGCAAAGCTAAGCTTAGGAGTGAGATGCATCTCATGGATTACAGTACAGTATATAATAACTGGCTTGAGTGTAAATTCAATTTTATGCTACAATGTTGCAGCCATCTTGTTGGCACATAACTCACAAATATTATTCCTTAATACCAGTTGTAATATTGTTGTTTTTCCATGCACTAATAGAAACCAATTGTTGTTGCTACTGTGTGCTTTCAAGTTGTTTCTGACTTATGGTGACCCTAAGGTGAATCTGTCATGGGATTTTCTTGGCATGTTTTTTCAGAGGGAAGTTTCAATTGCCATCTTCTAAGGTTGTGAGTGTGTGACTTGTCCAAGGTCACTCAGTGGGTTTACATGGCTGAGCAAGGATTCAAACCCTGATCTCCAGTGTCAAACCATGACACCCCACAGTGTTTTAGAGGATTTCTGAAAAGAGTTTCTCTGAAGCTGAACTTCAGTTTGACAAACAAAACATAATTTTTTCTTTTTTCTCCCTATCAATACATTCCTCCATATATTTGAGAATTTCAGATGTAGCACATTTTTTAATATAGCAATGTGTAGGAGCTGATTCAAATTCACCAGCACTAATGGATGATCCATGTCTCCAATCCTGCAAAACCATCTTCTCCTAACAAAACAGTGGCAAAAACTGAAAAGAAAAGAAAGCAGTCTGCTGGGAAATCATGCTAAGTACTGCAGATACTTACATGGCATTGCATGGTATATGCTTGGCCAGTACTGACCGCTGTCTCTCTTCAGCCACACACGGACAGTTCTGTAAAAGAGTGGAAGGGGAAAGCAACTTAAACATTTCCACTTTAATGTTCTTTTTAAAAAAGATGAACACAACAATTTGTAAGCCATTCTGATAGCCTTTTGGCTAAAGTGCGGGGTATAAATAATAATAATAGTAATTATTATTATTATTATTATTATTATTATAGTCACAAGTATAAAGATATGGCCCCCAAAGGGCTCAAATTCATTCCACTGAATCCTTCCATTAAAGTACTTTGAGCATAAATGGCTGTCTAATATCAGCGTAGCAGCAAATCTGCCCTTGGCTGCATCTACAGTGCAGAATTAATGCAGTTTGGCATTGCATTAACTGTCATGGTGCCATCCTATGGAATCCTGGAATTTGTAGTTTGTTGTGGCACCAGAGCTCTCTGACAGAAAAGGTTAAATATCTCACAAAACTACAAACCCCGATATTCCATAGCATCGAGCCATGGCAGGCAGTTAAAATGGTGCTAAATGCATTAAGTCTGCAGTGTAGATGCAGCCCTAAACATAGGTACAGTATATGACAGCAGTCTTACCTTGCTATTAATTCCTTGATGCCTGTTCCCTTTTTTTGAACCAGTGCTGTTGGCCTTGCATTAATTTTCAATTACTTAAGTCTACTACAGGGCAAAGGAATCCCTGGCCTGTAGCAGAAATTGTTGTTGTTGTTGTTACTGCTGTGTGCCTTCAAGTCATCTCCAACTTAAGGCAAACCTATCATGGAGTTTTCTTGGCAAGTTTCTTCAGAGGGGGTTTGCCATTGCCATCGTCTGAGGATGAGAGAGTGTGATTTGCCCAGTGGGTTTCCATGACTGAGCCAGGATATGAACTCTGGTCTCCAGAGTCCTAGTCCAGCGCTCAAACCGTTACACCACGCTGGCTCTCCATAGACAGAAATAGTTGAACTGACATATTCTGTAATCATTAACACACAATGTCTTCCTCAAATCCAAGGCTTTACATAGAAAGGTTATCAGAATTTGTGTAAATATTGTAAGATATGATAACAGCTCAGTGGTATATATTAGATTTTCTTTTAAAAGGGGGATTGAAAACATACTGATTTTAGGAGATGTATGCACTGGCCATACTGGCTGGGGAATTTTGGGAGCTGCAGATGCTCAAAGTAATTTTCCAAGTGCTGTGCAGGATTTAACGTGCCATCCATACATCCTTTTCTTCCAGAACAAAATGAAGGGAGGAGTCTTGTGATACCTTTAAGCTTAACCAGTTTATTTAAGCACAAACTTTTGGGGACTCCAGCTTACCTCTTCAGACAGCCTTTGCATCTGAAACTTTATGATGAAATAAGTTTTTTACGCTTCCAATAAATGTACTGGTTTTCCAGAATATTCTTAATGTCTACATCTACTGTAATCTAATCTGTAAATCTGATTTATATTTAGTAAATAAAAGCTAAACAAAGGGTATATTTATTTTGACAAATTTTACAAGCATTAAATATAAATGCAATATAAAATGTTCTTTTCTGTTACAGCCAAGAGTAAGCAGGAGGTATGGCAGTAAGAGAGCTCCACACTAGAGGAATTACAAATGCTTGAGGCAGATAATGAATACAGAGTACATTACTTTAGTTCTAGTTCAGTGGAATTCCACTAAGAAATAAGCTGCATTTGGCGCTAAGCATTCCTTTCTTTACCTACCACTTTGGATTAAATGAAAAGCGACTTCTGCTAGATTCTGTGCAAGGAAGGCAAACAAGAAGAGTACGGGCCGGAAAAACCAGTTTCAGGGAAAGGTATTAGGTTCAGGGAGAAATGCTGTCATTGCAGGCAGTAGATAGGCTCAGGCAGAATGAAGCGCACAAACACATTTTTTTTATTTTTTATTTTTTTTATTTTTTTGCTTTTAGCTGTTATAAGACTTGGCTTGGAATGAGGAAGCCAAGAATCTGAAAACCTATCTGTCACCTGATAAGCCACCCCTGCAGCATGACTACCAAGGAGTAACCAATAACTAGGATGGAATCCACATGGACACACAGCCACTGTGTAGTTCCTCTGCCACCTCAGGGTGCCCTCAGACTCCCTGAACCATGCCAGGCCTCTGTTTTCTTCCAACCCCAAATTCCCTTATAG
The DNA here is from genome assembly GCA_034509955.1 of Urosaurus nigricauda. Lineage (NCBI taxonomy): Eukaryota > Metazoa > Chordata > Lepidosauria > Squamata > Phrynosomatidae > Urosaurus > Urosaurus nigricauda. The sequence continues at coordinate 225,289,402 of JAOEGL010000001.1, forward strand.
AGCTTCAAAGCTCCTGGTTCCTGCCAAACTGGATCTTGCCGCATGCTACATCATACAAAGATAATATTATAGAAACAAAACAAAAATGTGCAAGATGAATCAGAAGCCAGGTGAGCCTTGTGTGGATGCTTATAACCACCCCCTTAGCTGGACCAGAGGCAAACCTACTACCCTGAGGCTGAATGCCAGCACAGGATATCTCCCCTGTGTGCTGACTGACTAATTCTCTTACGGGCTATGAAAACTGCATGGACGTCTTGGAAAACCTAGTACTGGGGTGTGGGGTGTGTGGCAGCAAAAGGGCCACTCTGGATAGGTCCACGGTCCAGCATGCTAGAGAAAGTACACCTCCAAAAATATCCCTTAAAAATTCATTAATCAGTCCTGTCTAAGTGTACCCAAGGATGAACCAAGGCCATTATGAAAGGCCATGCATTATCCAAGGCCATGATGCAAAAGAGGATCATAATTTCATGCAAGATACTTATTCTCTTTCTTTGTTTCTCTGTTTGGCACATAGGCACACATGTATACACATTTTTTTGTCTTCAGTTTTGTGGGGACTGACATATTAAGCACTTTCGATTTGTGGGGCCTGCATAGTTCAGTTGTAATGGAACTATTCACCCAGTTCCATCTGTCCCTGTCCATGGTAAAAGAAATCTCTCCAAATGACTCTGATACACAGGTGTCCCCCACTTATTTGACAGGTTAGGGACCAGAACACAGTTAAAACACAGAAGTGGTTGAAATGTGGAATTCAGATGTTTTTAAGCTTGTAAATGCATTTTGACTGCTGAAAAATATAAATAATGCACTATATATCACTTGGGCAGGCATCCAAAACCACGTGGCAGATTGTGGAAACATGACAAAATAGGTCAAAAGAGAGAATCATGCGTCAAACGTATGTGTTTTGGTTATAACTCAAAAGGGTCAAAAGAGCAGATTGCTGAAAAGTGGACCATTAAAAAGCAGGGGGGGGGATGCCTACAGATTTCACACATCAAAGGGAGGAGTCGTATGTTCTTGTTTGCCATTTAATATTTTTTACTTCTAGTAACAACATCAAGACCATATGGCTGAGAGAATAAGTCAATCAAGGCAAAACAAGGCCTTTGTTTAATGTTCACACGATAGGAAAGCACCACTGGACAAAACCCAACAATGCAGTGTTCAGACTGCTCTCTATCAGCAAATTCATTTAGCTTTTAGGGACCTACTTCTAAACTAAGGACCTGAACAGACAGGCCACAATAAAACTGCTTTGGGTCACTTTGGAAGTATGCTGTTTAAATGACATATCTTAAGAGGCCAGAAGCTGCGCCAAAGCTGCACTCTAGTCCTTAGGACTGGAGTGTGGCTTTGGCATGGCTTTCAGACTCTTAGGACGCATGCATCATTTCAACAGCATACCTCCAAAGTGACCTGAAGCAGCTTTATTTTGGCCTGTCTGTTCAGGCCCTAACTCTCCATTTTGAGTCTAACTTTCCCCCTCTACAAACCTGGTGCTAGATTAGAAGGGTTCCTGGGCAAAGTGACCTCCAGCCATGCCCTCCCTGCTAGCTTGAGAGGTGGTAGGAGAATGATGCACAGCAGCATCGAAAGCAATACAATCACTCCAACTGCCCCTCAACTGAGCTCTGTTAAATGGAACATGGAGTAAGGTTCTCATGCATGCCACTGCCATTTCAATATTCCCAATGCCTGTGGGCCCCAGCTTACTGAGTACACTTCCCAATAATATTGCCGGTCCATTAAAAATCAAAAGGGTGTAACTTGTAGCTCCCCAAGGATGTGCAGCCCCTGACATGCGACCCATTGGCCTTTGCTATTGCTAACAGATCCTGTCCCTCTATAAAAGTGGTCCCCAAACTGCGCTCTTTAAGGGATTTTGGACTTCAGACCCCAGAATCCAAGACTATTGGCCAACATGGCTGAGGCTTCTGGGAGGACACAGTTTGGGGACCAATGCTCTATAACAAGAGGTGAAGCAGGCTTATCACCTTAGTATTGCATAACGGGATAGATTTATATCAATTTTTTGTTTCATTTGAGATATTAATCTAGCTATATTACAGGGAGTGTGTCTCTGAACAGAATTTTGGCATGACATAAAAGGACAGGGGGAACCGAGCCTGTTTCTTAGAGGAAGCACAACATCATGTGCTGTCATGCCCATGGAAGAAAAATGGATCTCACAGCTAGATCCACCCAAGATGATCACAAGAGCTGCCTGCAAGCCCTATAGTATAATCTAGAATCCAAGCAACACTGCATTAGACACCACCAGGTTGAACAGACTCATGATTGGATCAAGTGCTCACTGCGCTTTCACAGTGCTAGGAAAGCTATATGCCATATTTAATGTCCCTGAAATGCAGTCATGGAAACAACTGTAGGAGTTTATGGCACAACAGGTAGTCTAAGGAGGGACAAGATGTCTGAACACTGGAATTTTCCTTCAAATTAACATTGTTCTGCTGGGGACTGTGAATTTGTTTGCTATGTATTTCTTGTTCTTCAAAGAGGTTCTATGCTGCCCTAATAAATGCTCAGATCAAGGCATTAAAGGTTTTCTTTTAAAGATAAAACAAAATTATACAGAAATAGGAAAAGTTGGTTCCATTACGAGTGGAGAGTGGAAGATTTTTAAGCAAAAGGTTATGAACATATCAATGGGAATATGTATCCCTAGATGGAATTGCGCTACTGACAGAGTACATGAAAAAGCCAGTGCAGCTTTGAAAGCTTACAACAAGTACATTGTGCATGTACACCTAACAGAACTGGCCCAGTAAAGATATCACCGTTTTGTGGATTTTGAACATTAGAAACCCAATGGTTATCAATGAGCTAAAATGTCTCTTCGCAGAGAAATTGATTCATCAAAGACTAACAGAGTTGAACTTCCAGAAATCAGAAATGCTAACAGAGATTTTGTTTCTTTTTAATTTATGACTAGTACAGATATCAAAACACTGTTTTCTTTTGTACTGTATTATATTTCATCTCATTGTCAGTTACATTATCTCTTTCCTTTCCAGGCAGGAAATGACAGAAACCAAATGAAAACTTAGTGTAGAGTTGCTGATTCAGGAAGGCATTTTTTCCTGCTTATATCCTCCACCTTTTATTTTCACTTATGATTCCTAATACAACATGATAATACATGTAATACAAGAAAACTCTGATGGTTTCCAGTCCAACACCACCTGTGGAAATGTATTATTCCTACTCTCTGGAATAATTTGAAGTTCTCCCCTCATCCCATTGCAATTAGCATACGTCACTTGAATAAAAAAATTCCCTGCAATAGGTATATACCAGACTGCCACAAACCATCCCAAGAAACAGGCAGTTGCTAATACACTTTAAATACCTCTCTAAGACTCAATCTGCACTGCAGAAATAATGGAGTTTGACACTACTTAAACTGCCATGGCTCCATGCTGTGGAATTCTGGGATTTATAGTTTGGTGAGATATTCAGCCTTCTCTGTCAGAAAGCTCTGGTGCCAAAACAAACTACGAATTCCTGGATTCCACAGGATAGAGCCATGACAGTTAAAGCACTGTCAAACTATATTAATTCTGCAGTGTGGCACCAGCCTCAGTTATAGAAGTCAGTATTCACAACTGAGAACATATATTAAAAATTTAATCAAAGAGCAGTAATCTCTCCTGGCAGATGTTAGATAGCTTGAAATAAGCACAACTGACCCCAAATATTTCAGTTGGGTGGCATACCAACTCCATCCTTCCTCAACTTGTACATCTTTTCTTTCCACTGTGATGAAATTCAGACATTTCCCCACCTTTCCCTCTTCACCTAGTGTTATATATTCTTAAAGAATATACAGTACAGGCCATCTTCCTATGCAGGAGGATTAGCACAATAAATTCATGAATTAATAAGACAGAACTTTTAATAGACAGCATTTCCTACATCCCTCTATGAGGAATAACCACTACAGAAAGTCAGCAAACCTAAATCTCTGACAGTCATCACAACCATTTGGACAGATCTGTCCAACTCAAGGGCTAATGTTTTATTCACTGAAGCTAGGTTACTGGTAAATGGAAACTTGGAAATGACACCACCAGGCACATCATTAAGTCTGAAAGCCTATTTTGCTCACAATACCTAGCAAGAAATTGTGATGTACCATAAATATTTGATCCTTCCTGCAACTTGTTTTGTTACAGCAGCTGTGAGTCCCCTAATGCGCCACAGCAATGTAATCTATCAGCAAGCTACCTGTTTGTTCCTTAAAATTGCATCATCATCATCATCATCATCATCACCACTTAATTACTGTACTAATTTAATTCTGTTTTAATATGCTATTTTGTATGTAATGGCACTTTTTTAATGTTGTAAGCTGCCCTGAGTCCCAGTCCTGGGAGAAGGGCAGGATAATAATAATAATAGTAACAAAATTTTCTGGGCAGCAAACCAACATACAGCATTCAATAGGGCTAGGTACTATCCTTGCAGTGCAAAGCACCAATCTGTAATCAGTTATAAGTCTGCACCTTTATTGCTCCATCTAGTTTACTCTTATTATAGTATGAAAGCCAGAGTGGTGTAGTGGTTTGAGTGTTGGACTACGACTTTCTGGAGACCAGGGTTTGATTCCCCACTTGGCTATGAAACCCATTGGGTAACCTTGAGCAAGTCATATGCTTTCAGCCTCAGGGAAAGGCAACAGATGCATGATGCAAGTCCTCTTCCCCTTCTATGACACTCACCAAACCTTGAAAAAATAATTTTTGAACTACAATTTTCCATTTTTTATATCACATGAGCATGCACCCTACCACTTCCAACTTTAAACTTTTATACCCATTTCTCAGCAGATTATTCATTTCTTCTGCGCACTTAGTGAAGTCAAAGAAACTTGATATATAAGTTGCAGCATAAACCTTCATTTGAACTTCAAGCAACTTAAGTCATGCACTCAATGGAAGTGAGAAGGGAAGAAAAATGCAAAGCAGAATGGAATGTAGCTGCATGTGCACAACCTAACAGCACATACACACACCTATTGCTGAGTGGCTGAAAAGAAAGAGATTGTGGGTGGAAATGGTCATAAAGCCAACACTATGTAAGAAGCAAGAGGTGTGGTAAGCACTTCAGAATTTCAAAAGGCCTATGGCTGGCTGTTACTGGGGCGAAGATAAGGGAGGGAAAGTGCATCCCACTTATTGCACCAAGACCCATGCCAGCAGCTCCTGAAACCTCTGATAGTTTCTCCAAACTCAACAAAATTACCACAAAAAATAAAATAAAAATAAAATCAGGAAAAATTGCTGGAACATCACTCCAAAATGAGGTAGTTTATGAACCCTCCATGCTAGTTTTCTGCTTGAAAACCAACTTAAAATGATGGCTGGATATGATGTGATGTCATTCCCAGTATACCCAGATACACCAGTTCAACCTGAAGGAGGTTGTAGGGATGAAAACTGCCCTCTCCATTGTGTGGCCAACCTATAAGGTCTAAGAGTGACTTTTAGGAACTATTTAACCACTGGTGAAATTTACAGATAAAAAGCCAAATTTATGCTTTAATGTTAGTATTATTTAATTAGTTTTTAAAACTTTTGCACTTAATGTTTTAGCCTTTTCTTTTTAAACGATTGTAAGTTGCCTTGAATCCCATTTTGGGAGAAAAGTGGGATATAAATCCAATAAATAAATATGTGGGTGAGTAGATCCTCAAGAACATCTAGCTTGCCTTCTGTATTCAAAATCTCACCGCCACTGGGAGGTCACATGAGCTGAGGTATCAGAAACTATGCTAACTCCTGATGGTCAACCCAGTTCCCACTTAAGGCTGTTCTGTGCAACTTTATAGATAAGGAGAGAATCTCCACATATTTTAAACACAATCCTTTTATGAAAGCCGAAGAAGAACAGGGTGGTGGTGCTGTTGTTTGGTCCTGGTACCACAGTATGGTTGGAGTAAAAAGAATATGAGAATATGAATTATGTGTAATTTTAATTACTCTCTTGGGCTTTTCAACAATGTTTACTGAGCCCTTTGTAGATTCCTTAAACAGCAAATGAAGTACAGATTGACTCCAAGCAGTGGAATGATTTAACAAGCCAAGGTTTTATGTAATCCAGGGCCAGACAAGAAAATATTTAAAAGGTAAGATATATATTGGAAGGGAAGGTCATAAGAAAATTGCCTATGTGTTCACAAAACCATGGCCTGATTTTGGTGGAAGAGGCTACAAAAAGGGCAGGACACCTAAATTTTATTTATAGTAGGCCCTTGGTAGCTGCTGGGTTTTGGTTCTAGGAGCCTTGTGGATGCCAAAATCTGTTGATTTTCAAGTCCAAGTTATACAATAGATAGCAAAATAGTGTCCCTTATATAAAATAGCGAAAACAAGGTTTACTTTTTGGAATTGATATATTTTTTTGAATATTTTAAAGCTGTGGATGCTTGAATCCGTGGATAAAGATTCTGTGGATATAGAGGGCCAACTGTATTTTTATGTTCTGCAATTTCCCCAGAATATGAAAAGCAACACAATCCACAGACATTGTGCCTTGTTTTGAAGCAAAGCAAGTGGTTCTTTGCTTATCTTCTCACACATTTGTGTTTACAGCTGTCCTAGGAAATTGCTACATAAAAACATCTACAAACCAGAATGAATTCACCTCCCCTGTCCCCCCAATTTATACTCTTCTTTTTCCATCAGGTTGATAAAGAGACTGTGGAGAAGAAGAAATAAATCTTATGGGCACAGATGGTTCACCCTGGGGTACTGTATTTGTTTATCTTGGTAAGACAGGCTGATGTGTGTGTGGAGGGGGGGGAGGTGGAATGCAATGGGCTAATCAGTCCAATTTTTTATGCCAATCAGAACTTGGAAACATTAAATTTTTTGGACTACAACTCCCCTAATCTACCAGCTGCCTTTCCCAAACTCTGATTCAGATACAGTGCAGAAACCATTGACCCCCAATTGGTTTGCATCAAAGGTTTACAACCTGTCATCAAAAATGGTACGCTTGTCCATTGACATGAAAAATATTACACCTCCAAATATAAATAAGAAATGATATGATCCTAAAAATGGTATTTCCTAAAAATTCAGAAAGGTTCAGCAGAAAATAGAGTAACACAGGCATGTCTAGGTTCTAAAGAAGGTCCTGACCCAAGGAATCTGCAGGACCATGTTCTGCAACATTTCCAGAATACAGAAACAAGGTGCTCTTCTCACAACCACATCTACATGCAGGCCACCAGTAAGTTAACCAAGTATAGCTTATGCCTAATTCTGCTGAGTTTAAGATACAGCAAAACAGCTGTGTGCAGTTATAAATAAAGGAGGACTTTCAGCACTACTTTCCAAGTAACAGCAAGGTTCTCTCAATCAAAAGGGTGCAGGGAAAATTTAGCCCTCCTGATGTTTTGGACTACAGCTCTCACAATCCTTTAATATTGGCTAGGCTGAAAGATGCCTCTGCAAGTTGAAAATGCAAATATCTGGATGGCCACCTCTTCACCACCCTTTCTATAACATTTTGTGAAATAATGTCCTAACAGCTCAGGTGAATTAAGCCTGTAGCAAAAGGTCCACAATACTACCTCACAACAGGATGAGGGCTTGCCTTTCTTTGTAATTTGTTCTGTTTTCTGATCAACATTAGTTTCCATTGTGTTTTTTCTATGTGCTCCTTCTTTTTTTCATATAATTTTTTAAACCACCCTTCTTCCTCACACGTGAACTTAAAATTTTAAATTGTGCAACGGACTTAATTGCACAATGAATACAGATTATGGTAATTTCTGCCACTAGATTTTATTACTTCCATGTAAAAACAGAAAGTACGTCCTCCCTCCTATTCTTCCTTTTTAGAAACTAGTATTAAAATCTGTGCTGAGCAGACCTGTCAAAAAAAAGAGATGGAAGCCTACCAAGGCAGTGCAATTTCAAGTTAAAAAATGAATCATGACAAGAACACAACATTCCTATTTCTAAACTTCAAGGATGATGTATTATTTACAATCATTTGTTTATACATCAACCAAGGATTTTGTTGCTCTAGAGGCTCTCTCTGCTTCCTGTAGCACATATATACCCAATTAGGCCTGGTTGTTTAATGCTACAGGTTGAGTCTCCCTTATCGGAAATGCTTGGATCCAGAAATATTTTGGATTTTTTTCAGATTTTGGAATATTTGAATATATATAGCCTTGGAGACGGGACCCAAGTCTAAGCATGAAATTCATTTATAATTCATATACACTTTATATACATAGCCTGAAGGTAATTTTATACATAATATTTTAAATAATTTTGTGCATGAAACAAACTTTGTGTATACTGAACCATCGGAAAGGAAAAGTGTCACTATTTCAGTCACTTATGTAGACAATTTTGGATTTTGGAGTATTTTGGATTTCAGAATTCAGGATAAAAGATATCCAACCTCTATTCCACTGAAGATACCAACAGCTTTGTTATCCGCTTCAAAGAAACCTCAAAATGGATCTGTCAGGTAACCAGCAACAACCATACATATTTTATCAACATAGGTACACATTGTGGGCTGAGGCACCCCTTTGTCAAGTCCTCTGGGCCCTGGGGTGGCAATGGAGCTCTCCCTTTCTCTGTACTGTGCAAGAGTCAGAGATCCTTTCCCTTCCCTGCGTTTCCACACAATGAGAATGAGCTGGGAAAGAAGGATGGATCAGTATCATTTCAAACAATTACTCAGGTCTTGGACAAAGTCCAGGATGAAATGGCAGATGAAATGGAAGAGACTGAGCCCAGGAGTAATCAGCACCAACAAAAGTTGTTGGGAGGGTTGAGATTGGTTGTCAACCTCTATCTGACTCATCCTCAAAGCAGTGCTACAACATTCAGATAGCAGGCAAGCAGGCAGGCAAGCAGAAATATTTGGAAGATGATTTGGCAATGATTCTGTAGCCCTGTAGGCCTAAAGACAAAACATTGTCTTTCATACCTGATTTACAGTCTTAATAATACAATTTCAAAGAAACACAAGTTAATACATGAATACTTGGCTGTTGTTATGGTGTTAAAAATCAGAGGGGGCATGCATGAGTAGGTGGGATTTACAGAGGCAGGCCACTCCTATTCTGTATTCTCCCCTTCCTCTAGCAATGCTTTCCTTCTTTCACATAATCTGCTAGTGTCAGCGGCAGAAAGGCAATGGAAGCATTTGCAAAGAGACACCTTGCTTGGGACAGGCAGATGAAACAAGGTACAACTCAGGAAAGTGAAAAAGCTGCCTAAAGAAGAGATAGTAACCAGACAAATATCATCAACAAAACCACAATACTTGACAAAACTGTCGTGGAGAGAGAGAGGCTGAGCATACGAAGAAACAGAGGCATGGGGGCTGCCACCACGGTGGCCTTATAATCCGCTACCACATGGCACTGTGAGACATTGGCTGGAATTCTGTTCATGCAATAACCCAGTGTAAAAGTGACGGAATAGACATTTGCAGCAAGAGGAAAAGGGTCATTAGCACAGTGACCATGAAGGAAGAAAGACACTGGAGAAAGAGGCTGCTTGGAGCTGGTTGACTCTGTTTGCCTTCTCTGGATACTGTCTCCTCCCGTGTGAACATGAATCCTATGCACCCTCAGGTGAGCCACCAGAACTATCAACATCTTGGTGAACACCCAGAGGGGCAAAGCTTACAGGCCAATGGGCAGAGCTCAGTACTGGTAAAGTTCCTCAATATAGATGAACTTGAAGAACATCCTGTGTGTAGGGTGCACCAGAATGTGTAAATAGGCTTCCTGGAGGTTCAGAGAAGCCAAAAAGTCTCCCTTCTGAACCCCCTCCAAGATGGTTCTGAAGATCACCATGTGGAACTTCTTTTTTTTTTTTCACATAACAATTCAACCTGCAAATATTCAGTGTGCCCTCCATTCCAAAACCTCTGATGTCTGGGCACTTGCTCCATGACTTCTGTCTGTAGAAGGTGATCTATGGCCCTCAGCATCCTCTGATACTTATCTGGATCCCTGGCCATTTGTGGTGGGACAAACAGGTCTGGGGCTTTCCATACAAAGTCTACTGCGCAACCCTCTCTCCCGGTCCTGTACACGCATGCATTGCAGGATGTGCACTCCCAGCAATGGGCAAGGTGAAGCAATCATGCCTACATGGTGAGCTGCCCCAGGTTAGAAGGACTGACTCCTTCCCCTGCTTTGTGGCCACCTGGTGCGCCTCTTTGTTGAAGGCTGGTGTTTGCTGCTGTCTGGACCGAGGGCTGGGGGAAGACAAAGGCACTCTGAAGGCTCTGAAGTCCTGCTGCTTGAATTGTGATTGAAAGAGCCAAAAGGACTGGGACCCATTTTGAAAGGACCCACTGTCTTCCTTCGTACACTAGGACCTCATCCAGTGCCTCCCCAAGCAGCTTAGCCCTTCTAAAGGAACACATGACCACATTTTGTTTTGGACTTTATATCTCCATTCCAATTTTTCAACCAGTGCGAGAGTCTGGCTGCCAAGGTTCTGGATGTGAATTGCACGGAGTCTAAGCTGGCGTCTGCCATGAATTCAGAAGCCTTTGTCTATTTGTTGACTCTTGCCTAAGCTTGCTCTCCTCCTTGTAATCTGAGGCAACAGTTCCCTTCTCACTTTCTTCAACAATACAGGGAAATCATTCATATCAAACACACACAGAGAAGCAGCCTCTGGAGACTCTTCCCCTCCACCTTCTCTGAGGGTATTGGGAAACTGTGGCAACTGAATGCTAGGAGTGTGTGGCAAACAAAATATGTCTGCTCTTTGTCTTGGCCTTGCGGGGGTGTTAAAGATCAACTCCTTTCCACCCAGAGGAAAGAGGCATCCTGAAAGAGGCACCCATATGATCCCCAGGGCTGTACTACGTTTCCCAGCTCCCTGGCCTACCATTGCCTGCTAAACAATCAGTGCAATGAAGTGGCACAACTCCAATGGTAGGACCTGGCCTTCAAGGACTAGGGAAGGGAGGAAAACAGGAGCATCATACACATTTACCCATGTGGCTGCTGTCGTGCCTAATAACAGCTGCTCATGCAGGCATGCACCATCTACCCACTGCTTTGCTGCTCCAAAGTCAATGGGTAAGGCCAGATCTGATCTCCCTATTCAGACAGATCGGTGCACCACCACACTCCATCCAGTGGGCATCTGTGCCTCTGCCCAGCCCACCTCATCCAAGTAGAGATCAGAGACTCTGGTCTCCATTGCCCTATATCCTGAATTCTCTCCTAAAGATATTGAATTTGGAAGCAAATCCATAGCTCCTTCCCAGAAGTGACCCAAATGTGAGGGCAGTGGGAAAGAACAAAGAACTACATGGTTCCTGAAGTGCTAGAGCTGTGAAAGCCCTGTCCTTAGCAAATAGGAAGCAGGGCAAAACTGGGGAGGGGTGTCTGGCTTTCCTCCTAGGGATGGTGAGTTTCAGCAACAGGTTTGAATCCCTGGCTTAAGGAAGGAGAGGAGGAGCAAGACCCGGGAGAAGAACTGCTATAATAATAATAATAATAATAATAATAATAATAATAATAAATTTTATTTCTATACCGCCCTTCCAAAAAGATCAGGGCGGTGTACAAGATAAAAGACGTTAAAACATCAAGCATAGTTAAAATCTAAATAACACAATAAAAACAAGTAAAACAATACAACGATAAAACAATAAAAACAATACCTCCCAGCGTAAAACTATGATGGAAAAACAATAGGCAGCATAACTAACAGAGCAAACCACAAGAGAGACCCGTTCACAAATATGCCTGTTTGAATAGATGCGTTTTCAGGTCCTTTCTAAATTGGTTGAGGGTGGGAGATAAGCGGAGCTCAGTGGGTAGAGAGTTCCAGAGGTAAGGGGCAGAGATGGAGAACGCCCTTTTTGTAGTACTCATCAATCTAGCCTCTGGAACTCTCAGTGCACGCTGTCCGGTAGATCTCAGTGTGCGGGGCGGATTATATGGGGAGAGACGGTCCTTTAGGTACCCTGGGCCCAAGCCATATAGGGCTTTATAGGTGATAACCAGCACTTTGTACTGCGCCCGGAAGCGAATCGGCAGCCAATGTAGGTCTTTCAAGATAGGTGTTATATGGGCGGTCCTATCCCACAGAAAAAGTGCAACCGCAGGCGAAGGCTGCGTCTATGCTTCAGAAGTAATGCACTCTAACACCGCATTAACTGCCATGGCTCCATAATATGGAATTCTGACATTTATAGTTTTGTTACGTTTTCTATGGTGTAGAAAACCTCCCCGGAATGACACTTTTTGTAAGACTTGGCAAAGATACTTAAGTAGACTGTCAAACTTGGAGAACTTCAATTATTTATTCAGGTTCCTCACAAGGCCTCCCAGTTTTTGCCATCAGCCTCCTCTTGAACACCACAGATCACTTTTTTTGCAGTCATAAGCATTTAGGAAACAGATGACACTATGTGGCAATCTTCCATTCTATCTAGCAGCTGACGCGTGAAAGGAAGCAAACTGCAGTTTCATTTTTAAAAATGAATACACAGACTTTTGAGAGATAACATTAGGAATTTAACCTGGGGTTAGCTATGTTTGTACCTCTCACACAAGCACAGTGACAGACATCAGAGGGTTCTTTTATTATCATTATTATTTTCCTGCTCACTAACCTAGCTAGTCACTCCTACTGATTTTTGTGATTTTAATGATTTTTTAAAAATTATTGCATAATTGCTTTATTATTTTATTGTATTGTATTTTTGGGGGGTTTTATACTTCAGTATTTGAAAACCGATTTAGTATTGTTGAAATGAAAGCCAGTACAGAAACATTCTAAGAAATAGTTATGCATCTCAAGCTTTTTGTGTAAACTGGATTAAAAATCTAAAATATTTTTCCTGAAGTTACTAGATCCAACACAGCACGAAAAACTAAGAACATTGTGACATATTAAGAACAGTGAGTAGTTAAGACTTTCAAGAACTGGAATCTGTCCACTTGAGTCTCCAAGCTTCAGGACCATTTTATTATTACTTTTAAATATGTATGCTTACTACTACTTTCTCCTGTACTACTGGAGTTCAATTGACTTTATAAAGGAACATTTGTTGAGTAAAAATTCTGTCTTCAGACTATATAAACAAGTGCCACATTGCATGTAAATGTTAACAAGAACAAAGATAGGAGTGATTCAGTCACACTAAGCCATAGTTTAATATTCTATGGATGAGTGGCAATACATCTGGGATACACAACCTAACCCTTCCCCTGGCCATTGTGCCTAAACCCGAACAAACCACAATTAGTATTAACTACGGTTAGTTGGAGCAAAACAACTCTAAATCATAATTTATGAAGCTACTTTGTTATAACTAACCAAAGTTAAGATTAACCACCTTCTAAGTTCTGATGCAATGTTCAACAATATTAAATCTAAAAATGGAAGTTAATGTCTCTCTTCTCCTGCTTGTGATACCACTGAAAGAGGAAGAGGGAATTATGCAGCTTGCTGCTGTCTGACTGCAGCCAGTGATCACTAAATGATATCACAAGATGCAGAGGTGCACTATTTTTGTGTGTGCGGCTTTCATGGCCAGAATCCATAGTTTTTTGTGGGTTTTTCGGGCTATGTGGCTGTGTTCTGGAAGAGTTTATTCCTGATATTTCACCAGCATATGTGGCTGGCATCTTCAGAGAATGCGAGCATGGGAGTGAGTGGGGTATATATACACTTGGCTGAGAGGAGGTGATTTACATGTTAATCTCTGCGTTGGTCTGCTGTTGAATGGCAAGGCCTCAGGGTGTCTATTTATTTAATTAATTATAATTAACTATTTTTATTTATTTGCATAATACATATTGATCAGTGCAGTTGGAATTACGTTATCTTAAGAGCAGTTTGAAATTTATTTTGCTATCAAGATTTTGGTCATTTAGGGCCAAGAAGCAGCAAAATCAAATCCAGACCAACCAAACAACAATCCAATAGGTCCTGTTGTCCAAGCAGAAATGTGCAAAATATTTCTTCTCTGAAAACCATCAGGATTTTCCACCAAAGAATTTTAAAATGGACTTGAATTTACAAAAAAATTCCTGCACAGGCGCTCAAAGCATGCCTCCCTAAGCAGAGTTTTCCAATAGAATTCTCGTGCTTTCACTAAAAAGACACTGCCAGATGCTTGAAAGATAATAAGTAAGCTGACCTGTATGGAACTTGGAGAATTTACTTTTCTAGACTTTCTCAAAGGCTCACAACAGAATCCCATAACCGGAACAGACAGTGATCATGGTGCTCAAGGATTAATAACTTCCAAATTCTGTACTTGCACTCCTCTCATAAGCACTGCAATATTCAAATTATCTGGTGCTGGAAAACTCATTAGAGATGCCTATTTTGTACAAAAGATCTCTTGTAGCCCCTTTCATCTTCCTTTCTAAAACCTATTTTAGAAAGCACACATGAACACCAGTAATATGCAGGATAGAGGATGGAAGTGTTGAGTAAATCTTGCTTGGGGGGGGGGTGTTGTTTGTTTTGTTTCACTCTTGATTTCAAACCTAATCTGACCTGCTTCCCACTGCACAATTCATTCAAGAAGTCATAAAAACCCAACCATCTGTATCTACACTTAGTGAAATCAATGCTTCAGTTTCTTTTCTATAATGAAAGCTTTCTACGAGAGCCAAAACTGGAAAATGCAAAACCAAGATGTCTAATGCAAGGATGCTCTTGAGTGCTCTAGGTAACTAAAGAATGACACTGAAACCAAGGTTGAACAGCATTCTGAGAAACTATTTACAAAACACATTCCTGCAACTATAAATTTAAAAGTTCATGACATTACAGTATGCAATCGTGTTGTAAAGGGTCATAGTTTCAAAGTCTGTTTGAGATTCCTAATCCAATTTGTTAACTAACAAACCAGTTTCATGCAGGCTTATTTCCACCACTTTAATATTAAAAGTAATGATCATACGCATAACTGTTTTTATTATTATTGTTATCTATAGCTTATTCTGCACTGAAACTGATTTGCATCTATTGATGAAAATGACTTTGCTGTATGTTTACAATTCTATGCAAATCCTGCATTTAAAGGTTTTTTTTAAAAGGAAGCCTTAAGATAACATCGACAGATGCAAGAAAGGGTTGCTTGCTGCTACAATAAGAAAGGGATAAAATCTATGTTTGATTATTGGTTCCTCCACTGGGAAAAGGGGGGAAGGGAAAGATGATTAATTCACCCCTACAGAGGAAATCAAATATACAATCCTGGAAAATGATGTACTGTATTCACAACATTTTGCCCCTGGAGAAAATGTAATGACAGATCTGGAAGATTCTGATACTGAAGCACATTTGAATAGAAGGTTTTTAAGGCAAGTTTTATGGCTGGACCAGCATACCAGAAGAGCCAGCAACTAGAGGTTTCCTCATACAGCTACTCAGGTTTAAATACCAATCATAATATTAAATTATTCTCTTTCATTGCTTTGCCACTAGTGTCAGTTGCCATCATCATTCAATGTATCATTTATACATAAATGATTTTCTATTTTTGTACTATGGACTATTTTGTACACAGACCTAAGACTTTAAAACCTCATGGTCTCCCAGAGAACAATGCCTAACACTGTCATCCGCTGAAGATTGTTGGCACTAAATCGCTGGATTGGATACAGCTTACTTTTATTTTCAGCAATTAAACAAGGCAGAAACCAAGAAGTATTGCTTATTTATTAAGGTCTGTTTGCTAATCAGTCTAACAAATATAATGATTTTGTGTGCGTATATTGCTTTAAGTCACCTACTGATTTATCATGACCCCAGGAATTTCATAGGGTTTTCTTAGGCTAGAAATAAGAGGTTGTTTTGCCAGTTCTTTCCTCTGAAATATAACCCACACCACCTGGTATTCATTGGTAGTCTCCCATCCAAGTACTAACTAGAGCTGACACATCTTAGTTTCCAAGATCAGACAGGATCTGATGCCTTTAGGCATTTAGGCTGTTTCATGTATCAATTATTGTCAAATGGAGACAAAGATACACACAGATGCCAATTCCAGATCAAAGAGGGAGAAGGGCAAGAACATCACATGCAAAATAAAGTGAATTTTATTGCCAAAGCTGGCAGGTACCTGCATCTTGGAGCTGTTAATTAGGGCAATGGAAATAGAAGTAAGAGGTTAAGAGCAAATAAGCAACTGGTGTATTTCTTTTAATCTACTTATTTTTATTTCATCTACAACTGATGTCTTTTTCTCTAAAGACTTCATCCTAAACGTTTCAACTACCACTTCAAAGTTTTAGCAAACCAAACTATCCACTGACATTTGCATTTCACTCCCTGCCTGAGAAAGGGTACCACAGGAATTGAGTTCAAGAAACATGGCATCAGAAGCAGCAGCAGAGATTAGAAGGGGCTTCTGTATAGTTCAGCCAATACTTCAACAAACAAGAGGGGTTAAGTAAGGTTTTGCCAATATTTGAGGGCACTGAGTGGAAAAGTACAACCCATCAGATGAGCTGGAAAGAAAGCACCATTTTTTCATTTTTGTTAACAAAACTATAAAGCAATGGGGACTCCAAGGATTTACTCACTGTGATGGAAACAAGAACCATGTATTTAATGTGAGTGGTGAATGTCTGACATTAAAGGACATTTTATTCGGCATCTTCACATCCAGCATTTCATCCCCCAGGGTTAAAACTCTTGTTCTTCCACATTAAGCTATGCATGAGTGACATGGGATCTATTCAAGGGATGCACACAATTGTCATTTTTTAGCATTTGGTTAGCAGCCAGTGCCACTCAGAAACACAGTATAGTGATGAAACTCGCATCAACTGCAAATCTTCTAGAATGTTATTCCCTCTCTTTCCCAACAAAATTAAGCCTACAGATATTAAGTGTCAACAAGAAAGGCAAAATGAACTGTAAAAAGTAAATGATTTCACCTCACCTCTTTGCCTTTCAGGGATCACAAAAGTGTTTGAAAGTGGGTTTGGGAGACTGGTTGTGTGGTAAAGGGAAATGGTGAATGCCTCTTCACAGCAAGGGTAGATTCCAGAGCTTCTTAAAGAAGTGGTGGTAAAATCTTTATTGAAAAAGCTTTCCCTGAACCCCACCTGTCAGTCTTCAATACAGTATTGTGTTTTTGGGCACAGTACTAGAGTGTGTGTCAGTCTCCCAGCTCTAGGGGTTCTGGGATAAGACAGATAATCTAGCCTCTTTCTATCTAGCTGCAGGCCTGGTTATGGAATGGAGACAACTTTGGTTGCCTTGGTAGCTCACTTACACTAGGAACTGAACAGGGGCAACATGTCTGTGTTGGTTCTGCTGGATAGTAGCTTTTGATACTATCAAGAATAATGTCCTTAAGAACCACCTTTCTAAGACAGTAGTTTGGGCACTCTTTTGTCATTCTTGCAGGGGTGAAGTCAGAAGGTAGTGCCGGAAGATTCCCGTTCCTGGTCATTGCCTTGTGGGGTCCTATTATGTCTTCCATGGCATTTACTATATAGATGAAGCCACTGAGAGAGTTTGTCCAGAATTTTGGAGTTTGGTGCAACCAGTTTGCAGATGACATCCATCTCTCTCTCTCTCATCTAATTCAAAGGAAGCCATTTCAGTGCTAAAGCACAGTATCCAGTGTTGGTAATGGACTGGATGTGAGTGGACGAATTAAAGCTTAATCCAGACAAGACAGGGGTGCTCTTGGATAATCAAAGGGCAGATAAGGGAATAGGGATTCAGTCTGTGCTGGATAGGGTTACATTCCCTATGAAATTCAGGTTTGCAGCTTGGTTGTACGCTTGAAACAAGCCCTGAGTAATCTAGATGCTCAGGTTTCACAAACAGCCAGTTCAAACCAGGGAGCTAGCTGTACCCATTCATCGAGATGTCTTATGTGGTCAAAATGACACATGCCTTAGTTATATCTCATCTAGATTACTGTAACACACTCCACAAGGGTTTGCCTTTAGCACTGGAGATTTGGACATATTTTTGGT
Source organism: Urosaurus nigricauda (assembly GCA_034509955.1). NCBI lineage: Eukaryota > Metazoa > Chordata > Lepidosauria > Squamata > Phrynosomatidae > Urosaurus > Urosaurus nigricauda. The sequence continues at coordinate 225,307,412 of JAOEGL010000001.1, forward strand.
ACTCATGCTACAAAACTACAAAGTTACAAGGGATTTTGTACCACTGAAAGGATCTACACTTAACATTCAGAAAGGATATGGGAACACACACACTACATGTCTGCATTAACTACCGATACCAAGAATGCCAGTATGCAAAGAGATCCTATCACATTTTAGATCAGAAAGACATCGCAGCATATGCATCTGTAGACTTGGTCTACTTCCTCAGATGCAAGGAATCAACTAGTACCCAGGAAGGATCTTCAGACGGTATGAATCACCATAGAAATGCAAAACTTGTTGGTATGATGGTGAGGTGACAAGTTGAATTTTAACTGTTTGTCGAGGAACAAACACAGGATGAAAGATGTTTCCTAAGGCCAGGGCTGGTAGATGGCTATATGACAGATGGAGGGAGTTTTGGAACATGATCTGGGCAGGCTGGGAACCCGAAGGAGATATGATAAACTGGTCAACAACATCCTCATGACCCATGCTATAATATGTGCAGTGTGAGAGGAAGCCATTGTCTCTGTTCAACCCACTGTTGATGGATTGGAGTTTGTGGGCAGATATCAAGAATATACAGCTTTTCTTATAATAATTGAGCATTAGAGAGTATTGAACGAAAATGAACATGAGTGTCATAAATAATTCAGCTATACATCTGTAATATTTACTGAAAGCTACCAGAACTTTGCTCTGAAATAAGATGCTCTTAGATAGTAACCTGTGTGACACTTTTTACTGTTTACGTCACATGCACCACAGCTAAACTAACAGATTAAAGAGATTAGATTTTGACTGTTGCAAATACAAGCCAGGGTAATTGGTTAAAATAAGAAGGCCAACTGTTAGCAAGAAACATCTGTTTGCTCCCTTCCCAAAGGAGGAATTACAGTACATTTTAATGCTTTACCTTGTACATTATTTTGGGAAGGTAATTAACAGATGCATTTGGGAAAGTAATTAAATGTTTAGTTTTCCCACTGAGCAGACTTCAATGTTCCCAACAAAAGAGTGCCAATACCTCTGGAATAAGATTCAGCAAAAGCCAGTTATTGATCTGTGGGTTTCCCAGTTATTAGCTGTAAGTCAACATCAACAACACAGATAGTGAAAACTGTACCTTATTTGCTTCTAAATGGGTTGGCAACCATATTGTACCACACTGGTTCCTAACCTTGGTCTGGACTCTAACTTCCATCACTCTCAACCAGTACTAATATGGAGGAATTAGTCATCAAACATTTGTGACCCTAATATTGGTAACCTATTGCACACTGGATAGAGATGTCTCTGACATGTATCAACATTCCACATGCTGAATGAACAATCTTATCAGATTATTTTCAAGAGAACTTGTGTGAGGGAAAGAAATGTCATTCTGGCTGAGACTAAAACCTCACATAAGAAATATCTGTAGGGCAGGCTGAAAACTAAGGAAATCCCAAAAGGGGAAGGCAGACCCAGAGGCAAGGTAATAAATGGGTATGTGCACAGTAGGCAATGGACTAAGAAAAAACTTGTAGAAGTGCTGGGGAAGGGGCTCAAGAGTGTAGTAGAGAGAGGGAACTGAGGGAAGAAAGGTTTAATTTAAAAACAGACCATGAAGACAGCCAAAACAGCATACAAGCCACATTGTTCCATGCGCTACATGGCATTTCAAACAGCTGAATCCAAGTTTCTCCTTAGTTCACAAATAAGTTATCCTGTCAGCAAATTTAAAAGCAAAGCTTTGTGGAAATCATTAATTTGGCATGAAGTCGAAGGAGGAAGGATAACATACATCCGGGCAAAATCTCAAACAGGAGCCAGGGATAAAAGGAACTGGGCATTATTAACAGGTTACATAAGAGAATTTTGGAAATTCTAGGCCAGGAAACAAAGGAGAACACAGAGGTGATGGTCTAACCAACATTAAACGTAAGCACATGACAGTAAAATTTGACACAGGCTTCTTATTATTAAAAAGGGCACACCTCAGGGAGAGAACAGAGTGCAGCCGTGGCAGGTAACTATAGGGACCAATAGATCCCTCATGCTTCTTTCCTGCAAATTTCCTTTCTCCCAAGCTACTTTCCCCTTTCCTCATGGGGTTGCAAACTTGCTTCCCCACTTCCTTCACACCCCAATAGGAAAAGCAGGGAAAGGACACGGAGAAGGAGCAATGATATTAAGCACCCATAGTTTTTTGTGGAGCTTTTGGGCTATGTGGCCATGTTTTAGAAGAGTTCCTTTCTGACTTTTCGCCAGCATCCGTGGCTGGCATCTTCAGAGAATGATAGCCTGGAAAAGGATTGGCAATATATATCCTATGTGACCCTGTGAAGTAGTAATTTGCAAATGCATTGCAAATTAGCAGTGGTGGCACAGTGGTTAAATGCCTGTACTGCAGCCACTCACTCAAAACCATAAGGTTGCAAGTTCAAGACCAGCAAAAGGGCTCCAGCTCAACTCAGGCTTGCATCCTTCCGAGGTCGCTAAAATGAGTACCCAGATTGTTGGGGGCAAGTAGCTTACAGTTGTAAACCGCTTAGACACTCCTTAGGTGATATGAAGCGGTATATAAATGAAGCTATTTTGTTTTTTTGTTTGTTTGTTGCTAATGGCAGTCCTCAGGGTGGGAGGATATGGGAAGGAGTAATTTGCAAATGTATTGCAAATTAGCAGTGGTGGCACAGTGGTTAAATTCCTGTACTGCAGCCATGACACTCATCTAGAAAAAATTTTCCAGAAGACATCCCAGCCCTGTTCGAACATTGCCTCACCACAAGCTATTTCCAGTGGGACAATGGATTCTACGAGCAGAGAGATTCTACGTAGCAATGGGGAGCCCTCTGAGCCCAGTGATAGAAAACTTTTACATGGAGCACTTTGAAAAACAAGCCCTGGAAACAGCACCGAAAAAGCCCACAACATGGTTCCGATATGTGGACAACACTTTCATCATTTGGAACCATGGAGAAGAAGATCTGGCTGTATTTCTGAACCATTTGAACAACATCCATCCTAACATCCAATTCACAATGGAGAAAGAAAAGGAAGAAAAGGAAGGATGTCCTAGTCATTTGCAAACCAAACCAACATTTGGGCCACACAGTATACAGAAAACCTACACAAACGGACAGATACCTGCACAAGAACTCCAACCATCACCCAGGACAAAAAAGAAGCAGTATAAAAACACTGGTAGACCGGGCAAAACGGATCTGTGAACCCCACATCTTGGAAGATGAACTGAAACACCTGGACCGGGCTCTACAGGCAAATGGTTACTCCAGCGCAGATATCAGAAGGGCTGCCAGGCCCAGAAAAACCCAGAAGACTCAAGACAAGCAACCACCCAAAGGGAAGATATTTTTACCATACATCAAAGGAGTCACAGACAGAATAGGGAAAGTGGTGAAGAAACACAACCTTCAAATAGTTTACAAACCAACAAAGAAAATCCAGCAAATGTTTCATTCAGCCAAGGACAAGAGAGTCTACCACATTCCATGCATCTGCGAGCAGGTGTACATAGGGACCACCAAATGCAGTGTGCAAACAAGAATCAAAGAACATAAGAGACACTGTAGACTGGGTCAACCGGAAAAATCAGCAGTAGCAGATTGATTGGAACTAGCCGGGCATTTCTTTAGCTGCAGAATGGTGCATGACCAATGTGGTTAGCTCCAGAGATCAAAATAATGAGTACTTAAATGCAAATGTCATTTCTTTACTTGGCTTGATGTTGCACTGCAGAGAAAGCATACCAAACTTTGAGCTTTTCCAAGCTTTCAGGCTGGGCAACATAGGAAGAGTTTGGCCACTCTGGAGACCTGGCAAAAGTCCTCCATGAGGAGGAGGTCTTCTCTCTCGCCCTCTCCTTAATCAATATGGTTTCAACAAACAACACCCCCCCCCCCAAGTTAAATAAGTACAAAGCCCCCACTCCTGTGATTCAGAACAAATAGCTTGAGTTTTCTGTTCCTGTTATCTTGATTACTGGGGCCAGGAAAGGTGTCTCTGTGGGTGATCACTCCTGAACAGGGCAGAACCAATGCCCAAACGCCTCGCCTTTTGTGGTGGCACCGGAAAACACAGAAAGGGGGTGGGGAGGGAAATCCTGAGAGAACAAAGTATATTCCTACATCAGTGACAAATTCAATTGCATTTAAAAAAATGAACTGGGTGGCTGCAAAAGGGGGCTGGGAGGGATGCAATTCCACCCTCCCTGGCTCACTCAGGAAATAATATATAAGTGCATTTAAATATATGACAAATGCTTTTCCTTCAAATCATGACAGCAGTCCAAAGGCAGGAAGGGAATAAAGGGGAATGAACCCTTTGGGAAAGGTATGCCCCTCTGCAACACCTTCCAAAGCCACCTCTGGTTGCAGCAGGCCTTTTAATGCTCCATAGCCCCCTTCCCAGCAAGACTCCAGGTGCATCTTTGTTGCTGCTATTGTGTGTCTTCGAGTCTTTCCTACTTATGGACTCTTTCAGTGTCAAAGGAAGGCAATAGCAAACCTCTGAACTTGTCTTGCCAAGAAAACCCCATGACAGGCTTGCCTTAGGGTTTCCATAAATCAGAAACGACTTAGGGGCACATGACAACAACACTCTGCCAAAGAGTGCTCTTGCCTTACCAAGCTAAAAATCCCAGGAATGTATATATTTATTTGTGGATTTAAAAATGGATATGGAAGGCTGACTGTATTTAGGCTCCTGCAGTCATAATACTTCATAATTTTAATCATGGTCTGGAGCGAGACACTAGGGCCAGAGAGAGCTTCAGTATAGCATATTTCAGCAACTAAGGGTATATCCACACTGCAGAAATAAAGCCGTCTGACACCACTTTAACTCCCATGACTCCATCCTACAGAATCCTGGGATTGATAGTTTGGTGGCGCACCAGAGCTCCCTGACAGACCCAGGTATATTACCTCACCAAACTACAAATCCCAGGATTCCACAGGATGACAGTTAAAGTGGTGTCAAACTGCATTATTCCTACAGTGTAGATGCACCCGGTCTGACTCCCTTCATCCCCATTGTCCATACAGAAAGAGACCAGGTCTGGGTGACCAGAAGTCCTCCTTTTCCAGGACATGTCCTACATTTCCACCTTCTGTCTAGGAGAAATACCACCATGTACTCCATTTTGAGCACGAAGTTACATTTCTATGAGTGCTTTGAGCTTTTATGTGGCAAATGTCCTCCATTTGGGGGTGCCTTGTCCTCCATGGCCAGTGAGGACATCCGGTCACCCTGACTACCCTCCTACAGAGTTACCAAGCGTCCTCCTTTTATCCCAGGATCTGTTCTCCATTTCATTGAGCCTTCTGTCCCCAGACCCAGAAGGAGTTCCACGATGTCCTCCATTTCGAGCGTGATCGAGAAGCATGGATTTACCCTGAGTGTAGTTATCTATTTGGTAAGGTCCTCCATTTCCCTTAAATATCCTCCATTCTGAGCCGGACTTAAGAAGCACTGATTTACCTTTCCAGAAGTGTTTTTGGCTTTTATGTGGCAACTGTCCTCCATTTCTCCTGCGGGGAATGTCCTCCATTTTGCAATGCCTGGTCCTCCTTGGCGGTGAGGACACACCTGGTCACCCTGCCCACCTACCTACCTACCTTCAGAGTGACCAGACACATCCTCATTTCCCAGGACCTGTCCTCCATTTTACCCTCCTGTCCAGGAGGGATTCCTTAAATGTCCTCCATTCTGAGCCTAAGAAGCTCCCTTGTTGCTCCCTTTCCATTGGGTCATGTCCTCCATTTCTCTGAAAAGTCCTCCATTTTGAGCCTGACTAAGAGGGAAGCAGGGATTTACCTTTCTAGGAGTGATGCTACTTTTCCATATGGTCATGTCCTCCATTTCTCTGCAAAGTCCTCCATTCTGAGCCTGACTAAGGGGGAAGCAGAGATTTACCTTTCTAGGAGTGATGCTACTTTTCCATATGGTCATGTCCTCTATTTCTCTGAAAAGTCCTCCATTCTGAGCCTGACTAAGGGGGAAGCAGAGATTTACCTTTCTAGGAGTGATGCTACTTTTCCATATGGTCATGTCCTCTATTTCTCTGAAAAGTCCTCCATTCTGAGCCTGACTTAGGGGGAAGCAGGGATTTACCTTTCTAGGAGTGATGCTACTTTTCCATTTGGTCATGTCCTCCACTCCTTTGAAAAGTCCTCCATTCTGAGCCTGACTAAGAGGGAAGCAGGGATTTACCTTTCTAGGAGTGATGCTACTTTCCCCATTTGGTCATGTCCTCCATTTTCTCTGAAAAGTCCTCCATTCTGTGCCTAGGAAGACTCTAGGAGTCTTTTGTGCCTTTTATGGGGGGGAGAATCAGTGTCCTCCATTTTCCTCCTGGAACATCCTCCATTTTGGGGTCCTTGGCAGCAAAAAAGACACACCTGGTTGATCCTGCCTCCCTCCTTTATCTTACCTCTAGTTCAGTGGTTTCCCCAAAACTGTGGTCCCCTTTAAGAGAGATTCATTTGGACTTCAACTCCCAGAAGCCTCAGCCATGCTGGCCAATAGCCTGGGATTGTGGGGGCTGAAGTCTTAAACTCACTTAAAGAGGGCAGTATTGGGGGGACCATGCTATACAAAGGGTTTCAGTGGTCCCCACAGCGTGCCCTTTTAAGAGATTACGGACTTCATCTCCCAGAAGCCTCAGCCATGTCAGCCAATAGCCTGGGATTGTGGGAGCTGAAGTCCTTCAAGAGCCCAGTCTTAGGGACCCTGCCTGCCTGCCTGCCTGGGTCCCTTGCTCACCTGTCCTCTGAGATGCTGATGAGCCCTTCTTCCTTGGGGACGATGGCTGCCATGGTGAGGGCCTCCTGGGAGGCCTCCACCTGCCCCAGGAGCAAGGGACGCCGGGTGAGGGGCTCTTCTGCTGCCATCGTCATCATCAGACATAGACAGCTCTTCTTCAGTGCAGCAGCAGCAGCAGCCACTCCAGTCCCGCGCATGCGCACTGAGGGCAGCCCGGAAGCCACAAAGAGGAGGGGAAAGGGCTGCTTCACACAGACACAGTCTTCTTCCCAACACTTCCGGATCCCCACTGCAGCCTTTACACTGAGGCTGGGTCAGAAGAAGAAGAACACACTGCAAAAATAACCCAGTTTGAGACTGCTTTAACTTCCCTGGCTCAGTACTATAGGGAAATTTTATATATATATATATATATATATATATATTTTCAGACCTATAGTGTCAATTGCATAAAATATTAGAAAATGGAAACACATACCACAAAAAATTAAAAATAAATACAATATAAAGTATGATCACAAAACATTTTTATTCAGACCTATAGTGTCAATTGCATAAAATATTAGAAAATGGAAACACAGGCCACAAAAAAATAAATACAATATAAATATAATAACAAAAAACATTTTTATTCAGACCCATAGTGTCAATTGCATAAAATATTAGAAAATGGAAACACATATCACAAAAAATAAACACAATAAAAATATAATCACCAAAACAAACATTATTTTTATTCAGACCCATAGTGTCAATTGCATAAAATATTAGAAAATGGAAACACATGCCACAAAAAATAAATACAATAAAAAAATATAATCACCAAAACAAACATTATTTTTATTCAGACCCATAGTGTAAATTGCATAAAATATTAGAAAATGGAAACACACGCCACAAAAAATAAATACAATAAAAAAATATAGTCACCAAAACAAACATTATTTTTATTCAGACCCATAGTGTCAATTACATAAAATATTAGAAAATGGAAACACACGCCACAAAAAATAAATACAATATAAAATATAATCACCAAAAAAACATTATTTTTATTCAGACCCATAGTGTCAATTACATAAAATATTAGAAAATGGAAACACATACCACAAAAAATAAATACAATAAAAAATATAATTACCAAAACAAACATTATTTTTATTCAGACCCATAGTGTCAATTGCATAAAATATTAGAAAATGGAAACACATACCACAATAAAATTAATACAATAATAAATATAATCACAAAACAAACATTTTTATTCAGACCCATAGTGTCAATTACATAAAATATTAGAAAATGGAAACATACGCCACAAAAAAAATAAATACAATAAAATATATAATCACAAAACAGACATTATTTTTATTCAGACCCATAGTGTCAATTACAAAAAATATTAGAAAATAGAAACACACACCACAATAAAATTAATACAATACAATACAAAATTAATAGGGAGAAACTGTTCCAAAACACCCGGAGACTGAAAAAACTCCAGACCAGGAAAGCACATCCACTCTGCTCACTAACTTTCCTGCTTCGCTGCAGAGACACAGGACTCTTTCACACTGGAGGAATTTCTCCCAACTTCGAATGCAGCCAATGCGAATTCATGTGAATTCACCTGTTTAGCGAATTTTCGTGAATCCCCATTGCATTCGGAAGGCGTTTGGAATGACTTCCCATTACCCGAAAATGGCCCCCCCTTGCCCGAAATTGCGTGAGAAGCTTTAATTCGCAATAACGTGAAACCCATGATTGCATTCGGAGTGACTTCCCTTTTGCCCGAAATTGCGTGAGAAGCTCTAATTCACAATAACGTGAAACCCCATGATTGTGTTTGGGTTGCCCTTGGATTATACTTCCAATTTCCCATGTCTGAAAGAGTCCACAGACACCATACCACAATTTCTCAGAGCAAAAAGGATCTTCAAATCATCACAGGCCAACTGCATCTACAACAGGATAGAAGGTGCCCTGCTACAGGAGAGAATACACACCACCCACAAAGAACCAGCCAACACAGAGAAAGAACTACTATCACTCCACTTCAGCATCAGCATCAGTCAGAAGATGAACACCAAGGACTGGGACAAAATTGACAACCTCACCTACAGGAAAATGGAAAAAGAGATGGCAGACAAAACAAAACAGTTCCTCATCCATCTCTTTGAGTGTAATAATAAAACAAAACCAATGTGAGGGTAATGGTTAAATGTACAGACATGGTATTGTAGTCTATGGGGAGATAATCTGGTGCCAAAGAAGCAAATGTCCTCTTGACCCGAAAGGTGATTGCATTATCTTTAATGTGTGTGTGTGTGTGTGTGTGTGTGTGTATATATATATGCCATTTTTGAAAATAAATCAATGTGATATATGTACATTAAGTTAATTTTGTTTGCTTGTATTTGTTTTTCGCCGGTATTGTACATTCACAGGAAGATCAGGATCCTACGTATGTGCTAAGCCTCACCGAAATACAGGAGGAAGATGGGGACTTGACCCAGCTCGATTCTCAAGAAGAAAATATGTCAGATATGGAAACAGAAACAGACCAGCCTCCCTCAATGCCTCAAGAGAATCAGCCAGCCGGAGAACAATTTGTAACACCCGTGAGACCTTGTGGTTAGGTACTTTGGGGGGGAGTAACATGTTTCTTAAAGAGATGTAAATAACTACTTCGTGCCTCTGCACTTTTGATATTGATAGCATCAATATCCACGAAAATAATGTTGCCTTACTGCTAATGAAGATAGTTAATGGTCATACTTTAAAAAAAAACAAACAGAGACGGACACAGCCAGGCAGCTGAGCACCTTGACTCTGGCAGAAAGGATGGCTGTAATAAAGAGAAAGCAAGAATGAACCCCTGCAGAATTAAATGGCAGACAAGATGATTCTCAACTCATCCGGACACCTAGAACGCCTACTTGAATACCTTCGTACTAGGGCAGCCGACGACAGGCTACTCGAGGAGAGGTATATGGAGAATGCCAGAAAAGAGTTCAGTGAGTTAATGGGGCTTTCTAGATGGGCAGGAAAGTGTGACATGAAGTTGCCTTTTCCTTAATGCTTAGCAGCTGCACCACAGCCTTTTTAAAAGTGCTTCTTCTCCCCTAAAACGCAAAAAAAGCGTTTTCATGGCACACTTTCCCTTTTTCTCATCTAAAGGCTAGAGTTTCATGCAGCCATGAACACACTTCTTTTTGCCAATCTAGATCAGGCCACAGGGTCTACTCAGGGAACACAACAACATTATAAGGGAACTAGCCAGCAACTCCTCCCACATTTGTTCAGATGATACTGGCGATGGGAGGCAGATGAAGCGACCACAACAAAATTTAACCCCAGGATCTAGTTCCCTGGGCCTTGCTGTAGAACCATCGTCATCTTCATTGTGGTCAAATAGCTACAGCTTGCAGGAAGGCTCTGCAGAGCAGCCCTTAGGGGCAGAGCAAATGGACAATACCCCTCCAGACAAAACCCCATTGCACACTGTTAATGTACAACACAGGGCATGCCCACAAAGAAAATTGAAGAAACCAGTACAACTCTCCCCATGATCAGCCATGCATATCGGTCATTGAGGGTAACAAGAAATTTCCCCGCCAAAGTTTCCCAGAAGTAACCACACCATGATATTTTTGTGTATAAAAGTTTTGGGAATAGATTTCAAAAACAGGACCCCATAGCGTTCCATTTGGCAATTGCAGCATTTTGTCTGTACCTTCTCAGCCAATCTTTGGCTAGGCAACCAAACTGTAAACAAAGAAACCAACACAATGTCTCTAACCAGGAACCATGTTCGTCAGACTTCCTATATCGAGTGTATTTACCTGACCCTGAAGGCTAGAGACAGTCTAGGGATTCTGTTGGTCTACCGGCCACCCCGTGCGCTAACAGACTCCCTTAACGAGCTGACACAGTTGGTCTCGGAGCTGATGCTGGAGTCCCCCAGGCTTTTAGTCCTGGGAGACTTCAACATTCCCTTCCCGGCCAACGCAGTTCTATCCGGTGCGGCTCGGGAATTCATGGATACCATGACAGCCATGGGCCTGTCTCAGCTGGTTTCGGGTCCAACGCATTGTGCGGGGAATACACTCGATTTGGTCTTCTGTACGGACATGGAAGCTCCGTGGGCGGAAATTACCAACATTTCCGCCCTGTCATGGACGGATCATTTCCTGGTGGAGGCAAGCATCAAGGCATCAACCCAGATCCCTTCCGGGGGTGGCGGACCTATTAGGATGGTCCACCCTCGAAGGCTGATGGAACCTGCTAGGTTCCAAGAAGCCCTAGAGGGGTATATGGTTGGAAGTGACGGCGACACTGTTGATGCCCTAGTTAACATCTGGGATACTGATCTCTCTAGGGCTATACACAGTATCGCTCCCAAGCGCCCTCTCAGACCTGCTTCCAAAAGGAAGCCCTGGTATACGGAAGATCTCCGGGCAAGGAAGCGGGTTCTGCGACGGCTAGAGCACACCTGGCGGAAACACCAGCGTGTATCCGACAAGGCTCTCCTAGACCTTCATTTGAAGGCCTATGGAGAGGCGATACGAGCAGCTAGGAACTCGTTCGTTGCTGCTCGTGTCGCGTCCGCGGAGTCGCGTCCAGCAGAGTTGTTCAGGGTAGTGAGGGAGCTAACTCAGCTCCCTCCTGCCCCGAACCAGATCCTTGAACCGACTAAGGCCTGCTGTGACCAATTTAACAACTTCTTCGCGGATAAAATCTCTCGGATAAACGAAGGTCTGGACGCGAGGGTTATAACAGAAACCAGAAGAGAGGCATCCAGAGCTTCCGTGGACTCAGTTGTACTGGATCAGTTTGAGTCTGTCAGTACCGAGGATGTGGACAAGATCCTTAGAAGTGTTCGGAAGACAACCTGCTCTCTCGATCCCTGCCCCTCGTGGCTAGTGGCCCAGGGGGGAATGGCGGTAACCTTGTTGTTACACCAAATTATAAATACATCTTTGAGGGAGGGTCAATTTCCTAACCACCTTAAATTGGCCATTGTAAGACCGCTACTAAAAAAGCCCTCCCTCGACCCCCTGGTTCATAATAATTATCGGCCAGTCTCGCTGCTGCCATTTCTGGGGAAGGTGATTGAGAGGGCGGTTGCAATCCAGCTTCAATCGATCTTGGACGAAACGGATTTTCTAGATCCATTTCAAACCGGTTTCCGGGCGGGCTACGGGGTTGAGACTGCCATGGTCGCTCTGGTCGATGATCTCCGTCTGGGCATCGACAGGGGTAGCGTGTCCCTGTTGGTGCTCTTGGACATCTCAGCGGCTTTCGATACCATTGACCATGGTATCCTTCTGGAACGCCTGGCTGAGGTGGGAATCGGAGGCACTGCGCTCCAGTGGTTCAGATCCTACCTCTCCGGGAGGTTCCAGATGGTGCAGCTGGGGGACGTCTGCTCCGACAAGAGGGCCCTTAAATCTGGGGTCCCTCAAGGAGCCATTCTGTCCCCCATGCTATTCAACATTTACATGAAACCGCTGGGAGAGATCATCCGGAGACATGGGGCGCGGTGTTATCAGTACGCTGATGACACCCAAATAGTCTTCTCTATGTCTCCGACTGATGCAGTGACCAGGGATGGCGTCGCTCCTCTCGTGGCCTGTCTGGAATCGGTAATGGACTGGATGAGGGAAAATAGACTCAGCCTGAATCCAGAGAAAACGGAAGTACTCGTGATAGGTTCCCCTGGTCCGGGTATGGAGGTGGTTCCACCTGTCCTTGACGGGGTCACGCTCCCCGTCAAGGACACTGTACGCAGTCTGGGGGTGCTCCTTGACTCGTCGCTCCATCTAACTTCTCAGGTGGATGCGACTGTCAGGAGCACCTGTTATCAGCTTCGGCTGATACGCCAGTTGCGTCCCTATCTGGACCGGAGGGACCTTGAAACTGTAGTACATGCTCTGGTAACCTCTCGGTTGGATTTCTGTAACACGCTCTACATGGGGCAGCCTTTGTATCATACTCGGAAGCTACAACTAGTGCAAAATATGGCGGCACGGGTGGTCACTGGAGCTCCCAGGACCGCCCATATAACACCTATCTTGAAAGACCTACATTGGCTGCCGATTCGCTTCCGGGCGCAGTACAAAGTGCTGGTTATCACCTATAAAGCCCTATATGGCTTGGGCCCAGGGTACCTAAAGGACCGTCTCTCCCCATATAATCCGCCCCGCACACTGAGATCTACCGGACAGCGTGCACTGAGAGTTCCAGAGGCTAGATTGATGAGTACTACAAAAAGGGCGTTCTCCATCTCTGCCCCTTACCTCTGGAACTCTCTACCCACTGAGCTCCGCTTATCTCCCACCCTCAACCAATTTAGAAAGGACCTGAAAACGCATCTATTCAAACAGGCATATTTGTGAACGGGTCTCTCTTGTGGTTTGCTCTGTTAGTTATGCTGCCTATTGTTTTTCCATCATAGTTTTACGCTGGGAGGTATTGTTTTTATTGTTTTATCGTTGTATTGTTTTACTTGTTTTTATTGTGTTATTTAGATTTTAAACTATGCTTGATGTTTTAACGTCTTTTATCTTGTACACCGCCCTGATCTTTTTGGAAGGGCGGTATAGAAATAAAATTTATTATTATTATTATTATTATTATTATTATTATGTAAAGTTAAGTAAAGTGCTTTTAGTTAAGAAATTCTTTTTCCAGCACAGAAAAAGTTATCGAATATATAGTTACAAAATCTTTGGTATATCACAATGTAAGCACAATAAAAAACATCCACATTAGGCAATATAAAGTTCTGAATATAAAAATAGAAAATGTACCTTTAACAATAATGAATTAACAGAAACGAATTCAGAACAAAATAAAGGGCCCTGTTTTCTCCACAGGGTCAAATATAAAAACAACACAAAATGAACAGGAAAATCTAGACACGTAACAATAAATTAGAATAAATTTAAACAGTAAAAAGTATGGCTGAACAAATTAAAAAAATGATGGAAGGATTTGAACTTGGGCAACTTCTCTCTCAAAGGGCCCTAGCTGTTGAGCCATATTTAAAACTAGAAGTCACATATACATATGTTTGCATATGCATATATATATATATATATATATATTAAATATGTAATTACACTAGTAAATAGCAATACACATACAAATACAAATATATACTTTTAAAAATTGTCTGGCCTTTCTAGTTTCTAGCCATTCATATCCTGGGTTTTTAATGTATTGATCTTCCATAAATGTTTCAGAATATGGGGAGATGATGAAATAATGCTTTATTTTCTTTGCTTATACTATAAGTGAGAAGTTCTTTTAGCTATATTCTTTAAGCTATATTTATATGTTTTCATTTTGTGCTTTATTTTATTCAAGTGAAGAAAGACAAAGGCTTGGAGAATCAGACTTCTTGGAAAAGGGCCTCCGGTACCGGGACTGCAGCCGCCTGCCTGAGGATAAAGAAGACTGCTAGGGGAACCTCTGTCTGGCTTCCTGCCGGTGGTACTGCCTCTCCTGGGGAAAGGATTTGTGTCTCTGGCTGAAGGAGGACCTCTGGCCTCTGGCCAGGTTTTCATTTAAATGAAAATGTGAACTAGTTAGTTTGGGCTTTTCTTTGTCCTTCCAAGTCTTGGCAGGATCGTTCCTATTACTGATTCAGCTGGATATTGAAGAGACTCTGGAAACAGGAGAAGAATATTATTATCCTGGAATTAAACAGAGTCATATTTTCTGAATCCCTGGTGGACTTAAAGGAATATGTAAATTGGCTACCTAGAGTTTTTCATTGCCCTTCCACACCCTTAGTTTTCCCTAAGGTTTTTTTTTTCTTTTTTCCTTTTCCCCCTGAGTCTTGGCAGGATCATTCCCACAACTAGCTCAGTTGCTTTATATAAGAGACTCTGGGAGCAGGAAGAACATTATTACCTTTTGATTTAGCAGAGTCACAGTGTGAGCTGAGGAATTGATTTAAATTTTTTTAATATATATACAGTTAATACTTTATAGGGAGGCCACTGAGGAAAAAAATTAGTTGAAATGCATCTGGCCTGAAGTTTGGATAGTTTATTATTATTAAAATACTAATGGCTTTTGATTTTTTGCACAATTCTCAGTCGGGTAGTTACTCTTTTAGAAATTACGCTGTTTTTTCTGCTCCCTAGATTAGTTATTTGTTTATTCCTTACAAAGTTGTTTTTTTACATTGGGAAGTGGAACCACAGTCATCCTGTTTATTTATTATCTTTGGCAGAAACTTTTTGGTTGGTGTTTTGGTTATACATTTTGGGTTCTTTGGCTGTAGGGACTCAAGTTGGTTTGTTGTGCATTGGGTGGGGTCGTGACAAAGGAGAGGGAGACAGTCAGCTACTCCACAGACTATATACAAAACCTTTTGCGAACAGATTCCTCTTTTGGCATATCCAGTAATACTAAACAAGAAACAACTGATTGTAACATACTTTTGGAATTGGGTCTGGAAAAAAAAAAAACTAGAAACACACATGGGAGCATTGGGGGAGTATTGCAAGCACAGATGATCCCAAGAGGTTTAAGAATAATAAAGCCTCCTTGTATGTTTCAACAAAACCAGGAATTCACTCTAAAATGGGAGGCTATACTTAATAAATGCTCTTTAGACCTCATGGTCCTCTTGATAGAAATTAGTCAACTGGAGTGTAAGGTTCTGGCTGATAAATTTGAACATTGTAAACAGGAACTTAATAAAATGACGAACTCTAGTATATTGAACAGTAAACAGTAACTCAAAAAATGAAGGAACTCAAAGATCTTAAGCTCAAAAAATTTTAAAGGGACCCCAGGGATTACCAAAAAGAAAAGGTTTATTCCTCGAATTCCTGAAAAGGTCTGACTTCTACAAACAATAAGAAAGGAGTTTCGTTTGATACAAGTATAGGCACGAGCAAAGAAGACAACAGCCTAAGGGGAGTCACCACTGACTCTTCCACTGATTATTCTGTGGACAATTTTAAAACCAGCCGGAGACCTTTTTTAGAAAAACAGTACAACCGGTGGAGATCCAAAGACACAGGGGAGGGGAGGAGAGAAGGAAGATGTACAAGCAGAGATACCACTCTCCAAACACAGATAGTTAATATATCAACATCCTCGTTATGATTTGGAAATAGAAGTTTGAAATACTGTAAGGGTCTTTCGTTTGTTCCAACTCCCAGTCATAACTCTTTTGATACCATGCGGGAAGTCCATCAATTGTTTCGGAAAATTAGATTGGCCAAATTCTTTTCTAGGAATGGTACTACCATTGAGTATCTGGGTCCCCCGGACACGAATAGATGTAAAAATTTTCAAAAAAACATAAACAAAAAACTAACTTCAACCCCAATATAGATGACCCATATATCAAGGTCTTTCAAGACAGAGTGTTAAAGGACATGTATTATATATTTACCTCCCAATCCAAGAGCTGGCACAATTTATCTAAATTACAGAAAGCTACTCTGGAAAATTTGCAAAAAGGACAATATATTATCATTAAACCAGAGGATAAAGGAGGTGCCATAGTCATATGAGGGAGGAAAGATTATGAAATAGAGGCATGGAGCCAATTATCAAATGCAAAACACTATAAGGAATGTATGAAAGACCTTACAGAAGATATTTTAAAATCTATTAAAATCATTCTGGAAGAGGCATTAAAGATGGGGCATATAAAAACTAACGTTTATGAATATTTATTGGATTCCCCGAGAAGGATTCCCCTATTTTATTTATTACCTAAGATACATAAGGATAAAATTCCAGTTCTGGGTAGACCTATCGTGTCAGTCTGTGGCTCCATCCTGGAACCATTGGCTACATATATTTCATCTTTCCTGAAACCTTTAATTCCAGATATACCATCATATATAAAAGATACTAAGGAATTTGTTATATACATGGAACAATTAACACCACCCGTGGAAGATTTTTTTCTTGGTGACATTGGACGTTATATCATTTTACACCAACAATCCCGAGGGCGAGGCCTTGAAGATCCTGGAAGCAGCTTTACTTTCTAAACCTATGGGACTTCCCCCAATTCACTTTCTGTTACATCTTATAGAAATAACTTTGACTAAAAATTATTTTAAATTCGGTAACCAATTCTATTAGCAAACCTCTGGGGTGGCAATGGGTTGCAAGTTTGCCCCACAGCTGGCAAAGTTATAAATGGACCATTCTGAACATTCCTATATATTAAATAATGAGTTGTTTCCCCCCCCCCCCCAAATTACGACATGGAAAAGATTCATAGATGATATTTTTTGTATATGGGTGGGATCTGAGTCATCTCTTAATGAGTTTTTGATTTTTCTCAGTGGAATCCATGAAAGTATGAAAAATAATTATATTTAAAGGATGGTGGATAATCTTCTATTCGATAAATTCTTGTAATTTATCACCAATAATATTTTCTGCAATAATCAATTACAGCGTTACAATTGTTATGTTTAAATAACTTCTTCACAAATTACTAAATCATTAAATCTTTTAAACTCTCCATTCTTCTTCCCAGTATTGTAGAAAAGGGAGCCAATCTTCAAACAATTTATCTTTTGATTTGTTATTAATTAAACAAGTTAATTTATCCATTTCTTTTAATTCATAAACTTTAAATAGCCAGTCTTCAAGAGTTGGAACTGCTCTCTTCCAATTCCTAGCAAGAATTAATCTTGCTCCATTTAGGAGATATAAAAGTATTCTCCAGTTTTTTATTTCATCTTCCTTTTGTAGACAAGATGTTATGTTGAGCAAATATAATTCCGGTTGCATAGGATATTGAATTTTCATAATTTTTTGTATTTGTGTATGTACATTTGACCAAAATCTTTTTACTTTGGGACATACCCACCACATATGATAAAGTGATCTAGAATTTCCCTTACAGTGCCAACATTTACTTTCAGATAATTTGTATATTTTTTTTCTTTTAAAAGGGTTAAATACCATCTATTTGAGATGTTAAAATAATTCTCCTTTAAGTCTTGCAAAGCAGTAAAGGTATTTTTTTCCCCAGGCCTTCTGCCAATCTTTGTAGGGTATAGAATGTCCTATATCTTGGCCCAACGTACCATATTTTCTTTTATAGTTTCCTTTTCTAATTCTCTATTTATTAACAATTTATACAATTTTGATATTTTATCCCTCTCTTTTTGCTTCCATATTTGATCTAATTCAGAATCTCTAGCTTCAATACCCTTATTTTTTAAGTCTTCTTCACATTTCCCTTTCATTTGCAGATATGTAAACCTATCCGGGACATTTCCTTCTTTCATCAGATCTTCTAGTGATTTCAACTTCATATTCCCTCTTCTTTCTATTTCCTCTAAGTCTTTATATGTAATCTTTTTTTGCTTGTTATTTTGTCTAGCAAAGAACGCCTCGTGCAATGAAGTCCAGAGGGAGATTTTGTTGTAAAACCTTTGTTTAATTTTTAGCCATGTTTTCAATAACACTTTTGTAATTGGATGGGATTTGAAATTCTTATCTTTTTTTTTTTTTTGCATAAATCGTATATGAGCTAGGTGTGCCACCCAAATTTTAACCTAGATCCTTCTAGATTCAATATTACATGATTTTCATGTTTTATCCAATCTTGACTCCACATAAGATTACAGTCCCATAGATACATTTTTAAATCAGAGAGGGTGTAACCCCCTCTCTCTTTGGAATCTTTCAGAATTAATCATTTTATTCTAGGCTTTCCACCTTTCTATAAGATTTTTTTAAATTCTTTAGTCCATTGTGATATAATCTCTTCCTTCCATATTATTGGAAGGTTTATTAACAGAAATAGTATTTTTGGAAGGTAGGACATTTTTATAAGTGAAATCCTTCCCAAAACTGAAATATTTAATTTATTCCACTTTAATAGATCTTTTTGTAGTTCCTTTATAGTTGTTTTATAATTGTTATCAAAAAGGTCTAAGTTGTTATATGTAATCCAAATACCTAAATGTTTGATTTTTTGTGCCATTTTACAGCCTGTCTTTTGAGTCAGCTTCGCTTCTTCATTTTTCTCCATATTTTTTGTTAACAGCTGCATTTTATCCACATTTATTTTTAAGCCTGCACATTCTCCAAAATCTTTTAAGCTCTTTCATTAGATGATCAGCACCTGTTAATGGATCCTCTAATATTATAACTAGATCATCTGTAATTTCTTGTTACATCCTCTTATTTTATTGCCTTTTATTAGGTTATTGTTTCTTATTGCATTTAACAGCTACTGTTATAAACAGAAGCGGGGGAAAGGGGCAACCTTGTCTTGTTCTTCTATGAATATTAAATACCTCTTTCTTACTTCCATTTATTTTTATTTGTGCAATCTGGTGTTTATAAATTTCCTTGATGTTCCTGATAAATGAATCTCCCATATCCATTCTCTGGAAAGTTTTTATCATGAAGTCCCACCTGACATTATTGAATGCCTTCTCTACATCTATCAACATTAAAGTCCATTTTTTGCCCTTGTTTATTTTATAATATTCCAAAATATTCATTATTGTTCTTATATTGGTCCTTAAATGTCTACCGGGGAGAAACCCATTTTGATCAGATTTCAGTATTGTGTTTAGGATTTCTTTCATTCTATTGGCAAGTATTGTGAGAGTTGGAATCCTCTACTCAATGATCCACAAACAAACTTGCTCAAAGTAGAGAAAAGTTTATTGTAAGAGCACTGGAAAGTAGTGATCACATACACTGCCTTGTAGAGTCTGAGACTCAAAGGAAAAAAGTCACAGTTTTAAAATCCCCTCTCCCTTTCCATCCCTCAGCTTCCACACCACACTAACCATAGCTTCATTACCACAGCAACCCAGATGTTACAACCAATGTGCAACCTTCGAGCCTCCCGTTATTTCACATTCCAACCAGGCTCTACCAGCCCTCCCCAATTACTCACAGCAACTGCTATTCCTAACCACTACAATTATTCCCAACCCCCATCTACATCACTTCACTACATTACAAGGATTAGATATTTAATACATATAGACTGTGAATATATATATGAACTGGATATATGAAGTCTCTATATCTGATCTACATTGTCAGTCCTGACAGTCTGCCCCCCCCAAAGCCTTATGTCCCCCCTTTTGGTTTATTAGGATAGGCCAGATGAAACTCTTGAACCAATTGATCAGCTTGCACATGCTGGGCCTTTACCCACTCGGCACCGAGGCGTTTGCAAGGCCTCCAGATTTCCACACCTCGAATTGATGGGGTGCCCCTTCTAGAAACTGCCGCCATGACTCTAATGCCCACTAAATAGCAAAAGCCTCCTTTTCCCAGCAAGGCTAGTCCTCCTGAGTGGAGTCAAACCGTTTGGACAGGTAGGCACATGGTTTAAGTCTGCCCTCCTCATCTCTTTGCATCAGCACTGCCCCAACCACCATGTCTGAGGTGTCCACCTGTACTACAAATGGTTGTTCTGGGTCTGGGTGTTTTAGAATAGGTTCCAAACTAAACAATCGCTTCAAAGTCACAAAGGCCTCCGTACACTCTTTGGTCCAACGGATTTTGGTAGGCGGCTTGGCCTGAGGGGTCTCTGATGCCACCGGAGGACCTGCTCCCTTGGGATTGTCCCCTTTGATTTTCAACAAGTTAGTGATTGGGAGGGCCACCTGGGCAAAGTTTGGAATAAACTGTTGGTAGAAATTGGCAAAGCCCAGAAACCTCTGCACCTGTTTCCTTGTCTTGGGCTCTGGCCAATTCAGCACATCCTGAACCTTATGAGGGTCCATTTGCAACCCTTGAGTGGACACCCGATATCCCAAGAAATCTAAACTCTCAGTGTGAAAGTGACACTTGGACAGTTTCACATACAGTTTGTTTTCTAACAGCCTTTTCAGAACCTTTCTCACCAGCCCACTGTGACTGTCCAAGTCTTGCGAATAGATCAGGATGTCATCCAAATAAACCAGGACCCTGTCAAACAGCAGGTCATGAAACACCAGCTTCATAAAACAAGCCGGCCCCCCCGAAAGTCCAAAAGGCAGGACCAGATATTCAAATGCAGTTTTGTACTCATCCCCCTCCTTAATCCTGATTCAGAAGTAGGCATCTCTCAAGTCTAACTTAGTAAATATTTTGCCCGTGGCTAGCCTACTCAACATGTCTTTCATCAACGGCAAGGGGTATTTGCTGCAAGTGCTTATGGCATTCAAATTTTTGTAATCCGTCACTAGACGGAGGGATCCATCCTTTCTCTCCCTGAAGAACACCGAAGCTCCGAAAGATGAGCTTGACGGGTGAATAACCCACAAGCCAGATTTTTTTCAATAAACTCCTTCAGTGTGCTCATCTCCCGGGGCATCATAGGATACATTTTTAGTTTAGGCAGGGTCGTGCCGGGATTAATTTCAATAGCACAATCCGTGTCCCGGTGGGGTGGCAAAAAGGTCACACCCCTTTTCCTCAAACACCTCCTTTAAGTCTTTATACATCCCTGGGTATAGTAGCTCTTCTTGCACCTCTGCCAACCCAGTTCTATTGTAAGGCCCCTCCACCGCCACCGTCATAACCCGGTCTCTGGGAACCCAGGGCCCGGGTTTCAGTCCCACATGTCTCTGGCACCCCAAGTTGCTAAAAGTCAACAGTTTAGCTTTCCAGTTGAACTCCGGGTTATGGAATGCCAGCCAATCTATGCCCAGCACCACCTCGCACCCATGCGTGGGTCCAATCACAAACTTAATACTTTCCCAGTGGTCTGCAATTTTCATAACTACAGTTTCAGTCTGTTTCGTGGTGGGTTCCGCCCCCCAACAAGGTCCCACCCATCTGGAAAAAGGGGATAGCCTCTGGTAAGTCCTCTTGCCCAATCTTAAGAGATTGCACCAGCTGAGGGCTTATCAGGCAACAGGTACAACCCGAGTCTATTGCAGCCCAGATGCTACTACTAGTCCCCTTGTCCTTGTGCCAAAGCTTCACTTCCACTAAGTACAGGGGAACACCCCCACTCACCATAGATGGCTCAAGCTGCTCCGGAGGTTGGATGGCTCTCCTCCCTCCATCTGAGGAGCTGTCCTGGTCAGGTTGAACGGCCTGCCTAGCCTTCCCTCCAGTTCCTCTACTAACACTCCGAGACAATGGGCTAGCCGATCCCTTGGAGGTGGCTTTCTCGGGTACCATTATTCTTTACACTCTTCCTCTGATCTGTTTTTTAGGAGCATTGTAAGCCTGTCCATCACTTTCAGTTCCTGAGACTTTACCATCCTTTCTTCTATAGTTAAAGGATTGCATCTTTTCCAGTTTTTTGCAATAACCAATCTTGCTGCGGTTATTAAATATAATAGTATTCTCCAATGCTTTTTAACCACTACCATATCCAATGAAAATAACATATTAAGTAAATACATTTCGTGCTCGATTTTGAACGTGCAACCAAACATTCTTTGGATTTCGCCATGTATTTCGTACCAATATTTTTAAACTTCTCCACACATCACCACATATGTAAGAGCCTACCTTCTTCTTCTTTACATCTCCAACATTTCATGTCTGCTGTTTTATAAATTTTCTTTAGTTTCATTGGGGTAAGAAACCATCTGTTGGCGATTTTTAGATAATTTTCTTTTAAAGCTTGGGCAGCTGTAAAACAATTAGTGTTTTTCTAGGCTTTTTGCCATTTTTCATAAGTGATTGCATGGCCTACATCCTGTGCCCAGCGAATCATGCTTTCTTTTATAGTTTCTTTCTCTAGGGTCCTATTAAGTAGCACATTATAGAGTTTTGATATCTTCTTCCCATCTTGTTGCCACCAAATTATCATTAACTACAATTTCAATTCCCCTCTTATTTTATCCTCTTCGAATTTCATTTTAATTTGAGCATATTCAAACTAATTTAGATTATATCCCTCATTATCTAATTCATTTTTCTCTTTTATTTTAATTTCACCTTTTTTTATCCACTTTCATTAAATCTTTATATGTCAACCATTTTATCTCCTTCCTCCTTTTATGATAAAAGGCTTCTTGAACTGAAGTCCAAAGAGGAATTTTTCTATAAAACATAGTTTTTACCTTTTCCCATGTACACAGTAAAGCTTTCCTTATATAACGATTTGAGAACTCCTTAAATAACTAGTGATCTTTGTACACTAAATAGGCATGCCACCCTTGTTTTAAGTCTGCTCCTTCTAAATTCAAGAGATCCCAGTTTTCCAACTTGATCCACTCCTGGATCCAACTCAATTTGCAAGCCCACATCTTATATCAGGGACTGCACTGTCAGGGATGATGGGAG
The DNA here is from genome assembly GCA_034509955.1 of Urosaurus nigricauda. Taxonomy (NCBI): domain Eukaryota; kingdom Metazoa; phylum Chordata; class Lepidosauria; order Squamata; family Phrynosomatidae; genus Urosaurus; species Urosaurus nigricauda. Next base: position 225,330,434 of record JAOEGL010000001.1, read on the forward strand.
GTGTTTCACTTTACCCAGGCTTAACTCCTCACCACCTTGGTAATGCTGTGCTGACCAGTGTTGATCAGTAGTATGATGTGTTGCAAAACATGTAGCAGAGTTGTAGAGAAGCTGCTGAAGATCCTGACAAAATCTTTCAGCACTCTCTTTCCAGGAATGAAACGCCAGCTCTGGAACATCTGGAACTGTAGTCACTGCTTAGCTCTTCTTGCTTCCAGCAGTCAAAAACCACACGAGCTGTATTCTAAAACTACCTTTATTTGCTACTTGAAGAATTCAACTAAACAAAAATAACAAACATCTTTGCAATACATTTGCTATGCACTAACTTGCTATCCTAAGTAAACTATATACATCTACATCTTCCTCCTGCACAAGAAACTTAGTTTCAGCCAGGTTGGATGTTCTCTCTGTTGGCTTACATTTTTAGATCCTAAGAAAAGTCCAGTTCTGCATAGCTCAGTTCAGGATCACATCTCAAGTTACATTCAATGATGCATATTCAGGTTCAGATTCAGAATGGCTTACCGGAACAATACAGAAATATTGCTGTTATTAGTTGCCACCCACTGGGTGTGCACTGGGTGTGTACAAACATTTTCATTGGTTAATTTTACATTTTCCCATACTAAGTCCAACCTTTTTCTATGACTCTACTTTCCATGTGACATTTTCTAGTGATGTCGTTGTTTACATTTCTCGACCTTCTTTCCAGGAGTTTTGTGTTGTTTTCCTTTATGTGTTTTGACTATGTGTGCACCTGTTGTTGTGTGTACGTGCCTCGCCACACTGTATCATCTCAGACTGGAAATTTACAGAACTTTGGTTCTTATACATACAGCTTTGCATTTCAACTACTATATCTCCCATGCTCCATTTCCTAACAAGCCCCTCCGAAATGTAAAGGTGTATGTACTTTAATCTATCATACCTACTTGGTGTGTAAAATTTTCATGTTTCTCTGGTGTCAGTGCTTTTGTAAACAAATCTGCTATGTTGTGTTGTGATTCAATGTATCTCAACTCTATTTCTCCTTTTTGAACCATGTAACGCACATTCTGATATCTCACTCCAACATACTTAGTTCTGTTTTTCAAATTCTCAGTTTCTGCCATTGCTATGCAAGACTGTGAGTCTTCCAGGATTTCTACTGGTGTTCTATAACTTTCATTCAAATCATTCAACAACTGTTTGATCCACTGAACCTCATTGACAATTTCATTCAAAGCTGCAAATTCTGCCTCGCTTGTGCTCAAAGCTACATTGTTCTGTTTCCTCCTCCTCCAAATGATTGGGCTTTCACTATATTTCACAATCATGCCTGTGACTGACTTCTTATCATGCATCTCTGAAGCAAAAGAACTATCCACAAAACACTCTAAATCTTCATCACTGCATTTGATCACCAATTTCTTCTCTAAGGTACCTTTTAAATATCTTAACAAATGTTTCACAGCTGTCCAATCCTCAACTTTTGGATTGTTCACTCTCCTTGACAACAAATTAACTGAATAAGATATATCTGGCTTGGTGTGACATGATACAAATTGTAAAGATCCCAAAATGCTTCTATACAAAGTCTTGTTCTCAAAATCTCTGGTTGTCTCCCCAGAAACAAAACCAGTTGTCATTGGCGTTTTTACAATTTTGGCAAACTGTAAACCACACTTATCAATCAATCTCTCAATCTTTCTGCTCTGACTTAACAAATAATCTCCATTATCTGTTTTTTCTACAACAATCCCAAGATAAGATCTCAGTTGTCCAAGACCTTTCAAAACGAATTTTTTAGACGATTCTCTCCTCACGGAATCAATTTCTTGTTGTGATTTAGCCGCCACGCATAAATCATCAACATAGATCACAAGCACAATGTCTCCTTTTATGTAAACACACGCATCTGCCACACTTCTCTTGTATCCAAGTTTCACAAGTTCATAATTTATGCACAGATTCCAAGCTCTGGCACTTTGTTTCAAACCATACAACGCTTTTCTTAATTTGTACACTTTCTGGCTACTGTTCTCTTCAAAACCTTGTGGCTGTTCCATAAACACCTCTTCCTCTAAACAAGCATTCAGATAAGCTGTTTCAAAATCAAAATGTTCAACAATGAGATCTCTCTTAGCTGCAATTGCCAAAACCAACCTTAAGCTTTCTGGTTTAGCTGTAGGTGAAAATGTCTTATCATAACTCTCAAACTGTTGCTGAGCAAAACCTTTTGCAACCAGCCTAGCTTTGTATTTGAGACTACCATCCGGCATCTCCTTTTTCTTGTACACCCATCTGCAACCAATTACTTTCTTATCTTTGGGTTTATCAACAATTTCAAACACATCTTTGTTCACTAAACACTCAAACTCATTGTCCATTGCTTCAAACCATTTGTCCTGCTCTTCCCTAGGAAGTTCTTGAATTTCATCAAAATTCTCAGGCTCTTCTGTAACTAAACAAATCTTTGCACTCTGAACCACAAATCTGTCAGGTGGCTTTCCTCACACGTTGAGTGCGCCTAGGCTCAAAACTCACAATTCTGTCCCTATCATCCTCAGTGTCTGTCCTGGGTGTTTCTGTTCTGTGACTGAACCTTTTGTCTTGTGTCATCCTACTAGTTGTGGGTCTATCTTGTATCTCATAATCTGATGCACTACTGTGACTGTCAGAAGATTCTTGTTTTACTGAAACCCCTCCGTTTCCTGGAGTTGGTTCATTGTGTGTGTTTGTGTCTGAAGAAGCTCCTAGTCTTAGGAAGACTTCTTTGTTAGCATGCAGTTTGTCCCAACCAGCATGTTTCTCAAAGTTTGCTGATCTGGAAAATTGTATCTGTTTTTGCCCTAGAAGAAACCTGTATTTGTTTCCAGAAAACCCCAAGAACATGAGTCTCCTGCTTTTAGGTTCTCCCTTCTTCCTAAAACAGGCTGGAATGAAAACGTGCGCAAATTGTCCAAACACTCTCAAGTATTTGTAGTTTGGATTTCTGCCATACAACACTCTATAGGGTATGTCTTCTATCTCTGAATGATAAGAGTGATTTTTAATGTGGTTAGCTGTGTAAGTTGCCTCACCCCAGAGACAACCTTTGACCCCTGCGTCTGCCATCAAACAGGCTGTTATCTCTTTCAAATCCTTAATACGTTTCTCAGCAATTCCGTCCTCCGACGGACAGCCTGGGTTGGTGGTCTCATGTCTGATTCCCACCTTTCGAAACCAATTTGACAATTGTTTACTCAGGAACTCTCCCCCTCGATCCGTAATTAATGTGCCCACTTTGAGGTCAAATTCTCTCTCAACCATTCTGACCCAAGCTTTTAAACTATCCCCGGCATCTGATTTGTTTTTCAAAACTCTCACAAATGAAAATCTAGAATACCGGTCAACAATAACAAGAAAATATTTGCAGCCACTAAGTGACAGGCAATTTGCTTGTGCCACGTCGGCATGCACAAACTGAAACGGTCTCTGAGCTATCCTTTTTGTTTTCTTAGCCACTGGATAAGCCTTGACCTTCACTTGACTACAAACTGTGCAGTCTAAGTGATTTCTGCATTCATTAACTTTCAATTCAGGACATAACTGAAGCAACTTTTTCAGACTTTTGAAACTGGCATGGCCAAACTTTCTGTGCAACTCATGAATGCAGTTGGAATGTAAAGGCACATTATCAACTCTGTTAACATTTTCTGCACTGTTGCAATCAATTCTATCCTGCAAGTTGTAAAGTTTCTCATGTTTGATTCCTACACCACACAATTTTCCATCGAAAGTTATTTTGCATTCATTGCCTTGAAAAACTACTTTGTTGTTCTCTTCTGTTAGTCTGTTTACAGATAACAGATTGTTTTCTAACTCTTTCACATACAAAACATTATCAAAGCTTGCATTGAGACCTGAAATGAAAACTGTTCCCATTTGTCTGACTGTTCTGGTTTGCTTCCCATCAGCTAAAACCACAGAACTTACATTAGCTGGTTTCAAATTTGTCAATAAGTCAATGTTATTACACATATTATTACTTGCCCCACTATCAATTAACCAATTGTTTACATTGTTTGAGTTCCCTTTAATCACTGTAGCAACCCCCCTTTTGTTACCACTGTCCTTAGAAGTTGGAGGCCTTTGTTGTTGTTGTTTTTGCTGTTGCCGTCTCTGCCGCTCTGGCTGTTTAAACTGTTGTTGAAATTGCTGCTCTCTCCGGTCTGCAGCTAATTGTCTACAATGTCTTTGTATATGTCCAATCTTTTTGCAATAAAAACATCTCCGTTGCTCCCTTGAAGAAGCTGCCTCATCTCGCTGCCATTCGACTAGTGACTGTTGTTTTTGAAAAGTCTTTGAAGTTGCAGGCTCTTTCCTCTCAGACTTTCGCCTCTGGTTTTCCTCCAGAATTCTAGCAATGATCATATCTTTGTTTAAATCAGCCTCTGGGATATTTTGCAAAGAACTGGTGATATTGTCCCATTCGGAATTTAGGGATTCTAAAAGAATACAACATTGTTGATGCCGGCTTATTTCTACTCCTCTCAGCTCAGCTTGTACAAACAAGTCCTGCATTATTTTTAAATGCTTTTCAACACATTGTCCTTTCTCCAACTTTTGCCGGTAAATTCGCTTTGACCAAAGAATTTTTGCGTAATTAGATTGTGAAGCATAGATTCTTTGTAATGTATCCCAGATTTCTTTTGCAGTTGTCATATCTCTGACTGAATTTAATTCACCAGGCTCTATTAGGAGAAATAAGGTTGCCACTGCTTTCTCATTTCTCGCTTTCTCTGCTTCACTAGCATCTGCTGCTAAGCCATTTACAACTGGAGCCCATAAATTGTCCCTTACTAGTAGAGACTTAGCATAAATTTTCCAAGTGCTGTAATTGCTACTATTCAGTTTTTCAAACTTTAGGATATCCATTGTAAACAAAAATGGAGCTTTCTAGCTCAAGGCAAGAAAAGAGTTAAATCACAGTCTTTTGGTAGAAGTGTGCAGTGACTCAATTTGACACAGTCCTTCTGAGTATGCACAGACCGACCCCTCCAGGAATGATAAAGACTGGTGATTTATTACTTACTTACATAAGCTGAAGTGAAGTGTTGAATCCCTGCTCTGGTCCGGTCGCAGACTCCGGCCAGGAATTTTTATGAGGCTTTAAATTGTAATCCACAGAAGTGTCAGTGTAGCGCAAACAGCTTGCTCTGACCATGCTTTTGAAGTACTCAGCTTCGGCATGCTGGAGTGCTCAGCTTTCTCAGGAACAAAATATAGCATCCACTCGACTGGAGTGTGCAGCATCCACACAACTGGAATGACTGGAATGTCCAGCGTCCCCATGACTGGGCCCATAACCTTTGTCAGGGATGATGGGAGGTGTTGCACTTTACCCAGGCTTAACTCCTCGCCACCTTGGTAATGCTGTGCTGACCAGTGTTGATCAGTAGTATGATGTGTTGCAAAACATGTAGCAGAGTTGTAGAGAAGCTGCTGAAGATCCTGACAAAATCTTTCAGCACTCTCTTTCCAGGAATGAAACGCCAGCTCTGGAACATCTGGAACTGTAGTCACTGCTTAGCTCTTCTTGCTTCCAGCAGTCAAAAACCACACGAGCTGTATTCTAAAACTACCTTTATTTGCTACTTGAAGAATTCAACTAAACAAAAATAACAAACATCTTTGCAATACATTTGCTATGCACTAACTTGCTATCCTAAGTAAACTATATACATCTACATCTTCCTCCTGCACAAGAAACTTAGTTTCAGCCAGGTTGGATGTTCTCTCTGCTGGCTTACATTTTTAGATCCTAAGAAAAGTCCAGTTCTGCATAGCTCAGTTCAGGATCACATCTCAAGTTACATTCAATGATGCATATTCAGGTTCAGATTCAGAATGGCTTACCGGAACAATACAGAAATATTGCTGTTATTAGTTGCCACCCACTGGGTGTGCACTGGGTGTGTACAAACATTTTCATTGGTTAATTTTACATTTTCCCATACTAAGTCCAACCTTTTTCTATGACTCTACTTTCCATGTGACATTTTCTAGTGATGTCGTTGTTTACATTTCTCGACCTTCTTTCCAGGAGTTTTGTGTTGTTTTCCTTTATGTGTTTTGACTATGTGTGCACCTGTTGTTGTGTGTACGTGCCTCGCCACACTGTATCATCTCAGACTGGAAATTTACAGAACTTTGGTTCTTATACATACAGCTTTGCATTTCAACTACTATATCTCCCATGCTCCATTTCCTAACATGCACAACCTCCTCTCTCTTACTTATCTTTTTACACTTCCCATTAAATCCTGGGTTTCCCTCTTTTCCAGATGAACCTCTTAAGTTCTCTTTCCCACAGCACTAATATATCTTCTTTTGTAATGATTGGTAAATTATAAAACAAGAAAATTAACTTAGGCAGAACTGACATCTTTATGAGAGAAATCCTGCCTAAAAATGATAAATTCAGGGAATTCCATTTTTTCAGATCTTTCTGTATCTCCTTCCATTTCTCAGCATAATTGTTTATATATAAATTTGAGTTGTTATTGGTTAACCATATCCCCAAATATTTTACTTTCCTTAATAATGTGCACCTTGACTTATTGCTTAAATTCTCTTGCTCTTTCCTCTCAACATTTTTGGTTAATAAGTACGATTTCCTTTTGTTTACTTTAAACCCTGCATATCTTCCGAATACTCTTAGCTCTCTCATTAAATTGTCTATTCCTTTGATAGGGTCTTCCAGAATAGCTACAATGTCATCTGCAAAAGCTAAAACTTTCTTTTCTTTCCCTTTGATCTTAATGCCTTTGATCTTTTCATTGTCTCTAATGGCATTCAGCAGTATTTCCAATATGATAATAAACAACGAAGGAGACAGGGGACAACCCTGTCTAGTTCCCTTGTGAATTCTAAATTCCTGAGATTTACACCCATTAATTCATATTTGCACAAATTGTAGATTGGAAATCGACTTAATACATCCCAAAAATTGTTCACCTACATGCATTCTTTTTAAAATTTCTGTCATAAAAGACCATCTTACATTATTGAAAGCTTTTTCGGCATCGATAAACAATAAGGCTACTTTCTTTTGTCCATTCATATTATAATATTCTAGTATAGTAAATATAGCTCTGATATTGTTTTTTGCTTGACGGCCTGGTAAAAAGCCATTTTGTTCTTTCTTTATTAGGTTATTTAAGATTGGTTTTAACCTCTCCACAAGAATCAATGAAAAAAATTTGTAATCTATATTCAAGAGAGATATCAGCCTATAATTCGCAATCTCCAATTTGTCCTTACCTTCTTTAGGTATCACGACTATGGTAGCCTTTTCCCAAGATGGTGGTATCCCCTGATCAGTTATAGAGTTGACAACCTTCTGTAGAGTGCCCACAAGTTCATCCACAAAGATTTTATATTATCTAGCCGTATAGCCATCAGGGCCTGGGGCTTTCCATTCCTTCAATTTCTTAATTGTCTGTTTAATTTCTTCTTTACTGATACTTGCGTTTAGTATATCTGCTTGTTTATTAGTTACTCTTTCAATTTTCCTTTTGTCCAAGTATTCCCCCCTTTCCTTGACCATATTTAGTGGAGAGACTTCTTTGTATAATTCCTGATAATATTCTTTAAAGGCCTGGTTTATAGTTTCCTGCTTGTTTATTATTGTATCTTTATATCTAATCTCATCTATCGTCCTATTTTTTTTATCCTTCTTTATCTTTAGTGCTAACCATTTGCTGATTTTGTTTGCACTTTCAAAATGTCTCTATTTTGCTTTTTTAAATTCAATTGCTATTTCATCAGTAATTTGAGCTTTAAGTTCATGTTGTAACATATTCAGTTTGTGAACAAGTTTTTTATCATGTGAATGGTCTTTTAATTCTAATTCTGTCTTTTTCAATTCCTTCTGCGTTGCTTTAAGTTTCTTTTGTTCACATGCTCTCTGTATTAAGAGACCTCTCACCACTGCCTTCCCTGTATCCCAAACCGTTTATATTGGAGTTTCGTCAATATTGTTGGTTTTGAAAAAATATATGATTTCCTTTTTCACTTTATCTACAAATTTTTCATCTATTAACAAGCTATCATTCAGTGTCCATTCAAATAACTTTCTTTCCGATTTTTGAAAACATACAGTTCGATAAGATTATGATCTGAAAGGAAACAAGGAGCTATCTCCATCTTGTTAACTCTAGTAATCAAATTTCTAGAAATCAAAAACATATCTATTCTTCAGTATGATTGATAACAGTCTGAAAAGAAAGTAAATCCATTTTTGTCTCCATACAATCTAGGCCATACATCTATCAAATCTTGTTCTTCCAATAGTTCTTTGGCAGTGTATGGCAATTATTCCTGATTACCACCACAATGCCTGAGCGATTTCCTGTCCCTACTTGGTTTGATAACACCATTGAAGTCTCCCAAAATGATAACATTATTTTTCTTAAAATCAAACAAAATTTTATTTAGTATTTGAAAAAAAGTTACTTTCTCTTCTAGAGGAGCATAAATGTTAACTATTATTATCTTTTCTCCCTAGATTGTCACTTCTCCAATTATTAGTCTCCCTTCTTCATCCTTATGTAACAGTTTACATTCCCATCTTTTATTAACATAAATTGCTACTCCTCTTTTAGCTTTCTTGTAACTGGAACATAAAACTTTTCCTGACCTTGAATCCTGAAGAAGTTTTTCATCTTCTCTCTTAATTTAGTCTCCTTCAGACATAAAATATCATAATTGCTGTTTGATAAGAGATGAAATATATTCTTTCTTTTCTTTGCCCCGTTTAAACCTTTCACGTTCCATGACGCGATTTTAATTGACATATTGTTCGTTAAGGCTTTGGCTAGCTGCCAAGATTTATTACACTCCCTTAATTACTAAATCTCCTAACCTCCTTCCTTAGGTCTGTTCTTCCTTCTGAACCTGTTCCTTTATTCAAGTTTCCTTTGTCTCTGCTAGTCCTTCTTGATTCCCCATCAGTCTTTACTTTATTGTAAAACTCCTTTGCCTTCTCAACTGTATTGATGTTATATCTTCTCTGTTTATATGTTACAATTATTCCCTCTATCCTGTCCCATTTGTAGTTAATATATTTCTCTTGAAGAAGATTAGTCAAAAATTTATATATACCTGTCTCTTCTTCAGAGTCTGGAGTGGTAGATCTTTATAAATCTTGACTAAATCCTCTTCTATAAATAATTTCTCTTTGAAGTTTTGTTGAATTATCTCATCTTTAATTCTAGAATTTGTAAAATGAATCAATATATCCCTTGGAATTTTCCTTTCCTTTGTGTACCAGGAGTTAATCCTGAAGATTTTTTCGATTTGTGCATCTATATACTCCCCTGACACCTCTAAAAATTTAGTTTAGTGGATGGTAACTTTCTCTAAGAGTTTCTTTTCCGCATCTTCTGGAACATTTCTCAATTTTAAACATTGTTCTCTATATCTATTTTCCTGAAAGATTATTGTTTGTTCATATTGTTTTAATTTTGTTTCCAAAGTCATTATCTGTGTTTCACAATTGTTTGTCTTAACAGCTAATTCGTTAATTTCCACTTTAACCCCCTCCATATCTTGACAAACCCTTTCAAATTTTCCAATTATCAGCTCAATCTCCTTATGTAAGTCCTTTTGTATTTTAGTCCTAATTTCAGTTAACTCTTCTTTTACCTTGTTCTTAAAAGATTTTTTTAAAATCTCTTAATTCCTGTAAAATTGTGGAACTGGTATCTCACTTTGTGGACTATCCATCTTGTGTGTTTTAGAAGTATTCTTTTTCCTAGGCATCGTATCTTAATCGTTTAAAAATTAAATTTGAAACCTAGAGGACCACCAGAAAGAAATCCAACTAGTATAACTCCGTGTTGGTCTGAGACTGGACCCCAGTCACCTTAACACTGATAGACACGAATATATATATCGAGACCACTGTTATCTGAAGAACTATCCTTATTGAGTCCTATTAGTCCCTTTGGACCACACCTTCCTGTATGGTCACACTCTTCCTTGAACATAATCAAGTAGAATACAGTGTTAATAGAGGTATGGGACAACCCCCATATACTCAGTCTCCCCAACTAGGGTTATAATAGTTTATCAAAAGAAAGAAGAAAAAAGGAAAGGAAATGACTATATCACAAAAAAAGAGGAATTTGCGTTACTCAAGGCGGACCCAACAGAATGACAATCTCAAGCCTCTCATTAATGTCTACTTAGAATGGCGACCTCTCGCTTAAAGAGGGACACCACCCTAGTGCTGTTGCCGCCGCTGCTTTGGAGGAGGAGGTGAGCGTCGGGGGCTTTATACCCCAGGTGTTCCGGCCTCCCTTCTCCCTCCTCGCTTCAGCTGTGCTCTTTCACTTCTTTTGGGAACTTCGACATCCTCTCATTTATGCGGCGAGATCATCTCACAGGGGTTAGAAATTTCAGATCCTTGACAGCAGAGTCAGACTTGTTGGAGAAGTCAGACTTCTTCGAGAAGGGCCTCCGGTACCGGGACTGCAGCCGCCTGCCCGAGGATGAAGAAGACTGTGAGGGGAACCTCTTTCTGGCTTCCTGCCAGCAGTACTGCCTCTCCTGGGGAAAGGATTTCTGTCTCTGGTCAAAGGAGGACCTCAGGCCTCCAAACCGTCTGTGAGGGAAGGCCTGTTAAGCTGCTGACATGACTTCATCTGGTATTTGAAGTTCAGCCACTCATCGGTCTCCTTGCAGAACAGGCTCTCGCCATCAAAGGGCATATCCTCAATGGCGGCCCTTGCATTCGGTGTCAAGATCGAACACACAACACATTCTCAAAGTCCTTGGCAACCCAGGAAAATGCACAGTCCCCATGTCCCTTATTTGGCTTGAACTCCTGTCAGCCAAACCCATAGAATCAACACATGAGGGCTTCCTGTTCTTCGGCAAGGATTTTTGGTTGACCAAATGATGTGTTGCACACTGTCGACCATCCAAAGGTATCTTTATGCCAACCAAATATAGGTTTATTCTCAGACATTAAAGTTTATGTGAGGGAGGACAGTGACCACCAACATGTTATTGTTAACTTCCAAGGCTACTCACACCTTAGACCTAGTAGTCCTGGAGTAGATAACCTGCTGGCTAATATGGAAGTAGGTCAGGACAGGAGGCTCAAATGGAGTAAGGTTGATATTACGGTAAGTTACTTTCCAAGTTCCTGACCTCTGAGCAGATTATGCCAGAATACAGATCAATAACGGTAGGTAATACAGACAGGGATGAACCCCTCCATGGCTTCACTAACCTTTGTTTTCATACAGCAAACCTCAATTTACTAGCTCTACCTGGTTTGATTATGATTGTGTTAGAGCCAGGAGACGTTTAAGATCTGTCAGACTCAGTATTATCCTTCAGTAGTTAATCACTCAGGGATGCTAACTCTTAGATGTAATTGTAAGAAGCTCTTGTTAATAAAGAAGGCTAACCATACAGCCAGGCTTTGGGTGGATTTGGAACTATCGCCCAAGGGATTGAATACTGCCATTTTCTGGAATATAGTAAATGGTATGATGAAAGAACAAAGATTTCATTCAGATGCCCCCATTCCAGCCTTAGTTTGGGAGAACTTCTTCTGAAGCCTATTTTGAGACCCCAATCAAGGACTTAACGGTTGATTCAACAAACCACCACTTATCTTTAGTAGAGTTCCCTTCGTGGTCTCCAGTTACAGTGGTTGAAACTAAAAACATCATACAGTCCTTGAAACCAAATAAAGCGCCAGGCGAAGATTTACTTTCACCAGAAATTTTAAAGACCTATGCAGATTGCTGGGCTCCTGTTCTGGCCGGTCTGTTCACCTTTATTAACAACACAGGCCATTTCCCTTCCGATTGGAAACTTCCCATCATTGTTCCCATATACAAAAAAGATGGCAAAAGGGACCCTAAAAACTACAGACTCATAAGCCATATTGACATTGTGGCTAAAATGCATACAAAAAACCTATTAGGCGGTATTGAGGACTGGATTGTTGATAAAAACTTGTTAGTGGAAGAACAAGCAGGATTTAGATCAGGTAGATCCACCATGAACAATTGTTTTACTTTACACCATCTTATAACAAAGTACCATTTTTTTAATTAACTAATTTATTAAATTTCCAAACATACAACAAATGACAATACAGTTGACAATACAGTTGACAATAAGTATAACAAAGCATAATATATCACATCATGGTATATCACAAAACTAGTATCCCATATCACAAAATCTAGTACACCTTACAAAAGATGATAAAAAACAAATAACATATTGTTCTACATACACCTTCCTTCTATTTAAAATATTTTCTTTAAACGTAATCTTCATATTGATTGTTTTATCTTATATTTCTGCTTGTCGTTCACCTTACCCTTTATATACTAGGAATTTTTATTTCTTGTTTTCTCTGTCTTTACATTATCGCTTTGCCTCTATATCTTTAATATACCAAGTCAATGAAAAATAATTAGTTATCCACCCATTTTAACCTTTCCCTTTTCTATAAAGCACCCATCTTTTTAAAAAATCCTTCCAATTGATAACTTTAGCTTTAGTTATTAACTATGATTCCTTTCCATTTGTTTTCTAGAAATTCATAAAATATATTCCAGTCTTTTATATATATATATTCTTCCAACTTTCCTGACAGCCAACATGTCATTTTGTCCATCTCTGCTATTTCCCATGCTTTGATCAGCCATTGTTCCATAGATGGGATCTTCTCCATTTTCCATATCCTAGCAAATACAATTCTTGCGCATGTGAGTAAAAGGATGAGTAGTTCCCCAAATTTCTTTTCTAACTCACTATCCAAAATACCTAATAAATGGGAGGATCCGGGTTTTTTGTGACTGGCTCTCCTCGGGCTTCTTCGGGCAGGAGTTCACACTATTCTGCTGGTGTAATCGTCCCCGGTGTAATTTAACCCAGTTTGAAGTGCACACACACGGATACACCGTGTTAAGATGGCGCCGCCTATCCGATCCCCTTCGATCTGCTCCGTTTACCTGCTGTCAATCAAGTGACATCATTGATGACGTCAAGGAGCTGGTCCCTCCTGATCGGGTGCCTGCGAACAGCATCGGGTGTTTTTTTTTTGGGAAGGGGCGGAGGATGCGCATATGCGCACGCGCAAGATCGATACATGACGTGCCTTGGTGGAGCGTATGCGCATGTGCACTTTGAATAGTCCTCCTGCGAACAGCATCGGGTTTTTTGGGGGGGGAAGGGGCGGAGGATGCGCATATGCGCACGCGCAAGATTGATGCATGACGTGCCTTGGTGGAGTGTATGCGCATGTGCGCTTTGAATAGTCCTCCTGCGAACACCATCGGGTTTTTTTGGGGGGGGGAAGGGGCGGAGGATGCGCATATGCACACGCGCAAGATCGATGCATGACCTGCCTTGGTGGAGCGTATGCGCATGTGCGCTTTGAATAGTCCTCCAGTTTCCGGTTGTGCTGTGGTCACCTTCCGGAATTGGTGGTAGTGTGGAGCCTGTTCGGTCGCTCTCGCCATTTTCTAGATATCAGCTCAACAAGGGAACATGGATCCCACGCTTCCGCTCTTGCTCCAGGCCATCCTTATACATTGCTACGGCATGTTAAGGGTGGTCACCACTACCATGGTAGTGATCCAGTGTAGGCTGGGGCGGATAAGGCAGCTCCAGTCGCAGTATGCAGCCGCTTCCTTCCGCATTGCCCAGAGAAGGAGAAGGGTCATGCTCCGTCGCAGGCTGAGGCTACATTTACTCTCCAGCCATTTCAGGGACCATGATCTACTTGCTGCGGAGAGGGTGGCCAGACTGCTGTGCGTGCCTCGGCCCAGGAGATGGTGGGTGTACCCACATGAGACCGACTTCTGGCCCAAACTAGTGTGCAGCGTGTGCTCCGATGAGAAATGGATAGCCCACCTGAGGATGACCCGGCGCCTGTTCCTGTTGATTGTTGAGCAGCTGCGTGCAGAGATCTCCAGGAAGGACACCCGGATGCGGTCAGCCATTACTGTGGAGAAGCGTGTGCCCATCGCACTGTGGATCCTTGCCAATCAGGGGTCGTATGGCACTGCCGGGAGCAGGTTCGGTGTTGGGAATTCCACTGTGTGCTCCATATTTATCAATGTGATACTGGCAATGGAGAAGGTGCTCCTGCATAAGACCATCTACTTCAAAGACTACAGAAAGGTAGGTCGCCTACCCACTTCCCATCCCTTTGGTTTCTATCGATACGGCCGCTTATTTCTGAACTTTGGGGACACACTGCAAAAGCCACTCATCGTGCGGTTGGAACATGTCTTGCCATTCTCCAGGCCCATAAGATGTTTCCCAAACACTAGTCTGCATCATTCCCGGTTCTCCAAATCAAGTCATCACTCCTGAATTGCTAATTGTAAGGCTTTGCCCAAAGCTATGCTCTAGCTAACTTGTGCATATAACCAGTTGCACAGTGTACAGTATAATTACACCCTTCCTTACTTTTGGTGTAAAAATGCCTTTCTGTTATTGTACATGGAATCATATATTATCCCCCTTATAAATAATATATTGCACAAAGTTCTTTGTTTTGTGGGGAGCAAAGGTTACAGCAATGCAACATCAGGCTGTTTTACTCATTTGTTGTGCTAATGCTGATGTGGTTTGCATGCCAGATACTAGCATTGTACTAATGTGTACTCTTCTGCTTTCCTGTGCAGGTGATGGCTGGCTTCGAAGCCATGGGCTTCCCTCAGGTGATTGGTGCGGTTGATGGCTGCCACTGCAACATCATTTCTCCAGTGAGGCAAGGGGCAGAATACATCAACCGCAAAAATACTTACAGTATGCTTCTGCAGGGAACAGTGGACTACACAGGACTTTTCATCGATGTGTTTGTGGGTTGGAGCGACACTTCACATGATGCCTTTGTGTTCCGCCACTCGCATATCTTTGAAGCAATGCGAGCAAAGGTTTTTGTCCCTGGGAACTCTACTGTAACAATCTGTGGGAAGCAAATAGGGCCCCTTTTGATCGCTGACGCTGCTTATCCAGTCGGCAACTGGGTAGAATCATAGAATCATAGAAATTTAGAGTTGGAAGAGACCACAAGGGCCATCCAGTCCAACCCCCTGCCATGCAGGAACTCCCAATCAAAGCATACCCGACAGATGGCCATCCAGCCTCTGCTTAAAAACCTCCAAGGAAGGAGACTCCACCACCCTCCGAGGGAGTGTGTTCCACTGTCGAACAGCCCTTACTGTCAGGAAGTTCCTCCTAATGTTGAGGTGGAATCTTTTTTCCTGCAGTTTGCATCCATTGTTCCGAGTCCTGTTCTCTGGAGCAGCAGAAAACAAGCTTGCTCCCTCCTCAATGTGACATCCCTTCAAGTATTTAAACAGGGCGATCATATCACCTCTTAACCTTCTCTTCTCGAGGCTAAACATCCCCAGCTCCCTAAGGCGTTCTTCATAGGGCAAGGTTTCCAGACCCTTCACCATTTTAGTCGCCCTCCTTTGGACCCACTCCAGTTTCTCCACATCCTTTTTGAATTGTGGTGCCCAGAACTGGACACAGTATTCCAGGTGGGGCCTGACCAATGCAGAGTAATGGTTCCCTTCAAGGGCACGCTGACACCACGGCAAGCTGTCTACAACCGTCATCTTAATCGCGCCCGCAACACCGTGGAAAGAGCCTTCGGAAGATTGAAGGCAAGATGGCGCTGCCTGACCGCACCGCTGGAAGTGGCAGAGGAAAATGTAAACTCTGTCATCGTGGCATGCTGCATACTTCACAACCTTGTGGAGACCCAGGGACAAATAATTGTCGAGGCACCCACTCGGCCAAGAAGATTTGTTGTGGACCCTGCTGTTGCCCGTAATGCAGATGCCGATGCAGAGAAGGCTGAGGGCGAGCTTACCAGGGAGGCCCTTGTGCAGCACTTTTTGGAACTGGAGCATCAGGGCAGGGGGGGGGAGGGCGTACTTAGCCCATTCTGTATAGCCCATTCTGTTGCACAATGTATAATTTCACCTTTCCTTACTTTTGCTTTAAAAATGCCTTTCTGTTAAGTGGAATCATATATTATCCCCCTTATAAATAATATATTGCCCAATATATTGTACTTTTCCTTTTTTAATTCTCATCTAATAAAAATACATTCTTTATGTCTGCGTTTGTTGCACTGTTCTTGGCCGCTACTAATGTACTGCATCTGCTAGCTTTGGTGCTGGCTTTACTTAACAATTTGTGCATCACTCTTGCGTTGCTGCTAGCTCCCAACTTGAAGGAGGACTGTAACCCATCCATTGAAATGGGGTAGCCCAACCACCACCCCCGCCCCACAAAACACACCAGGTACATACCATGAGTATCCACTACAGGCCTACTTAGGCTTTTGCATGCCACCACAAGGGATCTCAAGAATGACAACACCTACAAGTCCCACCACATTTCCTTCCTGCTCAGCTCATGTGTTTGTGGGTGTTTCCCCTTTCGGATTCCATGACCCTATTATAGGGCGTTTGTGGTGAGGTTTCTGCCAGAATAGGGAAAGGAGGCCCAAAACAGAAGAGACAGATTATGCGCATAATATTCATTGCTCTTTCACATATTAGTGGTGTAGAACTGGGTGGGGACATCCCCGAACTACTGCATGCATATTGAAACGCATGTTTTGCCAAAGGGGTGGTGGTTCCATGTGTTGCCTAGTGGAAGGCATACAATACGTTAGGTGTTTAAGTGACAGTTTGTGCGCATGCTGGGTGGAACGAGATCACCACTCATGGCGCGAAACCGCACCACACCTGCGCCCCGGGAGACGTCCCTTTGGCTGCTGTGGAGCTTACACCGGGACTTACCCTTTTTCGTTATTTGAATTCACGTGGACATAGAGTGGCAGCCGCGACCGCAATTCTATTGACAGATTATGCGCATCCAGCTTGTGCGAACGGTATTTTGTTGCCTGCCGCTTGCCGTACTTAACAGGAAATGATGGGTCCGGTCGCCCTCCGCCTCTTCCGAGGCGGCAAATACTAACTCATTACAATGTATCTATTTCCCTGTCCATAACCTGGAGCCCCCCCAGCCATTGGCCAGCAGGGTAAGAGTAACTTTTTTGAATTGCCAGGGCACTATTTAACCTCGGGGATGCGCATAATCCGTCCGTTGGGCAGGATGGCGCCGAGGAGGTTGATCCGGATGGCCCTCTGGCGTGCCCGGGAGACCTCCATCCTCCTTGATGGCCTAGAGGCCACGGGTGTGGAGGGGGTTTGGCGGCTAATGCGGTCGTCAAACCTCCCGAACATCCACCTGTATGAGAGCACTGCTGCTCTCCTGGCCCAGCGGGGGTTTGTGAGGGAGCCCGGCCAGTGCCACACCAAGTTTAAAACCCTCAAGGGTGCCTTCTTCAAGGCCTGGGAGAGGCACCACGGGAGGCCGCCACCGGAGGAGAGGCCAGAGTTCTATGAGCGCCTCCTTCGGATGTCACGAACGACGGGGAGGCCATCCCGAAGGGATCGCAGGGCCCCTGGTAGGTTGTTTTCCTGAAGGGGTGTACACCCAATTCCTGCTTGGGGGGTCAGACTGGATGACCTCTCGCATTACACCGCTACTGATCCATGTCCCTACTCTCTCCCCTGTCAATGTGCAGGTGCTGCAAGGCATAGAGGGGGGCAGCATGGCAGGAGGAGGAGGAGGAGGCCTGCAGTGCTGCCAGAGGAGGAAGAGGAGGAGGAGGAGGACGAGGGCCAGGAAGAGAGAGTGGAGGAGGGAGAGCCAGCACCTTCCACAACTGGGCAGCCGCCCAGTTCCGAAGAGGGTGCTCAGGTTGAAGGTGAGAATTATTCCAGCACTGCAGTCGGCATCAGCCTGAATGTGGATGTGGCCCCCCTCTCGAAAGCAATAATTAATTCTGCAATTGGAGATGGGGGCCCTAATCTTCAATGCTTTGTATGAAATGTTTAACCCCTGTCTTGAGTAGCAATGCAGAACTGGTTGCATTGATTTCTAGCAGGCTATATCCAGCTCATAATTTACCTTAAGCAATCTCCACCAGTGCTACTGTGGTCAACGTCTGCCAGATAGAAGTATGAAGGACACAAAACAAGAGTGTCATGTTCTTGATGGAACTGTAGGTCCAGCAGCGTGACTTCTGACAGGCATTGACCATAGAATTGCACACGTGCTGTTGTTCTTCTTTTTCTGTACAGATGAGGAACCAACACCGGGAACCTCTGTGGGCATCGCAGATCAGGCAGCTGCTGCAGCCGCAACACCGCCAGCACTGTGTAAGTATTCACGTGCTATCGTCTCTGTAGTCCACCACACCTTTGACCCTTTCCCCTCCATAGGAACCCACTTTTGACAAGTTGTACTATCTCACCCTCTGTGGAAGGCAGAAGCCCACTATGGACAAATCTGGCCACTATAACTCCTCTAAAGGTTGCCAGAAATGCCTTGAAGTCACTCAACAATAACAACAACAAATGTTTCAGAAGTTATTGAAATAACTTCTTCACACCGGGTAGAGCGAACAATGGTTACCATACCTCATTACACCCTCTTCTCATTTTTGTCTCCAGGGTACTCCTCCATCCTGGTAAGGTTGGGGGCTCAGGAGCAGCGTCTGGCGAGGCTGGAGGCCCTGGAGGAGCGGGTGGCACGCATTGAAGAGTGCCTCCGGAGGCACTGGCCCGAGGATTTTGTGTAGTTTTTATTTTATATTGTTTGGCCAATGTTGGTCCTATATTTTTGTATAATAAATCATATGTTATTTTTTGAACCTTTGGATTGTCTGCTTTGATCTCTAGAGGTAGGCCACTGGCTGCGGTTGCAAAAGAGGCAATGACCCTCTTTTCACTGGGGGGAGGAGGGAAAGAAAGGAATGGAAGGTAAGACAGTACTTTACCTAAACATGTGCTACCGCACAGTTTATCAATTGGAAAAACTTTATAGAACACAAATCTGGCGTGCAAACATGCAAACAGAAGTCATGGCAAAGTGCATGACAAAAACCAAACAAGTGCTAAACACCAAACCATTTACATGAAGTGTTGGCTAATATGCCAAGGAGGCCTTCCTTTTTTCAAGGCGACAGGGGAACAGGCTTCTTGATTTTCCTGGATGGACGAGCGGCTACAGAGGAACCGGCTGCCGTGTCATGAGAGGCCGAAGCTTCCTGGGATTGAGTCTCAACATCCGATGGCTGAGGGAGTTCCCGAAGAAATGATTGTTCGCCTGCCTGTGGGTGAAGAACCCTCTTCCTCTTAACAACCCTACCTGAGGAGTTGGCTTGCTGCAAATGAGATGCCATAGCTGCAAACATGCCCCTAAACATATCTGTCTGGGATTCCATGGAGGTGTGCAGCCTGTCGACAGTGTGTCTCAGGGCCTCCCCTTCCTCGGCAATCGCCTTGGCCAGTTCTTTCCTTGACTCCATCTTGATCTGCATCATCTCTCTCTCAAAGTTCTGCGACTTCTCCAGCTGTGCATCAAGATGCGACAGCAGCTTGGTCATCTGTGAGGAGGAGTGTGAAATTATCTTCTCTATGGCCACTGCAGCCGTATCCTTCCCTCGCCGTTTCTTGATAAGTGCCAGCCTCTCAGCAGGTGTCAACACCGCCATCGGATTGATTTTGGCACAAGCTGTAATGCAATAGTAGAAGTGCATTATTTTTCTCAAGGACGTTGGGCAACTGCGTGACCACAATGGGCTGTCCAGACCAGTAATGTAGCTTATCAGGTGAATGCACGGCATCTCTTCCAGGCATGCTTACACCAATCATGACAGCATCACATCGCTCCATTATGTGGGCATTATGTGATGCTGCAGGTACCTTATTCTGCACTGCTGTGACGCCCCCCTCCCCCTGCTGGCTGGGTGCCAATGCCACATGACATCTAATGCTTTGGTAATACACGTACCCCATTGGTGGGTCACAAAAGAATAGCTACACATCAGTGCAGGTATAGCAGAAAGCATAGTGATCACACTCACATCTGCAAGCAGATATGGAGGCTTTGAACATGCAACAGCACCGGTCCCTTTACCAGCCCAACCAAACTTGTGCGGCATGGTGTCTGCAGCCTGTTCAAAGGGAGACACAATCAAAGAACAGAAAAGCAACATGCACAAGAGACCTATGTCCCTGGAGTATCACAAGGCTACACCTCTCCTCTAATGCCCTAAGGTCCCCTCCCACTTTATGCGACCCCATAGCAGTGCTCATCAAACTGGTGCCTAAAGGTGGGGAAGGAAACCACACTCACCGCTACTTCCTGCTCTGTTTTCCCTTTGTATTTCCGGATCACTTGCACCTGATCCTGTCCCCGAGGTCTGGGGGGGATCTGTCTGCAGTTCCTCCAGAACGGTGTTGGGGTCGACCTCCTCCAGTATAAGCTCCACTTCCTGATTGGGATCTTGCATGTCCGATGTTGCTAGAGGAGCGAGAAATGCATTGCATAAATTGCAGGCGCACATGCAACAATTAGGAGTAGTTCTTTACAACATGCAAAAGTAATCCTTCACCAGTGTTAGAATAAACATCAACAGTAGCCATTACTGCTATGCCATGAGTGATGGTTATTTCATTCCAGAGCGCATATATACGCATGTGCGCGTATGCGCATCCCCCCCCCCAAATTACCTTGAGAAAACAGTTCCTGGGAATCAGGAGTGCCGGCCTGGTCGCTGCTGTCGGGTTGGGTCCACACTAGCTCGTACGGCGAACTGAGCCGCTTTGGCTCGATACTGGCATCACCAGCCAAAATTTGTTTCAGTTCATGAAAGAAAGGCATGTCCACAGCGCCGCTTCCACTCCTGGATGCTTTCTGGTTCTCTTCCTTGAACTTTCTTTTTAATGCCTTACATTTGGTGCGGCATTCCTCCGCATTCCTATCGTGGCCCCTCTTCCTCAACTCGGCCGCAATATTTTCAAACACGTCGATGTTTCTGTGGCTCTCTCTCAATTGCTGCTGGACCTTTTCCTGGCCCCAGAGTGCAATAAGATCCACTGTCTCGTCATATTTCCACGATATGCCTCTCCCTCCACTTTTTTTGGTTGTGGCGTGGGACATCTGTTCGGTGGAGCTTTGTGAAGCCGCCATTTCAATTTCCGATTTCTTTCAGCAGTGATCAGGAAAAGTTCCCCGCAAACCGGTTTTTCCAAAAAGAAACGGTAAAAAACCCGCTTTGGGAGAAACCGGGTTATGGGGGATTTGCCCCACTACGGGTGTGCAAAATCTGGATTCAGTAGTGTTAAAACCGGTTTCAGTGTGAACTTCTTGATTTTAAACCGGTTTGCTAACCGGTATATAACGTAGTCTGAACGGCCCCAAAGTTTCAGGAGAGAGTGTAATTTTTATTTTCAAGTCCTCAGTTATAATTCTATATGTATTCAATCAATATATATATTTTTAATTTTTATTGATTTAACATATACATAATATTTTTTTGATTCAGGGCAAGACCACCAGACATGGAAGGAAGAGCCTGAAATAAACGAGCATTTCCAGCAATTGGGCTTTGCGCTTTGTGTTTTTAAACATATATGCTATTCTAGTTGGTGGGAAGTGCCATCTATATATCATTTTGTATAAATTTTCCTTAAGATGTTGACATTTTGTATATTTCATTTTCTTTTTCCATAATTCCTCCCATTTATCATAATCTATATTATGCCCAATATACTGTGCCAATTTAATCATGTTGTGTCTTCTTATTTCTTCTTCCATATCCCATTTTAACAATAATTTGTAGCACCTTGAGATCCTCTCCTTTTCCCCTTTATCAACAATTATATCCTACTCAGATTTTTCCTTTTGTATTCCTACAGTCTTCTTTTCCATTTTAAATCTCTCTCTTAACTATCAATATAGGTACCAATTACAACTAAATCCTAATTCGTTAAGTTCTTGAGATTTGAATTCTATTTCTTCTTGTGTTATTTTTATTAGATCTTTATATCTTAACCATCTAGTCTTTGAGATAGTTCTTTTCCAAAAAGGGCTTCGTGAGGTGAACACCACATGGATATTTCAAGACACAATCTAATTCTATATTTCCCCCAAGTTTTCAGGAATGCCTTTCTTACATAATGATCTAAGCTTTAGTTTTTGTTTTAGCTTTTGGGCTATGTGGCCATGTTCTAGAAGAGTTCCTTTCTGACGTTTCACCAGCATCTGTGACTGGCATCTTCAGAGAATTCTCTGAAGATGCCAGCCACAGATGCTGGCAAAATGTCAGAAAGGAATTCTTCTAGAACATGGCCACATAGCCCGAAAGCTAAAACAAAAACTATGGATGCCAACCATGAAAGCCTTCAACTCCAGATCTAAGCTTTCTTTGTGAACTTTTTCTTTATTATAAATCAAATAACCACGCATGCCAAATCTTAAATTATCAGTCTCCAGACATAATGCTTGTTCATCTTCTAGTAACATCCAATCTCTCAACCTGACCAAACAACATGCTGCATTAGGTAGATATAAACCACCTCTACTTTTATCATCGCATAAAATTTTCATTTTTATCCTCGTTTTCTTCATTCCCCAGATAAAATTAGATACATCTTTTTGCCATACGTTTAGTGATTTTTCATTTACAATAATAGGCAGCATTTGAAACAAAACCAGAATTATTGGAAGTATATTCATTTGAATCAGCGAGATTTTACCCAGGATTGACAACCTTAATTTCTCCCAGTTATCCAAACTTCTTTTAATCTCCTTCCAAACTACTTCATAGTTATTGTGAAACAATTCTACATTTCTATTTGTTAAATTTATCTCTAAATACTTTACTTTTTTCTCCACTTTAAGACCACTTATTTGTTCCACCATTTATTCTTCTTCTTTTTTCATGTTTTTTCTCAGTATTGTTGTTTTCTCTCTGTTCATCTTTAATCCTGAAACTTTTTCAAATTCCTCTAAAATTTCTAATAGATATTTTATACTTTCCCTTGGATTTTCCAGGGTATAAACAATGTAATCGGCAAAAATTCTCATCTCAAATTCAAATTTTTTCATATACATGCCTTTAATTTTTTCTTCCATTCTTATCCTGTTATTCAGGGCTTCAAGCACTAAGATAAACAAAAAAGGGCTAAGGGACAACCCTGTCTGGTACCTTTAGATATCGTAAATTCTTCTGTTTTTTCACAATTAATAATCAGTTTTGCTTTTTGTTCTTTATATATTTCTCTAATCCATTCTAAATAAGATTCTCCTATATTAATTCTCTCAAGCGTCCCAAATAACATTTCCCACTCCAGATTATCAAAAGCCTTCTCAAGGTCTACAAAAATCAAAGCTAGCTTCTTCTCATTGTGTTTCTCAAAGTATTTGATTATATTCAAAATATTTCTTATATTGTCTCCTATTTGTCTTTGAGGTAGGAAGCCGGCTTGATCTTTGTGAATCCATTCTTTAAGTACTTTCTTTAATCTATCAGCTAAGACCATTGAAAACAATTTATAATCGGTATTCAGTAGGGATATTAGCCTATAACTTCCCACATCTGTTGGATCTCTTCCTTCTTTTAAAAATAAAGTAATATTGGCTTTCTTCCATGTCTCAGGATACTGGTTCTCTTTAATTGCATCTAATGTAATTTTAAATGGTAATAATAGTTGTTCTCCAAATGCTTTGTAATAAATGGAAGAGAAGCCATCTGGCCCCAGGGTTTTCCCTACTTTGCTTTTCTTTATTACTTCAGTGATCTCTGCAATAGTTTTTGGGCTGTTAAGTAAATTTCTTTGTTGGTCTGTAAACAAATTTAGATTAGCTTTTTCCAGAAATTTTGTTATTTTATCTCTATTTATTTGTTGTCCCTTATATAGTTTAGCATAGAACTCCTGAAATGTTTTCTTAATTCCACTCTGTTCTATTATTATTTCGGCACTTTTCTTGATTTCAGTGATGATATTTCAATTTCTAAGTTTCTTTATGTTGTAAGCCAGCCATTTGCCTGGCTTGTTGGCTAGTTCGTATGTCTTTTGTTTAAGGTACCTAATTTTATTCTGAATTTCTTTGGTTTCTTCAAGATCTATCTGTTTTTAAGTGTTTTTATTTCTTTTAGGATCTTTTTATTATTCCCATTCTTTCCCAGTTCTTTTTCTTTTTCTTGGAGTTTTCCATAAATCTTTTCTTTTTTTATTATTATTTATTTTTATTCAATATAAACACACCACCACACAGCACACAAAGGAAACATGGTGGCATAAACATAACTATAACAACTACAAATACAATACATATACCACAGATTTGGGGGGGGGGGGGGAAACAAAGAGGAAAATAAGAACACACACACACACACAAAAGGAAAACACATAAGATAAAAAACATGTACATACAAAGAGAAAAACTTCCTTCTATTTGGGTATCAATGCTACTTAAAAAGCACCAAAACAGGTTGATATATCTAAAACGTCTTGTAATTCAATCTTTTCTTTGCCTTCTTCATCCAATGCATTTGTCTTTATTACTGTATTTCTATAAATAATTTTCATTTTCCTACATTCTATTTAACTATTCATGGTAAACTATTATTTCCATATATCTTATCTTTAATTTCTATCAGCAAGAGTATTTTATCTTGTACATCGGCCATTTCATCACGTTATATTTAGTTTACTATAGGATTTAATTTTTAGCTATCTTCCTTTATTGGAATATTTTTTTCTACTAAAGAGCTATTCTTGCGGGTATTTCTACCTTTCAGAATTGTCTTTCAATTTAAACTTAAAACATTATATTTTTCCATTTATTCGACAAGAACTTAAAGAATACATCCCATTCTTCTTTCACCCTTTTCTCTGTTTTCTCTTTCAACCAGCTGGTAAGAATCTCAATTTCCACCATTTCGTAGGATTTGATTATCCAGTCTTCTGTAGTCGGTACATCTTCCCTCTTCCAATTCCTAGCATACACAATCCTGGCACAGATTAGTAACATAAACACAATCTTATCTGTATTTTTTTCTAGATTGACATCTTCTAAACCTAACAAAAATGTTTCAGGTGTAAAAGAGACATTGATCTTCATATCTTTTTTCAAGATTCTATATATTTCTAACCAGTATTTCTTAGCTTTTGGACATAGCCACCACATATGGTAAAAAGTACCCTCATTCTGTGCACATTTCCAACATCCAGGGTTTGCTACTTTCGACATTTTAGCTATTTTATTTGATGATAACTACCACCTATATATCATCTTATAAACATTTCCCCTTAGATCTTGATTACAAATGTATCTCATTCTTCTGTTCCATAAACCATTTCATTTTTCATATTTTATATTATGTCCCACATTTTGTGCCCACTTTATCATACTTTCACGAATAACTTCCTCTTCTGTATCCCATTTCAGCAACAGTTCATAGCATTTGGAAATCATCTTTTTATTACCCTTCTCGATAATCAGATCCCATTCCGATTTGTTTTTCTGCAAACCTTCTAATCTCAAATCCATTTTGAATCTTTCTCTCAACTGTCTATACAAATACCAATGACAGTTCACCCCCAAATTATTAATTACATCTTGGGTTTTAAATTCAAGACTTTCTTGTGTTTCAGTAATCATATATTTTAGCCATTTGTCCATTTTAACCCCTTCCCTTCCAAAAAAAGTCTCAGGAGGGAGCACCAGAGTGGTATTTTAGGACATAATCTATTTTTGTTTGTTCCAGATTCTTAGCAATGCCTTCCTTACAATATGATTGACAAAATCCTTGTTGATTTTCTCCTTCCCATATATTAAATATCCATGCCAACCAAATCTCAAGTTGTCACTTTCTAAGGTTAACAACTCTCTATTTTCTAAGGTAACCCATTCCTTAATCCAAACTAAACAGCAGGCTTCAAAGTATAATCTTAAATTTGGTAATCCCAAACCTCCTCTTTTTTTATCATCACAAATAATTTTTTGTTTTATTCTGGCTTTTTTATTATCCCAAATAAATTTTAATTTTTCTTTCTGCCATTTAACAATGGGTTTGTCACTGTGCAAGATTGGAATAGTCTGAAATAAAAAGAGTTTTGATAATAAATTCATTTGGATTATAGAAATCCTCCCCAATAATGACAGCTTCAGTTTTTTCCATTTTTCCATTTCTTTTTTGAGATCTTTCCAAATTATGTCATAGTTGTTACGAAATAAATCAGAGTTTTTGTTTGTCATGTGTATCCCAAGATATTTCACTTTATTTCCTGTTTTTAGCCCAGATATCTTTTCTAAAATTTGTTCTTCTTCCCTTTTCATATTCTTTGTTACAATTGTTGATTTTTAGACCTGAGGCTTCTTCAAATTCATATAGTATTTTCATTAAACACTTAATACTATCTTCTGGATTATCTAGAGTATATACTATGTCATCCGCAAATAATTTCATTTTGAACTCACATTGCCTAATTTTTACACCTTTGATTTTTTTTTTCTTGTCTGATTTTGTTATTAAGTGATTCCAAAACCATGATAAATATGAGTGGAGAAAGTGGACAACCCTGCCTTGTGCCCTTTGTGATCTTAAATTCTTCTGTTTTTTCTGAGCTGACTATTATTTGTGATTTTCTTTATATATAATAATACTAATAATACTTTTTATTTATACCCCGCTTTTCAGCCAAGGCTATCAAAAATTGGCCCGTGTCCAATTTATAAATTTAATGCCAGTTTCTATTTTTTCCTAAGTTTTAAGCATCATTTCCCAACTCATATTGTCAAATGCCTTTTCCAAGTCAATAAAAATAAGGGCCAGTTCTTTGTCATTATTCCTTTCAAAAAATTCTAGGATATCCATGACATTCCGGATATTATCACCAATATGTCTTTGTGGGAGAAATCCTGATTGGTCTTTATGGACCCACTTGTTTAATACCTTTTTCAATCTGTTAGCTAAAATCATAGTAAAGAGCTTATAATCCATATTTAACAGTGATAGAATCATAGAATCATAGAATCATAGAATCATTGAGTTGGAAGAGACCACAAGGGCCATCCAGTCCAACCCCCTGCCATGCAGGACCTCCAAATCAAAGCATCCCCGACAGATGGCCATCCAGCCTCTGCTTAAAGACCTCCAAGGAAGGAGACTCCACTACGCTCCGAGGGAGTGTGTTCCACTGTCGAACAGCCCTTACTGTCAGGAAGTTCTTCCTAATGTTGAGGTGGAATCTCTTTTCCTGCAATTTATATCCATTGTTCCGCGTTCTAATCTCTGCAGCAGCAGAAAACAAGCTTGCTCCCTCCTCAATATGACATCCCTTCAAATATTTAAACAGGGCTATCATATCACCTCTTAACCTTCTCTTCTCAAGGCTAAACATCCCCAGATCCCTAAGGCGTTCCTCATAGGGCATGGTTTCCAGACCCTTCACCATCTTAGTTGCCCTCCTTTGGACCCGCTCCAGTTTCTCCACATCCTTTTTGAATTGTGGTGCCCAGAACTGGACACAGTATTCCAGGTGGGGCCTGACCAAAGCAGAATAGAGTGGCACCATTACTTCCCTTGACCTAGACACTATACTTCTATTGATGCAGCCTAAAATTGCATTGGCCTTTTTAGCTGCTGCATCGCACTGTTGACTCATGTTCAGCTTATGGTCTACTTGGACTCCTAGATCCCTTTCACATGTGGTCTCATTCAGCCAGGTGTCCCCCTGATATCGGTCTGTAGTTCTTAATTTCCTTTGGGTCGTTATTCTCTTTTAGTATTAGTGATACATTTGCCTGCTTCCATGTTTATGGATAGTTTCCATCCTTTATGGTATTGATTACTTCTTTAAAAGGGACTATTAATTGTTCTTCAAAGATCTTATAATAATTAGCTCCAAAGCCATCTGGGCCAAGAGCTTTTCCTTTTTTACAATTTTTTATAACCTCTGTGATTTCAGCAACTGTAAATACACTATTCAATATTTCCTGCTGTTTTTTTGTTATTAGAGGTAGCTCTGACCAAAAAATTCTCCATCTTTAATTCAGATAACAAGTCTTTTTTATACAAGTTTGCAAAGTAATTATGGAACATTTTTTAAATTTTATTTTGATTGGAGATAAGTGTCACACCGTTTTTTATTTCCGTAATAATATTCCTTTCCTTCTTTTTCCTTACTTTATAAGCCAACCATTTGCCAGGTTTGTTGGCTTGTTCATAATATTTTTGCTTCATATATCTTATTTTATTTTGTATTTCCTTTGCTCCTTCTGTCTCAATCTGTTTTTTCAACATTTTAATTTCTGTACCAATCTTTTTATTTGCAAGATCATTAGTTAGTTCCTGTTCTTTCTCGTGTAACATCCTATATAATTTGTCCATCTTTTCCACTCTTTTTAACGTCATTATACTGTTTTGTTGGATAAAAAACCCTCGCATAACAGCCTTTGAAGCTTCCCACACAGTTGTTATATTTACATTTTCATTCCAGTTTTCTTTAAAATAATGCTTCAAAGTCTCCCTTCCTTTTTCTATAATCTCCTCTTTCTGAAGGAGTGTTTCATTTAGTCTCCATGAGAATTCTTTAGGTCTTCCTTTTATTCTAAGTGTTATTGGGTTATGGTCCGATATGGCCCTTGGCAAAATATCCAAGTCCAAAATTTCCTTACAAGTTTTGACACCAAAAACATATCTATTTTAGATAGAGATTGATGTCTTTCTGAAAAATATGTAAATCCTTTTGCTTCTTTATATTTATATCTCCAAGCGTCTACTAGATAATTCATCTCCATTAAGTTATTGAAGGATTTTGGAAGTTTACCTTGAGATTTTTTTATTTTTTTTTCTTGGAGTTTCTGTCTTTTCTTGGAGCTTCTGTCCCCCCAGCATTACTGTCCTTTCATAATAGAATTCACTTAACTGTTCATTTACTTTTTTATAGAATTCCTCTTTTTTTTCTTGTGGGCCATATATTCCTACAAAATAATATTTTTATTTGATATTTTTATTTCCAATCCTATATATCTACCCTCTTTATCATTGAATAAAATTTTTGTGTCGTATTTTTTGTTAACATAAAAGACAACCCCTTTTTTCTTTGTTGGAGCAGTGGATAGGAATTCATTACCCAGTTTCAAATTTTTAAGTAATCTATCATCTTTTTCTTTTATATGCATTTCCTGCAGACATATTATGTCCGCTTTTTGTTTCAATAATATGTTTTTTTCTTTTTTGCGGGGAATTTAGCCCCCTAATATTCCATGATAAAACCTTAATCTTATCCATTTTACTTTCCCTTACTTTTAAATTTTCTGTTTCTTCTTCTTCTGTTTCCCCTTCCTCACTTCTCCTTGTCTCTTCTTCTTCAGCCTCGCTTAAGTTCCCCTCTTTATTCTTTTTTATTTCGTCTAAGTCGTCTTTTTTCTTGTCCTCTTCTTTACTTTGTGTTGAATTCTTCCTTTTCTCTAATTCTTTTTTGTTTTTTTTTTCAAAAAAATCTTTCATCTTCATTAATGAATTGATCTTGTAGTATTCTAGTGTGTATCTGAAAGATACCCCTTCCAATTTATCCCACCTGTAGTTTATATTACTTTGTTTTAGAAGATTAGTTAATGGTCTATATTAATTTCTTTTTCTTAAAATTCTTAAAGGAATGTCTATAAATGACTAACTCCAACCCTTCAACCTCAGTTTTTTCCTCATAATTCAACTGGATAATTTCATCTCTGATTTTTTTCCTTGTAAAGTAAACCACTACGTCTCTGGGTAGTTTTCTCTGTTTTGCAATTTTTGAATTTATCCTGTACATTTTATTTATTTCATGTTGAAATTGCTAACTGTCAGCTCCCAAGTATTCTGCTAATATCGGAGTTAAGTATTCATTCAAATCTTCATTTTCCTTTTCTTTCAACCCTCTAATTTTTATGCAAATTTCTCTTTGTTTTAAGTCTTGTAGGGCTCTTTCATCTAGATCTTTCTCGTATGTTTCTTCTATTTGAGAAACTTTTTTGTTAATATCTTCTGTATTTTCTTCCATTTTAATTATTTTCTTTCATTTCTAAATATAATGTTTTCAATTCTTCTAAAATATTTTGCTGCTCCTGCTGTTTTGGTATTGTTTCGAATGAAGGTCTTCTCTGTTGTGTTGCCGCCTGTATTTGTGCTGTTCTTCTTGTTGCCATTTTGTATTTAAAATTCTATCTTCTGTACACGTTATGTTTTGTTGTTTTTGTTGTTGTTGTTGTTTGTTCTTCGTCTCAGCTTCTTTTCCTTACACCTGGTTTCTCCCACTACTCAATTACTTATACTTCCTATCTTTATATACTAAATTCACTCTCACAGTTCTCTCTCTTCCCCCCCACTTTCTGTCTTCACTTCTCCTTTTCTCCAAAAAAGAAAATCTGCACTTGGCTGACAAATCACTTTCTTTATTAGCAAAAACTAGAATCTTCTTCACTTCTCCTTTTTAACAAGTTTACTTATTTCTATTTCTCAGTTCCCTTTATTCTTTCTCTGTTCTTTCGCCTATTCTCTCTTAGTTAATTTTAAATTATTTTTATATTTTTAATTTTTTAATTTTTTAATTTTTAAATCGTTATTCTTTAAGCTTTGGCTTTTCCTACCGTCTGTGCCAGCTTCCAACTTATTTCCTAGCTATTACTCCTCCTGTTTTGCTCTGTCCCTGCACCGCTTCCATTGAATTGTTTGTCTTGCTTCCTTCTCTTCTCCCCCAGCCTCGGCTTTTCGGCTTCTCCTTCTATCAGCATCCACGTCTCCCACTCCCACAACTCCTCCACCCCTTGTCTCCTCCCTCGTTCGGCCTCTTTTCTTCCCACTTTGTATTCCAACCTCGGCTTCTCCTTCCTGCAACGTCCGTATCTCTCTTTCTCGCACAGCTCCTTCTCCCCTCGTTTTCTCCATCTTTTGGGTGCCCAACTTCCACTCCCAGCTCTGTTGTTTTCGTCCTCGACTTATTCTTCACCTCCACAATCGCTCCGTTTTTTTTTCTCCCCCTTCTCCTTTTACCTTAGTGATTATTTTCTTCTATGTCTGTCCCGTTTTTTCACCTGATTCCTTCTCTTTCAGCCTTTACTTTAGTCTCCCCTCTGCATCTGCACAATACTCTCTCTCCACACTGTCTCACTTGCCTCAGCTTTTCCTCCCTTTAGCACCCACACCACTGATCTTCTCCACACCTTATCTTCCCGTTCCGTCTTTTCTTCTCCTTCTGCGTCAGCCCAGTTCTTTCTTTCCACTCTACAGCCTCAAGCCTCGGCTTTCTTTCCACTCTGCGTGTTTATTTATTTTTCCTTCTTCCAGCCTTTTCTTGCCAGCACTGCCTTCTCTTCGGCGCTGGCTTCTTTCTCCTCCTTATAGCCTCCGCGCGACTCCTTTCTCCTAGTCCTTGCTCTCTGCCTCGGCTTTTTTTTTCTCTTTAGCGTCTGCACCTTCTCTTCGTTCTACCTCCGTTCTTCCTCCTTTCGCCTCCGCTTTCTCCTCCCTCCGTGTCCACTCCATTTCTCTTTCCCTCTATTACTTCCTTCTTCTATCTTCTTTCACTTTAACTTCAATCCACTCTCTCCACTACTTCTCCTCTCGTCTCAACTTTCTCTTCCCACGCATCCACTCAGCTGTTTCTTTTTCTTTTCTCTCAGAGCTGCTGGCGCAAATATTCAATCCGCTTCCCTTACTCCTTCAGGTTTCACAAGCTGGTCTTATTTTAAAGCATCAGTTTTTTCCTTCAACCTCTACTCTGCCACCTACTTGGTATTATAAATTATAAATTTCAATTCCGTGTCTCTTTTTAAGTGCTTCAAGTTGTTCCAAAAGCAGAAAATTCAATCCGTGTGAAGAAAAATAAACAAACAAATGATTGTTTACCTACTTCCTGCTCTTTTTATTGGTCTATTCCTTTCTCGTTGTAAAGAAACATAATGCAGATATCTTCTCTTCTCTTGATTCCCAAATAAAATTTCTTCAAATTAATGTCTCCAATCTTTCTTCTAAACTTTAAAAAGTTGGTGGCAGCCTTTATCCCAAAAGGTTTCCCACTCTCGGTGCTGGGTTTGCTTTGACTCCCTCTGCTTGGTCCCTGGGCAACCAAAGCTGGGGGGATACCCTCAGCTTGGCTCCCCGGGCAAACCAAATCAGGAAATGAGTCTTGGAAAGTCCCTTCGCCCAACTTATACCTAAGCTTGAGGTCTTTCCTACCCAATGGTGGAAATATTGGGTGGAATTCACCGTAGGTGGATGCCGTTCTTCAGGAGCCTCCTGAAGATGCATCCAGCAGGTTGTTGCTCCCAACCCGGAAGTCGGAGTTTTCCATAAATCTTTTCTTACCTCTCTCTTCTTTTTTGATGTTGTATACAATTTTGTTGTATTAGAAACCCCCACATTACTGCTTTGGAGGCTTTCCAGACTGTTAGGACATTCATGTTATCTTTTAGATTTTCTTCAAAATAATATTTTAGAACTTCTTTTCCTTTATTTACTTTTTCCTACTTCTGTAACAAATTCTCATTTAACCCCCAAGATCTTTCAGTTGGTCTTCCTCTCATTGGCCTGATCTAGATTGGCAAAAAGGGGTGTGTCCATGTCTGCATGAAAGTGTGGCCTTTAGATGACCTGCAGTGAAAGTTTGGCATGAACGCACTTCTTTGGTGTTTTAGTGGGGGAAAAGCAGCTTTAAAAAGGAGCTGCTTTTCCCCACTTCTTTTTAAAAAGGGTGTAACTGTGCAGCTGCATCTAAATGCTGTGGTGCAACTGTGCAGTTTTTTAAAGCTCCCAAACCCTAGCTCCAGCCCTAATCTGAACCCTAGACATGTGCAGTAGGGACTCTGGGATGCTGTAACTGTTATACAGCTGCGCATGTCAATTCACTAATAAGATAAAGAAGTTTATCCATAAAATAAAGTGGTTCATTCATGGTGCACCGGTGCAACTGCGCAGTTAAAAAAAGGAAGTGAAACTGCAACAGTAATTTGACAGATCTTCATACCTGCACAGTTCATGTGTGATGTACCTGCGCAACTGCACAGTTCGCAGCCAGCAATATAATTGTCTGTATGGTGTACTGGTGCAACTGCGCAGTTCGCAGCCAGTAACAAAAAAATAAAAATAAAAATAAAAAATTAAAGGTTCAGTGCAGCCAAAAGCCCTGTTCATTGCCGCCCGTGCAGCTGCTCCGCCTGTGTTTCTAGTGTCCTGACAGCTTCCAATGTAGTGGCTGAGCAAGAGACAAGACTTCAGATAAGTCGTCCCCACATCCCCACAGTCTAGCTGCCCTATACCTTTTAAACACACCCCTGGGACCTGCAGTGTAGCTGCTAAGCATTTGGGAAAAGGCAACTTCATGTTGCCCTCTCCTGGCAGTCTGGAAAGCCCCAAAGTCATTATTATGGGGTTATGATCTGAAAGTACTCTAGGAATACTATCCATGTTCACAATTTCTTTAGACATATATTTTGATGCGTGTGTGTGCCAAGTATATCTCCACACATCTATTAATGATTGTTCTGCTAGTAGATGCATAAATGATTTTGGCAGTTTTCCCTGTGATTTTTTGATTTTCTTCTCGGATTTTCTATCTATCTCAGGAGAGATCACATCATGCCAGTCATCCATTAAGAGCATTCTCTCATATGTAACTTTTCCCAATTCTTAAGTTTTTTGAAGAAAGGATCTTTTTTTTCTAGTGGTGTGTACACTCCCACTTTACAATATTTCGCATTGAAGAAGTTGACTTCTATACCTAGATAATGTCCATTCTCATCTTTAAACAGTGTTTTAACCTCATATTTTCTGTTTACAAAAATAACTACCCCTTTTTTCTTTTTGGTATTTGCTGTTATAAATTCACATTCTAACTTGTTATTTTTTAACAATCTTATAACTTTTTCTTTTATATGGGTTTCTTGCAAGCATGTCACATCTGGTTTTTGTTTATTTAAGTAATGAAAGATTTTTCCCCCCTCTTTTGTGGGGAGTTCATCCCTCACACATTCCATGATAATATTTTTATTTTTTGCATCATAGATTTTGAGTATGTTTCAGATCTTTCTCTCTCTCTTTCTAACTTATCTAAGTTACTCTTCTTCTTTACTTTTTGTTTGTTTGTTTGTTTTTATTCCTCTATATGTACTGAGTCTTCTTCTCCTTCTTCTTTATCTGTAGCTGTTTCATCTCTGGTGGATCTCTTAACTTCTCTTCTTTTTCTCTGATTTCAGTTTTTCCTTTTTTTCAAGGTTTTTTTCAATTTTCTTTCATAAATTCTTTCATTTTCATGATAGAATTTATCCTATATATTTCAGTCTTATATTTGAAGATTACTTCTTCCAGTCTTTTTCACCTAAAACTTATTTTGTACCATATATGTCTCAGGAAAACAACTTTTCACAGCCTTTCTTGATCTCAGAGCAGCGTTTGACACAATTAACAGAGATATCTTCTGGTCCAAACTGGCAAAATTGGATATGAAGCCAAGACTCCTTTATCTGCTTAAGGCTCTTCACTCGATACCTTCCTTAAAGTGCATATTGGAGCTAGTGGTGCACTGTCCAAGAAAGTCAACGTGCATAAAGAAGTTAGACAGGGATGTATCTTGGCCCCTACATTATTTATTTAATTTATATGTCAATGATATCCCAGGTTTTCTTTTCTCAACAATGGTGCACACATCAAAGATAGGCAATATATTTCTTAATGTCCTTCTTTATGTCGATGATATGGTTCTGATTACTCGCTCGCAGGTGGGTCTGAAACAGCTCTTACAGAACCTAGCCACCTACTGTTCCCTTAACTCTTTAGCCATCAATAAAGTCTAAGGTGGTGGTATTTGGGAAAAGGTACAAAAAATATAATTGGTTCCTGTAAGGAGTCCTGGTGGAGCAAGTTAACTCCTATCTATATCTAGGAATGTCTTTCTCAAATACAGGGAAATGGACAAAACACCTTAGAAGAAAAAAACAGAGATATAGCTAATTCCAGTGTAATTTAGAAATGAATTGTAATGGAAAAACGGGTTCGGCTAGGACTGCTTACCCAGTCCTCAGCATTGACAGAGTGGAGTAAAGACAAGAGGACCCAGAGTCAGTTAAGTGTTCCAGATTTATTCAGCCGGCATAGAATAAAAATGTCCTCAGAGGAAAATTCAGATTTCCAAAGACTGAGATCCCGAAAAAACCAAGATGATGGGATTTATAGTTTTTACACAAAGGACTTCCAAAAATGCTTTCTATTGGCCAATCTTAACTCTAAACAAATGAATCTCAAGCAATCAGACAAAACGAACACATGAATAATTAAAAACCCACTTATGACTCGTCATGTCACATGTCACCTTACAAAAAGTTACTTTCCTTGTAGCTAACCTTTACACATTATTTCACAGTTGCAACTCTACTTATCTGGTATTTATGTTTTGACTTCACTCTGGCGCCTCTGCTTAGGGTACCAGGGCAGCTTGTACCTAAACAATTTCTTGTTTTCTCCTGTTTGTTCAGCATTTTCCTAAAGACCTTCACTTAGCCCAATCTTAAACTTTGGTTCAGCAACCCTCTTTGTTCATTTTGCATAATTAAAGTATGAACTAAATATTAAATATAAAATTTCCCAGTTCAAAAAAATAACAACCATCCCACTAGTTTATCCCCTATCTTAAAAGTTTATAAGGCTATGTGGGGAAAGCTGTGTATGAAAAGGGAAAATATGTTTGTGATGTGAGGATGCAGTGTTTCTGTTTTCGACTGCGCTATAGCGAGAATGGCGTGTGAGTGAATCGTGGAAATGCCTGTTTGTGGTGTGAATATGTAATCTGTATGTCATTGGTATGTGTGGGAAAGGGTGTTGGTGTGAATGGTGGGAATGTTTGTGATGTGAGAGTGTGATATATGTGTCTGTGGTAAGTGGGGAAGAATGTGTGTGTGTGCGTGGGCATGCACATGGTTGAAGTGTGTGAGTTTGCAATGTGAGTATCTTAGGTTGCTGTGTTTAGTATGTGGGGAGAGGATGTGTGAGTGAATGATGCAAATGTGTTTGTGGTTTTTGTGTGTTATATGGAGTATGCTGTGTGAGTAAATGGTGGAGATACATGTGTTTGCAGTGTGAGTACACTATGTGTGATATGTGGGGAATGGGCATTTATTTAAATGGTGGAAATGTATGTGTTTGTGGTGTAAGTATGCACTGTTTCTCTGTGGTAGGTGTGGGAAAGGAGTTGATATGAATGGCTGAAGTGGGTGTATGTGTTTGTCTGTGATATGTGGGGAAAGATGTGTTAGTGATGTTGGGATAAAGAGTCCCAAGGAAATTGTACAATGTGTGATGGCCAAAGACCATTCAGCTTATGACGTTTAAGCGTGTGTGTTCTGTGGAGAATGACATGTGAGTGAATAGTTGAAATGTGTGGATTTGTGGTGTCGGTGTGTGATACATGCTATGGTTTGTGGAGAAAGGTGTGTGAGTTATTGGTGGAAATGGGTCTGTGGTGTGACTGTGTACTATGTGCATTCGTGAATATTTGTTATCATGTGTGTTGTTGTCTGAAGAATAGTGTGTGAGTGAATGGTGGGAAATGAGAATGTTTGTGGTGTTATTGTGTGAGTTAAAGTTGGAAATGTTTGTTTTATGGTGTCAGTATAGAGTGTGCTTTTGTGAGTGGGAATGATGTTTGTGTGAGGGGGAATGATGTTTGTGTTATATGGAGGGTAGCCGGCGAGTGGCTGGTAGAAATGTGTGTGTTGTTTAGGGGGAACATTGTGTATATCAATACCTGTTATGTGTATGTAAGTTGTCAGTGTATGATGTTTATGTGTATGCGTTATGTGTGATTGAATAGTGGAAATGTGTGTGTTTCTTGTATGTGTGATGTGTTTGTTTGTGTGGTATGGGGGGAAGGGGTTGTTGATGAATGATAGAAGCGTGTGCATTTGTGATATGAGTATGCAGTGTATGTATGTGTGTGTTTATGTATTGTATGTGTTGAAAGGCAGTGTGAATCAATGACAGCAGTATTTGTCCCTGTGATGTGAGTGGGGGGTTTATTTTGTTTGTATGCATGTTTTGTTATGCATATGAGAATGGGTTTATGGATGGGTGATGGGATGTGTTCTAGTGTGGGATTTGTAGTGAAATAAGTGTTTGTAATGGGAAGGGAAAATGAACCCGTGTTTGCCTGTAAGTTTGTGTGGATGGTACACATGTTTGGATGACAAGATGTGTGAATATTTTAGAGTACTTAGATCAGACTCTGAGGCTGAAATCCAGTTCATGGTCCCAAGCAGAGGAAACCCATTGAATCAATTGGACTTGGAAAATGGTTCTCCTGCCCAGCACTCATGGATTCAATGGGTCTTGTTCTAGTTGGGGCACTAATCGGATGTAGGTCTAAATTCCCTCAAGACACATGGATTTATCTTTTGTGCTGAAAATCTGCAATAAAATAGGGTTATATTTCATCACTTACCTGGTAAATGTTTTTGCCTATTCAGGGAAAGAAAAAAGTCATGTAGAAAGTCACACAGCCCTACTATGAAAAGCCAGGGGAACTGTTTAAAACTGTTTTAAAAAATGAAATTCTCCTATCTTTCCCACAGCCAAATTTATGTCATTTTCTATTAGCATGGAGGCAATTCTATCCTGGTCAAACCTAACTCTCTCTCTCCATACCTGTTGATCTGACCAAGTCCTGTTTCCCTAAAATGCATGTCATTCTCATTGATAAAGAAATCCTACTGTACAAATATGATTATCGGTGGTTTCTTACCTCATAGATGGCTTTGCCTGTATAAGGGGACACAATCAAACAGAAGGAAGCAAAATTTTCAGCAACTAAGTAACTCTGTGGATTTACTTGCCCAGAATACAGTACTGTATCAAAAGTTTATTTCAATATAATGAGTAGTTAAATTAACTAGAAACCTAATTGAGAGGATTTTCAGGAGAACTGTTTAAAAGCAAAATTCTCTAACCTTTTTTATTCCTTTTCTAATATCTAAGAGGCAATTCTACCCTGACCAAACTTAATTCCCACTCTTTGCCGGTTGATCTGACAAAGAGCTCCTTCCCCAAAAAGCATTAAGTTATCATTTAGGAGGTAAATCCCAAAATAAAAATATGACTCTTGGTTATTTCATAGCTGGTAGATGGGTTTGCCTGTAGGAGAAGAGAAATTTTAATACTGTACGAGGGATAGCTATATTGACTAGAACTTAGCTGGTTAAAATCAGCAATATTTTTTTGTTTCTGGACCTATGATATCCAGTTCTCGGTCCCAACCAGAGAAATCCATTGAGTCAACTGGACTTGGAAAATGGTTCTCCCACCCAGCACTTATGGATTCAATGGGTCTTGTTCGAGTTGGGGCCACTAATCAGATTTAAGTCAAAATTGCCTCAAGACACCTGGACTTACCATTTGTGCTGAAAATCTGCAATAAAATAGGGTTAGATTTCATCACTTACCTGGATGTGGGAGAAAAAAAGCCACGTGGAAAATATTATCCTACCACACATTGGTAGGGGAACTGTTCACAAAGAAAATTCTCTGATATTTCTAACGACCAAATTTCATTAATTTTCTATTACCTTGCAGTCAATTCTAACCTTGCCTAACCTAACTCCCCCCCCCCCGGGTTCATCTGACTGAGTTCTGTTTCCCTAAAATGCATATCATTATCTTTTATGAAAAAAGCCTAACATACAAATAAGTAACCCATACTATAGCAGAAAGTTTATTTTAATATAATGAATAGCTGAATTAACTAGAAACTTAATTGAGAGTATTTTTATGGAAATGGTTTAAAACAAATTATAATAATAAATATAACAAAAATAATAAAATTTACTTATACCCCGCCCCTTTGTAATCAATTGAGGTGGCTTTAATTATCTTTGATGAAAAAAGCCTAACATACAAATAAGTAACCCTATGAATTTACTTGCCCAGAATACAGTACTGTACCAGAAAGTTTATTTTAACACAATGAATAGGTGACTTAACTAGAAACTTAAATCGAGAGGATTTTTATGGAAATGGTTTAAAACAAATTCCTTTAACCTTTCCCATGACCAAATTTGGCTCCTTTTCTAATAGCTTTGAGACAATTTTAATCTGACCAAACTTAACTCTCGCTCTCTCTTTTTAGGTTGATCTGACCAAGTGCTTCTTCCCCAAAATGCATTAAGTTATTATTCATGAGAAAATCCTAAAATGTAAAAATCATTCCTGGCTATTTCTTACCTGGTGGATGGCTTTGCCTATATGAGGGAACACAATGAAACAAATTGCAGCCAAACTTTCAGCACCTACATAACTCTGGGAATTTACACACCCAGGATATAACGAAAGAGAAATTTTAATACTGTAGAACGCATAGCCATGTCAACTGGAAACGTAGCTGGTTAAAATCTGTAACACTTTCTTGTTTCTGGACCACTGAAATCCAGTTCTTGGTCCCAACCAAAGCAAACACATTGAATCAATTGGACTTGGAAAATGGTTCTCTTGCCCAACACTCATGGATTCAACGGGTCTTCTTCTAGTTGGGGCCACTAATCAGATTTAGGTCTAAATTCCCTCAAGACACATGGACTTACCTTTTCTGCAGATCAAACAATGGGTAAAGATATCCAGAAGAGCCACCTCTGTCTCTCAACTGCTTCTCATGCCCAACTGCCAACTAGAATGCCCACCAAAGGGAGGTGTCCATTGGAGCTGTCAGAGCTCTGTTGAGTAAGCATCATTCATGGTGACCTCAGAGGCATTGTGGAGCCCAGGATTTAAAGGCATATTCCTCTTTCTCCCTGAAACAGTCCCAAACACCACTTGCAAACATGCCATAAAGGGGAGACATGATCCCAGTAGGAGAGAGTCAGTCATTGTGGCTGTGATGGTTCCCCCCAAAGCCCAAAGGAAGAAATGTTGGCGGCAAGGATCGGGAATGCATGGCTTTTGAAGATGTTGCTGGACTGCCCACACCAACCTGCCCAGGCCATGATTGAAGAATGATGGGAGTAGCAATCAAGGAACAATGGGAATAGCTATGCATTCCTATTCCTTGGTGGGGAATTGTGTCCAAAAAGACCAGAATTTGAATTAAAAATTGAGCAATGCTTTTTGTCTATGTTATACATCTTCCCAGGATAACAGGCAAGCTGTTAGCTAAAAATCAGTATCTACGGGTCTACCTGTATCTCTTCCCTCTCATCCTGCAGTTCTAGGTATCTACTGCAGAGCTTTTGTCCTCCAGACTAAGCCAGTGGTGGCAAATATGAAGCTTTACCATCATCTAGTGGGCAAAAGTAGCCACAAAAATCACAGTAAACTATTGAGGACATATAAAGAAAAGTCCACCTTGAATAATTTTATCAGTCATAATATGGTTTGGAAAGTTTTGGTGTGTGTTTTTTTTTAAAAATTGAAAGCAAAGTGTCAAAGATTCTACCAAATATTCTTATCACCCAAGAAAAAAAGTTGACCTGCCTACTTAGGTGAATGAGACACAAAAACTAGCTGTCTTGGCTGTAATCTCAGGAAACTGACCACCTAAAAGTTAATCAATATAAAACACATCAGATCTGCCTGGTATACTTTGTAAAATTGGAAAAATAAAGTGGCAACAAAGGTCATTGCAAAAAGAACAATATATAAAACTTGTCCACAGTTCCTGCTATCTCTGTCTCACTGATTCCTAATCAACTGAAAAATGCCCAAACCTAAAATATGCTTGCTTTTCCTCCAGGAAAATTTTCTTCCTTCATTCAACTTGATAGTTTCTCGAGATTCCTAGAGGGAACATATTAATCAAATCTGCAAAAGTCAAAGCTGTACATGTGAAGGGCCAACTGTACTCAGTGCCTTTTAGCAGCAGAGGGTGGTTCCTATGTTAGCAGGGCTGTGCCTTTAAAGGAGGTGTCCTAGGTGCTGATCCTTTTCCTAAACCAGTCCAGTATCTTGGATAGCTCACACAAAGCTCTCAGTTGATACATTACCCCTGCCTCTGATGCCCGCATGGGAGTCACAGCTGCTCTTCCCATTCTTCTATGACTCTTGGCTCATTTTTCAACCAGTCTGTCCTTCTTCATATCTTTACCACTCCTTTCTGGCTCTGTGATAAACTATAACATAGCTTTTTGCCATTATAAGGAAGGACGGGAACATTGTCAGGGTTGGGGGAATTCATTGCCCCCTCTATGATTTTGGTGGCCACAATCTCAGAATTTTAATTTAATTTAATTTAATTTGATTTTAAAAATGTTTGCTCCCCCTATGCTTACCTAGGGTTCTCCAAGGGAAATTTTACCATGTTTTTGGCCTTCTCTAATTATTTTAGGCCCAGGAGGGCCTTTTTTTTCCAACAGGAAGCGATCCAGAAGGGAGACTATGTGGGTCGGGGGGGGGGGGACGTATTTAGAAGAGATAGGATTAAGGGGACAATAATGGGGACCACAAAAACCAGTCTATGGGTAGGCTGCCATGCTGGGCCAGCTCCAGAGGTTCAGGAGACATTCTTCCAAGCCAAAGTCATCCCAGGACCTGCACAAGCCTTTTTATTCATTATTTTGCATTTCAGAACAGAAGGCTTTGGGAGCATTTGGTGTTATGATGTGCCTTCAACAAGTTTCCAATTTATGGTGACCTGCCGCAAGATTTTCTTGGCAAGATTTCTTCATATTTGTTATCTTTGTTTTCCTCTGAGGCTGAGAGAGGGTGACTTGCTCAAGATCATCTATTGGATTTTCATGACCGAGTTGGGTTTTGAACCCTGGTCTCCAGAGTCATAGTCCAATGTTCAAACCACATATCTTTTAAAGAAAGAATTGTGGCTCCTTGAGGCACAATTGTCCTATTAAAAAAAATTAAAAGGTGGTGATGATGGAGTTGTATGTGCACCTCTGCTGCATAATTCTGAAGCCTGGTTTTTAGGATAAGTAGTACATGTGGAGCGATTGTCAATGGGGGGTGAGTGACACAGAGACTGGCTTGAATATATATGAGGCCTGGCAGAGGGAACAGCAGGAGGAGGTTTGGTTTGGAACAATCTGGTGTGAATGGGAAAAAGAAACAGGCAGATTGAAAGGACACTTTCATGAAAATGACAGCTGAGGGAGACTATGTGGGTCGGGGGGGGGGGGGGAGGGCGTATTTGCAAGAGATAGGATTGAGAGCAAATAGGAAGGATAGCAGATACTATGAGTTAGTGCATAGGTCTTCATTAGAATATTGTTGATCTTATTTTACCTGAAATATTTATGTTATGTTTATGTGCTGGAGAGTGAGATGTCATCAGATATAACTAAATATAATGCTGTGCCAGTAAATAATATTCACTGTTTTCTATGATAAAGCAAGCTTACTGCTTGTTCAGCTATTATAGGAAATAGATCAGCACAGTCAAATAGTCAATGATAGCATAATATACACCTTGGATATTGAGAGGTGGATCTGTGTAAAGATCCTAAAGGGAGCATAAGCCCAAACAGAAGAATGTGTAAAGGTATTTGGTTCAAGGTGGTGAACTGCAACCCAATACTCAATCCTGAGAGGAAGCAGATCAGGTGAAAGGCAGTAGCCAGGGAAAACTAAATTTCCAGCTATTTTCCTATCCACAATATATATATATATATATATATATATATATATTGTGGATAGGAAAATAGCTGGAAATTTAGTTTTCCCTGGCTACTGCCTTTCACCTGATCTGCTTCCTCTCATTAATTAATTAATTAAAAGGATCACAAGGAAGAGAAGAGAGCATGTCTTTTGATTGCT
Organism: Urosaurus nigricauda; assembly: GCA_034509955.1. Taxonomy (NCBI): domain Eukaryota; kingdom Metazoa; phylum Chordata; class Lepidosauria; order Squamata; family Phrynosomatidae; genus Urosaurus; species Urosaurus nigricauda. Next base: position 225,373,113 of record JAOEGL010000001.1, read on the forward strand.
CTTTGAGAGTGCTTCTGCCTCAGAGCATCTTACTCAGCAGTCTCCCTAACAAAATATATATCTGGTAATATTGCCCCAACTTTGCCCTTGACTAGGAACATTTTCAGTCATTCTGCCTTTACTAACCATCTCATAATCTTTGTAAAATTATTTACAAAGTAAATAATTTCTGCCTCTCTGTACTGAAAGAATGCAGCTTTGCATGTGTCCTAGAAATATGATATCCTGTGGAATATATCTTTTTAAAAATCTGCTTTTCTAAAACGCACACTCTTTATCTAATGAAACATTTTGATAAATTCTTGTAATTAAATTTCCTTCTCCCAATCTGATAGGCTGAAATAGATTAATAGTAAGTAGACCAAGCTGGCCATTTTGTTTTAAATTTAGGTTCTGTGTGGATATTGAATATTGTCAAATGTACCACACTGGTGTTTTATTCATGTTGGATGGCTTCTTGTCACGTAATAGTCATACAAATGTGCATTAATCTCACTGAGCCATTGCCCAATGGTGGTGGAGAACAAAGATGGGCAAAAGTGCAGCCCATGGGCCATTTTTTTTGGCTCCAGGAGACTCTAGGGTCAATTTATTTAGAAAAATAAAATAAAAGGTTTTGGGCCTCCGAATGACCCCAGATACTCTCTAGAAGGTATGGGGGAAATTTTACCATTTTAGCCTACCCAAATCATTTTAGTCCCAGGAGAGGCCTGTTTTTTTTAAAAAAATCAAGAAATGAAGAGGATGCAAATCCCAGTAATTTCTGGTTCTTTAAGAGAGAGAGAGAGAGAAACTGTTCTGGACTTAAAATATAGCTTGAGGGTCCTCAAAACATTTGGTGCCCTAGTCTAGGGGATATTTGGTATGAGATCCAGTATGGCATAGCGGTTTGAGCATTGGACTAGGTCTCTAAAGGCCAGAGTTTGAATCTCCCCTCTGCCAGAGAAATCCACTGGGTTACCTTGGCCAAGTCACACCCTCTCAGCTTCAGAGGATGGCAATGGCAAACTCCCTCTGAAAAAAATTTCGCCAAATAAAACCCTGTGTTAGGGTCACCAAATGCTAGAAGTGATTTGAAGACAAACAACACCACCAACATCAACAGATATATTTGGAGGGATAATATGATTTGTTCGTGTGTATTTGTGTGAGAGAATGAGTGAGTGAGTGAGAGAGAGAGAGATGCCGTAGTGTGTGTGTGGTTCCAAATGTTGTTCACTCCAATATAGAACATTAGAATCATAGAGTTGGAAGAAACCTCAAGGGCCATCCAGTCTAACCTCCTGCCATGCAGAAATCACAATCAAAGCATCCCTGACAGATGGTCATCCAGCCTCTATTTAAAGACCTCCAAAGAAAGAAAGTCCAACACACTCTGAGGGAGTGTGTTCCACTGTCGAACAGCCTTTACAGTCAGGAACTTCCTCCTAATGTTGAGGTGGAATCTCTTTTCCTGCAGTTTGCATCCATTGTTCCGTGTTCTAGTCTCTGGAGTACCAGAAAACAAAGCTTGCTCCATCCTCAATGTGACATCCTTTCAAATAATTAAACAGGGCTATCATATCATCTCTTAACCTTCTTTTCTTTAGGCTAAACATACCCAGCTCCCTAAGTCTCTCCTCATAAGGCATGGTTTCCAGACCCTTCACCATTTTGGTGGTCTTCCTCTGGACAAACTCCAGCTTGTCCAAAATTTTTATTTTTAATTGTGGTGCCCAGAACTGGGAACAATGTTTCAGGTGAGGCCTGACCAAAGCAGAATAGAGTGGCACTATTACTTCCCTTGATCTTAGACACTTCTATTGATGCAGCCTAAAATCACATTGGCCTTTTTAGCTGTCACATCACACTGACTCATGTTCAACTTATGGTCTACTAGGACTCCTAGATCCCTTTCACATGTAGTCTTGTTAAGCCGTGTGTCCCCTAGCCTATATCTATCCATATCATTTTTATTTCTACCTAAGTGCAGTACCTTACATTTCTTTGTGTTGACATTAATTTTGTTAGTTTTGGTTTAGCTTTCTAATCTATTAAGGTCATTTTGAATTTTGATTCTGAAGGGTAACACTTAATGCTCTTCCACACTGCAGAAATAAAGCAGCTTGACACCACTTTAACTGTCATATCTCCATCTGTGGAATCCTGGGATTTGTAGTTTGGTGAGGTATTCAGCCCATCTGTTAGTGAGCTCTCGTGCTTCTCCAAACTACAAATCCCAGGATTCTATAGGATAGAGCCATGGCAATTAAAGTGGTATCAGATGGTTTTGTTTCTGCAGTGTGGATACACCATTAGTTGCTGAAATATATTATACTGAAGCTCTATCAAGCCCCAGTGTTTCCCCAGATCACAATTAAAATTATGAGGTATTATGCCTACAGGAGCCTAAATACCGTACCCTAAAGGCACCAGATATCACCTGATTTAAGCAGGGTCAGCACTGGTTAGTACTTAGATGGGAGACGACCAATGAATACCAGGTGCTGTAGAGTATATTTCAGAGGAAGAAACTGGCAATACCACCTCTGAGTATTATATGTCTAAGAAATCCCTATGAAATTCATGGATCTGCCATAGGTCGACAGGTGGTTTGAAGGCACATGCACACACATATTATGACTGCAGTACCAGCATTAATTAGGAGACTTAGGAGGGGTGTCTCATGTTGCTGACATTGCACAAAAGATGTTAGCCATGAATACATGTTTCCTGTTTGCACAAGGAATCAAATAAGTGGTTTTACCTGCTGGGGAATTTCAAATCCAAAAATTCACCAGAAATACAATAGCTCCCTGTAGACACAACCAAGTAATATGACCCAAATTACAATTGGCAGTTCAATTAATTAGTCCTCTGGGAAAACTGTGGCAGGGGAGGAAAACTTTTGGCTCTTCAAATATTTTGGCCTACCACTTCTATCAGCTCCGATGAGCATGGCCTTTGGTAAGACACTGTGGGAGCTGCAGTTCAAAATACTTGGGAAGATGCAGGTTCACCTGTACAGTCTCAGTGGGACCATCATACAATTTAGGCTTGCTGAGACAATGGGGATTTGTGCAGTGGGTATCTGGAAGTAAGGGCATCGTTTCCAAATTTGAATTACTATGAGAAAGTTCTTGTGATAAGGTTAAAATGGAATTGATATGGTAATCAAATTAATTTGATAAGCCATAATGCTATAGTTTCTCAGGGTGTTTGTTTTTAGCACATAAGGGCACACAGTTTGTCATGAGGCCTTCCTCCAGATTTTTGCCATTTGCAGCATGCCAAGAAGATGCTGAGACCAAGGAGAATCTCCAACTAGCACCTTGTGGGGCTGTGAGTTGTCTTGTTGTCTCAGAGTCAGAAATAGAAATCCTGGGTATTTAGCGGACCATCCTTTGACCAGTTATTTGTTGGAGAGAAGACTTTTCCTTCAGCTGCTAAGAAAAATATTTGGTAAAAGGGCTCCTTAGAAGATTCACGCATCGTTTCTGCAATAGGTATAAAAGAAGCAAGGACAGGGTCACTGCTGGTGTGAAAAGGCCTAAGGGGAAAAACGTTAAGTTAAGAAACCATTTTCATCTTCACCTTACCATTTTACAGGTTGTCTTTTTGGAAAACACCCATAACTGGATTAACAGGACTGGACAGCATGTGATTCTATCTTAGTTCTTGTCTTAAGGTGTTCTGTCAAAGATGATAACTACTATGAACACAACAAGGCCACCTTACACAGGGCAAAACACATTATTTTTTTTATTTACAATTCTAAAATTTCCACCATCCCCTGCTCCCTCTTGATGTTCACAAGACTGAAAATGTGCTATTTAAACAGAGCATTGTGTGATTTAATGATCTGAGAAAGCAGAGAGAGAGAGAGAGAGAGACGGACATGTGGCTTTTACATGCTTACTCTGTAGGATTTGTAAGTCTTCCTATGAAGAGAATTGAACCTGTGAAGAAGAAAGTTATACTTTGTTTATTAAGCTTTACTTTAAGCTTTAGTAATAACTAACATAACAGTGCTTGAATACATATACTTTTTCTTATACAACAGACTAACCATCTGTTAAGTGAACTAGGAGTAAAATTTAGGGCGCAATTAAAATATATGCTGGCACAATCTTTAGGTGCTTGGAACTAAGTGTAGTGAGAAGGCCGTGGAAACAGCCAATCACAGAGCTCCAGGAGTCCAGCCAATGAGAAGCTGGCTGGGCAGGGCTATAAAAGAGCCTCAACATGGAGTGAAAGAGGGTTTATTTTGGTTGAAATTTTGAGGGAAGAGACACCTAGGAGGGAGGGTGTGCTCTTAGGGTTCCTGAGGGAACATTTGTAGGTTAGTTTATAGACCAGGGAAGGGTCAGAGAAGTCCAGTAGGGACTAGAGAGGCTTGAGGGAGTCTGAGGAAGAGAGGCTCAGAATAAGCCTGGAAGTTTTAAGGATGAGTTTGGCCTTAGTATTGGTGATAAAGTTGCCTGAATGGCTGTAGTATTATTGTGTTAAGGAACTTCTGTAACTAAGGAACAAAACAAACAAAGCTTTAAATATATTTTATATTTTACAAATAAACTTTATTCTTGTTTTGAAATACCACTTGGCCTCTGTTAAACTATTGAAACACGCTACCAAAGATAACAGTGCCTCAGTAGGAGATAGGTGATGGGCGAACAAGAGAAGGTTGTCACGTTCGGTTCGGGTTCGCACTACACTAAGAAGTTTGCATTTTATGTACTAGAATATAATTCTTTATGTAACATAAACAACAACAAAAAAGGGACTTCTAAGTGAGCAAAAAACCAGTTTTTAACAGGGTATTAAAAATGAATTAGATACACCCCAGAATTGTTGTATCATTCATTAATACAGTTGTCCCTTCACATTTGCTGGGGTTAGGGGCACAGGACCCCCATGAATGTGGACAAATCACACATAACAAAAATGCCATATTTTTACCTAAGAGAACACCTTTCTAGGAATCTCTAGGTCCTCCAGTGCAACTCTGTGGTCAATATCTGCCAGACATTGGCCATCGAATTGCCCTGGAGGAGCTACAGATGCCTGGTGGAGTGTTCTCTCTAGGAATCTCTAGGTACTTCACTGCGACTTTTGGTTAAAGTTGACCATAGATGAAAAGAAATGATTTTGATGAAATATGGAAACAATTTATTGAAAAAGCATTAAGAAAAGAAGATGGAAAATTACCTTCATGAGATGAACTGAAATTCTGGCTGGAATATAAGGATGGAAATGGATCTGGGGAAGGGGAGCACTGAATATATTAAATATATGAAATATATAATATAGTGGAAGAATATTTGTGTGTGTGTGTGTGTGTGTATGAAAATGTTATGTATTGTATCAATTTAAAAACACTAAATAATTTTTTATGAAATTAAAAAAAAAGTTGACCATAGATTTGTGCTGGAGGACCTAGATATTCCTAGAGAGAACATATTAATAAAATCTGTGGATAATCAAAGACGCAGAAGTCAAAGCCGCAAATGTGGAAGGGTGAGTGTATTTTATAGGGTTCTCAATACATATGGCTGAAACTGCTTATTTGGAAGTATCAATTACAATGTGGAAATTTTATTTGAAAAGCCTGACATGTGGCTATTGTTATGGTGGTATGCAAGACTGCATTTTGTTACTCATTCTAATGTGATAATATTCTCTAAGACTACTATATCAGACTTTCAGTCTTCTAAATGATTAAAAACGGGCCAAACTTTATGTTTAACATGTTCTGTTTTTTGCTAAAGGGTAGTAAAATCCACCTTTTCAACATGACAATGGATTTTCCTCACCTATGTACTCTGCATTTAGAATGTTTTATTTTGGGATTGATCATTGGAAGGTAAACTCAGGCTTAATTTCCAGCTTTGAGGCATGTAGCCCTGCGGAAATCATATTCTGCAAGGAAAGATGAATTGTAAGGAATATATACATTTCCCCCTTAACTCTTTTCTAAGTACAAGGTAATGCTTGAGAGAATACAGTGACTAAACATATATTTGAATAAGTATGATGATTTCTGTGTATTTCTTTTTCACTGCATCAGTGTCATCTGAAGAACCTTATTCTAGTATATGTAAAATACTATGTTTATAGCAGTAGTATATAAATGAGACAAAAACAAGTGAATAAATACAGGTTAAAAATAGAAGAGTATAATTTAAAAACACATATAACTTAAACTTGATCACTTTAGTTGTTCACACTGAATACTTATTTAAAAGGAAAAGCAGTGTGTGCGCACATGCATATCTGATCTCTACAAAAGTAATGATCTCCATATGCTAGTTTTCTAAACTACAGCATTTGTTTCATAGGCTTTCAAGCTGTGTTGTATATTAAAGAAGCCATAAAGGTTTTGCTATCATAATAATGACATTTTATAGATAAATTTTAACTTATGCTTACCTGTACTGGCTTGCCATAGCAGGAAATTAAAAGGTCTATCAGCTTTGAAGACAGGAGCCCGGGATCTTTTTAGCAACACCATAGCTGTGTCATAAAAGAATCAGTGTATGGCTGGTTTCATTATTTCCCTTTGTTTAATTTCAGTAGGCTCACAAAGGAAAATCAAAATTAATTATCTCTCTAAGCTTTGGAATGTGTATCTGTCCCAGTTTCAGCAAGAATATTTCATAGAATGTTGTTACTTAGTGATGTAAAGAATATTAGTCAAAATTCGATACACAGAAGAAATACCTGTTATTTGAAGATTTCGAAAGTTTTTTAAAGAGAAGAAATTATGAGCACTTCTCGTTCAACGAGTAAGAATTTTGGTTTTTAATTCGATGGCCAGGATTTAAGTATTTTGCATAAGCAAAGCTACCATTCACATTGGGTTTTTCCAGCAGATGAATGCTCTTTAAACCTCTGCCAGACTTCCTTTTGGCATGCTAATTGAGTTTGAAATGCCAGGTAATTAGTGTAAATGTTTGCCTCCCTTGTCTTTTATTTTCATTCGAGAAATCTGTGAAAAATACTTCTGGACAGAGAGAGAGAGAGAAAAAAAATAACCTTTTGAAAGTGGGACTTTTGAAAAGAATATTTTTTACAAAAATTCGCAACTAGTTCTCGATGGGAGAGAAGAAAAAAATTGGTTTGTCACAACACTAGGTTACTGTGTAAGTTCCAACCAGCTGGCCATGCACATTTCTAGCATCTCTCCATTGCATCTCTCTCTCCCCCTTCTCTGGTTTTTCACTTCCTCAGCCCTGACAGTCATTTTTTGGAGAGGTGTTGTTTTTGTTTGTTTGTTTGTTTGTTTTGACTTCTACAGATCTTTCAGTTTCCTGAAGCTTGCTGATAACTCTTCCCCCCCCCCCCCCTTTCCTTCCACTTTTCCTTCAGTGAAGAGAGTTCCATTTTGGCTACAGAGGAAGCAGCATTTCTAGGCCTTTTGTTCACATCCAGTCAATCTTATACTCTTCAGCATTTCACAGATGAAATCTAGGACGCATGTGGCCAAGACAAACAACATCAGAGTGTGGTCAAGATAGCAAAAATTACTAAAGAAGAGGAACCCACAAACTAGGAGATGCTACAGAAGTTTGCTTTTTCCTCAGATTTCTAGGAAGGGCATGATTCTGCCTCTTTTCTGCTGAGTTACCTGAGTAGAAATTATTTCTGTATTTTGAAATCAGTTTGTCACAATTACAGTAAGCTGGGGATGGGGAGGAGTGAAAAGAGGACAGAGGAGCTAGAACATTTTAAAAGTGGCTAAAACAGTAGGGTGACAGAGGATTAATGGGGGTCTGACCCTGCCAAAATGGGACAATTGGAGGGTATTCTAGCCAGCTTAATCAATGGCAAAGGACGGCAAGAGTCCAATAGCACTGAGAGGGCTACATGTTTATCACCTCTGTATTAATATGATGGTTCTTCGAAGAAGCAGCTTGTTATTATGCAAGCTGATTCTAAACCAAAATTGTGGGAAGAACTTAAAAGATAAACAAAGGCCTATGATGTTTTGTACTAGCATCCTAAGGGTCCTCTAGCGTTACATAATTAGAGTCTTATGATTCCACTATAACTGACATGGCAACTTGACAAACCAGCAAGCCAGCTATGGAATCCTGGGATTTGCAATTTATTAAGAAGTGCATAGAATTTTCAGCCAAAGAGCTTTTTGAGTGCTCTGACAAAATTACCAATCCTACAATTCTGTAGGAATCAGACATGATGGTTAAAGTGGAATCATAGCGGGATAATTATGTTGTGCTGTGAAAAGGCCTCAAGCCAGTTCCTCATTTCCACTATTCTGCTTGCACTCGCCTCATTCATCCCTTGCTCTATAGTTTGGACTGGTGGGTGAATTGGTTTCAATCTTTCCAGAAGTGCAGCGAGGTAGTGTTAGACTCTTCAGCTACTGGTCTTATGTAGGAGTTGCCTTTTGATAGCTGGTATAGTTGTGAAACACTATACCAGCATTTCTCTACCCATGGCTATTACATCCGGTACAAGCATTACATTCCTGGCATGTTAGGGTGGTCTACAACATGGCAGGCAGGCAGGCATCTCATGCAAGCAGTGCCATCTCTGACATAGCAAAAATGTTAGCCCATTAGTTTGAAGAGTCATAGTCCAATGCTCAAACCACTACATCACATTGGCTATGTACATCACAGAAATAATGGTTAATTTGATAATCTTGTCAATGTAACTTGAATAAGGGATATTCCCAAATATCTTAAAAGAAATGTCAAGTCTATGGTATTTCAGACTTGCCTATTTTTTACTATAAATTGATATGTTTGCCAAACAGGCCTGTTTGCTACTCTTTCCATCATGCACTGCTCTCTGGGGTCTCCTTGGACATTCATTGCCCCCTGAGATATAATTCTAGCAGCAGCACAAAGTCCCGCCATTATGCCTTTGAACTGGGTGTATAAGTGATTTGCGTCTTCAAGCTGCCTGTTGATGGCTACCCCATGAATTTCATAGGATTTTCTTAGGCAAAGAATATTCAGAGGCGGTCTTGCCAGTTTATTCCTCTGAAATATAACATCCTAGAACGTCCCGTTGGCAAACTGCCTGCCCGGAATAATCAGGTATGGGAAATGCAAGGAACTGTTTGTGGATGGAACACAATTTACTGTATCTACTGTCATACAGATTAATGCAGGAACAGCCTGTGTTTTACCTGTAACACCTGAGGCCCTTGTACCATCTTCTGTCACTTCAATCTTTGCTTTGTGGATGGCTTCTGAGATATAAAGATTTCCCTGTTCTAGTAAAAAAAAAACTATCAATAATTACATTCGTCAATGCAAACCCAAGACAATTTTAATTAATAATGAGTGATTAGAGGCATGTCACATATAGATTGGGAGATGGAATCCCAGAGAGTCCTGTGGCATCTTAGACCAATATGCTGGTTTTACTGCAACAGAGTTGCAACACTATCCCTTTTGAAGACTGGAAGTTGAGCATCAAATTGCTCAGTCAAGATTTATGGAGACAGTTGCCTGTTGTGATTTAGGAGAATGGAATACTGGATTATGGAAATTACAGAATTTCCTTCTGGAAAATATAATGTGATTGTATTGCACTGTGTGTCATTTAAGAATTACTTGCTACATCGAATGTATATAATCTTTCGCTTATATAATGGGACTTCCTGTTCCTCTCTTCTCCCTTCATATTTTAAATCTACTCCAAAGGGTTCCTAACAATCTGAAACAATTTTTGTGTATGTGTGGGTGGGAGGCATGAAGGAAAAGGAGGAGAAACTGTTTTACTAGCAGTCTCCATTCTTCTGGCAAAATATGTTGGATACAAATCAGTGAGGGTGAAACTGTACCCTGTGGTGCAGGCTTACCCAACTTGCTACCCTTCAGTTGTTTTGAACTACAGCATCATTAGTTGTGATGGCTGGGCTGATCGAAATTGTAGTTCAAAATACCAGTAGGACAAATGCCTCAAAAGGGCTGCTATACTCTGTAGGACTCCATCCTCCTCTGTGCATCCGTGAATCTGTGGCTAGTGTTGGTGATTGAGTCACCATTCCCACTTGCTACGTTCCCATTCCTCCACAAGGGATATTCTGGAAAGCCCTTAGGACCTAATTTAGAGGAAGGCTGGGGGATTTTCGGCCCTTGGATAACTCAAATTCTTTACCATTGGCCATGCTTGAAAAGGCTGGTGGGAGGTTTTGCCCCAAATATCTGAAAGCTCCAGTGGTTCCTCACTTTTGAGTTATTGGCTCTTTTATGCTGAATTGTTGACACAAAAGATGTCCCAATACTTTGATCAAAAACATGAGCCATGCAGTAGACATACCTGAAATGCCTTTAAAATCTGCCCTAAATGGATCAAACATATCTGTGATTCCCAATGCAGGTAAAACCATCTTTAGGTCCAAGTGGTTTTGAATTTTGAACCTGAAAAGATATTAAATTGATGATTTTAAAAACGTTTAGGCCACTTACAAACTGCCCTGCCTGTGTGTTTGCTCTCTGTTATCACCCATTTCCTTCTATAACAATAAAAATGAATGTGTGTGTATGGTTTGTTTCCCCTGTACATTCAAAACTTCAGAATTTAGACACCTAAAATGTGGCATGGATACTAGGGGGACTGTAGGGAATTGTTTTGCTTTCAAAATGGATTAATTTCCATTAATTAAATTCTGTCTGTAGTCTGCAATATTATCTAGTCACTAAGTGGCAGACATCCCTAACTTTCCTGAGATATGATGCTAAAAGCAGGTCTGGAACAGTCATTTCTCCAATATGGCCTTTACACAGTTCCAATAAGGCTTCCTTCTGCAGGGCTCTTAAACCCTTCAAAAAGTCATGCGTTGATGGATGGGAGCACTATTATCTGGTAAGATGGAGGAAGAAGAGTGAGCAGAGAGAAAAGCCAAGATTGTCAAATTACTTGTACAATAGTCAGTTACATGAATTGTTTGCTCCCTATCAACATCAGCAGAAAACGTAATTGCTAAAGAGTTATTACCATAGTCCCCCGATATTCTCCCCACAAAGACTTGTTAGGCTTCCCAATAGCCTAGGTTTGGTGGTGGTTGCTTTTTTTCATCCGCTCTAATTGATGTTGACTCTGTACTACTTTAATCTGGTGTCTTTATATACAAGGCCAATTCTTTTCAAAGGCAGATTTCTGTCACAGCGGTCATTTGAAGAACATGGTAATAATACTTCTTAGCACACTGCTCTAAAAGCATGACATGGCAATGAACTGTCTTGTTCCAACCACTAGATGTGCCAGTGCAGTGATATCCAAAAAGATATTCATGGTAATGTATTCCAACTGAGTTTCCTATAGCATTTTATGTATCACAATACATAACTCATTTACAGTATGAGTTGCCTTCTGTGAGGTGTGTTTCAAGCCTCATATCAAGGTGAATTAAGTTCTGTGATATATAAACTATGGCTTATTCATATATCACAATCAGAAAGTATCTTCGCTGTCAGTTTTGAAGACTTTCCCCTAACTTCAACTTACTGTTTTAGAGATTTACTCAATAATCTGAAACCTAGGGGTTTAGACTAGTTTGATGCTGTCATTTATGCATACTACACATTTGTCCCCTTGTCCTTACTCCAATCATATTCACAGCCGTTCTGTCTACCACTCCAACCATATCCCTAAGTTTTGTAGTCAGAAGAAAATAAATCCTGATCTTTAAAAAAGACCTTGCAACATACATAAATTAACTCTTTACCTGGGGAGAAAGATATCCATCTTTGTTCTTCTCAAGCTGTTCGACCACAGTGGGAAGGTTTGAACTGAGAGGTATGATTCAGCTTCAGCTAGAGATGTCCTTCGATTGGATGGAAGAACTACAAACATACTGACTGTTTCTCCCAAATAAGGCAATTCAATCACACTGATCCGTTCTAGAGAATCTATTAGAAATTCACCTGCAGGTTGGAAAAATAAATATTCCACTTAGCTTCCAAGTATGGTGAATACCTTGGATCAGAAAACACTTTTTGTATAGGTTGAGTCTGTCTCCCTTATCTGGAATTCTGAAATTGAAAATATTCCAAAAGCTAAAACTTTTTTCATGGATGGCTGGGATAGTGACACCTTGGTTTTCTGATAGCTCAATGTATACAAACTCTGTTTCATTCACAAAATAATTAAAATGTTGTGTATAAAATTACCTCCAGGCTATGTGGGTCTGAGGTGTATATGAAACATAAATGAATTTTGTGTTTAGACTTGGGTCTCATTTCCAAGATGTATGTATATGCAAATACAGGTATTCCCAAATAAAAAAAAATCAAAACATTTCAAGTTCCAAACATTTCAAATAAGTGATACTCAACCTGTAGTAGTAATAATAAGCTTTAACTTTTGTATAGGATTTGAAAAATATTCAAAGTTCTTTATAAGTGTTCTACCTCATTGTAGATTCTAATCCTTACAGCAGTCCTCTAAATCAGGGATGGGAACTATGTGGCTCTCCAGATCTTACTGAACTACATCTCTCAGGATCCCTAGGCAGTATAGCTAATGGTGAAAAGTGCTGGAAGTTGTAGTTGGGAGGGTTACTTCTGCTCTAAAGTACAGTATTATTATTCCCCATCCACTGATGCTGCAGAGTAACGGATTGTATCTGAGACAAAATGACTTCTTAAAGAGAACTAAACATGAATTGTCTTGGTAGTCCTAATTAGAACAGACCCATTGCATCAGTTGTTGAATCAACCTTATTATTAATTCAATGGGCCTAACTTTAGCTGGGACTAACATAGGATTCAGACCCCAGTGAGTTCCTGGCAGAGGTGAGATTCAAACTAGGGATTTCCTGATCTCCAGCAGTCTGTTGGCCACAATATTACCCCACTTCTATAATGCAATGTATCCAAACTTGTATCCCCAGATAATAGATTTTTATGTTTAACCTTGGATTACACCAGCAAAGCCCTGTTCAAAAGCTCATGTGAAATCATAAGGGCATTAGGTACAATTCCCTGTCCGGGACTGTGATGAAAATAAGAAAATGTGACAGATTTCTACTTGCAATCCTGACCTCAGAGTGTATGTTTCCTCAGTACAATTTTAATCACAGGAATTACTTGGAAATGTACTTGTTTGCAACACAAAATCAGTATTGATGCCACAAGTACCTTGACTGTGTCTTTTAATGGTGTCCCTTATAGAGTCCATATGCATCCAATTTTCAGGTGATATACAATTGTTCAGACAAATGCTTTACCATGGATATTTTCTCACACTATGTGAGAACTGAGCTGAAACAGTCCCCACGTGAGGACTGTGTAATCTTGAAACATTCATGCTAAAATTAGCCCTTGGCTTTCACTTTTAAAATTCTAGTTTCCGTCCCTTTTGGTAATCCATACAAGATTAAACATTTAAGAAGCTTGTACTTCCAAGTACATCCACCTCTGAAATTTTGAGGATATATATTAGCTGACATTAATTCTTTGACATGCAAACAGGTCAAACCAATTTGCTTTGGGTTTTTGGAAATAGAATTGTGCCAAATATTTGATGCCAAACAAGGAGGGTTTTTTGGGAGGGGGGGGAGAGATTATAAAGTATTTTCCCCAAGCTTTTTCCCCCCCTTCACTAGCTCTTTCATGTATTTTAATTACACTTTTGTTTTGTTTTGTCTTCCATGCTCTGGAGGTAGCATGAGCCAACCAACTGGGAACCATGTTGCCAAAAGGATGATGTCACATTCCCACAATATTATGACAACAATTTAGAGTAAAGACAACACCTGACTGACATAGCTAGGCAACAACCACAGAAGCATCTGGCTTTTCAAAAAGCAGGCAAGCCATGTCTGCTCTGAGAGTGACAGCTCTCTCTTTCTAAGCAAAAGTAGCTGCTCCCAAAGTAAGCAAGCAACGGCCCCATTCATACTAGCCCATTTGCCCTGGTTAGATCCGGATGAGATCGTGCGTGCCATTACTGAATCTCTCCGGAAAGAAGTTCATACTACCTTTTGCCCCCATCGATGCTTCCCGGTGCATTTTACTCCACTTAGGTTCATACATGAAAAAGTAACGATTCAAAATGGAGCCTCTTGGTTGTCAATCAAAGTGACGTCTGATGCAGCCATTGGCCATGCGAGCTGTTTTTTTTAAATACTGTTTTATATTTGACAGCTTATGTGCATGAAGCATAGGGCTGGGAGCGGTGCAGCTTGTGGGGATCCTTTCCCCACCTCCTCCTCTTCCTCCTCCATTTTTATCAGCACCCAGTGCTTCATCGGGCACTCTTGCATTTTTTATTTTTTTATTTTATTATTTATTTTTCTTTATTCTTTATTCTATTTTCAGTATTTATTATTTATTTTATTTTATTTTATTTATTTTTTATTTTATTTTATTTATTATTATTTTTATTTTATTGTATTTTATTTATTATTTATTTTATTTTATTTATCTACTTAGTATATATTTTATTTTTTAATTTATTTCATTTTATTTATTATGTATTTTATTTTATTTACTATTATTTTTATATTATTATTATTATTATTATTATTATTATTATTCGACAGCTCATGTGCATTCTACACAAGGCAATCGGAGGCTCCCTTTCCATTCATTTTAAAGAGCCCCATTCATGGTGAGCTTATGAATGGGGATTTTCAAACCGGAGGGGAAACTATCCATATACGGATTGGGGGTTTTCCCTCCAGTTTAAATAGCTCCATTGAGTGAATGGGCCTCTGAATGGAAAGGGACCCTCCGGTTTGAAGTGTAGAATGTGCATGAGCTGTCAAATTGTAAAAATAAAATAATAATAATAATATAAAATAAAATAAAATAAAAATAATAGTAAATAAAATAAAATAAAATACATAATAAATGAAATGAAATATACAGTAAGTAGAATAAATTAAAATAATAATAAATACTAAATAATAAATAAAATAAAAAATATTTTAAAATGCAGGAGTGTCTGATTTTGCCGGGAAAGGAGGCATGTTCCGCTCTCTGCCCTTTTCCCTCCTCTGAACTTGACCTGATAATAATTGAAGCCAAGTTCACATTCCCTCCAACTGGTTTTTCCCAAAAGAAATGGTAAATACACCGCTTTGGGAAAAACTGAGTTTACGGGGATTTGCCCTACTACGGGTGTGCAAGATCTGGATTCGATAGTGTTAAAACTGGTTTCAGTATGAACTTCTCGATTTTAAACTGGTTTACAAACTGGTTCATATGGTAGTCTGAACAGCCCCTCAGCTATTTCTCCCAAAGCTCCCAGTGCTACAACTGCAACTTAGGCTGAGGAAGGGGAGCTTCTCTCTCTCTCTTTTCTTAAATCAAAATACAAGTTTACATGCCCACACCTTTGCAAATGGACACACAAAACAGTGAACATTCCAAAAAGCCATCCTTTTCAACAATTTGTTACTCATCACCTTTCTCCAGATGTCAAACAGAAAGTTTGTGGCTGTTAGGAGGAATTAATTTTAATGCTCTGGTTCCCTTACAGTAGGGCTCTCCTTGCATTTTGCAGAGACTTCCAGCACAACAGATGGTGCCACTGGCATATTCCTTGTTG
The DNA here is from genome assembly GCA_034509955.1 of Urosaurus nigricauda. Classification (NCBI taxonomy): domain Eukaryota; kingdom Metazoa; phylum Chordata; class Lepidosauria; order Squamata; family Phrynosomatidae; genus Urosaurus; species Urosaurus nigricauda. The sequence continues at coordinate 225,388,629 of JAOEGL010000001.1, forward strand.
GTTTCTCCCCTTTCCAGCTTCCTTCTGCATATATAGAAACCCATTTATCCATGTGGACCTCATTCCAAAGCAGGAGTGTGGAATCCATGGCTCTCTAGTTACTGTCAGACTACAAATATAATCATCCTTCATGTCTGGTTAAGGATGGTGGGTGTTTCTGTCTAACATCATCCAGTGGAGGCTGGTGGCTCCATGTCAGTGGGGCAGTGAAACTACTCCATGTTTTAGCCCAAAGTTTAAAGGTGTTATCCAAAGTCCTGAAACTCTTGTGGCCTAAAACCTGGAGTGGATTCACTAAGTTTCAGAATTTTGAAAGTACTGAGGAAACTGACATGGAAGCCACCAATCACCCTGACATCATCTGGAGAGTCACACATTTCCCAGCCCTATTCTACAGACTGGGGTGGTTGCAACAAACCTGATATAATTACCATAATTGACTTCCGCACAGAGATACAAGGTAGGCACTTTCAGAGTAATGCCTTCTGTAGTAGTAAAGGACAAGGACTGGGTATCTGTGAAGGTGAATTTCCTTTGCCAAGTGCTTTTGAAGTACATGGTGCTCACCACTGCTACCTGGTTAAGGGGAGAATCAATGGTCTCCGAGGACAGCCAGTTTTCTTCTCCATCTATAAATAAAGAGAGAACCAAATAATGAAGACTATTTTCCTAGAAAATTTGAATTTAACACAATTATCCTGCTGGAGCTGAAATTGTTTAGAATTCAAAATATATTTTTGAAAAAATATATAATTAACTCAATAGGGTTTGAGTTTGAATATTGGCTGGCGCTCCTAGCAATCTGGAAAGCAACCTCATTTATTAGGTCTGTCAGATGTCTTATGTCTGTTATCTGAATGGCCCTGAAAAGTCTAATCCAGCCAACAGAGTGAAATTTCTGTGTCAATTTCCTGGCATAAGTAAAGCAAAGACACAATCAAAGTCTGATTACCACATCCAGCTCAAAAATAAAAAACAATGAGGATTAAGGAGCACAACTTTGCATGCGATTGTCCCTGGTAGGATAATGAGGCCATCATTTCTTCTATACTCAAATGACAACAGGATGATCAGAGCAGTTGTCATGAGGAAGGCTACTCCATTTCACAACTTGCTGCTATGCTGTTTTTACTGGAGTGCCAAGCACTGGACCAAGGACTTTTCACTTCTATAGCATATGCTTTGTACTGATCAGCTGTGAGCTATTTCTTGGAAAGAAATTTCTGAGCTGGGTTGAATTACTGGCAGTAAAAGTTCATTAAGCCCCTAGAGATAAATTGTAAGTCACCTCTCCACCCTTTACCCTGCCATCTATCCTTCACATATTTCATTCCAATAACTACTCAGACCATTCCAATGCTATTCAGGTTTCATTGTGCTTGGTCAAGTTATCTGGTGCTAAATCTGTGGCTTTTAAAGTCTGCATAATGAAGTCACCAAATGGGGCCATTGTCATCACTTTACCTCCAATATTTGTGGCAATCCATTCATTTATTTGTGTTGCAGTCATGTTGGGCTCACTGAAGTTAGTTTGCTGCACTGCGTTGTTTGCCCAAAAGGCAGCATGCTGAAGAAACTGAGGTGAAAGACGTATTCCAGCCTGTACAAAAAGGGCACAGGCCAACTGGGCTACAGGACCCTGTTTGGAGTTGGTTACTTCTTTATAAACCTTGTGCAAGAACTCCTGCATGTCCTGATCTAAGAACAGACAATAACCAGTGGTTATAACTTTTTTTTTTGGAAAAGGGGAAAACACACTGTGATCTCCCCCGCCCCCTCCTGCCCCGCCCCAAAAAGTGGTGCTACCAAACAGTATTGATGGTCAACCCCATGGTCTCTAGAAGGCCATTTCAGAGAATGCACAATAGTTTATGGCTAGTGTGATGGGGACAGCCAGCATGGCACAGTGGTTTGACCATTGGACTATGACTCTGGAAACCAGGGTTCAGTTACCTGCTCAGCCGAGGAAACCCATTGGATAACCTTGGGTGAGTCACATATTCTCAGAAAACCCCATGATAGGTTTGCCTTAGGGTCACCATGAATTGGAAACAACATGAAAGCACACAACAACAAAGTGCAATGGCACTTTCTTGTCTTCCCCTGCCCCTTGCCGGGTTACTCAGCCATCTAGAGGAGATTTAGAGGGAGCACAGCACCTGCGAGTAGAGGTTTCCGTGTTAGTGGGTTGGTGAATCTGCTCTAGGTTTTAATTGGAGCTTTAAATAATCTGACTTTAGTCCATATTTTAAAGAACTATCATGCACAGGCCCTTTTGTGGGCACAGGGTTCAGCATCTTTGATAGCTCCTTTAAGGTTCCAGTATTACCTAGAATAGGTTCACCACTCTACTGACACAAGAGCCAGCAGTTGCTACTACTGCATGGAGTTCTGCAGGGAAAAGAAGACTACCCTCTTCCTGGTTCTAAAAATGAATGCATTTTTTGTCATCAGAACAACATTTTTGGTTCTTGGCTCATATTGGTTCACTCTTCAGGTTCAGAGAATGGCAATGAGGATGATAAGAGGTGTGGAGAGCAAAACATAAGGGGAAAGTTGTAGGACCTGGACATGTTTAGCTTGGTAGAGGTGGAGAGTGACATGATTACACTCTTTAAACACCTCAAGAGCTATCACAGAGTAGAGGGTGCAAGCCTGTTCTCTGATACCCCAGATAATAGGACTAGGTCTAATGGTCTTAAGTTACAGGAGTGTAGATTTCAATTGAACATTAGAAGGAACTTATTTATGGTAAGAGCTGTTCAGCAATGGAATCAATTGCTTCGAGAGATAGTGGGGTCTCCTCCTTGGTACATCTTCAAGGAGGTTGGACAGCTATCTTTAGCTGGAGATCCTGCATTGAGTAAGGGATGGACTTCATGGCACATGAGGCCCCTTCTAACTCTATGACTTTATGACCCCTTCCTGACAATTATCTGAGATAGTTTTCTGGTTCCTTGCTCTGAGATTAATCAGCTCCTCTACAAACAGAGAAAAGGTAAAATACACCAAAAAACAGATGTGATGGTGGTGCGCCAGTTCCACAAGATTTCCAGATGAGTTCACTTGAGCAATGCAGGTATTGCATGTTTGAGAGCCAAGCTGTATAATAAAAACAAGGCAAGCTTTCCTCCCTGTTCCTTATATTATCAAACAATTAGTATAGGAAAACATGTTATGCCCTGAAAGTGTAGAAAATGATGTGGAATGTGAACCCTATGGGGAAAGCTATTTTTCAGGATCTTATCAAAAGGGGAAATGTGTGTTTTGTTGCAATGTAGCTGAATTTTTAAAAATTAAGCTTTTAGATTCTGAGATTCTGAGTTTTGAAAAGAGGCACAATGTTGGTTATAGATGAAAAACAGCTATCAAATACACCCGTCCATCAATTGTACAAATAGCTCTTGACTCAAACATGGAAAAAGAATACCACATTAGACCCGGCGAATATACATTTAAAGATAGAAACTCTACAGGGCTTGTTTTGTTGTGCATGGTTTTTCCTGATTCAGGCAAAGGTGCAAGATAAACTTTAGTGACATGTAGTCCTCACTGCAAAGCAGCTTTTCCAACTGTCTCTTACCACAAGTGTTGTATCCCAGAGCACGCTTCAGCTGGGCAAAGGTGTTCCCTTGAGCACCAAACTGCAGAAGTCCGAGGGAAAGAGAAATACTTGCTGGAGAAATAACAAGATTAGTTCTGTTATCAAGCTCTGCTAAGCGTTGGTAAAGATTGAGGGCAAACTCAGTATTCAGGTTCTTCGGGTCATTATAGTGGTGGTCACAGCTTCCAATGTCCAAAGACCAAAGTGACAGAAGGAGGAGGATAGTGTCAGAGGGGGACAGCATGAAGGCAGGAGGCTGTGCTGCCGGAGGATCACACCTGCAACCAGCAAAGAAGAAACTCAGCTCCTAATGCAAATGAAAATTGAACCATTGTCTTGTCCTATCATTTCTAATGCCAAAAAGTGTCCCACTCCTCTCAGTCTCTGAAACAAGGAAAATTTCCCAGAACATTTACTTGTTCAGACTGTACACATTAAAAAGATAATAACTTGGAGTAGATGACCAATTGTTGTGTGTGTGTGTGCGCTACAGTGGTCCGGGGGGGGGGGGGAGGGGATATAAAATTAAAAGGTAAGCTCTATCATTGGAAGGCACATGACAAAAATACACAAATATTAAAGGTATAAAAACTAAGCTCCTTGACAATGACAGAATTCAGAGGCATTGCTGTGTTAATCTGGAATATCAATAAGCAAAGGGATCTTGTAATACCTCTGAGACTAACTGAGTGAAAAAAGTTGTAGCATAGGATTTCATAGACTTGGTTTACTTCCTCAGATGTATGACAATAAATTATGTTTCAGCTCTACAGGCAGCAGGATTACTGCCAATGCTATTTCAAAATCTTCTCAGACAAAAGAGAAAACCTTACTTGCCAGCCAGATACAACAGCCCTTGAGCGTTCTCTCTACACACCTGAAATTCAGTCTTTCAGAAATTTTTATTTTATTTTGAGGCTTTATAATCTGTCTTTCCCCCAAAATGGGATTCAAGGCAGCTTACACTAACTTAAAAAGATAGAACTAAAACACTGATTACTAAAGTTTCACTTCAGAATGTAAAGTAAATGTTGAACACCTTTTCTTTTTTCTTTTCTTTACAAAGCAAAATACATTCCTCCAGTTTACTTACTGGGTAAGCTGGGTTGGATGCTGTGCCAGAGTCCTGAAAGGTCTGCTTTTGGTCTATTCCTTTCTATAATATATAATGAAGTGGGGTCTTAGTCATAAGACCATGGTGAAAGGGATAGTCCGTGATCATGGTCCCTTGTCGGCGATGTCTGTACCACCCTGTCCAAATTCCTGTAGGCTCCATAGGGACTCAGGCAAAGAGGCATGTTACTACTCCAGCAAATCCCAAGCAAAGGAACAAAAAGGTACTGATGGAGAAAGAGCCAGCAAGCACAGTCCAAGCCTAAATAGGCGTGTGACCTCTTTCTGCTCAGAAAGTCTCGCCTACTGGTATCACTTCCCTCCTCCCCCCATCACCCTGGTGTAATGTTTTTAAAACATTCCATAGATTTCTCATTTGCTAGAGGGAGAAAGGAAGGAAGGGAGGAAGGAATTGTACCTGATGGGTACCAGGCGCAAATCTGAATGCAGCAGACAGAGAAGCTGCAGCTGCTGCAATTTTTTAGTGTATCAAGCATCAAGAATACCTCTAGAGAAAGACAACTCACCTAAGAGATTATTCTTGCCACTATTCTTGAGCTGTGCCTAAGCTTTCCTTCCATCTTCCTTTTTCTTTTTTTTTTTCAAGAGAAAGTAAGAGAAAGTAAGCAGAGGGATGCATTACATGGATAATAGTTAAGCACTGTGGAACTAGAAGCATGGCAGATACTGTTGGGAAATCACTCAGTCGCAGGCGAAGTTGGAGGTGCAGGCAGGCTTCTTCCCGCCGCATTTCAAAAACGCTCCTTTTATTGTCTTTGGTTACATCATGAGTTACACGCTACATTATTGGCTACAAGATATGAGGTTACATGATTGGATACAAACGTATACTTGACGGGTTCTGATTGGGCCAAGCAGCATCACCTCAGTGAGCGGGTGTTTCAAATGTGGGTTACGCAAACCATGTATCCAGCCCATTATCGGGGCGGGGTGGTGATTGTCCCGTGGTTTGCCATCGAGAGCCCCACACCTCCCTCTTTTTTGTTTTTTATGAGCTGGTATACATAGCCCGCGAACTCCCTCCTCTGCGCACCCGCCGAGGCAGAAGAGGCGACCATCCGGACCAATCCGGGGAGGCACTGGATGAAGCAGCAAAGCCCAATCAAACACACTGCCGCAATCATGAGATATTGCACCAAGGATCGAGCCCACCCCAGGGGGAGCCAACTCCAGAGGCCTTCCCACCAATCTCCCAGCGATGACTCTCTAATCTCTTGGGCGAGCTTCCTCAGTTGTCCTATTTGATCCTCTACCTTCTGGCTGTTATCAGTCATGTTGAAACAACACATGCCCTCCACTGTCTCACACCCTTTGTGGTGTAAGAGTAGCAGATAGTCAATGGCTGCTCAGTTTTGCAAGAGTCCATGCCTCAGCTCAGTCTGCTCCTGGTTGAGCAGCCCTAAAGCTTTGGATGTGGCGTTCAAATTTTTTGTTGCCCAGCATGCAAGCTCGTGTATGTTCTTCGCATTCCCCACTGCTAACCCAGGAACCCCCACCAAGGAGAAGGCCAATGACAGGTACTCAGCTTTGCTTAGCAGCTTCACTTCTGAGTCGCAGTCTGAGCTAAGCTGAACCGATCTCCTGGTTCAGATCTTGTGTTTGGGGGGGTAGGATAAGGGACAATCGGCTCAAACAGCACCTTGTTCCATGTGTGAGGTTAGCAGGAATGTAGTTGAAGGTGTACCCCGCACATGTCCAAAACCACCCAAGAGGTAGCTGAGCGAATTTATAAACATATGATATGTCTACATAGCTGGAGCAATTGAGTTCATACCTGTGGCCAAGATGGACGCAATTTGCAGCCGTGCAGTTAACCATGCGAGCGCATGTCATGTTACTGTCAGCCACCCGAGGGGTTAACAAGTGTGTGGCTGAGGACGGCACCCTTTTCGTCTGGGTTCCCCAATTGTGGTATCCTCGGTACCCTTCACTGCGCAAGTGGTTGCCCTTACTTAGACCATTGTAAAACCAGGTCTCATTCTGCATATCGTGAGGATCATGGCAAACAGGTATGAGGCATGTACTTAATATCTCCCCTACTGCATGTTGGTTAGACAGGCAGAAGGAGGATTGATTAAGCGAGAGGGCGAAGGCTTCCCAAATGTTTACAGGCTGGGTGGGTGATTGGGTAGTGCTCCTGCTCACAGTTCCTGGCACAAAGAGAAACAGAAAAATACATATCATGACTACAGAATTAGCATTTAGTGCCGCAATTAGTGTGACAGTGAAGTTCTCATCAGTCTTCTGCAGGCCCCGTTGTTCTAAGAGTTCATTGGCCTGGTTGCTCAAGGCCTTGATCTGTCCCCAGGTCACTGGGTCATTCCGTCTCCCTGTCTGATCCCCTCTTCCTGGCCTGGCACTCAGTGTCCTTTATCTGCATGTTGAAGCCTGGAATTGGGTTCTTCAGTCCGTCGTGCCACGACATGGGGTCAGATGTATTTTGCGGGAACCCACACTGGGCCTGAAGGTGTTTCGACTGCACCGTAGCCTTGTCCCCACGTTATCAGCGGCACAGGTTGGCTCCACTTCCTCCCAGGTAGTACTCGGTAAGTCATCAGCGGCCTGGGAAGTGGACCTGCAGAACGAAAATGTTTTTCCACTCGAGAGAAAAATTGATTAGTAGAAACATTTAATGACAAATTGAGGTGATTAATTGTATACAAAACAGCTCCCAGGCGTTCCTCTGCCATGGCTACTGTTGGGATGGGGCTGAGTGAGAAATTTGGGATCGGGGTTTTCAGTCCTTGGTGCATGCCATGGGTAGGCTTTATACACTTGGCTGATGTCCACACCGTGCCTGCTGGTGTGTACTCTCTTCCCCAGGAGCTGGGCCCTTCCACGCAGGGTCTGGTTGCTGTCGGTACCACACCAAGGGCCGCGGCAGTGGAGAAAATGAAGAATGTTTCTGAAATAAATAATCTGACAGTAAAGTTAAATGATTCCAAGCTAATCAAATACAACAGATGTGGCCCGGTTCACAACCTGTTTGTTTTTGTTGGTTGGGGGGGTGCATTCCCCCCCCCTTTTTTTTTGTAGAAGAAGGCTATTTGAGTCAGTAAAAGGGAGGATGAGGAACGTTTTATGTCCCCCTAACCTCTGGGCATAGGTAGAGTTCAAAAAACTGGAGATATTTGCACCATTTGCTAATTGCTTGGGAGTTGTACCAAGCAATTTGAACTGAGAGGATGTACCACATTTCAGGTTGATGAGATATGTAGTCCTTTAGCCATGGGGGCATAAAGCAACCCAGGCAAGATTCCTTTTTATGTTCTAGCCAAGACAATTTTTACAGATAGACTGTGCTGATCAAGATGAAGCTTAACAGAAAGGAAAAGACACTAGAGAACAGGAATTAATTCCTATCAAAAGTCAACACAGCAAGGACTTTTAGAGCAAGAGAAGGGAGCTGCCTTCAGATTTGCAAATCACAGACAGCCAAACAAACACACAGATAGACAAATGCAAACAACAATTAACACCTATTTTGACCATTCTGGCCTCTAGCTTTTGAAATTCTCCAGCCAAGCCTATCCCACAAAGAACAAAGGCAGGCTGAGCTGACCACTAGAAAAAGGAGATATAGAACATGGAAAGCCTAGTTTTCCCAAGTACCACGCTAAGTACTGATTTTATTCCACAAAATGTGATGTTCTCTTTGTCTGCAAGACTTGTGCATCCAGAAGGGATTTTAATTATGCTTTATCACAACCAAAATAGCAACAATAGCACAGATTTGAGTCAAGGGAAAAAACTAGAAACTCTTGTCCCTTTACAATTTCCACAATTATAAGACTCTATCAGATTTTCTTTTTACACATGTCTCCAAACAACCATGTCCTGGCTATATAGGAGGCCTATAGTTTAATAAGAGAGGACAAACTAAAAGCATACAGAATCAGCTGAAAAGCAGAATGGAGGAAGAGACCAAAAAGTTGAGACAGTGTCACTCTTGGGCTACACACTCTCAGGAAAGGAGAACGAAGAACTAGACTCATGAAGAGAACAAGCTCAGATTTAAAGGAGCAAAAGAATAAACTCCTTCAGCTAAGCAAGAACATAGACCAAATGATCTGCAATCGTAAATGTACAGCTAAGCCACTGGATGGTAACTGTCTGCTTTATCCACTGTACATTGATTCCATTAGGCTCTATATCCGCTGGGTTTGGGGCTGCAAATGGTAACAAAACTAATTGTGCCACTGACATTTCTATGTCCTGGCAAACTCTGAGCATATCTGCCAATGTGAGATTTCTAGATGCCATCAATGGTTCTAAGGCTTGCTGACAATCTTTGTTATCTTTTGCCAACTTGATGAACAATTCTGTGGCCGCTTCAGGAATATCATTCTGCTGTGTTAAGGCTGTTTGCAGCCAATTAACAAAGTCAACAGGCCCTTGTTGAATGGTAGCAAAACCTTTCTCAGGCTGACCAGAGGAAGGCAACTTCTGAAAAGCCAAAAATGCACAATCAGAAGATATTGCTAGGACCTCTGGAGGTAGCACTGTTGGTGTAGCTGGAAAAGCCTGGAAACCCTCTACAAGTTCTATCCCAGTGAGGGTTCCTTTCTGCTGCTCATCCTGAAACGCTGCTTTGACTGCACTAACCAACTCCTGTGAAGGAGCAATGGGTAAGGGAGCGCTTGTGGAGTTAGGCTCTGCTGCTCTTTCAAAAGTTACAGGGAGCAAGGCCAGATGACCATCTGGTTCCCATTGTATGTCTCCCTCCCACATGTTGACCCCTTGCCGCCTAGCCTCCGCAATTCCGGCAGCAACGGCTCCCATCTGAGCTGGCCATGCTTGGGTGGGGTCCGTACCGCCAGAGGTGACGGTGGCAGGTTTTTGCAGCTGGGGCAATGGGAGGGCCACCACCGGAAAATTACTTATGGGTGGTGGTGGGGCCAGCAAAGATGTGGGGGGGGGGCGGTGGGTCTTGACTTATTAAGCCTAACGACTGCTGTGTTCACCGTTTGCCATGCTACCAAGTGTGGCAGTGAGGCACGGGGCTCTGCCTTCAAGTGATCCCCTATCATTCCCCACTCTTCTGTGGAGAGCCTTCCCTTCTCGGGATACCAGGGACATTGGCAGGCTACTTCTAATAGAAGCTCCTCAATTTCCCCCAGAGACAGTTGCCTGTCCCTTATCAGCCGTTTAACCAGCTGATGTAATTCTTTTGCATAAGCCTTTTGCTCGGAAGATAATGATCCACCCATACTTACGGGATCCTTAGATTAGGATGAGCGTGCAGACTTTTCCAGTCGAGCAAGCAGGGCGTTATCTATCACGTCGGGGTCACCAGATGTTGGGAAATCACTCAGTCGCAGGCGAAGTTGGAGGTGCAGGCAGGCTTCTTCCCGCCGCGTTTCAAAAACGCTCCTTTTATTGTCTTTGGTTACATCATGAGTTACACGCTACATTATTGGCTACAAGATATGAGGTTACATGATTGGATACAAAAGTATACTTGGCGGGTTCTGATTGGGCCAAGCAGCATCACCTCAGTGAGCGGGTGTTTCAAATGTGGGTTACGCAAACCATGTATCCAGCCCATTATCGGGGCGGGGTGGTGACTGTCCCGTGGTTTGCCAGCGAGAGCCCCACAAGATACTATACTAGAGACTACCCAGGGATCATGAAGACATAAGTGTCACGAGAGTGTAACTCTAGATTATAACTGCCATAGAGGATTCTGGCCATAACTGATAACAGATATACAACAGCAATGGAAAATGACATGACTAGCAAGGCTGAAGTTAAATGTTCTTACATGCGCATCAGTAACCTGTTAAAATAAAAGAGATCCATAACAATTGGAACAAAACATAGTTTAAAAAACAAAGCAAAAAATGGGAAAATGCAGCTCATCACAATAGTTGCTTCTTCCTGAAAAGCATTTGGCAAGGACAGGTTTAATACCCTGTTTCCCTGAAAATAAGATATCCTCAGAAAATAAGACCTGGTAGAGGTTTTGCTGAATTGCTAAATATAAGGCCTCCCCTGAAAGGAAGACCTAGCAAAGTTTTTGTATATAAATATATATACAATATATAATAAATGTTAATTGTTTTTGTTCAACAATAAATGTGAATTCTTCTTCATGGAAAAATAAGACATCCCCTGAAAATAAGACCTACTGTGTCTTTAGGAGCAAGAAATAATATAAGACACTGTCTTATTTTCGGGGAAACACGGTAGGCCCTGATAGATAGTTTCATTTTAGCATGGCAGTTTAAGGCTTGGAGATCTGCAGCTGGTAGAAGACTAGAGGAGCAAGGTTTCCTTTTAGCAACCTGCTTATACTGTTTTCTTAGCTATTAAAATGGGAGATACATTACATCTGAACACTTTGGTTTCCATTACTTGGTTCTTCCCTATATAATACCGTGATCCATCTTCTAGCAATGCCAAGAAAGTGGGGGGGGGGGGGCAGGGGAGAGGGGATTACTGCATCATTTAGTACCAATACAACTTATCTTGAAGCAATGATATGTGTCACCTTTTGGTACAAAAATCATGGGGAAGCTTAAAATTGCAGCAAGGAACACTATTGAGACAGGAAAACAAGACAAAATACAGTCGTCCCCCGGGTTACGAAGGTAATCCGTTCCGGGATTACCTTCGTAACCCGGAAGCTTTCGTTTCCCGGGGGACCGCTATTCGCAACGGACCGCGCGGCCGATTTAAAGGGGCCGCGCGTTTTTTTTTTCATATCCCGGGGGATCTTTCGGATCCTGGGGGATACGTTAGCGGTCCCGCCGGTTTCGGATCCCAGGGTTTTCGTAACCCAGGGGATTCGTAAGCCGGGGGACCACTGTACAGAATTGTCACTAACAGTAAAGCTATAAAGCAACACCTCTTAGTTGCAATAGGCCTTGCATATGTTATCATCTGATATATTATAACTTCTGTCATTAATTGAGAATAATTAATAATTTTAGATTAATAAAATTTTGTTTAAACATAAATGATTAAGAAGTTTATCCCATGAACCTTTCAATCCACTATTAATGGTGGAGAATAATGCCTTAAGTTGGGGGGGGGGGTTAAGTGAAAATGAAGAAGTAAGAGCATGGGACCCTTAATAGCACAAAAAGCCCTTTCACATTACTGCAGAGAGGTGTAGTAGTAATAGCTCTGAAACTGGTATGAATTCATCCTCTTTAAATAACCTGATTGCGACAAGATTGAGGCAGGACTGAAGCTCATGTGAAAAAGTCCTAAGTTTGTTGTCTCACTTATGTGGGAGCAAGCACCAGAGAACCCAGTGTGACTCAATTCCAAATAAATATGAAATTATTGTTCAAAATTGTTCAAAATTGCCAATTTCCCCCCTCATCAACCCTAGATAAGGGAAAGGGAGAGCAGTGTACCTCTTTGACATACAACTTTCCCCAGCTAAGTCAAAAGAACAAGTTGTCCAATTGTCACAGGCTTAAAGACCCTTTTTAATGGGAGGATGAGGCAAGTGACATTCTCTGAAGATGCCAGCCACAGATGCTGGCGAAACGTCAGAAAGGAACTCTTCTAGAACATGGCCACATAGCCCGAAAGCCCAACAAAAAACTAAACAAGTGGATTATCTTAGAGGGAAAAAATGCAACCAGCGCAAATGTAGTGGGAACCACACTCTTCTGTCGAATTGAGCCATCAATTCGGATTGGGGTCAAGTAGCCTACAGTTGTAAACCGCTTAGACACCGCTTAGGCGGTATGAAGCGGTATATAAATGAAGCTGTTTGTTTGTTTTGCTCTTCAGTATCTTTTCCAGTTCTTTCACAGCTGCCCTTCCCATTCCTAGTCTTCTTCTTATTTCTTCACTGCAATCTCCTTTCTGGTCATTGTTTGATCCTATATATGGGAATTCTTTAACTACAGTGGTCCCCCGGGATACGAATCCCCCGGGTTAAGAAAACCCCGGGATCTGAAACCGGCGGGAGCAAAAATTATCCCCCGGGATCCGAAGGATCCCCCGGGATCCGAAGAAAAGGGACGTCCCTTTTCCTCCGAGGCCAGGCTTCGGAGGAAAAGGGACAGACTCCCATCCCTTTTCCTCCGAGGCCAGGCTTCGGGGGACAAGGGACGGACTACCGAAAGGGAGGCCCGATCCGCGGGATCGTGCCTTCCTTTTGTTAGGCGCGGAGGCCCAGCCTGGCTTCCCCTGCCAGGCTGGGCCTCCACGCCTGACGCGAAAGGAGGCCCGATCCGCGGGATCGTGCCTTCCTTTCGTTAGGCGCGGAGGCCCAGCCTGGCTTCCCCAGCCAGGCTGGGCCTCCGCGCCTGACCCGAAAGGGAGGCCCGATCCGCGGGATCGTGCCTTCCTTTCGTTAGGCGCGGAGGCCCAGCCTGGCTGGGGAAGCCAGGCTGGGCCTCCGCGCCTGACGTGAAAGGAGGCCCGATCCGCGGGATCGTGCCTTCCTTTCGTTAGGCGCGGAGGCCCAGCCTGGCTTCCCCAGCCAGGCTGGGCCTCCGGGCCTGACGCGAAAGGAGGCCCGATCCGCGGGATCGGGCCTTCCTTTTGTTAGGCGCGGAGGCCCAGCCTGGCTTCCCCAGCCAGGCTGGGCCTCCGCGCCTAATGAAAGGAAGGCACGATCCCGCGGATCGGGCCTCCTTTCGCGTCAGGTGCGGAGGCCCAGCCTGGCTGGGGAAGCCAGGCTGCGCCTCCGCGCCTAACGAAAGGAAGGCACGATCCCGCGGATCGGGCCTCCTTTCACGTCAGGCGCGGAGGCCCAGCCTGGCAGGGGAAGCCAGGCTGGGCCTCCGCGCCTAACGAAAGGAAGGCCCGATCCCGCGGATCGGGCCTCCCTTTCGGGTCAGGCGCGGAGGCCCAGCCTGGCTGGGGAAGGGAACCTTCCCTTCCCCAGCCAGGGTGGGCCTCCGCACCTAACGAAAGGAAGGCCCGATCCCGCAGATCGGGCCTCCTTTCACGTCAGGTGCGGAGGCCCAGCCTGGCAGGGGAAGCCTGGCTGGGCCTCTGCGCCTAACGAAAGAAAGGCACGATCCCGCGGATCGGGCCTCCCTTTCGGGTCAGGCGCGGAGGCCCAGCCTGGCAGGGCAAGCCAGGCTGGGCCTCTGCGCCTAACGAAAGGAAGGCACGATCCCGCGGATCGGGCCTCCTTTCGCGTCAGCCACGGAGGCCCAGCCTGGCTGGGGAAGGGAACCTTCCCTTCCCCAGCCAGGCTGGGCCTCCGTGGCTGAGGAAAGGAAGGCCCGATCCGCCGGATCGGACCTTCCTTTCCCCAGCCAGGAGGCCCCCGCGGCTGACGAAAAGAAGGCCCAATCTGCCGGATCGGACCTTCCTTTCCTCAGCCAGGAGGCCCCCGCCGAAGGCCTCGGAACGGATTACCTATTTCCTATGGGAAATAGGCCCCGGGTTACGAAATTTTCGGCTTACGAAAAAGGTGCCGGAACGAATTAATTTCGTAACCCGGGGGACCACTGTATTTCAATTTCCTCATTGTCTAGATTGAATCTGTATATTTCTTCAGTGTTCATTATTGTTTCCCTTATGTTCAGCATCAGACCTGCCTTTGCACTTTCATCTTTGACCTTCCTTATTAACTGTTCCAATTCCTGAATGTCTTCTGCTAATATTATGGTGTCGTCTGCATATCTTAGGTTGTTAATATTGCTTCCTGCTATCTTCACTCCCCCTTTTTCTGATTCTAATTCTGCTTTTCTTATGATGTTCAGCATATAAGTTAAACAAGTAGGGTGATAGGATGCAGCCTTACCTGACCCCTTTGCCTATTGGGAACCACTCTGTTTCTCCAAATTCTGTTCTGACAGTGGCGTCTTGTCCATGGTACAGATTTCTCATTATGACTATTAGATGTAGTGGCACCCCCATGTCTTTGAGTGTGTTCCATAGCTTTTCATGATCTATCCAACGAAATGCTTTGCTGTAGTCTATAAAATACATGCTGGCTCATTTTTTGGAATTCTTTGGTGCACTCCATTAGCCATCACATGTTTGCAATGTGGTCCCTAGTGCACCTTCCTTTTCCTGCTTGCATCTCTGGAATTTCTCTCTCCATGTATGGTTGGAGTTTATGCTGCAGAATTTTGAGCATTATTTTGCTTGTATGAGAGATTAGTGCTATTGCCCTATAGTTGCTGCAGTCTTTTGTATCCCCTTTCTTGTGGATTGGTATGTATATCGAGCATTTCCAATCTGTTGGCCACAGCTTTTTTTCCATATTTGTTGGCATATTTCAGTTAGCACTAAAGATGCACCTGTCTGTAGACACTGTAGCAGTTCAGTTGGGATATCATCTGTTCCTAATGATTTATTTTTTCCCATTTCCTTTATTGCTGATTTGACTTCACTTCTTAGAAGTTGGGGTCAGTACAGTATCAATAGGCACCTACAATTCTGCTCTCCTCAATTCTTATTCTTGCTTATGCACTGTGAATGTTCACACCCAATTCTGATTCAAAGTGGACAATATTCAGCAGTAGCAGCCAGGCTTTTGAGACAGCTAGGAATAAAGAATTATAATCAGCAATTTTTTGTAAATGAATGTTCTGCATAGCTGAAGAGATTGAGCATAATGGTACCAAATAACGACTATCCAGGTTTTCTTCCTAATTCTTTTGTCCACACAAAGGTCATCGATCTCTCATAGCTTTTCACATTATGCAAGGAAACCTTTAAGGTACTTAGTACTTTCTGACCTCTAGCGCCCTATTTACACACAGAGACAGGCAGTCAGCTTGAATTAATCCGATTCTAATTAAACCACACACATCTAATATTTGCTCATTGCAGAGTAGCGTGCTACCAGGTACGCAGAGGTAAAGTGAGCTGGATTATCTGCCAGTGCATGTGCTCCCCAGAGGGAGGACTAGCATTCACTTTTGTGAATGAATTACAGACCAACTTGGCTTCAAAGTCTTGCAGCATGGAAAGTGCTGTGTAAAACTGTTGCCTCAAGTCACCAGACCTGACTCTCTGACTTGTGTAAGAATTCTGGGCTGCCCAATGTTGCTTTTGACAGAACCTAGAAAAACTAAAAGTATGATTCATAGGGATCTTTCTGTCTCTCCAATTTTCATTCCGGAATATATGACCGTCTAAGTGATATTATTTTAGCAGTTTGCACTGAGATGTCATAGAAACATTGAGCACGGACTTGATAAGAAAGAAACCAATGTTGATGGTTCCAGTTTTACAATTACAATCTTATAATCCACAGTAGTCAGTCAGTTGTTTATTGTATTCGACTTAAAACCATTGTGAATAAAAAAGAACAATAAAAGAATACATACACACATGCACATTGTTGTTGTTGTGTGCTTCTAAGTCATTTTTTTTTACTTATGGTGACCAGCATTATGTAGTGGTTTGGGTGTTTGGTCTATCCACTGTGGAGACCAGGATTCAAATCCTGGCTCACCCATGGAAACCTACTGGGTGACCTTGGGCAAATCACACTCTCTCAGGCTCAGAGGATGGCAATGGCTAATGCCTCTGAAGAAACTGGCCAAGAAAACCCCATGGCAGATTCACTTAGGGTCATTATAAGTTGGAAATGACTTGGAGACACACAAAAACAACAGAAGCAACAACAACAACAACAACAACAACAACAAGGCAAAACTATCACAGTTTCTTCAGAGGGGGTTTGCCATTGCCATCCTCTGAGGCTGAGAGAATGTGACTTGCCCTGGGTCACCCAATGGGTTTTTATGCTCGAGCTGGGAATCAAACCCTGATCTCCAGAATCGTAGTCCAATGCTACAAAATAATAATAATAATAATAATAATAATAATATAAAAAATCAGATCAATGAATCTTCAACACAGTTTATAGCAATATCTTCCAAATCACTAGCACAAATACTTTTAGCAGCTTTAGCAAGAAAAGGCTGTTTTAAGTGTAACATATGGATCACCCTACAATAAGTTAGTAATGTTTGTAAAAAAAACTTCTCTGTCTTCATGTTACACTGAGATACCAAATAAGCTTTATAAAATGGCTGCCAGAAGCGCTTTGACATCTCTGCCTCCTCATGAAAATGATCACCAAAATGGGACACACTGACAAAATCCAGTACCTATGAGCAACAAACATGGTAATATGTACTGTTCTGTAAATATGTTGTTTGGAGCCTTGAGTATAATTATTGCAAGAAATAATTATTGACATAAACAAATAAAATAACAACTCATATTTCTGGATTCCCATCAATGAAGATGGGGGGAAAGTTGTCAAAATAATAAAATGGATTTAAAACAGCAGACGGTAATCTGAGGATTGGTGTGTGGATGTTTAAACAGAAGGTGTGTGTGTGTGTGTGTGTATACCTTCAAGTTGCCTGTTGACTTATGGCAATTCCACAAACTTCACAGGGTTTTCTTAGGCATGGAATATTCAAAGGTGGTTTTGCAATTTCCTCCTCTGAAATATAACTTACTGCACTTGGCATTCATTGGCAGTCTCAGATCCACACATAACCAGGGCTGACCCTGCTTAGCTTTCAAAATCAGATGGGATCTAGTGCCTTTAATAATAAATTTGTATTTATGTGCTGGAAATTCACATTGATTTACTGTATTGTACAACCACAAGATGGCACCAACACCCTACTCAGAGCACATTCCACTGTTTTCCTAAGGAGAGTGGCTAAGAAAATAGATGAGCACCAGTTGGACTTTCCCCAGAAATCTCAAGGATCCACCTAACACTGGAGTTTATCACATGGGAGGCTAAGTGCCCAAATTCCATGCAGAAACGGGATTTAAATCCTTGAAAAGTTTTCAGACACATTGGGGGCATTGAGCATTAATCTGACATTAACCCACACAGAAAGTGGACAAAATAGGCCGCTCTTTACTTTCAGGAAAATCCCAAAAGTAAAAAGTGGCTGATTTTGTCCATTTTCTGTTGGATTAATGCTCAATGCCGTCTGAAAATGATCCCGCTTTTGTGGGATTTGTCCACTTTCTGTGGATCTGAAAAAGATCCTGTCATCGCTGGATTTCCCCATTTTAAATTCCATTTCTGCACAGGATTAACTCCATGTGATATAACACTGAAATTCAGGGATCTGAGAAAGCCCTTCGGAGTTTCTTAACATGAACCATGAAACTTCCATTTCAAGAACAACCCATTTTAGGAGGTAGTTCAAAGCTGGCTCTGCCATTATGCAGAGTAAGGAAGTTGCCTTGCAAAGCAGATGCTGGGAGCGGTACTGGAAATCTGGTTGCCCCTTCCCATTAATACCCCTGAGCTGACAGCTTCTCCACTCAGGGCTGGTGAGTGATGGCATCCTCTCCCCAGGACAGAATTTAACAGGACTGGCTACAGAGAGCATGAGCCAGTGTGGTGTAATGTTTTGTGTGTTGGATTAGCACACTGGGAGACTAGGGTTTGAATCCCTTCTTAGCCACACAGAGGTCATACTCTCTTCAAGAGGTCATGCCATGAAACTCACTGGGTGACCTTGGGCAAGTCACCTACTCTCAGCCTCAGAGGAAGGCAATGGCAAACCTCCTCTGAACAAATCCTGCCAAGAAATCTGGAAACCTTTTGGGAGGCAGAAATCCAGCCTTTGGACTGTATTTGAGCCAACCCAGTCCCCAAAGTGAGGAGGAGAAAATACAACGAAGGACAGCTTTTTGGATTTTTAAATTTTGTTTGATCACATGACCTGAACTGCACAGGGGATTTTATACAGGCAGCAAAGCATTTTTAAAGTAACGACCAGTATTGCTTAATAGGATTTTATACATTAATACAGTAGTTTGTGATGAAACAGAGGAAATATCTGTGTTATCAAAATGGAGCAGTGGAGATAATTTTTTGCTCCCACCAGCTTGCAAATGAAATTTATCATACCTGTGGTTTATTATAATATATATTATTAATAACAGAAAAAGGGACCAAGATACTTTACTCTGAAGGCTACAGAGTTGTGTTACAGTAATTTGTACTGCCAAGGTGGAATACAAAGTCTTTAAAATGCCAAGTTATATTACCATGAAGAGCCATTCCACTGGGCTAGTTCCAGGGTGGGAGGAGGTATAGGCGCACACCTGTTCCTACTCTTCCCACCCTCCCATCTCTCTGTATGCCCTCAAAAATGGTATCGCATGCCAGAATGGGCATGCGTGCCATAGGTACATCACCATGGCCTTATATCTAAACCTCTACCTCTAAATACTCCTTACTATCCTTACTTTAAAAACCCATTTTCTTATACGTAATCCTATACATTCTCCCTCTCTTCATTTCACTTCCTATTACTCCTACTCTAACTTCTTTCCTTCTCTAAATTATCTCTTTCTAATTCTCCCTTTCTCTGCTCCTCAGCATGTAACTTTCTGTTGCACACTAAATCTCGCACACTCATTAATGCACTTTTTCTATCTCCCTCAGATACAATATGTTCATTCACACACTGTCTCCCACACAAATTCTGCCTCTCTCTCTTACAAACACACATTGTCACATTGTATTTTTACATACCTGCATATGTGCTTGTGTATACTCCCAGAGACAAGAGAATGTTTCTGTGTGATTGTGTCCGAGAGAATATCAGAGTATGTATAATGAGTAAAAGAAAGAATGAAAGAGCATGACATATCTGTGAGCACTGGCTTACGTGAGTGTGGATGTGTGTGAGACAGTATATGTAAAATTTACATGTGTTTCCTTTTGAATTTATTTAAATAAAACTGCTCTAAATTTGGATGATGTTATTTCCTTTTAAAATGTTAAAATGTGAATATACATGAATGTAGAAATGAAACTAGACAAACAAAATATTTTTATTTACATATTGCACTGAAAGGGGCGGCAGCATGACATGCACATGTAGATATAAAGGGGTAAAAGAAAGGGTAAAAAAAGGTTGAGAGACACTGAGTTGCTGTATGACCTGAACTGAGTTGCTGTATGACCTGAACACAGAAAAATAATTTTAACAGCAGATATTTAGCATATAATTTTGCAAAGTGCCCAGCTAGGCTTATTTATCTATGGTAGCATTATCTTGTGACAAGAGTGAGATTCATTCACTCAAGCAACACAAGCAAGGATTAAAAACTGAAAGTTTATTTCTGCAGCAGAAACAGGTACATACTTTGTAAAGTCCAAAGTGAGACAAAGAAATCATTTCAGAGAAAAGGAGGACGCTCTCTCACCTACGTGTTAAAACACAGGATGAAGCATCTTTGGCTATGTGCTTTCAAGGAATGGAGATCTCAGGGCGCTAGATCCATTTTAGGAATATGGAATTTCTAAACTAGGAATGAGGGCATCATCATCATCATCATCATCACCACCACCATTTTTCTTCACAACTGAAGGAGCACTACTCAAATTCCATCCCAGAGGAATGGAGCCTGGAAATTAGCTAGTGATGGCTACTTACCACTCCTGAACTTCTTGCTAGTGACATTGTTTCCCCTGAGAATTGCTAGGAACAAGGGGTATAATTATCCCCCCCCCCCAAGCTCGTCAAGAAATTATTATGACCCAAAGACCAAGATAAGAAAAATTACAGTTCAGATTCGAAGGTCCGAGCTGAAATTAACATCATATAATAATTTATCAACATAGCAAAGAAATGGTGCCCTGTAGCCAATAGAAGTGTATGTTGGCCATTGTTAATCAGTCTGCCTCCTCATTTCAAGTCCCTTAGTTTCAGCTACACACTCCAAACAAAACCAAAACACATCCTTGATGACAGGGACTTTTTATAACTCAGTAAGCTTTTGTGTTCTCTCTTCTAACCAATAAGATCTTTAACTTCCAGTTAGTTCATGGTTATCCATCCTAATCTATTTAGCTGTGCTTTTCTTAGCTTCATGGCACTGATTAGACTGTGTAACACCATTACAATGTGTCCTTCTATGGGATTTAGATGAAGCTACTAGAAATGCTTTAAGATTATCAGGTAAGATACTTGTAGATGGACTCCTGAGGTACAAAAGAGATTCTCACAACTGTAGAAAAACAGTGGGCTAGAACGCCACATAGGACCTTATCAGACGTCGGAAATTGAAAGTATCATCTAATGGCAATCCGAACACAATCATGGGGTTTCAAGTTATTGCGAATTAAAGTATCTCACGCAATTTCGGGCAAAAGGGAAGTCATTCCGAACGCAATCATGGGCTTTACGTTATTGCAAATTAAAGTATCTCACGCAATTTCAGGCAATGGGGGGGGGTCATTTTCGGGTAATGGGAAGTCATTCTGAACGCATTCCGAATGCAATTGTAATTCATGTAAATTCGCTAAACTAGCGAATTCATGTGAATTCGAATTGGCTCCAATTGGCTCCATTCACAATAAAGAGAAATTCCTCCCGTCTGATAAACTCCATAAACTCTTTCCCTGTGTACCATCCCATGTAATAAACCAACACCTTCTGTTTCAATGACACCTGGCATAACTGATTTTTTCCCCCTTTCCAAAGCAAATACTGTAGCAAATAGAAAAATAGCTGCCTTAAATCCAATTTTGTGGGAAAGGTGGAATCTAAATGCAATAAATAAATAAATAAATAAATGCTGTTATAACTGAACACTGGTTACTCCACAAATACATTTCACTACACGCATTCCTCAAGTGAAATTGTATGTTAAAAATCCCCATAGTTAGGACTTCTTACATTTAATGATTTTGGTACTGGTTCAGCTGAAAAGGATTCCTATTTCCACTTATAGTTTATAGAGTATTTAGGGATGAAATGACAACAGCTGCAACGAACCAAATGAAATGTATAAATGCAAGAGAAGGAGGGAGTGGGTTATGAACTGGATACTATGGTGGAGCTGATGCATTATGCTTTGTTCCGATGACTCAAAAACTGAACAGTGTCTATAAACTATAGTACCACCTTATGGCTACAGATGGGGGATCTCTCATATTTTAAAACCTGGCCGCTGAAGGAACAGGTTCCATGTCATGTAAGCGCCTATCATGCTAGGCCATTGTTTCATGTCATTCCACTTGAAAAGTGCTTCTCCTCAACTGAGAAAGAGAGCAAGGGGGCAGTGGCAGCTTTCACACTATGACTGTGCTTTGCTGGCTCAATAGTTAGGTCCTGTCCACTTTTCATATGCAAAGTAGTAGTGCTTGCATTTTCCTTTTTTCCTCCACCTTTGTGCTTCCAGTCATAATCTACACATGTATTCTTTTTAAAAGCAAGCAAACAGGAAGGCATAATTGCAAAGTCGTGCTATGCTAATAGCTCACTCCAGTTCCTTTCTCACAAGTATTCCAAAAGAACGATGGCCATGCACACAATTTTTCTACTGCTTTTTTTCTCCGCTGGCTCATTGCTTGCCTAGTTCTGCTTCAGTACATTTTAATATATTTTTCTTAAGACAACTTTATCTGGAACAAAGAATAGTTTTCGGATTGCAACACTGAAACTACATTTCAAACGTAACAATAAGTAGGAGCAATATTGTAATATGGGATGACATTGCACAACACGTTGCAATTAACAATTGTAAATAACAGGTTGCAATTAACAATTGTAAATAACATTTTACTTTTGGGGAAAAAACTTTCCAAACACTGATGAAAACAATCTGTCTGTGTGTAAAAATATTTCACAAAATACAGCAATAAATAAATAAATAAATACATTTTAAAAAAACATTAACATACAGTGGGCCCTTATCCACTGGGGTTTGGTTCCAGGACCCTCCATGGATAACAATAATAATATATTTAATAATAATAATATTTATTTCTATTCCGCCCCTCTGAACAAGCAATCGGGGCAGAGTACAGCAGAGGTTAAAACAATATCAAGTTAAAATACCCCTTCCTTACCCTTACCACCCTCCCTTAAAAAAGAATTAAATCACAATAGAGTTAAAAAACATAATAGATTAAAATAGCAATGCACAATAGTAGGGAGCGGACCCAGCTTAGGTTGTATGGAGAAAAATGCAGGAAAAGATTTAAAAAGCCCTTAAAACCTAGGTATGGAGCTGGGGATATTCACATTCTCTGGGAAGGCTTGCCGGAAGAGATGCGTCTTTAGGGCTCTTTTAAAGCCTTCTAAAGATGTAATGAGACGCATCTCGTCCGGCAGGTCATTCCACAACTTGGGGGCGACAGCCGAAAAAGCCCTCTGGGAGGTCTGTACCAGCTTGGTCTTCATGGGTTGAAGCAGGTTCCTCCCAGAGGACCGGAGTGTGCGAGGGGGTTCATATGGGAGGAGGCGGTCCCTTAGATAAGATGGGCCCAAGCCATGACGGCTTGGGCCCAAGCCAACAAAATCCGTGGATGCTCAAGTCCCATTAATTATAATTGCACAACAAAATGGTGTCCCATATATAAAATGGAAAATGAAGGTTTTCAATTTGGAATTTATACTTTTGGGGAATATTTTCAAGCCATATATGCTCAAATCCATGGATAAAAAATCCGTGGATAAGGAGGGTCAACTGTACTCTGAATATAGCAAATGCTACATTTGATTAGATTATCCCTTTATCACAGTTGAAACAAACTATAATTAGAACATTTAAAACCTGCAGCTAGAGTTGAACCTATCACAAATTTAGATTCAGATACAGGGGGAAATTTTTCCAGATACTGGAAACGATATGACATGAAACATGTACCCTAAAAACCTGCTCCAGAGGAAAATCTTCAGGAATAGTTTTTTATTGGTACCATGGAGGACTGCAATTGGACTGGGGCAGGGAGAGAATCCCAGTCCCAATGGTGTTGGATACTAAGGCACAAACATGCTAAACATATGCTGAAATGGATTTATAACTGTTAGACTGATACTCATGCTCTGAGTTACTTCAGCATATGTTTAGCATGTTTGTGATGAGAGGGAATTGTAACAATACTAGATATTATTTTTAATAAAAAAGGAAATGTAGTATTTTATTAGTATTTTAAAAATGTGATTTATATTTTTAAAATTCTGGACTATTCAGTAAGTAATTACAATGCCATAAACCCAACATATGACATTACTAGAGTTCCTGCATGGCAGGGGGTTGGACTGGATGGCCCTTGTGATCTCTCTTTCAACGCTACGATTCTATGACTCTAATTCAGTTTTACAATCCACTGCACCATCACAATGGCTGAATGCCCCCCCACCCCATACCTTTTAAGCCATGTAATGAGCAATTACATATACAGTTCTCTACTGGTAGCAGGGCACACTGTGAGAGGGAAGCTGAGACCTGCCACTGCCTGTCAGAGTGTGTCTCACTACCTGAAGAAGGTTGGACACATTATTGCTTGCAGGCTCACTCTCCAGGGCCTTAGAAATTCCTGTCTTTGAAAGGCTGGGGGCTCTATCCCTTAAGAAATAATCTTTGGGAGGAGTAGTATCAGGAGATGTAGCCACACTGTTGTAGCAATGTCTCCTGATTCAAAATTTTGGTCTTTGTTCTTAATTTTAAAAAAAAAACAACACTGTTTTATATCCACCATATTTTATGACTTTTATTTGTACATCCCTCTGAGTGCTTATTCATTGGAGAGGTGATCAAAAGCATATTCTATTAAATTAAATTAGATTTTATAGCATTTTCAGTGCTTCACATCCAATTGTCCCAGTACTCCTTATAACAGCCCTATAGAATAAGCCAATATTATTACTCTCATGAACAGACTGCAGGAAGGCTGTTACCATGTAAATAGTGGCTTATTCAATAGCACCAAATACTAAGTAAGTTGTAGCTGAGATGAGATTTAGGTCAGAAGTCTACAGGGATCCTGGCTGCTCACTAAGTTACAGGGAGTACACTCCCCTTTTGAGTGGAATCTTTTAAATTTCTGTTAGAAAACTCAATGAGACCTGATTATTACCACAGACACTTGGAACATTTTGGCTTCTGTCCAGTGGCCTCTTCAAGTATTCAGATTTTTTACAAGTATGACAAAATAATTTTAAATAATTTTAAAAGTGTGGTGGCAAATCCTGGCCATTATTCCTAGCACTTACCACCAAAGTGTGGTTTTTTTGTTTTGGTCAGTTCCACAGCAATTCAGGAGGAAATGTAAGGACACAAACTTTACCTATTAAAGAAGGCAGGCACTGAAATCCTGCATCAGAGGCTACACTGTATGACTCTGAAATGATGGACTACATTACTGACACAATACCCAACCATGCTGATGAACCTCCATTGTGCAATGGGACACACTGTTCATTGGGGAACATTGTGCATCAGGATTGTTTCCCAGCAGCCACATTTCTGGATCTGCTTGTGTACTGACACCAATGGTATAGCTACGTCCAGAGAACACAAATGTTGTGTGCCTCACAGTTCAACTTTACACCATTGTAAGTTGATTTAAGATAATGTGATTTCCTAATAGTATGCCAACTAAGTTTCTTTCCATCCTTCCTTCCATGAATATTGTATAGAATCGGGAAGGTAGAACAATTATGACAATGCCATCGTCCCAGATTTGATCTCACCTGTGCTAGTGTGCATGGTAAAAAGGGTAGAAAAGGAGGGAAGAAGGTAAAAAGGCAGTAAGGTAAAAATAACATGCTCCTAAGGAAAAGTGGATAGATAAGTGATGGCAAACTTGATTCCTGACCTGTACAAACTGCAGCAGCCCAGGAGAGAAACATACACACTTAATCACCAGTCACCAGAAATATTCTGGAACCAAATGATAGTAAACAGTGCTATCTTTTAGACACTTCATCTTGAGCTTAGGATGGAATGCTGAGTCCTGTTGAATATGCAGTCTTTCTACCAGAACTCGGAAAAGTTACATTTTTGGTTCACAAGCTCCAGAATCCCCATGGGGGATTCCTGCAGTTGTAATCTAGTCATGAACTTTTCTAGACTCCGCTTTCTACCTGTTAAACATACACACTTACACAAAGAGGCAGGAAGATGGAAGCAATTCAGATATAGAACTCTTCTTCATATCCCCCACCACCACCGGTTGTTCTGCTGTCACCAAAAGAAAAAAATGTTCCTTTTGGCAAACTTTTGATCTCAAAATGAGCCACAGACGAGGCTGACAGAGATGGAGAAGAGCCACAAGACCAATTGAAAGGAAAAGGAAATGAACTGGAGGATAATTCAAGGAGGTTACACTTGGCTGAAGGAGATTTTCTTCTAGAGATGGTCCACTTAGATCTATTAACACCTTGCTTTTGTGGAAGACACTCTGTCCTTGCTTCCTTCTCAGTAGTGAAAGCTTCAGGAGCCGAGTAAGCAGAAACCACAGACAAATCAGAGAAAGCAAGTTTCATCCCTGTGTCAACATCAGTCTCCTGAACTCCCTCCAAGTCATCAATATTAACTCTGGTTCTTCTCCTGTGCCCAGAAGAGAAAGTGCTTAATGAGTTTGGCTCACTGAAATAGAAAGACTGAGAAGTCAGGGAAGAGCTTGCAGTGGGCAAGCATACGAGAGACTTGCTTCGCTGAAATGAACCTGAGTCAGTTGAAGCAGTGCTGGCTCTTTTGGGGAAGCATTCTTGGCCATAGGTCCTCAAATCTTGCTGAGAAACACCAAGACAAGGATTAGCATGATGCAAAGTAATTGCATGAATGGGTCTGGAAGGATCACTGTTTTTGTTCAGATTCCATCTGGTGCTGTAAGGAACAAAGCTTGGTGGTGGTGTATGAGGAAGGTTCCTTGAGGGAGACAACCAGCAAAACTTGTTCTGCTTAGCACACCTTTTGTAACGAACTTGCTGTGGAGAAAGGCAATAAAAAGGACAAATGTTTCATTAACAAATATCTATTTACGATGTTAGATTTCTACTACATGTAGATGGCAATTTGTAAAATCAGTCACAGAGAAGAATATAGCTCCAAGGGTAGATGGAACAGTTCCATAGTGAAAACAGGATGTTAATCCACCCACAAGGCTTAAATATCCTAAAAGCACCTGATCCTGTCTGATCTTAGAAGCTAAGAAGCATCAGACCTTGGATGGGAGACTGATAATGAATACCAGGTGCTGTAGACTGTATTTCAGAGGAAGGAACTGGCAAAACCACCCTTTTAGTATTCCTTCCCTAAGAAACCCTGATGAGATTAATGAAGTTACCATAAGTCCTTGATCTCACACACACACACACACACACACACACACAATGCACCCAGAATGTAAACGGAACAAATGAAATGGACACAGGGGGGAATCAAGAATATCACTAAAAGACTGGGTAATCGAGTAGCACCAAACTGTAACAAGCCTTTGGGGCTACAGACAAGGGTCTCTGAAGGCCCACCTGCTCTCTCTTCAACCCGCCTGCTTGTTAAAACTTCACAGGTCCTCCTCTGAGTACTTCCATCTTCAGAAGTAGGTGCTGACCAGCAATACGGTTCCCTTGCTGGTGGCACCTGCTTGTGGGATATATTCTGATAAATCAAAAGAAAGCCACTGTAACCCCTGATAACCTAGAAACTACTAAACAAAAACAGGTATGCAATATTAAAAGATGCAAAACATTCCATGCAAAACATGGTGGTGTATTACTGAAATGATGTAGTTCAAGAAATCTCTTGCAGATGAAATGGAGATTAGAATTTCCCAGGGTCTCTTGTTCTACTACTCTCAGTCCTTGGATTTATGCACACTGCTTATCTTCTATGAATGTATTGCTCATTTGAGGTCTCTTTTATATTATATTAGAGCCCTGTCATTGTTGTTTATATAATATTATACCCTTTGCATCTTTTAGTATTTATAATATTATAATATTATATTAATAACTGCATACCTGTTTTTGTTTAATAGTTTGTGGGATACATTCCACAGGGACAGTAATGGGAGGTATCTCCAAATAGAAATATTTGAGATGAGATACTACTAATACTTAGGAATACTGGGAACTTGTGTTTAAAATTGGAATAATGATCCTAGTTCTAGATTTTGAAAGCAGGCAGTTGGACATTACTGTCTTCATATTATTCTGGCTTTATGACTTTTTAATTCACAGATCAAATTAAGCTGCAGTCCCACGTACTCATTCCTAGCAGTAAGTCTTGAACTCAGAAGGGCTTACTGCTGAGCTGATTTGCATTAGACTGCAATATAGAATAAGAACTTGTCATCAAGAGATTAATGCTACTGATATTTCTAAAATGAAACCATAGACTTTCCTGTAACCCTTAATTTTTTTCCCCCCAGAGATGGTATTTTGGAATATCATTTGCCTGTGATGATAAAGTAACCATTATGGAAAAACCTGATTTCCTTCTTTAAAGAGTTACATATTCATAGAAAAGGCTATCACTATGCTTCCCCATTTATACTTTTGGTTTCTGTACAGCCATCAGGGCTAACAGATAATTGTTTGTTTTCTGCATAGTAGTCAGAAAGAAAGAGTACAAATGACACTGCTAGCCTAGTTTCAGAGTACAAATGACACTGCTAGCGTCAGCTGAGATGACAAAAGCTCTGTGTACAAACTAATACCACTGTAATATAAAAGCCATAAAGGAGCCATTTCTATTTTGAACTATTTTGAGCTATACAACTACCAGATACGGCGTGACTTGCTATTAATTGCACTATTGCCACGATTTGCACAAAGGCTGGACTGCATTATTCCCTAAGGATAAATACGTCCTTGAAAATGATTTTCATGGCATACAATATTGCTCCATCTTCCAAAGGTTTCATACTATTCCCACAATCTACGCATGAAGCTTAGTATAAAACTACACTCTCCTATTATTGCATCCAGGGGTGTAGCCACCCTACAGAATTAAAGCCATTTGACACCACTTTAACTGACATGACTCTATCCTACAGAATTCTGGGATTTGTCATTTGGCCAAGCACCAGAGCTCTCTGATAGACCAGGTTGAATACCTCTCTAAACTACAAATCTCAGGATTCTATAGCATAGAGTCACAACAATTAATAGCAAAGATGGTGATAGCAAAGATGGCACAGATGGTGAGCTTGGTAAAGCAGAAACCCTTTTAGGAGAGTGCTGGCAAAGTTCTTTTCAATAATGTAGGATACAGAAGACCTCCCCATATGTGATCTAGGAGGCAGCGTGGAAGTCTTCCTATTGTTTCCATATAGACCTTTGAACTTCCATGTCTTCTGCAACAAATACCCTGACAAGTATTGAAAAAGATGAATAAATAACTCACAAACAATTTCACTGGTTTGTGTTCATGCAAGCCTTCCCTTTCCAGAAGTCCTTAAAGCTTGAGGTGAATGTTGAGATCCATGGATCATTCTAACCAAAGAAATAACATTGAGTTCACAGAGTCATAGAATCATTGGGGCAGTACAGACCCAATTGGGGCGGTCTGCAGCCGACCCAAGAAGCGGCGAGATGGGGCCAGGGCTGCCTTATCGGCAGCCCCAGAGGCCCCATCCCGGCGCTTCAGAAGGCCGTGGGGAAGAGGCGAACTGCCGCTTCCCTGCGTCCTGAAAAGGGGTGCAGCGGGTGCCCTGGGCACCCGCTGCACTCTGTTCTCCCCGGCAGTGCTGAGGGGAGAAAGCCGCTGTCGCCACTGTGGCCCCTTTCTCCTCTAGGTCCTTGGCACGCCGTCTAAAGGCCGGGCCAAGGACCAAGTGCAACAAAAGAAGAGCTCCATTTTGGAGCTCTTTTTTGAGCTGTGGAAAGGGTGCCATTGGCGCCCTTCCATGGCGCAATGTTGTCAGGTGCGCGAATTATTGTTTAAACCCTGTGCACGCCATGACAACATCATGGCGCGCCCGTATGGACGCCGCCATTTTAAAATGGCGGCATCCATACACTTTAGGGTTAGGGAGGGTGTAAATGCTGCACCCTCCCTAACCCTAATCGCACCATAAAGAACCCTAATTGTGCCTCTTCGTGCCCGTCTGTATCAGGCCATAGAGTTGGAAGAGACCACAAGGGCCATGCAGGCCATGCAGGAACTCTCAATCAAAGGATGCCTGACAGAAAGCCATCCAGCCTCTGTTTAAAGACCTCCAAGGAAGGACATTCCACTACACTGTGGGGGAGTGTGTTCCACTGTTGAACAGCCCCTACTGTCACGAAGTTCTTCATAATGTACTTTTTTAGTGTTTTTAATTATACTGTTTTTAATGCTATGAAGCCGCTCTGAGTCCCAATCCTGGGAAAACAGCGGGTTACAAATAAATATAAGAAATAAATAAAAAATAAAGTTGAGGTGGAATCTCTTTTCCTGTAGCTTGCATCCATTGTTCTGGGTCCTCGTCTCTGGAGCAGCAGAAAACAAGCTTGCTCCCTCTTCAATATGTGATGGTACAGATTTTCACATTTATTCAATCTGGTTTGCTGCTGTAATGATCTCATTTCTTGCCAAAGAGGTACTACCCAAAATCCCTGGGTAGTGTTGCCCCTCAAACTAGTAATGGTGCTACAGGTAGTCCACAAATACAAAGGCATGATGTTCCAGGCTAGGAAGGAATGTTTCCGGTAGGCGTTTGTCTGATCATGTTTAGGACAACATGAGTTGTATTCTAGAACAAGCCATTTGGCCTTGGTAGTTTAAGGCAGGCTTCCCAAAAGCTTTTGGCTTACATTTCCCATCAGCCCCACAGCATGATCAATGGGAAGTAAAGGATTATGAGAGTTGTAGTCCAAAAAGCCAAGGATGAAAAGTTTCCCACATCTGGTTTGAGTGTGGAATAGCAGCAAAGCTGCTTTGCAGGTTCTTTGGGGAGGAAAGACAGGTTATAAATAAGTATTATGTTTAACTAACTTTTTGCATGGTAAAATTATATAGTTTATGCTGAAACTTAGTGTTAGCTCACTGCTATTATCTGAGACAAGGAACTGTGATTGACTGGAAAGGCTCTCTCAACAACAATAACAATTTGCTGTTTAGACAACACATGGCCTCTTCACACATGAGAAATAAAATCCAGGACTATTCCAAAGTACTGTATTGTTTTTATACTACAATGGCATAATGAGATGCAGACTCGTTTACAGGATCTGGAGGAATCCTGACTGCTGCTGCATTTACACCACAGAAATAAAACTGTTTGATTTTCACTTTAACTGCCATAACTCATTGCTATGGAATTCTGGGAACTGTAGTTTTGTGAGACATTTAGCTTTCTGTTTTAGAAATCTCTAGTGCTACAACAAAGTACAGTTCCCAGAATTCCATAGCATTGATCCATGACAGTTAAAGTGGTGTCAAATTGGATTATTTCTGCAGTAGAGATGGAGCCTGCATCTACATTGCCGAATTAATGTAATTCGGCACTGCTTTAACTGCCATAGCTTAAGGCTATGGAATTCTGCAATCTGTAGTTTTGGGAGATACTTAGCCTTCTCTGTCAGAGAGCTCTGGTGCCAGGACAAACTACAAATTCCAGGATTCCATAGGAAGGAGCCGTGACAGTTAAAGTAGTGTCAAACTGCATTAATTCTGCATGTGAAAGCAACCCACGTTCCCTTAAGACTGCCTCTGGTTCTGGGGATACCAAAAAAAACTCACACATAAATTGTTTTATTGTAAATCTTAGCAAGGACTTAAGAGGGAAGTTGATCTACGCAGAATTTGGTGTCCACTTCCAGCTATTCCAATGAGCACTTATTTTCACTATGTATCGAAGGAGAAATATTAAAATTACCCAGAAAGTCTGAATGTTTTTAAATATGCCTTCACAAATTAATCAAAAGATGTTAGCAACATGTTCACTGTATAAATTTGACTCCTTTTGCTGCTGTAACTACATGTAAACATCTTATCTCTATGTATTGGTTATTTCGTTTTTGTTCTTTCAAATACCATTTTTGTAACTGCCACACTGTATGGGGACTAAGTACATTTTATCTATCAATCTACCCAAATTTGTGGAGGGCAATTGCCAAGAGTTGAGGAGCCACACTGGCCTTCTATAGAGTCTCAGAAGGCCATGCAAATCCCATACCTTCCAATATCCTTTTAAAAATTGTTTACCTCAAAAATGTCTTTCACACACCTTCTAGGTGGTGTATATGGTAATTTTGTTGCTTCTTGCTTCTTGGGCAAGAGGCCATTTTCTAACTGGATGTAAACCAGGAGATGTGGGGAGGCACTTGGGAATAAAATTTAAAAAATATTCCAACATTATTGTGGGACTTGGGGGACCTTTGGTGACCTCTAGAAAAGCCTCAAAGAAGCCTTCTATAGCCCATATTGCCAACATCTGAGCTAAATAATATCCATGGCAATGTTAAGGTATGAGGAAACATCAGCAAAATTCCTATTCTTAACATTTTTCCAGCTTGAGAAAATATTATGGCGGATGTAGCTAGCACAAATCCACCTTAATGAGTTGAGAACAACATTGCCCATTACAGCTACCAGAGTGAAAACTGAAGTGTGCTTATGTACCTTTAGTGACTGTCTTAAAATAGGGAATTTCAGCAGGTGTAGTTTTTTAACCAACCAAGTAATAAGCAACAGTTACTGAAATTCACTTTATCACACAACCCTCTCCTGTTTTCACTCTGGTAACCTATAAATGCCCATCTTGTTTCTGGCCATGGTTCATCACCTTTAACAGCAGACTGGTGAACTGAAATGCAACAGGTGATGCTTTCCCCAGTACTATCTCCATGTCAGGAAAAGCTTCACCTGTCAGAAGTCTTCATGTCAGCTGCTGTTAAAAGTGCAGGTGTAGAGATCAGAAGAGAGAACGTCATGCTTAGCTAACTTGATCAGGATGAGACCAGGGATCCAGGTTTATTTGGACCTATCTTCCCACACCTCTGCGAGCAAAGGTGTTAGGGTTGTCCTGTTTACAAACGAAGGAGGCAAAGTTAATTACATCAATGGCCTGATTTATTTTCTCACTACTGCTTTATCTAAGCTGCCTGATAATAAAGTACATTTACAAAATGGGTTAAGAGCAGGACAGTAATCCAATTCGGTAGCAGGCATAGTGATCCCTGTTAAATATGATGGTGGGGGGAACTTTGAGGTTACATCTTGTTAGTCTAATTGCTGGAGGAGATTCAAATCTCTGTGACATTTTTTAGTTTGATAAGGGGAGGTTTTAAAGGGAGACTGTCTGACTGTGTTGTACGGGAACAATAAAGAATATTTGCCCTTAACAGAGCAACCT
The DNA here is from genome assembly GCA_034509955.1 of Urosaurus nigricauda. Classification (NCBI taxonomy): domain Eukaryota; kingdom Metazoa; phylum Chordata; class Lepidosauria; order Squamata; family Phrynosomatidae; genus Urosaurus; species Urosaurus nigricauda. The sequence continues at coordinate 225,421,385 of JAOEGL010000001.1, forward strand.
TACTACAGCAGAAAGAAACTAGTCCATGGAAGCTTATGCCCTAATAAACTTGCTTGGGTTGCACCTGATTTTGCACAAGCGGAGTTTTGCTCACACAAAAAGGGTTCTTTTTTCTCTTCTCTCACCCGCAACCACAAATTTGCTTCCCCCAACCTTCTGGAGCAAGTTCAAGGGGATATACAGTGGCCTCTTGGTATCCATGAGTTTGCTTACACCCTCCTCCCCACCCCCCCCCCCAATGGACACTAAAATCTGTAGATGCTCATGTCCCATAGTATACAATAGCCACAGACGGTTGAATCTGTGGATGCAAAATCTGTGGATATGGAGGGCTGACTTATATCATCAACTCTTTTCTTTCCATTCCCTGATAGACAACTCCAGATACAATCTCACAATCTTAGCGGTTTCCATTCAGGTTACACAAATCTGGAAACAGTAATAGAGCATATAAATGTTGTGTAATTTTTTCTCTTAACTTTATGGCATTATTTGAAATTTTCTGATGATGTTATCATAGATTGGGGGTAAACAGTTAAATATCTGAGATGCTTTTGCACCCTCTGGGCCTTCAAAATGGCTCATAGCAATGTAAAATGTCTGAACATTTTCTCAGTGTCCTGCACTCTTTCATGTGAAACTTATATTTGTTTCTTACATTTATATCTCTCCTTTCCTCTAAAGAAGGTAAAGGTAGTACCTTGACACGAATGTCTAGTTGTAACCGACTGTAGGAGGCAGTGGTCATCTCCATTACTAAGCCAAAGATCCAGCGTTGTCCAAGGACTGCTCTGGTGTTCATGTAGCCAGCATGACTGCACCAAATGCTGTTACCTTCCTACCAGGTGGCACCTATTTATCTACCTGCATTTGCATGCTTTTGAACTGCTAGGTTGGTAGAAGCTAGGACTAGTGACAGGAGTTCACCCCATCATGCAGCACTTGGACCTCGAACTGACAACCTTCCGATCTTACAGTCGTCAGAACACCACTAAGCCACCACATCTCTTTCCTCTAAAAAGCTGAAGGTGAAAGATATAGTCCTTCTCCTCTCCTTTATCTTCACAAAAATCCTGGGTTGTAGGTTAGGCTGGATTTGCAGGAGACCCAATGAGTCTGTGGGGCTCTGTGGGAATCTAAACATGGACTTTCCAAGTCCTAATCCAATACTCACCACAAAGTTGTATGCCTTCTTCTAAATGTTAGCAATTATAGGTATCTTTTAGGACAAACTGAGGAAACACAGTACTAATCAAATGAACAATAGGGAGCTCTATTTCTATTTCCATTTTAAAAAAATTATAAGGGATCTATTAAAAAGCATGAACACCCCTGGCAAGACAACAATCCAAGACCAACAACAGTTGAGAAACTACAATCCTGTGCACACTAACCTAGTAGAAGCCTCATCAGTCCACTAGCATTAATTTCCAAATAAATCTCACACCATGTTGTGTAGCTTTCATGCCAGTGGAATGGTGAATCTGTTCCAGGGTTATTTTGAACTTTATATGAGTTCCCCATAGTGCTGAGCCTATTTTGTGGATACAGGTGTCTCCTTTAAAGTTCAGACTACAGCTTGATGCAGATTCACCATCCCACAGCCACCACTGTGTGGGATTATGGTCTAGCACATTAGTGCAGACAAAACAGAATAAAACCCAAAGTAGATTCTCTGCCCCATTGACATGGAAGCCACCAGTTGTCACTGCATCAGGAAGATGGAACCAGTGGCCCTCCAGATTTTGCTGAACAGCAGCTCCCAGCAACCCCAGCCATTGGTGAGGAATGCTTGCGAGTCACAGTCCAAGGCCAACCTTGCTTGGATGGTTGTCTTTTGCCCACACCTGCTCTACATAAAGCATTGTCCTGCCAAGCCTTATATCCCATTTTGATTTGGTTTTGTTCCATACAATATGGCTGAAAATGTGCATTGTGAATTTCTGATGTGTTCTGTGGAGATATTAATACATACCTGCAAAAGGATCTTATTCCCATCAGGGTCTTCAGTTTGCCACCTGCCTTCACTGATGGGGCTGCAAGGATTGGGCAAGAGTGGCAGGAGTTGCCGGATATCCTTCACGCGGAACTCCAGCACAGCTGACTCTGTGGGACTTGGCACAAGGCCTCTTGGGAGCTTCTTCAACGAGAACTGCACCTCTAGGTCCACATTGGAATAGACAGGAAACACACAGAAGTCTGCCTTTTGCTGATGAATTTGTCTTTTCAGAATTAACTCGTAGAGTTTCATAGTGCTGGCAAAGTTTTCGTGGCGGCAGTAGATGGTAAAGCGTATTATTTCCTTCCCATAATGCACTGGCCGGATGGCCCACAAGGGAGTCCCAGGGACCAAGATGAAGAAGTTCTGACTGCCTGGCATGTAAGGGAGGAACTTCCCATGCACTCGCTCAGTGTGGTGGTAATGCCAGGGGGGACTTTGAAAAGCCTCGTGGAGTTGCAGGATGGGTTCCCCGTCAAAGTCTTCTTGCAGAAAGAAAATCACGGCAAGGGCTGGTTGAGAAGCTATAGCCTTGTGAGGCTTCCTTGGTAGCCGCCTCTCTGACACCCGGAAGAGCTGGAGGTCTGGATGGATCCAGGCCAAAAGGTTATCAATGGCTTGTTGGAGAACAGTGGATTCTCCTGGATTTGCAATTATGTGCAGGCTAACAAGAAATGGATCAGGCACATCTTCCACAGACAGCTCACCTGAATGGAGGAGGAAAGAACAGGAAAAAATCTCTATCAATATTTTAAAAAGTGAGGGCTGTTATTCTGTTGTAGGGAGAAACTTAATACAGTGGTCCCCCGGGTTACGAAAGTAATCCGTTCCAGCACCCCTTTCGTAACCCGAAAACATTCGCAAACCGGGGGACCACTGTAAGTATAGGAAAAGACTTGGCGCGATTTGAATTTTGCGCCGCTTTTTTTTTCTTAACCCGGGTTTTTTTTTTCGGAAACCGGGGCCATTTTTCTGGCCCCAGCTCTTTCGGATCCCGGGGTTTTCGTACCCCGGGGGACCACTATATTCGGTTAATAAAATCCAATATCTATATGAAGCTCTTCTTATGAGAAATCTGAATGTCTGACAGAAAGAATTTGGTCCATGTCTGCTATCAGAAGTATTTATATGCTGAAAACCCACTTCTCTCCAGATCCAAAATGCATGTTGTGGTGACACCTTTCTTAGGCTGAACAAAAAGTGCCAAATCCGCAAGCACACTGGGTTTGCCTTCCAAAACTGTGATTGTGAAAAATAGAAGAATTCAGACTCTAGGCTGCAGAGAGGCCTGAATGTGTGGAATATCAGGCAAGGTCATTGCTGGCTATACAAGAGGGGCTGATGAGATCTGGAAGAGACCACCATGCTGTGATGCTTGCAATGCTGGCTTCTGTGTCAGGAAAGTGGTAAATTGCCTGAACTTAGAAAAAGCTCTCTAAAGTTTTGGAGGTAGAGAAGGCATCTGATCCCTCTGACCTTGGAAGCTAAGAAGGATCAGCCCAGGTTAGTACATGAATGGAAGACAATCAAGGTGCTGTAGGTTATATTTTAGACAAAAACAACAGCAAACCACCTCTGAGGAGTCCTTATCTAAGGAAACCCTATGAAAATTCATGGGGCCATCATAAGCCAACAAGTGACTTGAAGGCAAGTGAGTGCATGTGTGCATGCACATGTGATGTGCATACAGATGCACACTGAGAGTATTTTGGATAGCTCATTTAAAGTTCATATAAAAAGTGAAGTGGATTCAATGGTCTTTGTTCTATAGTTCAGTATGATGGGATTTAATTGTGAGACAACCAGTGTCAGGTCGTGGCTTCCATTTTGGTGGGGTGCTGCATCCACTCTGGATTCACTTTAAATCCAAGACACTGAATCTCTCTTGGGCATAATATTCAGCATCTTCAAAAGCTCATTTAAACTTGAGACTAAAACCTGAAATGGATTTACAGTACTGCCCTATTGACCAAGAAGCTGTCATCCTCCACTGGGTGTGTGATATGTGTGTTGGGGGCTTTTTCTTTTCAGTGTGAAATCACTGACTCCCACTGTTTGTAGGAGGCATGTGATTAGATAGTATCTTGAGCACAGTATCTCACTGGCGGGCACTAATGGAGCTCCCAGTACCACTGGAAGCATGCCAATCCATTGTATACCAGTGAGTGTAGGTTTGCTCTATTAAACAAAATGAATGGCTTCTATGCACGTCAAAGAACCTCTTAGTTTAGTTTCTCCTTTCACAAAGGAAATGGGAGAAACTGGCACTCCTGCTCTCTAATGCCAGCTCAGTCTGATTCCTGGCAAACTGTCACCAAAGCAAGGATTTGCATCAGGCTTCTTAGACCAATGGCTAGTCCTGCACAAAATGCTACAATCCTTAAGGAAGCAAATGTGACCTCCTTGTTCCTAAAGTTTCCCTTCTACTCTTCTAGTGCTTACATTTGTATAACAAAAGCAGCTTTAAAAAAAATCAAGCTACTTAAGCACAGGAAATAGAAAAGCAAAGCTTTGGATAGTTTGAAGGCTATTCTACAGAGGAAATTTCTTTTATCTATAGAGATTATCACTATGTGGGAACCAACAGTCATGCCAATCAAAATTTATAAGCTCTCACAGACATGGAAGTTTGGATGGCAAAGTGGCATGGCAAAGTCTTAAAATGCAGTTGGCCTGATACAGACTTCCAAATTCTCTGTCTCTCTCACATGTGTGAATGGTGGAATAGGCAAGCTGTCCTGAACCATCCATCCTCTTTTACGCCAAGATCAGAGGGGATTGAAAATCTACCGCAGGGTGTGCAATGACTCCAATCAGTCATTGCAGATCACTTGTAGTGTCTTCCGCGAGCTGATAAAAAGAGTGTTTGGATTTTTTAGGAAGCACAAAAGTGTCTGTTCAGTCTGCATTATTAAAAGAGCCTGCAATGATTGCTGATTTTTTGGAAAATGCACCTCACAGTGTGAACTGCCATTCTTAACCTTCAAGCTGACAAAGAGAGAAAGAGAAAAGACAGAGAGAAAGAGAGAGAGAAAGAGAACCCAAACTTATTTGTATAAGAAGGCTTTTAATGTGTAAGCATGGGAGCTTCTGATTGGGACATGTGTTTTACAGTATTTTTATTTTTAACTTTTGTATGCTTTAAATGATTTTATATTTCTAATGTGTGGATATTTAATTTTTTTAAAAAATTATTAAGGTTTTTAAAATTAACTTTCTTGGGGGCTGCCTTGGATCCCTCTCTGGAGAAAGGCAGCATATAAAACAAACAAACAAAAAATATTTTTTGAAGCGAAACTGGAACCCAGCTTCCTATGACTTCCACCCTTTTAGTGTCAGAAATGAATGCCAAGGCAAGATTTTTAAAAATGGCAGAAACAAACCTCTCAGAACGCGGTCCCACAGATTGCCTCCCCCTTTCTGCCCTCATATTCCTAATAACACAGAGAAGCACCATCATCTATGGGGTGAAACAGACCACCCCTTTGGAGCAGTGACTCACCCACCCCTTTCCTTGCTGGATCAGTCTGTTTAGCCCCTATGTTCCTTTAGCTTTCTCCCCTCTGCTTCCTACAAATTATCACCCAAGTAGAGAAACCACAGGACACTAATTTAGGGGATGGAGGACTCTATATGCGTCCTGTAGGATGCATGTGGCCCCCTAAGGCCTTCTGGTTCTATTGTAAAGACTGGACTGCCAGTCTTTTTTTAAAAAAAGTGATAGAAGATAAAGAATTGCACTTCCAGAAGGTGTGCATCTTAATTTAAGTACACCCCGTTCCTTTTTAAGGCTCAAAATAATATTTATAAAACCGATATTAATTTTTATTCCTGTTTTTTTTTGGGGGGGGGAAATAGGTGGATTCAGCCCACAGGGATCCAGGGGAGTGGAAAGCTGCTCACTTTCTCATTCTGCTGACAGAAAAGATGGTGGACCAAAGGGATGGTTAGTCTTGCTTTCTCTTCCACAAGACTGTATGATCCCAAATGATGCATTGCAATTCTGGAGAGGGGTGTATTAGCCTGATTTCAGCAAAGCAATCCTTCATCCTAGTGTTCTTCTGAGGAGACTGGGCTCCCCAGCATGCATACATTGAACCTAATGTTTTGCAAGATGAAGACCTTATGGGATGCTCCCTTCTATGTTTCCCAGACTCCAAAGTGCTGAGTGCAGCGTCCCACTCAGCACTTAGGCCCAGAATGTTTTCCCCAAAATAAGCTTATCATTTGACTGAGAACTGGATGAAGACATCAGCTTGGTCCTCAAATCATGATGGCTTGGGTTGGCAAGTGGGGTTGCGTGAACTGGGCTACTTCCCAGCAGGATCTCCAATTCTGGCTTTATTAGTGCACTCTGTGAGCACTCTTACTACTGGTTTATGTGTATATACAGTGGAAAAAACCAGCAGATACCGAGGGCCCAAGGACCCCCCATTGATACTAAAATCCCCGGATGCTCAAGTCCCATTATATGCAGTGGTGCAGGAAAATGATGTCCAAGCTGTGGGTGGTTGAATCTGTGGATGCAGAATCCATGGAATTGGAAAGCTGACTGCATGCATCTCTATTTTTCTCTATTTTGAATGGAGCCAATTTGAATTCACGTGAATTCTCTAGTTTTAGCGAATTCCCATTGCGTTCGGAATGCGTTCAGATGACTTCCCGTTACCCGAAAATGACCCCCCCATTGGCCGAAATTGCGTGAGATGCTTTAATTCGCAATAACGTAAAACCCATGACTGCGTTCGGAATGACTTCCCTTTTACCTGAAATTGCGTGAGATGCTTTAATTCGTAATAACGCGAAACCCCACGATTGCGTTCGGATTGCCATTAGATTATACTTCCAATTTCCATCGTCTGATAAACTCTACTTAACCAGGACACGTCCAGGAGTGTCCCACTTGCATTCCTGCTCAGGATTGCAGCACCACAGAGACTTCAACAGCCTTGCTCACCGCAATGTAGGTCAGTAGGAAACCCTCCAGTCAGAGTGTCAGTTTGTGTTTTACTCTTGGAGGCACAACCACTTTGACAGGTGTCACAACTATTTATGACACATTGCTTTAAAAGCGAAGCTCACAAGCCCACAGTACAAAGGACCGCAAAAGCGTCCCTAAATTAAAAGTCTATGTATATAGTTGGAACCGGGATAGGGCATGAATCCTAAAGCGAACTCCTCTGAATCATTTGTTGATTTGCATAGACATCTGTGTGCTGGACTATGACTCTGGAAACCAGGGTTCAAATCTCCCGCTTGGCCATGGAAACGCTCTGGCTGCTTTATCACATTAACAGGATTTAAACGAGAGTTTAAATGTTTTGCACAGGTGAAAGGCAGCAGTTGTTTTGTTACCTACTGTTAGAGTGCTGGGGTGCCAAGGCACACAATGGCTGCATCCACACTGGAGAAATAACCCAGTTTGGGACCGCTTGAATTGCCTTGGCTCAAGGCTATGGAATTCTGGGAGTTGGAGTTTGTTGTGGGGCCCAGAGCGGAGCAGAGCTCCGCTCTGGGCCCCACAACAAACTCCAACTCCCAGAATTCCATAGCCTTGAGCCAAGGCAATTCAAGCGGTCCCAAACCGGGTTATTTCTCCAGTGTGGATGCAGCCAACATCTCAACAGCATAAGAGGGGAATGTGAGCACAAGAAGGTAAAGTGAAGCTTCTGTTTCAGCATCAATGCAAAGACATTAAGCAAAACAACAACAACAACAACAGCAAGGGTTTATACTTACTGCTGGAAGATGAGACACAGCTGTATTCTGACCTGCAGTATTAAAAAAAGAAAGTGAGGTTCAGCAGTTTTGCTCTTTATGGAGGGGACTTGAACAAGGTGGGATAGGTACTGCCTATGTTTTGAAACTTTTGGGTTGTTTTTAGGCTGAAGGAAGGAAGAGGAGAGGAAGGAAGGAAGGAAGGAAGGAGAGAGGAGAAGAAGTAAAGAGATAAGAGAGGGAGGGAGGAGAGAGAAAAAGGGGAAGGAAGGAAGGAGAGAGAGAGAGAGAGGAAGGAAGAAGAGGGGGATGAAGGAAGAAAAGAAGGAAGGAGAGAGAAAAAGAGGAAGGAAGGAAGGAAGGAAGGAAGGGAGAGAGGAAGGAAGAGGGGGATGAAGAAAGGAAAGAAGGAAGGGGAGAGAAAAAGAGGAAGGAAGGAATAGAAACAAGGAAGGAAGAAGAGAGGGGGAAGAGACAAAGGAAGGAAGGAAAAAAGAAAGAAGGAAGGGGAAAAGAGAAAGGTAGGAAGGAAGGAAGGAAGGAAAAAGAAGGAAGGAATGAAAAAGAGAAAGATAGGAAGGAAGGAAGGAAGGAAAAAGAAGGAAGGAAGGAAAAAAGAGAAAGATAGGAAGGAAGGAACGAAAAAGAAGGAAGGAAGGAAAAAAGAGAAAGATAGGAAGGAAAGAAGGAAAAAGAAGGAAGGAAGGAAAAAAGAGAAAGATAGGAAGGAAGGAAGGAAAAAGAAGGAAGGATGGAAAAAAGAGAAAGATAGGAAGGAAGGAAGGAAAAAGAAGGAAGGAAGGAAAAAAGAGAAAGATAGGAAGGAAGGAAGGAAGGAAGGAAAAAGAAGGAAGGAAGGAAAAAAGAGAAAGATAGGAAGGAAGGAAAAAGAAGGAAGGAACGAAAAAAGAGAAAGATAAGAAGGAAGGAAGGAAAAAGAAGGAAGGGAGGAAAAAAGAGAAAGGAAGGAAGGAGTAGGAAAGAAAGAAAACGGGAGAGGAAGGAAGGAAAGAAAGCAGAAGGAAGGAAGGAGATTGATGAAGGAAAGAAGGAGGGAGGAAAGGGAGGAAGAAAGAAAGAGAGAGAGAAATGAAAAAAGTAAGGAAAGAAAGAGAGAGAGGAAGGAAGGAAGGAGTTAGGAAAGAGAGAAGGAGGGGGAAAGAAAGAGAGAGAAAGGGATGAAGGAAGGAAGGAGAGAGAGAGAGAGAGAGAAGGAGAGAAATAAAGAAAGAAGGGAAGGAGGGGAGGCTGCCTGGGGGCTGGGACTGGGGTCTCCTTGGGGGGTGGGGGGGGAACTCACCCTGCGGTCTCTGCTCCAGAGTCGGGGCCCGGGTCCTGGCTCCGGGGGCGGCGGATGAGGAGGCTGCTCTCTGGACGCTGCATGGCCAGCCCAGGGCTCCTGCTCCTGCTGCTGCTGCTGCTGCTGCCCGGACAGAAGAAGAGAAGGAGGAGGAGGGGACTCAGCCAGTCTCTTCCGAGGAAGAAGAGGAGGAGGAGGAGGAGGCAGAGGCGGGGCGGGCCCTGGCTGTGCCTCCTCCTGCTGGGCAGGGAGCCCTTCCTATATCCTAACCTTCCTTCCTTCCTTCCTTCTTTTCTTCCTTCCATTTCTTCCTCTTCCTTCCTTTCCTCCCTTATCTTCCCCTTCTTTCCTTCTCTTCCTTCCTTTCCTTCCTTCCCTTTTCCCCCTCCCTCCTTTCCCTTCCTTCCTTCCTTCTTTTTTCCCTTCCTTTCTTCTTCCCTTCCTTCCACTCCTTTCTTCCCCTTCATTCCTTTCTTCTTCCCTTCCTTCCACTCCTTTCTTCCCCTTCATTCCTTCCTTCTTTCCTTCCTTCCTTCCCTTCTTTCCTTCCCCTTCCTTCCTTCCTTCTTTCCCATGTTCCTCCCTTCCTTAACTCCCCTTCCTTCCTTCCCCTTTTCCCCTTCCTTCCTTCCCTTTCTTCCTTCTCTTTTTCCCCTTCCTTCCTTCTTCCCCTCCTTCCACTCCTTTCTTCCCCTTCATTCCTTCCTTCCCTTCTCTTCCTTCCTTCCTTCCTTCCTTCCTTCCTCCCTCCCTCCTTCCTTCCTTCCTTCCTTCCTTCCCCTTTTCCTCTCCCTTCCCTTCCCTTCCTTCCCTTCCTTCCTTCTCTTTTTCCCCTTCCTTCCTTCCTTCCTTCCTTCTTCCCTTCCTCCCACTCCTTTCTTCCTCTTTCTTCCTTCCTTCCTTCTTTCGTTCCTTCCTTCTTTCCCTTTCCCCCTCCCTCCCTCCCCTCCCCTTCCCTTCCCTATCATCATCATCATCATCATCATCATCATCATCATCATCATCTTTGCACCCCCTCCCCCAGCCCCCTGTCCTTGTGGTTGTGGTTGTGGTTGTTGTGTGCCTTCAAGTCCTTTGCAACTTAAGGGCAACCCTAAATGGCCAGTTTCTCCAAAGGTGGGGGGGGAGGTGTCCCCTTGGCACTTGCCCTCCTCTGAGGCTGAGAGAGTGTAACTTGTCCAAGGCCACCCAGTGGTTTGGAAGGATTCCCATGATTTAATGAAAGAGAGAGAGAGATCACAACAAACTACTTCCAATAACAAAGCTTCATACAGCTGGCTGGGAAGTAAAGACTACATATGTGCTATATCTGGTGAACAAGATTAGGCAGTTTTAAGGGATATAAGCAATTTTGTGTCTGCGTGTCGTATAAAAATAATGGTATAATTTGCAATGGACTCATTTGTATAATCACACAAAGTAATACTGTATAGCAATGTTCGTTACCAAAAAGGACAACCATACCCGGGATTATTTTCCTGTTATTTTATTGTTACGATTTTAATAATGAAAATTACTTGAGGATTCCCAAGCTCGCCAGTGGCCATGGCCGAACCGGGATTTGAACCCGGGTGAGTCAGGCTCAGCATGGAGGACATTTTGGGAATCCCTCCTGGACAGAAGGCTGAAATGGAGGACAGGTCCTGGAAAAGGAGGACCCATGGTCAGGCTCAAACCACTACACAGCACCGTAAAGTTTTTTTCCAAATCTAGCAATACAGAGACTTCTTGAGAAGTTCAGTGCTCTCTGGCCAAGCAAGGGGCCTATGGCTTCACCAAAGAGAGGGTCATCTTGGACCCCAAAAGGAGTGACTTTAATGGGCTTTAAATTGTATTCTCTACAATTTAAACCTTGAGATCCCTCCAAACCAACTGCATAACAACAGAGACAACATCTGTGCAAGACATAGGCCTGTGACTCCAGCACCAGCACTTTTTATCCTTCCTCCTGTAGATTTTTTTAAAACTTCTTTTGCCTGACAAAGAAGCCGGCGGAGCTTCGAAAGCTTGCATGCTGTGTTTTGTGCATTTTGGCTGGTATCCCTCTCTGGTGCATTTTGGATTTTGTTTCAGTCTTGGGAGATGTTGCTTCTGCTAGCAGCCGGTGCTGAAAATATAACTGTCTCTGGTCCAAAACACACTGCAGAAATAATCCAGTTTGAGACCGCTTTAACTATCCTGGCTCAGTGCGAGGGAGTCCTGGGAACTGAAGTTTATTGTGGCACCAGAGCTCTCTGATAGAGAAGGCTCGATGCCTCACAAAACTACGGTTCCCAGAATTCCCAGCATTGATCCAAGGCAGTTAAAGTGGTCTCTGGCTGGATTATTTCCGAAGTGCTTTTTGGACCTCTGTCAATACTTTTTTTTTTTTTTTTTTTACATTTAATTTATCTCTGACTTGATGGTCTACAGCTCCAGCCAGCTGTGTATGGTGGTGTTGTTACGGGCCTTCAAGTCAATTCCACCTTATGGTGGCACTGTCATAGTGGTTTCTTGGCAAGATTTGTTCGGAGTGAATTTGCTGTTGCCTTCCTCTGAGGCTGAGAGAGTGTGACTTGGCCAAAGTCACCTACTAGGTTTCCACGGCTAAGCAGGCATTTCAGCCCTGGTCTCTTGAAGTACTATGAAAAGGGTTCTTGGATCACCTTTGGGACTAACTGATAGAAAGAAGTTGGTAGCATGAGCTTTCCTAGACTTGGGCCTACTTCCTCACATGCAAAGGCTTCCTCAGATGCATTTGGAGCCCTAGTCTAACTCTCAGTCCATCACACTATAATTGTTGACCATGTGTGCCCATGCATGCACACACACACACACACACACACACATACATAAATATACACAATAATACTTGGTAACATGAAAAAAGAAAGAGCACACTACAGGTAGATTGACTGAATTGATCAAGGTCCTGAGTTTGTAAGATCTAAGCAGAGATCTTGGATGGCTCTCGTTCATAGGGTTGCCATACGTCAAAGCTGACTTGATGGCAAATACCAAGAAACATGTGACAGTCAGGAGAACATGTATGTTTTTCATTGTGCTATTATTTTAAATGGTAAGCCATTCTGAATCCCAATTTGAGGGGGAATTTGGGATATAAATAATATAACAATAAATATAACAACAACAACAATAACAGTCCAGGCACCATAAAAGCTCAAGGCTATAATTGAAGTACGGGAACATCCAAAATCCACAAAACAGCGAGACCTTTGTTGGGCCAGCCAAAATGTACGAAATACATGTTGCAAGCTTGGGAAACACCACTAGCTTCTTCATCAGGCAAAGGTGTTGAAAATCATACAGGTGAAAGAAAGAAAGAAAAATATACAATTGAACCATGGCAGTTAAAGTGATGCCCAACTGGATTACTTCTGTAGTGCAGATGCAGCCTCTGTCTCAGATCTGTGCATGCACCATCGGCAGGAGCTGTTGGCTCCAGTGTCACTGAATTCGGTGTGACTCTGCTTTGGGTTGCGGCCTGAACTTTTAAAGAATTTAACCCAAGCTGCTAAACCTATTTGGACCTCTAGTTCAGACTGACACCTCATGTGGATTCACTGTCCCACTGACATGGAAGTTACCAGCTGCCACTGGGAACTGTCCTCAGTGTGGAACTGCACAAAGACGTTGAAGAAGGCCTGGCATTTTTCTCAGAGTCCCCGAGCTTAATACGCTGCCATGTGTCCACGTGAATATAAAGTTAAAGAAATGTACAATACTTCCTTTTCTTTTTTAAAGCTATGCACAATTTGGTTAAAAAGGGGTTGCAACCACTGTGGATTTATCCTCACAATTCAGCAAAGTCTGGAATTATATGAGCAAACCCCATGATAGGTTCACCGTAGGGTCACCATAAGTTGGAAACACCTTGAGGGTACACAGCAACAACAACTATAACAACAACAAGCTGTCATGATATTGATATTGTTGTATCTTTTACTGAAAAAAAAAACTGATTATTTCGGGCAACTTGAGCTATTTTGTTTCTAAAGCCAGACAATCATCACTACGACTAGAAAAACTTCAAAGAAAGCCATCTTTCACAGCAGTATATTAAAAACACATATATCTGTAACCATGTTGGATTTAAGCAGCTATATGAATGAACAAGATACAAGAGCTTCTTTTTCAAGGCCAGTAATCTTATATGCCATGAAATATTTAGCTTTGAAACCATCTGATCAGTTACTTTCCACATCTTTGAAAAGTCTTTAGTTATGGTTAAATACTGCTATGTTTGTCTTGTGGATTTACATTAAGAACCCAGACATATGTTTATACTTCTGTACAATTTTATATCCAGTACTGCAATAAAGTAACATTTTAAAACCAATCAAGGCACATTTGGGCACTTGTAACAAGGCTGAAAAAGTGTTGGCTAATTTTAACTTGGTTTGAAGGTCCAGCACAGGAAAAACTATACTAATGTTATGTAGACATTCAGATTACTTCAGTACATTTTCACATATTGCTTCTGGCTCCATGCTCGTATTAGGATCTCTGAAGATTTTCTATAGTCCTGGAACTATGCTAGCCTGAATAATTACAGTCGGCCCTCTGTATCCATGGATTTTTTTATCCATGGAGTCAACCACCCACAGCTTGAAAATATTTTTAAGAAATAAATTCCAAAAAGCAAACTTTGATTGTGCCATTTAATGTAAGGGAAACCATTTTACTATGTCATTGAATTTAATGAGACTTGTGTATGCATGGATTTTAGTACCTATTGGAGGTCCTGGAACCAAATCTTAGTGGAGACCAAGAGCCCACTGTGCTCTTCTTTCCTTTTTGAGGTCTTCCCAAGACTTCAGAGGACAAGGACTGAGCATGGATCTGCTCACCCCCAACACATCCTGAATTTAATTCTGACACTCACTTCTACATATTGTTTATCTTACAGTAATGCTCAGGCAGAAATGCATGAAACTGACCAGGGCTGGAATCAGTTGAGGCATTAATGGCCCTGAAAGCTGAAACATCAAGCCCTTAGAAAGAAGATTTTAATATGCTTTCCTTGTAGACAGGATTAGGAGTGGTTTTATCATTGCTTTTCTTTTGTGCTTTCTTACCTCTTCATCCCTGGCATGTCAGGTTTACACAGATGTTATTTTATTTTATTTTATTTGCTTGTTACCTTTCCATCCTGCCTTTCTTCCAAGGTCCTCAGGGTAGTATGAGAGCCTCTCTCCTCTCCACTTTCTCCTCCTAACAACCCTGTGAGAAAGGCCAAACTATGAGAAAGTGACTGTTCCAAAGTCACCTGGCCAGTTGTGTGGTTCAAACCTCGATCTCCCAACTTCCAGTCCAAGCATCGAACCACTACACAACACTTTCTCTTATTACAGCAAAGTGAATCGAAAAGTCTTAATGATGACAGAATGAAAGGGCCTATAATGGGAGATGATACTCTATAAGGTTTACACTTTCTGGGGCCATAGCCATCTCTCTAAATCTTTTAGTGAGCAACGTCAAGAGATTTTTTAATGCAGATTCTCCAAGTTGCAAGTTTGTGTGTGTCTGTGTATGTGTCCCCACCTGCAAGTCAGAAGAAGGCAAGAAGGAAGAGTTTGTGGGTTTGATGTAACAACATGGGGGGATTAATATCTGGGAAGAGTGGGAAAATAATAATTTCTGATGCTATAAGGTTATAAACACTTGAAAGAAATATAATGTGCTAAGAGTCATATGTAAACTCACTGGGTGACATTGGGCAAGTCATGCTCTCTAAGCTTCAGAGGATGGCAATGGTACAACACTCTCTTAATAAACTTGCCAAGAAAACCCCATGGTAGGTTTGGCTTAGGGTCACTGTAAGTTGGAAATGACTTGAAGGCACACAAAGCAACAACAAGAGTCATATAATGGTTTGCTTTCTATTGATCATTACCACTGCACATCTGGCTTTTATCTGTTTGGGTAAAGATCTGGATCATTCAAACCATTGCGTGTTCCTCAGTGGTATCTTAAAGGCACAAGGAATCCAAGCCTCACACATTCTTGTCTGAGTATGAGTAACTCTAACCATGCCCACTGCATGCTTCTCAGACAAACATGAGTCCAATTTCAATTCCACTTTGTCCTTCTGTGCCCATACAAAGAACTGATGGTCTAGGAAAAAAGAAGAAAGAAAGAAAGATTAAAATAATGGTGGTGGATAACTCTAGGTGAGCATTGGGACTCAAAGCAAAAAGACTGTTGGGTCTCCTTTCAAAAAGCCTGATTTTAGAAAAGGTAACCCATGGTTAATTCCAGTATCCAGGCCTTTCAGACAAATTACCAGAATTAATGGAACCTATTTGTTCTCTGGGTGTATCTACATGGGAGAAACAATGCAGCTTAACACCACTTTATGTTTTGTAGCGCCTTCCTATGGAATCTTGGGATTTCTGGTTTTATAAGGTCCTTAGCCTTCTCTGCCAAAGTCCTGGTGCCTTGTTGTTGCCCTTATGTGCCTTCAACTCGTTTCCGACGTGGCCACCCTAAGGTGGGCTTTCTTGGCATGTTTCAGCCCTGGTGGTGCAGTGGTTAAATGCCTGTACTGCAGCCACTCACTCAAAACCATAAGGTGGCGAGTTCAAGACCAGCAAAGGGCTGAAGCTGGACTCAGGCGTGCATCCTTCCGAGGTCGCTAAAATGAGTACCCAGATTGTTGGGGGGCAAATAGCTTACAATTGTAAACCGCTTAGACACTCCTTAAGGGTATGAAGCGGTATATAAATGAAGCTGTTTGTTTTGTTTGTTTTTCTTCAGAGGGGGTTTGCCACTGCCATCTTCGGAGGCTGAAAGAGTGTGCATTGGCCAAGGTCACCCAGTCAGTTTTTATAGACAAGCAGGGATTCAAACTCTGGTCCCTAGAGTCAAAGTCCAATGCTCAAACCACTACACCATGCTGGCTCTCACAAAACTACAAATCCCATGATTCAGTAGAATGGAGCCATGGCAATTAAAGTGGTGTCAAACTGCATAATTTCTGCAGTGTAGTTGCAACCCCATGTGAAGCTGGACATGTTAACATATAAATAAAAAAATAAATAAACCATCATTATTTATTAGGCAAGTGTGTTTTGGAACACCATTTTATTTGATGGCCAGTCTCCCATGATCAGACTTTTGCCATGAGTGTAATGGATCTAGTTACTCTAGTCCACTTTATTCTTAACAATGGCATGTTATCAGATAGCTGTAACCATCTCTCTGTTGCCATAGCAGAGAAAACAAAACCCCTTCGAACAGCAGTTGAACTGTTGCCTTGTTCTGCAATATGCTGATCTAATGTAGATAGATGTGAGCAAGAAGAATACAGGGGATCCTGGTTTGTTGGCATAGTTTAATTTAGATTTATTAAATACTCAAGGATACTCAGCCGTCTCTTTTTGCTGCTTAACAAAATGTCTTTTTTGGATTTCGTTCTTTATTTGTAGAAGCTGTTCAGTACCATGGTCAGCGCAAGAAAGGCAACTCACTGTGCTGCTAGAAGAAGGTGAACTTCAAATGCTGGCCATGTCATGGAAAGAGATGAGGGAGGGAATTTGTATTATTTCATCCTCGAGAATGGTCTCAACTAAGTGAACAGGCATCACAGAAGAAGACTGAACCAGCAGGATATTGGATTCTCATGACAAGGTACATGGTAAAAAATTTCTGTAACTCATGCACTGAAGAAGAGCCCTAAATGAAGGAGAAAGATAGATGGATGAGGTGAAGAAGGATGAGCACTATGTTAAGAAAGATACATGCCCTATTTCACCCCAGTTCCCACCGGAGGAGTCTGTCAGATGGGATCCCTGCTTACGATGGTTCTGCTGTCCGGCTGATCCGTAGCACTTCGATGTATGTTATTGGAGGTGAGGAGCAGAAGTTTAGCGAACCACTCAAAAAAAGCAAAAGTACCACCAGTTTTGATTCGGTTGCCTGTGGCCAGCTGAAGGAAGAAGAAAGGGCATGGATGTACTCCAAGACCCAAGACTGTTTGCAGTACCTACAGGATCTCTTAGCCTTGAGGAAAAAATACCTTGAGAGCATCAAAGACCTGAAGTCTATGGACAGAGGATCTCAGATTGCCCCGTTGTCCACAAAATCTTCCAAGAACAGAAAAAAGCCGCCAGCCCCACCTCCTCCTGTACAATCATCCGAGGTAGGGAATTAAACAACAATAATTTAGAGGCGTTTAATGATCATGCACAGACATGGATAGAGAATCCCTAAACATTTGCAGATAGGGTTTTCTTTGTTCATAGTAATGTTATTTTGCTCCATTTCTCATTTGACCTCTCTTTCATAGTCATTTGTACTACTGTGTGCTTATTAGGTTGTTTCATTTATAGCCTTCTTTTCTGCCAATGAGCTCCAGGCAAAACTCATGGCTCTCCCTACTTTATGATCGTAATAATCTTGTGAGGTAGGTTGGTGGGGGAAAGAGAGAGAAAGAGATCATTGCCCCAGGTTCTTCAATGACCTCCACAATACAGTGGGAACTAGAACCCGGATCTCCCAAGTCCCAGTTCACAATTCTACTCAACACTGGCTGTCAGGATGTGTCACATCGCTCACATTCAGCACTCATATCCAACCTAAAAAGAGGCCCTCCTTCAACTGTCATGCTCTCATGCACCTTCACCGTTCATCCACTCAATCTGAAAGTTGACAACCATTATGCTAGGGCTGCCCGTTATCTCCTGTGCACTCTTTCCTACCAGTTCAGTGGGATAAGATGTTTATTTTTAAAAACCTCTGAACAGTTGGCATGTGAAACATTCCCAGCAGTTGGGACAAATGACTCAAGGGATCCCATTTCAAGAAACTGAACTCATGTCTCTTACAGCCAATGGCTAAGGATGATTTGGGAATAACAGGCAGGATTCTCTATTGTTTTTCCCTTTGGACTAATCTATTCTTTTCCTGAAAATATATGTTTGGCTCTGATTTGTTATGCTACGGGTTTATCACACTAGGGGGCAAACAGGGGGCAAACAGGATTTAAACAGGAATTAAACAGGAAATGTCCTATGTTAAACATAAGGCATTTCCTGTTTAATTCCTGTTTAACTCTCGTTTAAATCCTGTTTGCCCCCCTTGTGTGATAAATCCCTCCCATCTGTTCATGTTGGAACTCTGATGTCAGAGAGAGAGAGAGAGACAAAAATGGGTGTGGTAGTGAACAAAGAGAGATCTACTGGATCCCAGACCACTTAGCCCCCTCCCCTATGGCCGACCAATATACTCAGAGAAAAATTAGATCTAACTATCTAACGAATTCTCTCATGTTGCTTTTTTTCATAGAACAAACCTTGTATAGAAAAAAAAGGACCAATACAGGAATTCATTCATTCATTCATATGGGTTTCTATCCCGCCTTTGCCCCAAAATGAGATTCAAGTATCCTCTGGGATTCCAATATCTCATTTTAGTCCTGTATGTATAGTAAAATGCACTTTGAACTCCTGAATTTACATTGGGTTTAGATCTATGCACCACAACAATGTTATGTGTAAATAATCCATCAGTTTCTCTGGATAGTGAAGTCTAATGGTATGTGAATGAGCTTCATTTACATAGATAAGCATTATGCAAAGGCATCTTGTAGCACCTTTGAGATCAACTGAAAAAAAGAAGTTGTTAGTATGAACTTTTGCAGACTTGAGCTCATGCTGCCAACTTTCTTTCAGTTAGTCTCAAAGGTACCGTAATACAAGATCCCTTTGCATACAATTTTCCCAACTAAGAAGGCTACAGCTTCTTATCCCTCTAATTTTTGGAGTAGGTGGATTCATATAGTCTTATTAATTAAGGCACCTATCCCTCCCGATCTCTCCCATTTTGACAGGGGCAATTTTGATTAATTCTGTCATCCTGCTTTTCCAACAATTTATAAAATGTCCCAGTTTTCCTCCTGCGCCTCCCAGTTTCCCCTTCATTCTCAACCTACTTTGCCGCAAGAGTGCAAGAACTGGTCAGAATCCTATTTTTCGACTGTCAGACTTGGTGTCTTAACCACTAAGCCACTCCATCCCTAGGGACTACATAGGTACTACATAGGGGTCTTGAAAGTCCCCTAACCCCATTTACCAGTAAGCAGCCACTGTAATTTGCCATAGGAGTCTGTTCCCCTGTCATTTGGGAATCAGCTGCCTGACACTCCTACCCTCTCTCACGTGAGTGTGATCTCCAGCACAAGGGGATTTGCAAGAAAGATCTATTTTTCTGTCTGTCATACTGGGGATCACACACAGGAGGGGATAGGAATGTCAGGCAGCTGCTTCCTGATCAACAGGGAAATGGACCCATCGATCACAGTGGTTGCTTACCAATACGTGGAGTTTGTCGAGGATCACACCAGAATTCCTACATAGAAATGTAGTTACAGTGCTACGTAGTACACAATGCTAGTATTCCAGGGACAGTTTCCATTCAATTAATGTGTATACTCATGTATAAGTCTAGAAATTTAGGTTAAAAAATTGACCCAAAAAACCTGATTTGACTTATCCACAGGTCAACATAAATATTGTACTTTAAATCATAATATGAAACCATCACCTGGTGAAAGAGAAGAGCTTAATCTGCTCTGGAAACACTGGCCCCCTTCTACTCTCTCATCCATCCAGCCTTTAGTATGAGCAAAAACAGTTATGCCTGGTGGAATTTTGCAAATTTGTTAGCATTGTTTTCCTTTGCATCCTTCATTACTAAATGCCCCTAAGTTTTACCCTCGACTTATCCAAGGGTCATAGCAAAATCCATAATTTTGGCCCCAAAACCTGCCCTCGACTTATACATGAGGTCGACTTATAGTCCAGTATATACGGTAATTCATTTAACTGCATTTCATTTTTCAGTATTTTCATACAATGGTTTGGCTTGGAAGATATTGGATGCATTTTATTTGTTTCTCTTTCCTCTTTCCATCTCTCATACACTGGACAATTACAGTGTAAAACTGAACCATGCTGATGCGTTGAAACCCCTATCCACCAGCATCTCCTGTTCTCCCCTCTTGGTGGTGCGCATGGCTATGCTGCACATATTGTGAAGATTAATTATTCTCTAAATTTGTTTAGTTTTTAATTTTAGACTTGCCCCTTGGTTCAGATCCCTTCCTTGAGAGGTTTATTTAAAAAGCAAAAAGCATTAAGAAGATAATTAAACAGTTAAACCTCACACAAACAATTCAAAACAGTGGCATAAAATCAGCTTGCAAATCCAGATAAATCTAAAAATAAATCTGCAGCAAAGGATTCAAAAAACAGATAGTTGTGTCAAAGCACATTGCCCAGCCTCCTTCCAATACTCTGGTCCATTGTATCCCTTCCTTTAGTACCTGTGGCACTACTCAAGGATGGGAATCATGTGGCTCTCCATATGTCATTGGGCTTCAGTTGAAGCCGCTCTAGCATACATAAATCAATGGTGAGAATTCTGGGTGTTACAATCCTACAACAACAATAACAACAACAAAAAATTATTTCTTACCTTCCTCTCCCCAAGGCTTGTCCAGACTACAATATACATAGATTAAAGAATCATAGAATCATAGAGTTGGAAGAGACCACAAGGGCCATCCAGTCCAACCCCCTGCCATGCAGGAACTTCCAATCAAAGCATCCCTGACAGATGGCCATCCAGCCTCTGTTTAAAGACCTCTAAGGAAGGAGACTCCACCACCCTCCGAGGAAGTGTGTTCCACTGTCGAAAAGCCCTTATTGTCAGGAAGTTCCTCCTAATGTTGAGATGGAATTAAAATACAATATATAACTGAACACATGAAACCAACACATAAACATAGGATTAAGATGACCATTGCATATTAAAATCATCCAGATATAAATTTCAAATTTATTGGGACATGATTTCCACCCTAAACCAGATCTAGTTAAAAACTCCAACTGGAGAATGCCTACTGAATCAATGGAATTTATATATGTGTTAATTTATCATTCAGTGGTTGATTAAATGAGTGAAATCCATCTAGTTTGGATTATGAATTGAATTTAGACCTTTGAATGCTGGATTGTTCTGTCCAGCAAGGAAGTATGCATATTCTATCTCACCCACAGTCTCTTCATTTTGTTCAACAGGTACCAGCAGAGAAAAAAGTCTTCAGTTCAGAGGTAGCTGAGGCAATAGCTTATTTTGATGCAATTATTGCAGAGTTGGAGGCGGAAAGGCACAGAAAAATAATTGTGAGGGACCGTCCACATGCAGATGTCGATTTTGATGGTAAGTACACATGTGATATCTTACAGAGAGCTGCTATGACAGTGGATGGTTTACGGGGCTTTCTAGATTGGCAAAAAGAAGTGTGTTCATGGCTGCATGAAACTCTAGCCTTTAGATGAGAAAAAGGGAAAGTGTGCCATGAAAATGCTTTTTTTGCATTTTAGGGGAGAAGAAGCACCTTTTTAAAAGTGCTGTTTTTCCCAGCTTCTTTTTTAAAAACTGCGGAACAGCACAGCTCCATCTAAAGGCTGCGGTGCAGCTGCTAAGCATTAAGGAAAAGGCAACTTCATGTCACACTTTCCTGCCAATCTAGAAAGTCCCATAGTTGCTCATCGTTGTATAGTTGTCAGAATAAAAATAATCCTTACTTTAATCTGCCCTAATCAGAACCAAAACAGTAAAATGATCTTCTGAACTAGAGAATAAATAGCCATAAGCATACTTTTTAAATTGTTTTACTGTCTCAAAAGAAAATATTTTTAAAATCCCACCTGCCTCCACGTAAGGACTGTACTTATTTATCCTCCTTCCAGTAATCTTTGCTGTTTCCAATGATAATGAGGATGCTGCCTTTGTGAGGTACTGTAGTGAGTTTTCATTCTCTCCAATACAGATGTACTACAGAACAGGGCTGTGGGAAAAAAATAGAGGGAGAATAGAGCCACTATGACCTTTTTTGCCCTTTCTATTGGAGATTTAAGGGTAGTGTTCATTGCTCAGATTATACAATGCCATGAAGTTGTCTGCATTTGCTCATTTCTCCGTTGCTGATTAACTGTTTCTGGAATATAATCTGCTGCCCAGTTTCCTTGAGTCGGGATTGAAATCTTGGGATTTTTAGGACTAGATTCTGAAGGGGCCTCTCTCTATCCCCATGCATACACAGAGGAGAGTTATTTTGTAATGTATGTGTTTTCCCACCCTAGTCCTGCAGTTATGAAAAAAAGCCACAACACAGTCAAACGTTGGCTTCCATTGCAGTGGGATAGTTAAAAACTCAATCTGGTTTTTAGTTTAAATTGTAACAGATCTACCTGATGTGTTAAACCCCAACCCCGAAATAGAATCACTATTTTGGATAGCTCCTTTACAGTAAAGACTATTATCCAGAGCAGATGTGCCATCCCACCGACCAGAAAGCCACCAGTCATTATAATAGTAGAATTTCTTTGTCAATGTAATTCTCATGTGGACTAGAGACTCCCTTGCCTCTCCTCTCTTTTCTATCATTAGCTTAATACTCACGAGACTGTGCCCTGGCCCTGTTTTCTTTTGTGCCATCTCTCTCTCATCCATTCAGACCCCTGTTCTCTGTGTTCTTTCTGCCTGGTGTAGTCTCCTTACAACCTGACTTGAATTTACTCACCAAAACATTTGCTCATAGGATTCTAGTAAGTAGCAGTTGACATAATAAGATAAACTATGTGAACCTGGCTATAAAAGAAGAGTTTACGCCTTACACAGTGTAACTGGATACTTTCCAGAACAGCCCTGTTGTGTTCTGAGTTTTTATTGTTGTGAAGGTGTCTTCATTCTAATGGCTGGTTTCTCCTTTCAGTTGTTACCAGCTCAAGAGAACACAGCATACATTCCAACTGGATTCTTCGTGCCCCTCGGAGACATTCCCAGGATGTTCTCCAAACAGCAAAGACAACAAGCCAATCCGAAAAAAACAGCCAAGGAAGAACAATCAGCTCCAGAAAGAAATTACAAAGATACCCAATGTATCTCCCTAAAGCTGTGGAGGGAGCATTTAATACTTTGAAATTTAAGCCCAAAATGTGCCCAAAGGAACAGCATTGACCTGGCAGTAATGAAAAACTAAGTGTGGGATCCCTTCCATGCGAAGACAGCCTAAAAAGTGAAAGCCCTTTCTACACAATCAAGGTCTTTTTGTACAGTAGATTTGCAATAGTCCTAATTTGTTGGATGCATGCAGCTCACAGATTTTCACTTGCGAGTCCACTTCAATAGTAAGATATCTCACTTCCAATGTAATATTTTTTAGCCTGGAAAAGGCATCATTTGCTCCTCATAGGCACACACAAAAGCACATCCATTTCTAATTGTCCTTGCCATATACAGAATTTGACAGCTAAAATGTCATGATCATCCACTGGACATTTCCCGTTATACTATGAGGGATAGATAGACAGCAACTTCTTTCTCATGGCCATGATGTTTTGTGACCTTTTTCTTTGTAACATATTTTAATGTTTCTGTGGTAGCAATTTACTATTCTCCTTAGTAATGCTACTGCAGGAATACACACCCAGGATCTTTTTTTAAGTGTAAGAGAGTAGAAAGAATAGATATTTTCCTTGTGAAACTTTTAAATAAAACCTGTTTGACTTTTGTAACCACTTTTTCTGACAGTTCTTATCCTTTCAAATTGATATGTCCCTTCCTCTTTTGTGGGACCATAAAAATGGCACACACACAATAAAAAGCTGATGGCTTCCATGTCAGTGGGATGGCAAATGAGCATTGGGTTTTAGTCCCAATTTTAATGGAGCTGTCCAAGCAGCTGACAATATTTTAGAGACATGAAAATCACTAAGCACTATTTTTATGTGTGTGTGTGTGTATATATATCTTTAAATTTATCCATTTTATGTGGATAGAAGTCACAATCCAAAGAAAAATGACTTCTGGTAGAATGGCTGGTTGGTGGGAAGGTGGAAAGGATCTTCTCCATTCCACATGGCAGCATCAGTCTAGGTCAGAAAACCAAAAAGGAGAAACAATTGTCCAAGAGGCCCCAGTGGGAATGTGTCTATAGTACACCTCTACTTGTAGCTTTGTTACAATATATAATCTCTACTTCAACTCTTCAAATACACACAGACTCAAGGTCTCAGAACACAACCCATGCATTCATTAATACAGCTTAATCTTCCCTTTGTACACCTATTCACGGTGTTGCAGGGTGGATCTAGAGCTTGGAAACATTGATGTCTGTGACAGTTTCCCCACTCTGCCTAACGGCAGGGTTGGCCACTTGTACTGCAACACCCTCATAGGTTCTCCAATATTTTCTTGTTTTTCTTCAAGGTAAGAAGAATGAGAGGTTTTGATTACTGTCGGTCCCAGTAGATGACTGGTTGGAGGAAAGAAGTGGCTATTTGCACATTTCCCTTGGTTTACTATTACTCCTTTCTGTGCTAATTATTATCAGGTTTCACCCTCTCTATCCTGGGAGTTAAAGGGCTGTGCCTCTACCAACAAAATAGATAGGCAATTATTTTAATAAATAAATATACAGTAAGCTTCCCTGAGATCTTCAGATAAAGAGGGCCGTATAAATATTTTAATAAATAAGACCAATTACATTAAAGAGCATCTAAAAATAATTTCATTTTATTGAGAGCAATTTAATTGTCAGAGGGCAGCAGCTGAAACATACCATATGGCATGATCTTTTCAGTAAGTGTCTCCACCTGTTCTCCTTATGTTCCTGTGGTTTCATTCATATTTTTTCCCAGACCAAAATGACTGAAAAGCTTGTATGCTCCTGGCACTCACAGCAGACCACAGATTATTAAGAGGCAGGGGAAGAAAATGAACTAGAATATTTCATTTGTGAGATGCTAATTCCATATGTAAAAGTTATTGAGGGCTGCAGTTATATACAGTCAGCCCTTCATATCCATGGATTCTTCATGCATGGATTCAAAATATTCCAAAAATATATAAATTCCGAAAAGCAAACCTTGATTTTGCCATTTTATATAAGGGACACCGTTTTACTGTGCCATTGTATATGATGGGACTTGAGCATCCACAGATTTTAGTATCCAAGGTGGGTTCTGGAACCAATCTAGGGTCCACTGTACACCAAGGGTCTACTGTATAGAAATGCGCAATAGGGTAGCACACCTGCATAATTGTGCTTTTACCTGTATGCCCTTGCAGATTCTTAAAGCCATTTTCATACTCCTAGAAAACAGCTAAAATCCTACAAACATATTCACACTAAACTGTTCTTTGGAGAAGGGCAAAGAACTTCTTCAAAGGGTGCATCTACTGTAGAATAATGCAGTTTGACACAACTTAAACTGCCATGGCTCCATCCTACATAATCCTGGGATTTGTAGTTTTGTGAGGTACCAGCACTCTTTGATAGAGAAGGCCGAAGACCTTGTAAAACTACAAATCTCAGGATTCCATAGGATGGGTCTGAGTAGTGTCAAATGCATTATTTCTTCAGTGTAGATGCATCCAAACTCAGGTATTTTACACTCTTGATAGGATACTCCACAAGGAAGAAATCACTTTAGAAAATAGATAGAATTTCTTATGATATTATCTAATTTGTTAGCAGATATTGGGTATGGGCTGAATTGTCTTTACAGATTTGTTAAGTGTTCTGTGTTCAAAATAGACTATGTTATTAAGATCATGGCACTGTTGTCCCAGTCATAGATTATTATTATTATTATTATTATTATTTGTATTTGTATTTCCCGCCTCTCCATCTGATCGAGGCAGGATTCCGACAATAATAAAATACAGTTAAAAATACGATTAAAAATTAGATACCCTATGGAACCCACCTTAAACTTGAAGGAGCTATTCTGAGCTATAGAGGTCTGTGGCATGGGTGAGTGAGGTCCTCCAGAATAAAGCTGCCCACCCCCTCTTGCCAGTGTCCAGATCATAGTGTATAGAGCAAGTGAAGTAACAGTGCCACTCTATTCTGCTTTGCTCAAGCCCCACCTGGAATATTGTGTCCTTTTCTGGGCACCACAATTCAAAAAGGATGTTGAGAAACTGGAGCAGGTCCAAAGGAGGGCAACTAAGATGGTGAAGGGTCTGGAAACCATGCCTTATGAGGAAAGACTTAGGGAGCTGGGGGTGTTTAGCCTGGAGAAGAGAAGGTTAAGAGGTGATATGATAGCCCTGTTTAAATATTTGAAGGGATGTCTTATTGAGGAGGGAGCAAGCTTGTTTTCTGCTGCTTCAGAGACTAGGACGCGGAACAATGGATGCAAACTGCAGGAAAAGAGATTCCACCTCAACATTAGGAGGAACTTCCTGACAGTAAGGGCTGTTTGACAGTGGAACACACTCCCTTGGAGGGTGGTGGAGTCTCCTTCCTTTAAGCAGAGGCTGGATGGCCATCTGTCGGGGATGCTTTGATGGAGAGCTCCTGCATGGCAGGGGGTTGGACTGGATGGCCCTTGTGGTCTCTTCCAACTCTACGATTCTATGATTCTGTGATTCTTCTCATTGCCCTGTGACCTGGGGGTGAATGGGGGCTAGCCATTTCATCGTGAAGCACCACACGTGCCTTTGCCACAGATCTCCTTTGCTTGGAGCAGGCCCCTTGAGTTCAAAGTAGGTTCTGATGGTTGATCCCTTCAGTAATTCCTTTATGGTAGTTATGAATGCAATGACCTCTGCTATTTTTCCTTAGCAGCCAGGGTAGAATATTCTGCAGAAGATCACACACACGCACACCCAGGGTGCTAATGTAAAGGGAGCAGCATGGTGAAGTAGTTAGACTGTGGGACTAGGACACTCAAATCCAAATGGGTATAGAAACACACTGGGTGGCTTTGGGCAAGTCTCACTCTCACCCTTAGAGGATAGCAATAGCAAACCCCCTCTGAAGAAACTTGCAGAGGTAATCCCATGATAGGGTCATCTTAAAGTTGCAATAAGTCAAAAATGATTTGAAAGAACACAACACCAACAACAAATTAATGTAAAGCTTTTTGGGTGGTTAAAAGGTAACACACACCACTCTTTTATTTGAAAAAAATATTCAAAACAGCTTACAAAAGAAGAGAAAAGAAAACTACTCAGTTATAACAAGAAACATTTGCACAAAATTAATAAGTGCTTGTTAAGAAAAAAAATTAAAATTAGATACAAGCAGCGAGAACAAACATATCAAAGCTTTCTAAATCTCCAAGATATCCCCTCATGTATGGGCAAATTTTCCAGAATCCAAAATTCCAATCACTTCTGATCCCAAGCATTTTGGATAAGGGAGACTCAGCCTATAATGATGTTACTTGTCGCCTGTTTCTTATAAGCTGTACTCAGTTCTGAAAACAGGGGAACAGAGTGGTCCCTCTGAAAATTTTTAAGATAGGTGCCAATAGGAGAGAATAATCATAATTACCTGATCTTGAGCCATTTAAGGCTTTCAAGGTGAATTATCTTTGAAAATGCACTGGTAATCAGTCAGTGAATATCCTTTAACACAGGAGAAGTATGTTCAAGACAGCACATTTCAGTTTCAGAATTATCATGTTGTGAACCACCTGAAATTTCTGACCCATTCTTTCAGGATGATCCAAGTATAATGCATTGCAGTGCTCCAATCTTATTCTTCTTACAAGAATTCAGGAAGAAAGCAATGACTTTTTTTTCTGTGTTCAGTTCTGCAGTGTAAGCCTGTATTGTATTTCCTGGAATTATCAGCTAGAACGCAATAATTAATAAACAACACTTTGCCATACTGGTAGCAAGTATGCTGGAAAGTTGAAATAGCAAACATTATCCCTAAACACATACATAGAACAGCAGAAGCAACAGGCAAATGCTCTGGTGTGTTGCAGACTCTATTTTCACAGTGCTCAAAAGAGCCTTCCCAGAAGAAAACAGAAAATGTACTAGCTAGTTAGAACTGACATGAGAGAGATTCACGAATACCATAGGGGTTGTTTCCCAAGACAAAAAAGTTTGAAACCAACAATTAAATACACAGCATGAAGCAAAGGACACATAATTAACTTTTTTTTTTTTTTTTTAGGCCCAGGATGTATTGTTCTATTCTTTTCTCCTTCACTTCATGTTTTTATTGGTCTTGGCTTCATGTCATTTGTTCTTTTCCTTCACTTCAAGTCATGGGGTGTGGTGAACATGCGATTCTGATCTAGGGATTCAATATTTGATTATTCTGTTCTCACATATAAGAACAAATATTTTCAAAAGTTTTGTGTTCATATTTTTGGTTACAACATTATTTGTAAACTTTTTTGGTTGCAAAAGAAAAGAAAAAAATGAGGGTTTTGTGTGTGTGTGTGCTTTTTTGACAAGGGCATTAGTTTTTGGTTTTACATTTGGAGATATTTTTGGGAGGGAAAAAAAGTATACCTAAAAAAAACTTCATACAAATGTGGAGTCGAAGGCTTTCATGGCCGGCATCTATAGTTTTTTGTGGGGCAAAAGGGTCAGGTAAGGCTGCATAATATCACCCTACTTGCTTAACTTATATGCTGAACATCATAAGAAAAGCAGAATTAGAATCAGAAAAAGGAGGAGTGAAGATAGCAAGAAGCAATATTAACAACCTAAGATATGCAGATGACACCATAATATTAGCAGAAGACATTCAGGAATTGGAACAGTTAAAAAGGAAGGTCAAAGATGAAAGTGCAAAGGCAGGTGTGATGCTGAACAAAAGGAAAACAATAATGACCACTGAAGAACTATACAAATTCAATCTAGACAATGAGGAAATTGAAATAGTTAAAGAATTCCCATATCTAGGATCAAACACTGACCAGAAAGGAGACTGCAGTCAAGAAATAAGAAGAAAACTAGGAATGGGAAGGGCAGCTATGAAAGAACTGGAAAAGATACTGAAGAGCAAAACAAACAAACAGCTTCATTTATATACCGCTTCATACCACCTATGCGGTGTCTAAACGGTTTACAACTGTAGTCTACTTGACCCCAATCCGAATCGATGGCTCAATTCAACAGAAGAGTGTGGTTCCCACTACATTTGCCCTGGTTGCATTTTTCCCACTTGTTTAGTTTTTTGTGGGCCTTTGGGCTATGTGGCCATGTTCTAGAAGAGTTCCTTTCTGACGTTTCGCCAGCATCTGTGGCCACATATGCTGGCGAAACGTCAGAAAGGAACTCTTCTAGAACATGGCCACATAGCCCAAAAGTCCCACAAAAAAAACTATTCACACAAATTGTTCACAAATAATGTCTAAAAAGCAAGCGAACCAAAAAACCTTGTGTCATTTGACCATTTTCTCAACAAGGTGTCTCAATGTATCACATCAAAGATGAGAAAAATTTGCAAGTTTCTATGCATTCCAATTCTGAATTGGTAAATAAATGTTGATTGTAATGTGCAAAGGTATTTTAAAGGAGACGTGCTGGTGTAGTGGTTTGAATGGGGTACTAGAACTTCAGGATACCAGGGTTTGAATTCCCATTCAATCATGGAAGCCCACTCGCTGACTTGGGCATATCACACACTCTCAGCCACACAGGAAGGCCATAGCAAACCTCCTCTGCATAAATCTTGCCAAGAAAACCATAGGACACAGGTGCCATAAGTTAGAGTTGGTCTCAAAACATGGAACACCCTGCCTTGGCCAAGGTGATTTGCTGAGATCTGATAAGACCTCAGAAGGTTTCAGCAGCTACACGTGCCCTCTGTGGCTGTCTTTGGCTGATGTGTTTGGAGCTCAGAGAGGAGAGGTCCAAAGGAAGGCATGTTACATGTTATATAAATTACCCATCAAGCAGAGTGGACTGGCAGGAAAAAGTGGCTCAAAGCTGCCTTTTCCAAAAGTGGGTTGAAAGCCTGCTGTCTACACTGCCCACCCCCAAAGTGCACTGAATACAGAAGGGGAAGTCCACATGGTGCAATGTCAAGCCACGCTGTTGGGTTAACTTTTTGTCACCTTCTGACACTGTCACATACATATACCACCTGTGACCTCCAAGTACCTCCCATGTCCCACTCATTCCATCCAGGTTCTTTTTGCTCCAGTTTTTAACCCCAGAGCATGGCTTTGTTTTGGTTTCCATCTGCTTTGGAGGTGTGCTTTGTACAAACGCCTTACCTTCAAAGCAGCTGGAAGCTGCTTTATTTTACTTGTCTGTTTCACCCCAATGATAGACGAAAGGACCAGAAGAAGAAGAAGAAGAAGAGAGAACTGAGGGAAAAAAGGGCAGCAAGGTTATTTTGGCTGCACCCACACTACAGAAATAATGCAGTTTGACACAACATTAACTGCCAGGGCTCAATGCTATAAAATTCTGGGGATTGTAAGTTTTGTGAGGCTACATGCCTTCTCTACCAGAGAGCTCTAGTGCCACAACAAACTGCAGTTCCCAGAATTTCATAGCACTGACCCATGGCAGTTAAAGTGGTGTCCAACTGGATTATTTCTGCTGTGTGGATCTAACCTATGACTAGGCTTTGCAAAGGCAAGGAGGAATGAAATACATACGTATGTTTGGTTTAAATAACTGACTGTAATTATTTATTATTTTGGCACCTTCTACAATTCTAACCCAGAATCAGGGATGTTGACTGCATTCTGTGGGTTCCTGAGACTTTAATATTGCTGAACTATCAGGGGTTTATTTTCAGAGTTTTGTTGTATACTATAGGGAATACTATCCCCAACACTGAGCTTTCTGGTTTTGTGCTGTGCTGAGATTCAGTACACAGTATTCCTTGTGGACCTTCCTGGTCTCTGTTCACAGAACATTTAATGGTCACTCATGCAACTAAATGTTAGATCAGAGTGACACCAGCTTCAGGAAAAAGCCTACTTTGACCGGTTCAAAGCAACGATACCATGGTGAGGAAGCATCCTTTCTTACTGTCCTGCTTTGAGGACTATGGGGTGGGAAAGAGCAGGCAGTTTGATGTAGTTTTATAGCATTGCTCATAGTGTGGAAAAAGTGAAATGGAGAGAAGTTTTGTCTCCCTCCTCTCATAATACTAGAACCCAGAGTCAGCCAATAATATGTATCAGTAATAAACCCAGAAGAGTTCCAACTGTTTAATGTAAGGCACAATTAATTTATGACATTTGTTGCCATAAAGTGTGTTGAATACTCCTGGATTAGATGGCTCTTAGAGGAGATTGGATGGAAATATATGGAAATATGGAATATGGATATATGGAATATGGATATATGGAAAAAGATTTTCAATAGCTATTAGTCATAACAGCTACATGTGGACCTTGGAAGATTACTCCCAGGTCCACAAAGTGGTACAAAGTTTTAAATGGTAACTGTTCATTTCCCCGTATCTGAGAATGGAAATAATGACTTTTAGTTACCCTTTTAAAAAGGGAGAGGGCACCTGAATGCCAGAAATCATTTCCAGA
This sequence comes from Urosaurus nigricauda, assembly GCA_034509955.1. Classification (NCBI taxonomy): domain Eukaryota; kingdom Metazoa; phylum Chordata; class Lepidosauria; order Squamata; family Phrynosomatidae; genus Urosaurus; species Urosaurus nigricauda. The sequence goes on from JAOEGL010000001.1 coordinate 225,452,736, forward strand.
ATAAAGAAATAAATTACAGTCAGCCCTCCATATCCACAGATACTTTAGCCATGGATTGAAAATATTAAAAATATTTATATAAGTACTAAAGTCCTAACTATCCAAAGCTTTCCTCATGTCAACGGTATAATGATCAGTTATGGTGGGAGACATTTAAAAAATTGAGACTCTGATTTACTGCAAGTCACTCAGAGATCTATACACAATATAGATGTGCCTTCTACTCACTCCTGTACAAAACTCTCTCTTTCTCTTCCCAGTATGGATTTATCAACACTTGCCTGAAATCTCTTCTTATAGAGAAATATGGTGAAGAAACGTGGGAAAATCTCAGGTAAAAATCTGTACCTCTGCAACATTTGCAAGTGAATTTTGACAACTATGAATTTGTCAGCACTCCTGTTCTTACACAGTCATTGCTTGTACAGTACATCCTTCTGCTATTTCTTTGACATTGCTCAATGCTCTTCTTTATCTTGTACATATGGTACAAAGTGTTCTTGCAATCCTACACTGATTTAAGTACCAAGGAGGTGGTTGTACTTCTGGTTGAAGTTTTTTGTAAATCAGCTAAAAAAACAAAATCTCTGCCCTATTAAGTTGGTGTAAGTTTTTAGTATTCTTAAAATTGTTGATTTAACTGGATTGCTAATCATACCTTCAATTTCTCTTCACCTTCAGATATTATCTTTGTTGTTTCCACAGAACAAATGCTGGTGTTGAAGATAACTTTATGACTTATACAATATATGATGACACAGTCACATTAAAATTGGTCCAGGAAGCCTGTAATACACTAAGTATTGAGATAATTGTTGACTTATTTTCTCTTTTTCTCTTTCTCTCTTATTCTTATTCTTACCTATTCATTTACTTATTTATTGGATTTATATCCCACCCTTTCTCCGTCAATGGGATTCAGTTCCTTTTTCATTTTCATTTTTTATGAAATTACAGTAAATATGTACTTGCAAATCAATACCTTGAAATCAAAATGAAACAAATACTTTATTTTTATTCTCTCCCACTTTCTGCTTATTTTGTTACTTTACACTGTTGATATTGTGTGCCTTCAAGTTGTTTCTGATTTATGAAGACCTTATCATGGGGATGTCTTGGCAAGATTTCTTAAGAGGGGGTTTGCCTTCACTTTCCTCTGAGTGGGACTTCTGGCATTTCTCAAGATCATCCAGATACAGTGGGTTTCTACGCGCGAGCGGGAATTCAAACCCTGATCTCTAGAGTTATAGTCCAACATCCAAACCACTACACCATGTAGTTTAAATGGATCGTGTATTTGTTGGAGAGGCAGAAGCAATGATTTGTTGGAGACACAGTAAAAGTGATTGGGAAGTCTTTCAATCCAGGAGAGGCTTGTTTTTAAATAGAGGGTTCCTAGCACTAGCCATGAGAGTGGTTTAAGTGTTGGACTATGACTAGAGACCAGGGTTTGAATCTCCACTCAGCCATGGAAACTCAATTTGTGTCCTTGAGCAAGTCACACACTCTCACCATCAGAGGAAGGCAAAATCAGGTCCCCTTTGAATAAATCTTGCCAAGAAAACTCTGTGATAAGTTCACTTTCAGGTTCCCATAAAGCTATTATATATTTTCCTGTTTTGTTTTTTTTTGAAGGAAACAGTAGGTAAACTCAGAGGATTACAAATAGAAGACAGTGACATCTTTGATTCCCCCCCTTAATATTTTGTGAACAAGGCAAGGTGGCTTCCCCGAGTAACAATCCCAGCCATACACCCGATATGTTTACCCCATCAACTGCCCTGTGCCTAATCCTATGCTGTTTATTTTAATTGGATTATTTTATGTAGATTATTTTAATATTTCGTTGTTTAATTCTATTTTAGGGGAGGGAGGGAGGGAGGGAAGGGGATATTGGGATTTTGTATGGCGTTTTAATATGTAAGCTGCCTTGATTATATTTAATAGAGAGGTGGGATACAAATAACATTTTTATTATTTATTATTATAAAAGCCACATCCGGGAACATCCTGGGATGTGAACTTTTGGGAAAGTTTGGTAGTTACATTTTGCACGTACTCAAGATCTGAGTGATTCCTACACTTGTTTCTCTGTCTCATTTAACTCCACCCAGAGGTGTCTGAAGAGGTAGTGCTGAAGCTTTTTGGGGAATACTTTTTCAGTTTCTGTAAAATGTCAGGGTATGACAGAATGCTACGGACACTAGGAGGAAACTTGACGGAGTTCATTGAGAACCTCGATGCCCTTCATAGCTACCTAGCCTTATCTTATCAGGTATTTCCTTGGCTGTGTATTCACAATACTGAGGCACCTTAATGCAAAGAAGAAGTTTGAAAAAATGCATGTATATATGTACATATGTGATGTGATGTGATGGCTAAGGGGGAAGTAATGTAGCACAGCTATTGCTTGCAGTAATTATCATGTGTGAAGCTGCCCTGTATTCATAAAGTAGACTAAAATGGCACAGTGGTTTGAGCATTGGAATGGGACAAGATTCAGATTATAGTCCACGATGAGCTATGAAATTTATTGTATGCTGTTGTGTTAGTGAGTCTCAGGCTGCATCCACACTGCAGAAATAATCCAGTTTGACACCACTTTAATTGCCATTGCTCAGTGCTATGGAATTATGGGAATTTTAGTTTGCTGTGGCACCAGAAATCACTGACAGAGAAGGTTAGAAGTCTCACAAAACTACAGTTCCCAGAATTTCATAGTATTGAGCCAGGGCAGGTTAAGCTGTCTCAAACAGGATTATTTCTGCAATATAGATTTAGCCCTAGTCAACGTACCTCACAGCGATGTTGTAAGGATAAAGTGAGAAGAAGGAGAGCTAAATATGCCACCTTTTTATTGAGGAAAAGGCAAAATATAATCAACTAACTAATTAAGTCAAGTGACAAAGAGGTCATTTACTGGCAAGGAGTGATGATTCAGCGCACCAAGGTTGCTTGATTTTTGCTACAGAAGTCATCAGTCCACAAATTTAGTCATATCAATACAGGATATGTTTATATTTTAGCTCTTGCCATTGCTGTTTGCTGCTGTGACAGTTGGAAAACATATAGTTATTCTGCTGCTCCAGTGTGTCTAGAGATTGTGGGGAGTACTGAGACAAAGAGCAAATTAGTTGCTTCTATCTTTTGGATATAAAATAGGGAAAATTCAGAGTGTTGTGATACTGGGTTTGGTTCTGCTAAGGAAATGTTATGTGATCACTAAATTTACTCATAATTTTGTTAAGGTGAAAACTAATAAAGCCATTGATAACCAACTGATAACCAATAATCTCTGCTATTAATGATCAATAATGAACAGTTTAGCCATAGTGAGAAATAGAGCTAAAGGAAAAACTTGTCCTTTTGAATCTGGCTTGTAGCCCCCACCTTAGGAGGGAAGAGGGAAGCAAATGCGTGCTAATGGCAACAAGTGTTCCTGATAAGACTAAAGACTGGATGAATGCCCAGAAAATCAGAATGTTACAAGCTAAAAACAAAAGGTTTCTGTCAGTAAGCCTAACAGATAGATAGTGATATATAATGAAATGAGGTGCAAAGAATATATATATATAAATGAATGTTAAACTACGCATGCTCAATGAATATTTTGTGGGTTAATAAAAACTGTTTACGCCATGTTTGGGACATTCAGTCATGGGATGACCCTTGATTGAAACTCTGCATGCAGACTGGTGGCGCAGTGGTTAAATGCCTGTACTGCAGCCACTCACTCAAAACCAGAAGGTGGCGAGTTCAAGACCAGCAAAGGGCTGAAGCTCGACTCAGGCTTGCATCCTTCCGAGGTCGCTAAAATGAGTACCCAGATTGTTGGGGGGCAAATAGCTTACAATTGTAAACCGCTTAGACACTCCTTAAGGGTATGAAGCGGTATATAAATGAAGCTGTTTGTTTGTTTGTTTGTTTGACTGTTTGGAATAAATGAGTCTGATTGGAAATTTTCACAAAGCCTCACTTGCATAATTGGTTGTGAATGGATTAATTGACCCTTTGTTTACCGTAACAATTTCACCTCAAGCAACATCGTAGTAGCTATTGGGACTTACAAAGAAAGGATTGTTGTTTCATGCCACTCTACCCACCGACCCAGATTGCCAGTTAATTGAGATGAATCTAGATTTAGGCATGAGCAACCTAATGTCCTTGCTTCCTGCCTCTCTGGGGTAACATTTCTAGCCCCCTGAAAATGCTACACACAGGGTCATGGGGTGTCACCCTCTTCTGGGGTGTCACCTGGTACAGACGGCACCCCTGCACCCACTATTGATGCCACTGCTGAGCTGTATAGGGGAATTTCATCAATTAAATTAAAATTCTGTTTTTCTGTCTAGGAAATGAATGCACCATCCTTTCGAGTGGAACGGACAGAGGGGATGATGTTGCTTCACTATTACTCTGACAGGAAAGGCCTATATCACATTGTCCCAGGTACTACACACAAGAATTTCTTCTCATTAAGTTTTAAATCTGGACTGTATGTTGTGCAACCATATTCCTACAGAAAGGCAAGCTTTCCCTAAAGGGGAGAGGAAAACAGACGATGAACATAATAAGAGAGGGCAGCCCTTGGGATCAAGGGCTATGCCAAGGACTTTTAAGTATCCAAATTGGTCCCTGAGTGCCAGCTGCCTGCCCCTCAAATAGGTATAAAATTTACATAAACACTGGTGCTGAAACTGCTTTGTGCTTGGTTGTAATGGAAATTGGATTTTTTTTTTTTAAATTGGGACTTCAGCTACAGTACTGGGTCTCCAACTTCATTTTGCACCTCTGCCCCAAAATGGCTTGTACATAATCAGCTGAATGCTAGCATGGTCCTCTCCCAGCTTTCCTGAGCAGGAAATTTTTAAAAAAAATCCAAGAGGCTTTTAACAATGGAAGTTTTTAAAAGAAAGGGTTTTAAGAGTGTACTCTTTTGCTTTGATTGTCATATCTTTTAAACTGTGTTTGATAGGAACAAATCTTTTTCTTTTTTTTTAGTAGATCGTGGGAATGCTGAGGATGTAATTCATCTGGATTTCAGCAAAGTGTTTGATAGGGTTGCCTATGATATTTTGATTAGAAAACTGATCAGATATGGAATACATGGAAATACCATCAGAAAGATCCATAATTGGTTGGAAAATCACCCAACAAGGCAAGGTGACTTCCCCGAGTAATGACCAACTGTGGTTTTGCTTCAGTTTGGAACAAATTATCTGGTGTAATGCTTCAGGGTTCTATCTTGGGGGCAACCCTCATCAATATTTTTATCAATTATTTAAATCATGAAGTGAAAGGAATCCTTATTAACAAGAACAATGTTTATTCATTAGTCAGCTGACCATATCAACAATAAAATACAAAATACCAAGATGCATAGACAGATAAAACATAATCCCTATCCTAAATCTCATATAAAAATTAACTAGATAAATTAAAAAAAAAACCATGAAACTTAAATAAGATTTGTAGATGATACAAAACTGGGAGGAGTAGCTAACACATTGGAAGATAGAAACAGAATTCAAAAGGACCTTGATAAAGTAGAAAACTGGACTGAAATTAATGAAATGCAATTCAAGAGAAACAAATGCAAAATTCTACATTTAGGTGACAAAAAACAAATGCACAGGTATAGGTTTGGGGACACTTGGCTCAGCAATACTACATGAGAAAAGGACCTTGGGATTATTGTTGATCATAAGTTGAACATGAGCCAGCAGTGTGCTGCTGGAGCAGAGAAGGCAAATGCTATCTTACACTGCATTAATAGAAACATAGTTTCCAAGTCAAGGAAAGTAATAGTCCTACTATATTCTTTGCTGGTCAGGCCTCAATTGGAGTTGAGTTCTGTGTCCAAGGGCTACTACAAAGAGGAAAGTGAAGGCTTGTCCTTTGCTGCCTCAGAGGGTAGAAATAGGTCCAATGGTTTTAAGTTACAGGAGGGTAGGACTTTGAATGAACATTAGAAGGCAATTTTTGATAGTGAGAACAGATCAACAATTGCCTAGAGAGGTGGTGGGTCTCCTTCTCTGGATGTCTCCAGAAAGAGGCTGGACAGATACCTGCTGAAGGTGCTTTAGCTGGAGATCCTGCACTGAGCAGGGGGTTGGAACTGATGACCCATGAGGCCCCTTCCAACTTTATGGTTCCATGATTCTGAATAATGTGGGACAAGGTATGCCAAAAAGGTGGTGTGAAAATGGCCACAAATTACCTTCAACATTTTGAAGAAGCTCTCAAGAGGGTGCAGGCAGCAACAGGGGGTGGGAAACTTCTCTTCTGTTAACATCCTTTGATTACTTTAGCTTAGCCTCCAAACCACTCTTAATGTGGTCATCTACCCCAAATCCTGTATTGACATAAAATGGTAATACTTTTCCCTTTGCACTTAGGGATTCTTGAAGCTGTGGCCAAAGATTTCTTCAACAGTGAAGTGACTCTGGAAATTCTTGCTCAAAATATAGAGGAGGAACGCACTGGGAAGAAAGAGCATGTGGTCTTTTTCCTTTTACAGAACAGTAAAGCAGCAAAGCACAAGATCAACCAAGCAGCAAATTCTCCATGCAAAGACAACTCTGGCCAGGAAAAAGAGGTGATAAAACTGGTCCTGGAGAAAGAGGCTGGGCTGAGCTGTCTTAGTTCAGAGTTAATACAATTGGCACCTACATAGGGCAGAGCTGAGCAATTTGTGGCCCTGGGGTTGTAGTCATCTGTTGTTGTTGTTTTGTGGGGGTTTTTTGTTTTTTGTTTTTTGTTGTTGTTGGTTTTTGGGTTTTTTGTTTTGTTTTGGTTTTTTTTGCTCCTCTTCTCTCTATGTCTCAGGCTTCCCTTTCTTTCTCCAATGTGATTTATGCCATACTATATCAGCAATGTCCTCCTGCACTCTACATTGCACAAACAGGCCGATCCCTGTGCCAAAGAATATATGGACATAAATCAGATATTAGGAATAGGAATACACCAAAACCTGTTGCAGAACATTTCAGTCTTTCTGGACATTCCATTTCTGACCTCAGGACAGCAGTCTTTGAATAAAAAATGTTTACGAAGGAAACAATGGAAAGAGAAACAGCAGAACTGGAATTCATCCAAACAGCAGTCCATCAACAATGGGTTGAACAAAGACACATGACACACATTATAACACTGGCTGACCCCTCTAGTCTCATGGGGACTGTGTTGGTCAGTTGATCATATCTTCTTTATGGCTCTCACACTACATCCCCAAACTCATTCATATGGTTATCTGCTAAATTGGCTTTAGGTAACATCCTTCCTCCTGCCTTGTCTCCCAATGACCATCTTTAAAAAAGAACTTGTCACATCATCTCCACAGCCACAAAGTTTTCATTCCTATGGACATTCTCACACAGAGACTGATAGGTCTGTCCCTGGACTTTCCATTCTAACTATGCATTTGAGGAAATAGGCTCAAGTCTATGAAAGCTCATGCTCCAAATCTCTTTCTTTCAATTATTCTCAAGATCCCTTTGCATACTGATTTTCCCTACTAACATGGCTATGTCTTTGAATTCTTTGTTTATCCGAAGCATGGCAGCTGCCTATTAAGTAGGATGCAAAAGTCCCTTCACTGGTTAACATAAAAAATAGATTTTTCAAAACCAGAAGGGGACCTTCAGCCTACATCCATATATACGTACATTTACAGGGCCCCAAGTGTATGGACGTACACTTATTTCAGAGTTTGGGATATATTTTTTACTGTGACTCCCAGAATCTCAAGGCACTACAGCCCATGGCCATGCTAGTTCGGTCTTCTGGGTATTATAAGCTATGTTTCAAACTTTTATTTACTTATTTTGGTAGATTTATATACTTTTTAATATCCAAAGATTTCAAAGTGGTATACATAAATACTGGAAATAAATACAATGCAGCAAATGTAACACTGGTAAAGAGTTCTTTGGATACCATGGACAGCCAAAGTGACTGATAAATGGGTTTAGGAACAAATCAATTGTGAATCTGATTTTGAGGGAAAGGCAGAGAATAAATGATGATGATGATACCTCTAAACTTAGGAACTAAGGTTCTCATACTTTGGATATATTAAGTGGATAAAGTGGAAGGCAGTAGGAATCAAGGAAGCCACAACCCTGAATTTGCAGGACCTGAGCTGGCTAGGGTTCATGGGGGGCTTTCATTCAAAGGGTCACCATAAGCCAAAGCTGATTTGACAGCAAACAAAAACAACAAATGCACAAATAAGGCGTAAAATAATCAATTGTACATTGAGCCTGAGACTGTTATTGCAATGCCACCAGTCCCTGCCAATATGTATTCATTTTATTAATTTAGAACATTTTATTCATCTGTAGAGGGTTGGCTTCAATAGGCACTCCATGGTAATGTAATAATGAATGCATCATTCTCCACAAATGAAGTGAAAATTAGATATTCAGATTTCATTTTAATACTCACTGCCTTCTGTTGCAACTGTGAGTCTTATCTAATTAAAATTGTTAAAACAGAGGAAAGGGAAGGGTTTCATTTTGATAACCACCATGTTCCATTGTTCTGCTAATGTTCTTTTTAGAGACTGGACATGGCTTGTCAGAAAAAGAGGGAAGAATCTACAGGAAAGAAGTCCTACTGGGATATTGTAAGATATTTTGTAAAGTTTGAGAAAGGTAAGCAGGTTTGTTTTTAGCTTGGGCATGATGTTTATAAGAACATCTGGACCTCATTCAAGAATGCTGGATATAAAATACCAAACTTCTGAATGTGATACTTCTTGACCTGGCCAGAGTGGGATTTCTTGCCTTGTGTAGAGCATGGTTGCTTAACAGTTTTCCAAACACTGAGTGTTACATTCTTAAAAGGTTGAAGCCTAAAGGGGCATTTTGGGTCTTGCATTGAGTCCCACTTTAGAAGAAAGGCAGGATATCAGTCAGTCAAACAAACAAATAAAATTATTTATCCCAGTTAGCGCAGATATGGTGAATCAACCAGCATATCTGATCTACCATTCAGCATTTGATTTAGTGGATTTATTCTAGTGGGGATGTGGATTTGGCATGTGGATTTAGACCCTAGGATTTATATGTCATGGAGCTACCCAACTGCTGTTTATACTAATTGACTCTGCATTTTAATACTTGGAACTGGAGAACACCTGCAACTAAAAAATAACATTTTTTAAAAAAAACATATGGTTGTAAATGCTGTGATGTTAGAATTATATCTCATCTTTTTTCCTATGTGCTGAGTCTGGTGCATGTGGTTCTCCTTCTCCCCATTTTATCTTCATAACAAGCCTGCAAGTTAAGTCAGGCATAGAGATAGTGGCTGCCTAGTGAGTTACATGACATAATAGGATTTAATTCTGGATCTCTCAAGGCTTAGTCCTACATTCTAATTCTATATCACATTGTCATTCAGGCAGAGCTTCAATTCCATGTCTCTACCCCATGAATATTTAGTTTTGCAGCCTCCAGTTTTCCTAGAATAACCAGCATCAAAGTGCAAGGGGTCAGGGATCCCAAGTACTGTATCTACATATGAAAACAGCTTTATTTTAACTTGCAGCAAAGTTAATTGTATGCATTTCTGAAGGCTTAAATTAAGGCAGGAATTGGTGTCTGAATGCTGCAGTGAGAGACTTCTAAAAGTGTTGGCCCTGTTGGGAGGAGAAATGGGGAGGCAACAACTGGTCTACCGCTTCAGGCCGCAAAACATCTTGGCCAAGCACTGAAGCAATACCTGGGACAATTTCATCCAATTTACTCTATTTTGTTGTTGTGTGCCTTCAAGTTGTTTTTGACTTATGGCTATCCTAAGATGAACCTACCATGGGGTTTTCTTGGCAAGATTTGTTCAAAGGAGGTTTACGATTGCTTTTCCCTGAGGCTGAGAGTATGTGACTTACTCACGGTCACCCAATGGATTTCATGGCTCATCTGGGAATTGAACCCTGGTCCCCAGAGTCCTAGTCCAACAGTCAGCCCACTATGATTTATTTATACTGCTCTTTAAAATGAATGGGTGGATGGGTATTATTCCTATGCCCATCTTTGAAGAAAGATATACACTTAGGAGTATTCAGAATAGAGAACAGTTGAATTTCTGCATACAGACGAAATGTACAAAGTGAAGTAGACTGTGTTCTCCCTGCTCCTAGGTCACCTTTTATGTACTTTTGAACCAGCTTTTCCTGTGAGGCTTTGGATCGATGAGAGGACATTCTGCTGTGCATTTCCTTTCCACATTGTGTTTGATGAAACAGTAAGTTAGCCCTTGAGTACTTGTAATTAAAGACTGGGAGTTTATACCATAGCCAAGGCTTCAGACAATGGGGCAGCTATAAATACAAAAATAAAAATTTTAAAAATTCCCAATTGGGGAAGTAGTTTAGGTAATGCTGTGGGGCCTCTTAAACTTGACATGGTTTAGAACTAAATATGTCTTGCCCTGGACTTGCATGAGTGTGTGCTACTGCTTGAGAAAGTTAATTTTTTTTTTTTTTTTTGGACTACACTTCCTAGTCTTCAGCCCACTTAATCAGAATAATAATAATTCCCAAGCTATGGCATTGCCAAGTAAAATTATCATCCTTGTTAATGCATGTAGGTGTAGATTAATTATGGTTTAATGTTTAAGATTATATAATCACTACAGCGGGCCCTTGTTATCCACTGGGGTTTCATTCCAGGACTCCCTGTGGATACCAAAATCTTCGCATGGTCAAGTCAATGGGACTTGACATACAATGGGACAGTAAAATAGCATCCCTTATATGAAATGTTAAAATCAAAGTTTGCTTTTTGAAATTTACATTTTTAAACATTATTTACAAGCCATGAGTTGTTGAATCTGTGGATTCAGAATCCGTGGATACAGAGGGCCAACTGTATTTTGAACAGGTGTTATAAGTGGGATCTGTTGTTTCTAAAACACTTTTGTTACTGAATACTCCTTTTCTGTCTTGTCCTTAGCTGAAGATCAAACAGGCAGGAATAAACATTCAGAAATCTATACCAGGATTTCAGATATCTGGAGCCAGATTAGATGAGTATTTTTCTATTGTTCATCCACAAGTTACATTCACTATTTTCAGCATAAGGAAGTTTATCAATAGTCAGTTTGTTCTCAAGATACGAAGGGATATGCTGCCTAAATCATGGAGGAAACGACCTGCACTAAAGCTCAGAGGTACCCAACTCTATTTTGTTTTGTAGATGTAGAATCTTCATCTTCTTTTAAGAAATATATGAGAGGAACAAGCAAAACAGTCTTCATGCAATATTTGGAAAAGGGATGTAGTGTGATCATAGATAACATGAATCACCTAGTGGTTGCAAGATATTTTATACAAATGAATTTTACAGAAATAAAAACTAAAGTTTTATTTAAAGAAAAATAGAATCAGACATGACAGAGGAGACTTGCACAACTACTTCAGTTTTTGGCTAATACAAACAAAAATCTATCAGTGATAACTCTACTAGTCAACTACAATGCACAATATACTTGTTGCAAGTTTTCAAAGCTCCATGGGTTTCTTCATCAGGCAAGATGTTACAAACCAAACAGGAAGGTGGGGGGGGGGGGGATTGAAGATATTAGTCAGATGCCTGCATATTGTTTCAGTCCTTAGTAAAGATGTTATGATGGGGAGGATATCTTTTATAGGCAGGCCCCTCCTCCTTATCACCATGCGGCACTAGGGAGATTTTCAAAGCCCAGGAATTTAAAGTCCATTGGCATCTCAACAGGGACCCCACAGTTACTGGCTGTTAGTGAGACAATTAATTTAAACTATTTAGCACATATTTGAATCATTGGGTTGCAGCCTTAGAAGCCAAAAGCTTAATGCATGCATCCATCTGTTAATCCACCCTTCCTCCTTTCCTTTCTCTTTCTTTCCTCCACTGAGGCAATGAGAATGTGACTTGATGGACTCGGTTCTTGTCAAACATTGGCTTCCAAATCGAGGGCGCCTGTGTATGCCTTCAAATTGCCTGTCAATTTATGGTGACCCCATGAGTTTCACAGGATTTTCTTAGGCAAGGCATATTTAGTGATGGTTTAGCCAGTTCCTTGCTCTGAAATATAGCCTATAGCACCTGCCATTCATTGGCAGTTTCCCATCCAAATGCTAACCAGGGCTGACCCTGCTTACCTTTCAAGATCAGATGGGTTCTGGAGCCCATGAGCTTAAATACATATGCATATACATATACATTCATCATCAGATGCACATGGCTGGGGAAAAACAGCTTACAGAAATTAAAGCAAAATCTGAACGATACATTTTGCCTTTGTGACATTTTTGCCCATAGATAGTATTCATATTTAAAAGGCAGTTTGCAGCAAATTTGATTTTTTCCTTAACAGATTTTCTTTGACAAGGAAAAAAGGAAAAAAGAATGGAGACATAATCTAGATGAGTGCTACCCAAAATGATAGTCCCTGGACAAGCGTTAGTCCATTAGCACTCAGTTGCCACTCTGTAAGTGTTTAGAAACAGTTATAACCAGTGGGCACAAGCAGAGTGCCAGTCCCTGGCACATTTGGGATAAAAACAAACTACCAGTCCCCCACAATCAGAAGCACCTCCTGTAAGCTTCAACAAACAAATTATATGATTGCATAGTTAAAGCCTTGTATGAGTATACGCAGTTTTACCATGTAATCATCCAAGTGAAATATAACTATAATTGGGCTCATATTCAAAGTAGAAGTAAAAACCAATGAAACTTGGTAATAGATCTGTTGGACTTTTCAGGTTTTGGGCACAGCTAATTATGCTTCTTTGCTATATATTTCTGCATTATTTCACATAGCACGTGAAAAGTGTGCTGTAGTGCTTTGAGTGTTGGACTACAATTCTGGAGATCAGAGTTGGATTCCCAGCTGAGCCATGAAGCTCACTGTGGGGAATCATGTGCTTTCAGCCTCAGGGGAAGGCAAACAAATCTTGCCAAGAAACCCCATGATAGGTTCATTTTAGGATTGACTTAAGTCAGAAATGACTTGAAAGCGCACAGCTACAACAAAACATGAAAGTTTGATTCCCTAGTCATTAGTTAGTAACAGCTTTCCAGATAGGTTTTAGACTGACTAGTCATTTTAAGTGTTTCTTTTCAAGTGTTTTGGATTCTCATTCTGTGTTAATTTTCATAGGTCAAATGATCTGGATGGATTCCTTCCAGTGCATGATGTACTTGTGTTCCCCAAAGCTACGGAGTTTGGAGGAACTGGAAGAGCAACACATGCACCTTTCTGACATAGCACAGCATGACACAACAAGAGACCTCATTCTCTTGAACCAGCAGCGGCTGGCAGAGATAGAACTGTCAAACCAGCTAGAGAGAAAAAAGGAAGAACTCAGGATCCTTTCCAAGAACCTGGAAGCAGAAAAGAAGAAATCAGAAACTTTATTGTACGCCATGTTGCCCAAACATGTAGCCAATCAGCTTAAGGAGGGCAAAAAGGTGGAAGCAGGTACAGTGTTATTGTCTGTAGTACTTTATGAGGATTGAGGGGTAGAATTATATCACTATGGGAATACTGTGTCGCTTAGTGGTTTGAGCATTGGACTATGACTCTGGAGACCAGGGTTCATATCCTTGCTCAGCCATGTAAATGCACTGAGTGACCTAGGGCAAGTTGCACATCTCAGTATCAGAAGATGACAATAGCAAATCCCCTCTGAAGAAACGTGCCAAGAATGTCCCATAATACAGATCTATATAAAAATAATTACTAAAATGTATGGGAAAGTATTAAAAAGGATTTCCAAAATTGAAATAATAAACAATTCTCACTTTTGGGCAGAGTGGCAACAGTCCAAATGTATGTTCTACCAAGGATGTTATTTTTATTTCAATCACTCCCATTATAACAAATAAGCAACCATTCAAGAAGTGGAAACAAGACCTGCCAAAATTTATCTGGCAAAGAAAAAAGCCTAGAATGAAATGGATAGTGATGCAAGATAGGAAAGAAAAAAGAGGGGTAGGCTTCCCCAGTTTTGAATTATACGATTATGCATGCACACTCCTCTGGATAAGTGACTGGATTTTATTAGACAATAATAAAATGTTAGAGTTAGAACATAAAAACCTGAAATAAGGATGGCATGCATATTTATGTTATTACACTTCACATACGCATTCTATCTGTTATGCTTTATATACGCTTTTTTATTCAAAAAGACCAAAATTGACTTCCTTACAAGAAGCCTTTCATATAAACGAATACCCAGAGGATACAAAGTGGATCAAATATGAGAAATTATTGGATTATTCAAAAGAAGAAATTAAAATTAAATCCAGAGAACAGTTAAAGAAAGCGGAAAAATCACTGCACTGGATCCATTATTTACAATTAAAAGAAGGATTTTAAAAAGACTTTAAAATGGATGGAATAATAAAAAAAAGAATGGACAGAGTTTGACAAAATCTTAGGGGGGGGGATTTAAAAAAAACCCTATAAAATCTTGCTAGGTCTCCATAGCTAACAAATCTCAACTGGGCAACATAATAATAAAGAAGTGGGAGAACCTTTGCTCTTCTAGGTGTTTGAATTTCAGCTCCTTAAAAGTCCTTACCATTTACGGGCCAGGCTGGCTGGGGTTTCTGAGAGTTGGTCCTAAACATTTTATATTTAATTTTTAAAAAAGACTGATGATATGGGTGGGATGAACTGGGAGAGAGGTAGAAAATGTGTTGTTGGCAGCTCCCATCAAGCATATATATAATAGCCAGAGACGAGGATTCATGGGATTTGCCATTGGGAATTTGGGGATTTTATATATTTTGCTACTTGAAGAGTATCAGGCATGTAGGGTACACTTGTTGTCGTGTGTCTCAAGTTGTTTCCAACTAATGACAACTCTAAGGTGAACCTATCAAAGGGTTTACTAGGGAAGATGAGTTCAGAGGGGATTTGCCATTGCCATGCTCTGAGGCTGAGAGAGTGTGACTTGCCCAAGGTCACCCAGTGGGTTCCCATGGCAGAGCGGGGATTTGATTGGACTCAAACCACTAACCATGCTGGCTCTCACTTACTTGACCAAAAATGTTCAGGTAATGTTTTATTATTTGCGATAAGTTACTTTAAAAAAAAAAAACTCACATGTGAACACTGTAAAAACCAAGGAGTGGGGAGAGGTTTTGGTAGAGCAATTGGGTTTGGAAACTAGATTTCAAAGGCTGTGAATGAGAGTTTCATATGAATGTGACTGTTTTCCTGGTCCAGTAAGATGCAGAACTTAAACCATGTAGAAATGTACATAACTATATTACAGAGCATAAAATAGATTATGTATGCTTGAATGATTTTTCATCACTCTCCTGGTGGAAGAGCAGAAGCAAATAACACTGATAGTTAAGGAAGCCTTTCCATTGACTGTATCAGTCTTACCAGTTTAATAGCAAACAAAAATAGCTGCCCCATGTTTTATCCTTACATTCAAAGTAACCAAAAAACAGCAATATTTTTTTGTTTATTCCTTAGGAGATTTTAGTTCCTGCACAATACTTTTCAGTGACGTTGTCACCTTCACAAATATCTGTTCTGTCTGTGAACCAATTCAAATAGTGAACATGCTTAATTCAATGTACTCCAAGTTTGATCGCCTAACCAGTGTCCACGGCGTTTATAAAGTAAGTATTTTAGAATTTCTGGACCGGGAGTTTCCTAATATCATCTACTGTTGGAGTTCAATGCAGATTCTGCAGCAGATTTTGGGTGTTATGTAGTGGCAGCACATTTATTTATTTATGTATGAATTTATGAGATCCCATAATGGGATTCAAGGCAGCTAACTGGTTATTTGTTCTGATGGGTAGACATGTTTGTGCAATATTTTATTTCATGCAACAAATTTGGCTAGATTTCAATACGGGGCATCTTGACCTAGGGAGGTCAGATTTGCTAAGGAATCCTAGATTCCTTAGTGTCTTTTATACTAACTTTTATACTAACACGTCTATCTCTCTGAGTACTCAAACAGCAATATGTCCTGGGTCAGGCCTTGCATGCCTTCCCTGCTTCTGTTCAAATACAACAAAATCTGTCATGCAATTGTTGGTCCCAACTAGATCAGAGGTGTAGTTGAACATTCTCCTTCAAAATAAGAAATACCATTCACACCTATAACTCTATTTGCTGTGCTTGTATTTCCTTGGTAACTTTGCCAGTCCCTCTCGTTGGATGCCTAAATTGTTTTTATAAATGCTCAACTGAATTTTTAAGTCAATGCTAGATATTTGGGGACTAAAGGGGAAAAATTAATTTGGAAGGCAAAAGTATTGTTCAGGGAGCAAAACTCTAATCTTGTGGTCCACCCCATAGGCACACTTCTGAAAGAGACCCTTTTAATCAATGGGAACCTAATAAGTTAACAGTTCTCCATGGATTGAATGGTCTGTTCTAATCAGGTCAAAAAATTTTGAGGCACTTCAAAGACTGACACATTCGAAGACTTCATGTCAAGCCAATATAGTCACAAAAGCTCACACCAAACATACCCTGTTTCCCCTAAAATAAGAAATCCTCAGAAAATAAGACCTAGTAGAGGTTTTGCTGAATTGCTAAATATAAGGCCTCCCCCAAAAGTAAGACCTAGCAAAGTTTTTGTTTGGAGGCATGCCCATTTTTTTGTTCAACAATAAATGTGAATTCTTCTTCATGGAAAAATAAGACATCCCCTAAAAATAAGACCTAGTGCGTCTTTGGGATCAAAAATTAATATAAGACACTGTCTTATTTTCAGGGAAACACAGTAGTAGCTGTAAGAAACTACAGAATTAATTCATGTTTCTCTACAACTTATAATCCCCTGGAAATTTGCATTCAAGTGAGAGTAGCAAATTTTTCTAAAGGATAAAATATAAAACCACAATTGTTTTCTTGATTTTATTAACTAGCCAAGTTAGACTGATGTCTATTTGTTTAACATTACCTCCAGACTAATTGTTGATTTATGAGTTTGAACTTCGTCGTTTATGAGCCTTGAGTGTGCCAAGAATTAGCAATTGCTAATTTTAATACAATCTAAGGGAACATTGTGTTGGTGGGAGGGTAATGGTTTTATTTTATATTGTTGTATTTTACTCTTTTTGTACACCACCTTGATCCTGATGGAGAGGCAGGATATAAATAAATTATCATCATCCTCGTCATCGTCACCATCATCATCATAGTGGAAAAGATCTTACCCTGCAAGAGTAAGAGACAGAAAGGAAAGGGTAAAGCAAGGCAACTGTGGCTAAGCAGTTTGCTGTGTTACAGTTGGCTCTCCTTATCCATGGATTTTTTTTATACACGGATTTGAGCATACACAGCTTGAAAATATTCCCAAAAAAGTATAAATTCCAAATAGCAAACCTTGATTTTCCATTTTATATATGAGACATCATTCTGTTGTGCCATTATATTTAATGGGACTTGAGCATCCATGGATTTTGTTATCCACGGAGTGTCCTGGAACCAAACCCCAGCAGATAACAAGGGCCCACTGTACTTTAGTGTATATGTGAAGGTTAAACAAAACTTCACAAATAAAAAAGCCATCATCTTCAATGTTGTCTTTTCCATGATGCAGGGTTAGATCATTCCACACCTAACACAACAGATCTCCACATTGTCTTACAGGTGGAAACAATAGGTGATGCCTACATGGTTGTAGGAGGGGTCCCATTGCCAGTCACCAGTCACGCTGAAAGGGTTGCTAATTTTGCCCTGGGCATGAGAATTGCTGCACGAGAAGTTATGAACCCTATTACTGATAAACCTATACAGGTAATCATAGAATCATAGAATCGTAGAGTTGGAAGAGACCACAAGGGCCATCCAGTCCAACCCCTGCCATGCAGGAACTCCCAATCAAAGCATCCCTGACAAATGGCCATCCAGCCTCTGTTTAAAGACCTCCAAGGAAGGAGACTCCACTACACTCTAATGGAGTGTGTTCCACTGACGAACAGCCCTTACTGTCAGGAAGTTCCTCCTAATGTTGAGGTGGAATCTCTTTTCCTGTAGCTTGCATCCATTGTTCCTTGTCCTATTCTCTGGAGCAACAGAAAACAAGCTTGCTCCCTCCTCAATATGACATCCATTCAAACATTTATACAGACCTATCATATCACCTCTTAACCTTCTCTTCTCCAGACTAAACATTCCGAGCTCCCTTAGTCGTTCCTTGTAGAGCATGGTTTCCAGGCCCTTCACCATTTTAGTCGTCCTCCTTTGTCTTAGGACTTTCAAGTGAACAAAAGTATACACCCAACTGTGATAGGAGAGATGGGAGAGCCTTGTTCCCACTGGGATCAATTGCTAGTTGCCACTTCCTTTTCCACATGCCATGAAAGAGGTATATAAAATTATGAAGTAGTAGTATCTCACTCTGCTTCTTTTCTTTTCTTTTCTCCCCATCCTTTTTTTCCTGTTTGTATAATGCATAACTAGTTTTTCTTCATTTTTGTACAGATTCTAGAAAATGTTGTGTGCTTTCAAGTTGTTTCCAACCTATGGTGACGCCATCACTGGGTTTTCTTGCCAAGATTTGTTTAGGAGGTGCCTTCCTCTGAGGCTGAGAGAGTGGGGCCTGTGGGTTTTTCATGGTTGAGCAGAGATTTGAACACTTGTTTCCCAGTGTCCTAATCCAGCATTCAAACCACTATGCCACACTCCTCTAGAAAATCTTAGGCACTGTATAAACACACAAATACTACAGCCCCGAATCATAGCACTTAGCACAAACAAAGCAGAACTTGAACTTCCCTCACCTGGGGGAGGCCTTCAACTTTTGCTTATTGTTCTCATACTATGCCAGCTTTTCCCCAACTTCTGATGTTTTGCATTTCAGCTCCCATCAGTCCTGGCTACAACAGTCACTGGTCATATGCAACTTGTTTAGCACATCTGGAATGCAATAGTTTAGGCAAGGCTGAATAAACTAAATGGAGGCTAACAACACATTTGTTTTAGCAATAATGGAGAATAATATTCCCACCCTGCACCCCACTGCTGTATTGTCATGCTTTGGTTGTATCAACAGATTAGAATCGGGATACATACTGGTCCAGTGCTGGCTGGAGTAGTTGGAGAGAAGATGCCGCGATACTGTTTATTTGGTGACACTGTCAATACAGCTTCTAGAATGGAAAGCCATGGCCTCCCAGATAAAATCCATGTCAGCTCAACAGCATTCAGGTAAGATTTCACAAAACAATATAAAATGATGGGAACAGAGGATGGAATTGCATGTTCTGAAGGAAGAATCTAGCTGGCTGGCTTGCTGGCTAGAATCCTGATCACTTCATACTGCAATTATCTGTCTGTTAGCCTGTCTATCTGTCTGTCTAGAGGTGAGATCTCTTTTATTTTGTATCTTTTATCAGTGATGATATCAATAGGAATTTAATTTGGAGCACAGGGGAAATAGAACCAGAGAGTAACATATTGGTTTGAGTGTTTGTGTATGACTTTGGAGATCAGGGTTTGGTTCCCGCTTGGCCATGAAACCCATGGGTGACCCTGGGCAAGTCACATGCTCTCAGCCTCAGGGAATGAAATACCTCTGAAGAAATCTTGCCAAGAAAATCCCATGACAAGTTCACCTTAGGGTTACCATATGTTGAAAATGACTTGAAGGCACACAATAACAATAATGGAAATAGTCACTGGTCAGTGGACAAGTATGACCAGATATCTTTTTAGGAATAATTTGTATCGAACAGAGAGCCAGGGTGGCATAGTGGTTTGAATGTAGGACTAGGGAGTTTATCAGACGACAGAAATTGGAAATATAATCCAATGGCAATGAGAACGCAATCATGGGGTTTCACGTTATTGCGTATGAGTGTATCTCATGCAATTTTGGGCAAAAGGGAAGTTATTCCGAATGCAATCATGGGTTTTACATTATTGCGTATGAGAGTATCTCACTCAATTTCAGGCAACGAGAAGTCATTTTCGGACAATGGGAAGTCATTCTGAATGCATTCCGAACGCAATTAGAATTCACGTAAATTCACTAAACAAATTTACATGAATTCAAATTGGCTCCATTCAAAATAGAGAGAAATTCCTCCCGTCTGATAAACTCCTAGGATTCTGGAGAGTGGGGTTTTAGTCCCTGCTTGACCCTGGAAACCTCTAGTAAGGTTAAAAAGAAAAACTTTATTGTTTCAGGAAATCCATCTTGTGATAGGAAAGGAGATAGATTAAAAAAAAAGATTATCTAATCTTCAACAGAAGAACCCATAAGGCTGGCTGTTATGTGTGGAAATCCACTGTCATCCTTCATGATGCAGGAGCTTCATGGTTGTTCGCTTCCCAGAAAAAAGGAGACAAAGGACTAAGGGTGCATCTACACTGTAGAAATAATGCAGTTTGATACCACTGTAGCATGATTCTATAGAATCATGGGATTTTGTAGATCTTCAGCCTTCTCTACCAAAGAGTGCTGGCGCCTCACAAAACTACAACTCCTAGGATTCTGTAGGATGGAACCATAATAATTAAAGTGGTGTTGAACTGCATTATTTCTACAGTGCAGATGCACCCCAACTTTGTGAAGTGAAATAAAAGGGCAGAGATGTTCTCCATAGTCCCCTCTCTCACTAATTACTGTATACAAGCATTGGCGCTTCTTTGATTCTAAAAATCTTAGGGTAGCAGGATCTTGAGGCAGTTGTTTGGGGCCATGGGTTGTTGGAGTTTAATAATGAACAACTGCTTAATTCCACATTTGTGTTTTTTCTAATTACACAGAGCTTTACCACATCAAGTGTTTGAGACAGTGGAAAGGGGAGAAATAGAGGTCAAAGGCAAAGGGAAAATGACAACGTATTTTCTGAAGCAAAACCTCTGTGCCACCGAAAATGAAATAATGGGACAGGCTGAAGAGATTTCTCCTAATACTGGCAGCAATGGTATGCAGAAAGATACATTCCTAGCATGATTTCATAATATTAGAATTACGTTATCAACAAACGCTGTCCCTCAATGCACTTTTGTAGCTATCATCACTAATATTCTGAATGTGATCCCTGTCTTAAACCTGTACTCTGGCACTGGAAAATTCCAGAGAAAATAGGCCACACTCAAGGAAAAATGGAATAGAGTTTCGAAACTATGGGAAGACGAGAAAAAGGGTCAATAAATCTTGTATATCGTGTTTTTTAATTATGGATACAATGGATGATGTTGTGTTGCTGCGTTTTCTTCTTCTTGAGAAATAACGATGTTTAGTATAAGTTGGAAGTATGATTGAATTCAATAAAATATTTTTTTTAAAGTTGACAGGACCAAGTTTTTATCCTTGACAATTTTCATTTGTATTCTTAAGTGTAGTTCATTCTTCTCCAACTGGGTACAGTATAGTAACAAATGAGCTGGGCTACAATTCCTGTCATACTCTGTGAACATAGGGGTGCCTGATGTGTCCAGCCTACTCAGAGCTTAGAAAAATATTACTTTTAATTCTATTTCACCTTCTAGATCTGGAAGCCAACATGGTCATGCTGGCTCAGAGATTCTGGAAGTTGTAGTCTGAAAAGTAACTTTTTCAAACTCCAATACATCTGGAGGATGCCAGATCATGAAGCCTTAGGTCTGGGAATAGACATAGTTCTGGTGAAATCAAGCATTATGTTTTGTGTTTTATTTAGTTTTGAACCTTAAGGTGTAAAACTATTTCTCTCATATATATATATATATATATATATATATATTGATTTTCAAGTCTTTATAAGGTAGTCAAATATTACAGTGCAACAGAGGAACAAATAGAACAATAACCATAAATAAAATGACCAAATTTCCAACCTGCATTGAGATGGAAGCAGCTTGCCATGTTATATTGCTGCCTTTTAATACACCTTTTAATTAGCAGTACTAATAAACCTTCCCAAGCATTCAGAAGTGTACATTATATATATCAGGGTTCGATTCCCCACTCAAGCATAAAAACACACTGAGTGACCCTGGGCAAGATACATTCTCTCTGCCTCAGAGGATGGCAATGGCAAACCCCCTCTGAAGAAACCTGCCAAGAAAACCCAATGATAGGTTCACCTTAGGGTCGTCATAAATGAAAAAGTACTTAGAGGCAAAGAACAACAAAAACAAGTACCTATTTATTTAGAGGGGGGAATTAGACCTGCATTAAATATATTTTTCCACACACTTGATCTTAGCCAAAAGGCTGAGAAGTGGTGGAGTTGCTCTGGTGTAAGACTCTATTGGGCATGGATTCACACAATTATTTGTGGAATTTTTGGAACAAATTTTGACTTATATATCTACTCAATATAATTAATATGATAAATAAAACAACAAAAATATAGAAAGATCGTGAGAAAGTGTGTTATTGTATATGATCTCAGCTGCCAGAATAGTACCGTGTTTCCCTGAAAATAAGACAGTGTCTTATATTAATTTTTACTCCCAAAGAGGCACTAGGTCTTATTTTTCCATGAAGAAGAATTCACATTTATTGTTGAACAAAAAAAGAGCATTTATTATATGCTGTATGTATATCTTTATATAAAAAAACTTTGCTAGGTCTTACTTTTGGAGGAGGCCTTATATTTAGCAGTTCAGCAAAACCTCCAGTAGGTCTTATTTTCAGAGGATGTCTTATTTTTGGGGAATGGGGTAGTAGTGAGAGATGGGGGGGGGGGAGATACTCCATTGGTAGAGGACTAGATGTGAAAAATATTAGATATGCAAAGTTTAGATATACTGACTGAAAGATTAAGAAAACAAAACATAAAGTGAATGGAAAAGGCTTGGGCCCCAATAATAAGACCGTTGTAGAAAGAAATGGTTGTAACTATGATAATATGTAAATGTATAAGATCTTAATTAAAAGTATAATTGCTCAAAGAAAAAAAGGTTTAAATATGAGATGTTAACCCTCAGAGAAACAATGTAATAAAAATAGAGAATTTGAAGTCACTAGGGTTAAAGACGAAAGAGTCATTACAAAATGGGTTTAACTGAAGGAAGTAAATGTGTAAACATGTACATGGAAAAATGACTTGTGTTTAGAAACTGAAGGACGTGATTTTATTTTTGGAAAACTTTATTTTAAAAAAGTAAATATCTTTTTTCACAGAAGCAATATAATCCCAACTTTTCCTATTTCTCCTCTCATCATTCTCTCTCTCTCTCTCTCTCTCTCTCTTTCTCTCTCTCTGTTATAGCAGATGGTTTGAAGTGTCAAGAAGGCAAAAATGTGGTCTTGATGAAGTATGTTGACTGCCAAGAGCAACTTACTGCCAGAAATGTAGAATCCAGAGATGTCAAAGGTTTGTTTCAACATATAGTTGTTTATCATATTCATTTTAATCTCCCCATTTAGGTATGAGACTAATGGGAGAGACATTAATAGCTTCCTCTCCTTCATAATTTCCAGTGAACATCAAATAAATTTATTGTTACAACAGTAAGATAATAAGAAGTTACAAGAACAAGTAGTTCTGAGAATGTGACTCAATAATGCAATTTATGAATACTTGATCTTAAATTAAGAATATTTTCTATTTTTAATAGTTAAGTGTCCAAGAAGGCAATCACAACTTATTTATGTTAGTACAGTTTTCCTGACTGCAGTGCAACTTGCATATGGCCTATACTATCATTTACCCCTTGCAGAAGATATTTACTAGAAGGTATTTGAAGCTGGATAATAAATATGGTAACACACATCTTACTACAAGTGAGGTTGCATTCCAGGTAGGTAGGACCACCAAGAGAAAGGAAGCAGGAAGGGATGGTTCTTCCATGTGTAGCTGTAAACTGCTGCAGTGAGATTATGCAGTCTGTGCATTTTCTTGCATTAGCGTTTGACACAGTTTACCTTTTCTCCAACATGAGACTGGTCAGTTTAACCAAAGGCTAGTACAGGTTGAATCTCCCTTATCCAAAATGCTTGGGGTCAAAAGTGTTTTGTTTTTTCTTTATTTATTTTGGAATATTTGCATATACATAATGAGGTATCTGGAGATGGGACCCAAGTCTACATATGAAATTAATTTGATTCATATACACCTTATACACATAGCCTGAAGGTAATTTTATACTCAATATTTTTAATAATTTTGTGCATGAAACAATTTGGGTATACTGAGTCATCAGAAAGCAAAAGTGTCACTATCTCAGCCACCCACGTGGACAATTTTGGATTGTTTTGGATTCAGAATTCCAGATAAGGGAGACTTAGCCTTTACCAGTTTTCAGCTGTATCTCACAAAAATGTGTAAGATGCCCACTGAATCCAAGATTTAGATGAAGTACAGGCATCCCTCCATGATCATGCATGATTCTGTGATATCTGCTTTTAAATCTGCATGCCTGAAATTTTTCCCATTAAGCAAAATCTGTGGCATTTTGAGCTGGATCTAGGGAATTTTGTGGCTGGGTGGGTCTACAAAGCTCACCGGAGGAACCATAAAATAGAATCAAGAATCATAGAGACCACAGGGGCCATCCAGTCCAACCCCCCTGCTATGCAGGAATTCCCAATCAAAGCATCCCCAACAGATCGCCATCCAGCCTCTGTTTAAAGACCTCTAAGGAGGGAGACTCCATTACACTCTGAGGGAGTGTATTACACTGTTGAACAGCCCTGTTAGGAATTTCCTCCTAATGTTGAGGTGGAATCTCATTTCCTGCAGTTTGCATCCATTGTTCTGGGTCCCGTTCTCTGGAGCAGCAGAAAACAAGCTTGCTCCTTCCTCAATATTACATCCCTTCAAATATTTAAACAGGGCTATCATATCACCTCTTAACCTTCTCTTCTCCTGGCTAAACATCCCCAGCTCCCTAAGTAATTCCTCTTAGGGCATGGTTTCCAGACCCTTCACCATCTTAGTTGCCCTCCTTTGGACATGCTCCAGTTTCTCCACATCCTTTTTGAATTGTGGTGCCTAGAACTGGACACAGTATTCCAGGTGGGGCCTGACCAAAGCAGAATAGAGTGGCACTATAACTTCCCTTGATCTAGAAACTATACTTTTATTGATGCAGCCTAAAATTGCATTGGCCTCTTTAGCTGCTGCATCACACTGTTGTGTCATGTTCAATTTGTGGTCTACTATTACTTGCCTTTGTAGAAGTAGTGCTTCACCTTAATCTAGGTGTAGGAAGTTTTAGAGTGAAATCTTTATTCATGAAGCTCATTAAGTAAACTTGAGCAGTCCCTCTTTGTCACCTAAAGCTGTCTCAAAGGAGTATTTTGTTATGTACTTTCAAAACTCCAACTTATAGTAAGCCTATCACAGGTTTTCTTTGCAAAATTTATTCTGAGGAAGTCTGCCATTGCCTTCCTCTGAGGGTTAGAGAATGTGACTTACCCAAGGCCACCTCCAGGATGTTTCCATGGCTGTGCAGGGATTCAAATCCTGCTTCCCAGAGTCTTAGCCTAACACTCAACCACTACAGCCATGTTGGTTCTCTCATAGGGTTGTTACCAAGATAAAAAGGAAAGAAGGATGGTCCGAACACCTTAGAGAAAAAGCAGGTTTAAAATGTAGAGATTGCTTTGACCAGCATTTGGACAACCTGCCAAGGGGAATTTGATGGGGTAGTGTGCCTATGTTGACTCTGTTCTTTTTTTGGGGGGGGGAGGGGGTATTTTGGTGTGGTATGTTTTTTTAAATTTCTGTGCCACCAGCCATACAAGCTTCTGGATCACCTCTTTGAGATGGGACTTGAAGGGACTGTTCAATAGTGCCTTCAGTCCTTAGAGATAAGATGTTGGATCTGGTGGAAGTGATGCATAAATTTTTTATATCCCATTTTGGTTACCGAGAAGTTTATATGGGGCTGTCTTCGAAAAATGTCTGGAAACTTACCTGGACCAAATATTGCAATCAAATCATAGATCATAGAATCATAGAATCATTGAGTTGGAAGAGACCACAAGGGCCATCTAGTCCAACCCCCTGCCATGCAGGACCTCCAAATCAAAGCATCCCTGACAGATGGCCATCCAGCCTCTGCTTAAAGACCTCCAAGGAAGGAGACTCCACTACGCTCCGAGGGAGTGTGTTCCACTGTCGAACAGCCCTTACTGTGAGGAAGTTCCTCTTAATGTTGAGGTGGAATCTCTTTTCCTGCAATTTATATCCATTGTTCCGCGTCCTAGTCTCTGCAGCAGCAGAAAACAAGCTTGCTCCCTCCTCAATATGACATCCCTTCAAATATTTAAACAGGGCTATCATATCACCTCTTAACCTTCTCTTCTCCAGGCTGAACATCCCCAGTTCCCTAAGGCGTTCTTCATAGGGCATGGTTTCCAGACCCTTCAACATCTTCGTTGCCCTCCTTTGGACCCGCTCCAGTTTCTCCACATCCTTTTTGAATTGTGGTGCCCAGAACTGGACACAGTATTCCAGGTGGGGCCTGACCAAAGCAGAATAGAGTGGCACCATTACTTCCCTTGATCTAGACACTATACTTCTATTGATGCAGCCCACAATCGCATTGGCCTTTTTAGCTGCTGCATCGCACTGTTGACTCATGTTCAGCCTATGGTCTACTTGGACTCCTAGATCCCTTTCACATGTGGTCTCATTCAGCCAGGTGTCCCCCATTTTATATCTGTGCATTTCATTTTTCCTCTTGTTGACCAAAGGCAGTTGTGGGGAATATGCAACTTCCCTTGTACAACAGTTGTACAACAGTCCATTTTTGGGTACCAATCGAACTGCAGATTATGTTCTAAAAAGCCCTTCATGACTTGGGATCAGGTTGTTTGAAATATTGTGTTGCCCCATATCAGTCTGCCTGGACACTAAGATCTTTGTGTGTTGGAGACCTGAAGGGAATTCTCCTTCAGTGGCCATTCCCAACCTCTGGAACTTCTTGCTGTCCTTCTGATGGTAGGCAAAGGCCCAGATAGATAGATAGATAGATAGATAGAGTCCACATTGTTGTCTAAATAACATAGAAAGATTGTCCAGAAACCCAGAAACAGCTGGTTCTCTGTTGAAGGTGATTTAAATTGTTGGATGCTGTTATTTCTTATTTCATTGGCACATTTTTATGTTTTAATTTCATTTGTTTGTATTTGAATTGCTATCCCTAGCCATCTTAACTGCCATTTTTGGCAAAAGGGTGAGGTATATATTTAAGAAATAAATAACAGAATTACTGGAGTATCCTTATTTTTTATATGAGCTTTAAAACTTGGATGTGTCAGGATGAGAGGGAGGAAATAAATAAGCATTAGCTGATAGGTAGCAACAAGAGTTTAATTTTTTTTAAAAAAAACCTCAATTCTTTATGAATCTAAATCTGTCAATTAAGTGTTATGGAGCTGGGTATTTTTTCACTTTGCATAACGGATTGTCAAGCCTACAGCTGTACATTTTTACAAATATGGGTTTGAATGCTTTGATTAACCAACATCTACTTGCACATCCAGGAACAAGAGCTGAACTCTATCCAGTAAAGCTGCACTGAGTTTACCACTGGTGCCCATAGGAATAATTATACTCTCCTGTATCAATGACCAAGGGATTAGGGTGTGAGTACTAATAGGATAGGTACAAATTGGTTCTCAAGACAGCTTAAAATGAAATGGACTGGTCTTCTAAATTGTTTTTCTCACACCTTTGCTTTCTTCTCTTTGACTACTTGTTAGGGGCTGAAAACTGTCATCCCTATGGAGAATATCCACAAGAGGAAGACGAACCATCCCTTTCTACTCAGTTGAGGTCAAATCAACTTAACAACAACCATGCCCCCTCAATGCTTTGCATTATCTTTTAGGGGAAAAGGAAATATATTATGGACTTTCAGTAGACAAAACTGCATGTTACTTACCCTATGCTTTGCAGGTTATTACTGTGCAATGAATTAAAGTGAGCCAGCATGTAGTAGTGGTTTGAGTAGTGAACTAGGACTCCAGAAGACCAGGTTCTGAATCCCTGCTTTGTCATAGAAAACCACAGGGTGCCCTTGGGCAAGCCACACTTTCTGAGTCTCAAGGGAAAGTAATGACAACCCCTCTCTCAAGAAATCTTGCCAAGAAATCCTCATGATAGATCCACCCTAACATCTGCATAAGATGGAAGGCCAATAGCAACAATCAAATTCTCCTCTTATAGACTGTGGCTAAATACTCTAAATGCAACTGATCCTGTCTGATCTTGGAAACTAGGCAGGGTCAACCCTGGTTATACTTGGATGGGAGACCACCAATATATCAGGTACTGTAGGCTACATTTTAGTAGAAGGATCTGGCAAAACCATATCTGAGTATTCTTTGGCTAAGAAAACCCTATCCCACCACATAGTATTCAGAGGGTATCCCTTTTGAGCCTAGATGAGTTATTTAGCACAAATGGCTAGCAGGAAGAGCTTCTTGGTTTATGGTGTGGTTGAATGGCTTTGGGTAAAGGGATGATAGGTTGGATATGGCCGAGGGTGGGACAGAGTTATATCACCCCATTCTCTGAAGGTACAAGAGTCACTGTTGCGTAGATGTCACATATACAGACACAACATGCATTACATTCACAAAATATGTTGGAATGTAATAGACAAAGTGATTGTTTTGTGTTGCAATCTTCCACTTTAAAAGTTAAACTGATTTTAGGAAAAGCAAGATTTTGCCAGCACAAATACAAGGGGGTATCCAAAAGTTTTAATGATAACATTTTTTAAAAATTGACAGAAAGTTTGTTTTGATTTGTAGTGGTTAACTTATCTCTATGTAGTCACTATCTAGATTTATACATATTTCCCAACGTATCTTGACCCTCCGAATACCTGATATTGTAGAAGCCTGCAGATTGCACTTGATGACGATTTTACACTTTAGTCACTTCTGGCACAGCCAGTCACAAAAATAAAGGATGCAATGATTTTCTCAGCAACGTGCACTTAGGGACCAATGATGACACTGACAAAATTTCATCAATATGCCATAATAATTTCCAGGTGATAATTATTACTTTACGATACTCCCTCGTAAGGCACAATCTGCAGACTTCTATAATATCAGATATTCGGAGGGTCAAGATACGCTGGGAAAAATGTATAAATCTAGATAGTGACTACATAAGAGATAAGTTAACAGCTACAAATCAAAACAAACTTTCTGTCAATTTTTTAAAAAGGTGATCATTAAAACTTTTGGATACCCCTCATATATTTCATTTATCATTTTGCTATTTCCTTCTTTACATCACAGCCTAATGTGAGATCTGAAGGCAAATTTGTCTCAGTTTGAAAACAACCAAGGAAACAACCATTGAAAATCTCTTTCAACTGCATTGAGATGCTTTAAAATAAAATAATGGGACATCATCCAGCTCTTCTGCTTTTTGGGTCTGCTTTTTAGAAATGTAATGTTGACAGTCCAACCTATAGCAGTTTTTAAAAACGTAAATCAGAAACATTAGAAATGCAGAAACAGGGACTATTTTTTGCTCATTAAACTTGTAGTAATTTTATTAAATGTCAGTTTGGTCCTTTCCTTTATTTGGCAGTTCTTGCTTCTCCAGTTTGCTTTCACAAACAAATTTCATCACCACTGTGCTTTCCTTCTCTTGTCATGGACTACTAAGGGGGAAAATAATAATAATTACAATCTCTTGTTCAGAAGAGTATGAAGAGCTATTAAACTTCCATTGTTGAGTATAGTAACAAATTCCAGAAGTGCAGCCAAATTTATTGTGTATATCTAACAGCAGCAGCTGCTGCTGCAACAGCAACAACAACATTATTCCGTTACCTATCACATGGCATTTAGTTGTCTTTCTAGAAGAGAGGCAATCTCAGTACAGCACTCAAATTGTTGAGAGCCAATGGGTGTGATGTAGAGGATTTAATGTTGTAACTTAATGCAGATGGCTGAAGACCAATGAATACGAGAGGATTTTCTTATCATTGCAATGCCTGGCTCACTAGTGAAGTACATACAGAGTTTGAAAAAGCTGCTTTTTGGAATACCTTCCCCACCCACATATGTAATAGGCATACTAGCATGTTATCATTCAAAAAACAATTTTTTTTCAAGCTCTGGACACAAAATGCACTCTCTCAAACATTCCTGTTTTGTTCTTATGTCCAACACTTATTCCACCCCCCATGTATAAATTTTCTGTGTGTTAACCTTGTGGTGTGTAGTCAAAGGCTGTCATGGTTTGCATCCATAGTTTTTTGTGAGTTTTTTGAGCTATGTGGCCATGTTCTAAAAGAGTTTATTCCTGATATTTCATCAGTACTCCTCCCTACACAGGGGCACACAGTATATATTTAACATTGTTTTTAATTCTACATTTGATATTCTATTCTAATACATTGTTTTTATCTATTCTACTTTGTTTCTCTTTTCCCTATTGGTCATTGATAGATAGATAGATAGATAGATAGATATCAAATTGCAATCAATTTCCATCTTTAATTCCCTCCTGCTTGCTGTTTGCTATAGTGGATACTATAGAGAAGAATGGTTATTTGCTTTTGCTGGAAACAGTCTTACTGGCCATTGTTTCTCAGATTATCTAGATGAGGGGAATTGTCAGGGCTCCCCTCCCGCAGTGTTTCAGGGATTGGACCCATATTTGGGCCAAGTGACTGCAATAGTTTCACCCTTTTCTGGAAACTTGTCAGGAGCAGCATCAACAACTCTTGAGACAGCACTAATTTATGGACCATTACTTTCGATCAGGGGTGTCACTAGGGGAGTTCATGGGGTGCTGACTGCACTGTTTGACACCTGAGAGGAGGGGTGACATGGGCACCCTTCTTGCTGTGAGGAGATGTTGTGCTGCTGCTGGTGCCCATTCCTTCTCTCTGGCCTGGCACTCTTGGTCAAGAAGGAGGGGCAAGAACATGCGCACCTGCCTCGCCACATTTCCCAGTGCCTCCGCTGGCTCGACCAAGGAAGCCAAGGCATTGAGAAAGAAGGAGCGAGAGAACACACACGCCTCCCCTCCCACCTCCCCCACTGCCTTGATGGTCCATACCTTTTATGCATGGGTGGTAGTGGTGGTGGTGGAGAGATCAGGCCACTGCCTCTGACCCCCAGCACCCACACCAGGTGACACCTACACTAGGAATGCCACTGCTTTCAGTAACACAGTTGTAGCCAAATAGTCTCACCTCCTACATGAGACAAGAAACAAAAAGCTAAGACATACCCAACAAGAGGCTGTCCAGCTTCTACTTGACTTTCAGTGAGGAAGAGCCCACCTCTTATATAGATAATTGATTTCACTCTTCAAGTAGTCTTGCCTTCAAGAGTTCTAAAGTAATGCTTAGTTGAAATTTACTCTGCTGTAACTAAGGCAAATTAGATCGAATCCTGCCTTTTGCAGCATCAGAAAAGAAGACCTTCCCTTCTCTGTGCCAGCCATTCAGGTGTCTAAAGAGCAGGGGCATCACTAGGGGAGTATGGGGAGGGGTGTTCTGAATGCACCGAAGGCAGGGGTCACACCACTGCTCCTCAGACATCTTCCTTTTGGCAGAAAACGGCTTTGACGTTTGCCCGTGCCCCTTTAAAATGCTGAAGAGATAATGGGAGTGGGGTGGGGCTCTGATTGAGAGGAAAGCAAAAGCCCCACTTTAAAAAAATATTTAAATGTCTGTTTAAAAATATTTTTTGCATTCCTAGTTCCATTCAGCTAAGTACGCAGGTCACCTTATTTTTCTGGGCCATTAGAATATTTGGTACCATCATTGACTTTTTGCTTTCAATTTTTTTAAAAAAACAAAACACCAAAACTTTCCCAACCATATTATGACTAATAAAATGATTCAAGGTTGATTTTTGTTTAAATGCCCTTGGTTGTTTACTGTAATTTTTGTGGCTACATTTGGCCACTAGGTGATGATAAAGCTTCATTTTTGCCACCACTGACTTAGTTTGGAGGACAAAAGTTTTGCAATAGATACCTGGAACTGCAGGAAGAGAGGGAAGATATACAGGTAGACCCACAGGGCTACACTGCAGGAGCTCACCTGTTATCATGTGACAATGTATAACATAGACAATAGGCATTGCTCAATTTTGAATTCAAATTCTGGTCATGTTGGGCACAATTGCCCACCTGAAATGCACAGCCCCCAATGCATAGCTATTTCCATCATTCCTTGACTGCTGCTCCCATCATTCTTCAATCATGGCCTGGGCAAGTTGGTGTGGGCAGTCCAGTAACATCTTCAAAAGCCATGCACTCCCGATCTTTGCCCCAACCTTTCTTCCTTTGGGCTTTGGGGGAACCACCAGGCTAGCATCAAGGCAACCACAATGACTGATTCTCTTCTGCTGTGATCATGTCTCCCCTTTGCCTTTGTGGCATGTTTGCAAGCAGCTTTTGGGACTGTTTCAAGGAGAAAGAGGAATATGCCTTTAAATCCTGACCTCCACAATATCTCTGAGGTCACCATGAATGACGCTGACTCAACAGAGCTCTGACAGCTCCAACGGATACCTCCCTTTGGTGGGCATTCTAGTTGGCAGTTGGGCATGAGAAGGAGTTGAGAGACAGAGGTGGCTCTTCTGGATATTCTTACCCATTCGTTTGATCTGCAGAAAAGGTAAGTCCATGTGTCTTGAGGGAACTTAGACCTAAATCTGATGAGTGGCCTCAACTAGAACAAGACCTGTTGGATCCATGAGTGTCTGGCAGGAGAACCATTTTCCAAGTCCAATGGACTTAATGGGTTTCCTCTGGTTGGGACCAAGAATTGGATTTCAGTGGTCCAAGAACAAGGAAAAGAGATGAAATTAAGAGCTATGCCGATGATGTAGTCCTCATTCTTGCAAATCCAATTGAAGATACTTTAAAAGTGAATAGGATATTAACACAATTTGGACAAGTATCCTGACTATTGATCAATAAAGAAAAAACTTCCATCCTTACTATGAATTTAACTTTAGCTCTGATTAAAGCATGGTTTAAATGTAAACCTTTGATTTATCATAAATTGCCATTATGGGTTTCTGTGAATGAGGCTTTTCATAAAAATGACCAATTGCAAAAAAGGAAAATGGTCCACATATAAAGATTTAGTAAAAGTTGACAAAGTTACCAATATTTTGAGTCTAAAAACACAAGATGATATGGTCAATGATGGATTTAATTGGATTTAATTGGTTTTTATACTGTCAGTTTAAAGAGAGGTATAATCAAGATATTATAACAATAGGCACTGAACCAATTTCTAATGAATTTGATAAAATTATTTTTGTGGTAAATCCATGTAAAATTTCTTTATAAATTTCTTTTAAAAATGAAGATGCTTGATGTATATGTCAAATCATCCATGATCAAATGGGCTGAAGATTTAGGTGATTATATACCTTTGGACCAATGGTAAAAAAACCCTGGTGCAATATATAAGCCATACACTCCCAATCCTTGCCCCCAACTTTTCTTCCTTTGGGCTTTGGGGGAACCACCAGGCTAGCAGCAAGGCAGCCACAATGACTGATACTCTACTGCTGTGATCATGTCTCCCCTTTGCCTTTAGGGCATGTTTGCAAGTGGCTTTTGGGACTGTTTCAGGGAGAAAGAGGAATATGCCTTTAAATCCTGACCTCCACAATGCCTGTGAGGTCACAAAGAATGATGCTTACTCAACAGTGCTTTGACATCTCCAACTGACCTTCCCTTGGTGGGCATTCTAGTTGGCAGTTGGGCATGAGAAGGTCTTCAGAGACAGAGGTGGCTCTCCTGGAAATCCTTACCCGTTGGTTTGATCTGGGATTGGTTTTAAATCCGACCACTGCTTAGGTTCAGAGGTCACCACTAGGTATGTTTTTCTTGATCTCTCCATTGGGCTGACTAGCATTTCCAACTGAAGAGTCCTCCTGATTTCAAGAGAGAGCATGTGTATATTCAAAGGGTTACTTAGTTGTTCAAAGTTTGGCTACATTTTGTTTGTGTGCCCTCATACAGGCAAAGCCATCTACCAGGTATAAAATAGCCATGAATCATATTTGTATGTTAGGCTTTTTTCATAAATGATAATTAGAGTAAATTAATTTTGGGGAAAGAGCACTTGGTCTGATCAACAGAGAAAGAGAGAGAATTAAGTTTGGTCAGGTTACCTCTTAGGTATTAGAAAAGGGACAAAATTTGGTCATGGGAAAGGTTAGAGAAATCTGTTTTAAACCATTCCCCTAAAAATCTTGATTAAGTTTCTAGTTACCTTAGTTATTCCTTATTTTAAAATAAACTTTCTGTTGCCATATTGTATTCTGGGCAGGTAAATTCACAGGGTTACTTAGCTGTTGAAAGTTTTGCTGCCTTCTCTTTCATTGTGTTCCTCATACAGGCAAAGCCATCTACCAGGTAAGAAAGTACCAATAATCATATTTGTATGTTAGGCTTTTTTTTTTCATAAAAGATAATTAAATGCATTTTAGGGAAAGAGTACTTGGTCAGATGAACAGGTAGGAAGAGATAGAGTTAGGTTTGGCCAGGTTAGAATTGACTCCAGTGCTCCCTGGCTTTTCATCGTAGGGCTGTGTGGTACGATAATATTTTCCAGCCAAGAATCATATTTTTATGTTAGGATTTCCCCCTAAATGATAACTTAATGCATTTTGGGGAACGAGCACTGTGGTGCGAACCGACCGAAACTTGATAACCCTCTCTTGTTCGCCCACCACCTATCTCCTATTGAGGCACTGATAACTTTGGTAGCGTGTTTCAAAAGTTCAACAGAGGCCAAGCAGTATTTCAAAACATTAATAAAGTTTATTTGTAAAATAAACAAATAAAATATGAAATATTTTTAAAGCTTTGTCTTGTTCCTTAGTTACAGAAGTTCCGTCAAACAATAACACTACAGCCACTCAGGCAATCTTATCTTCAGTATTAAGGACACAATCTTACTTAAAACCTATAGGCTTATTGTGAGCCTCTCTTCCCTAGACTCCCCCAAGCCTATCTAGTCCCTACTGGACTTCTCAGACCCTTCCCTGGCCCTAAACTATCCTATAAATGTACCCTCAGGAACCCTAAGAGCACACCCTCCCTCCTAGGTGTCCCTTCCCTTCAAAACTCCAACGAAATAAACCCACTTTCGCACTCTGTCGAGTCTCTTCTATAGCCCTGCCCAGCCAGCTTCTCATTGGCTGGACTGCTGGAGGTCTGTGATTGGCTGTTTCCACGGCCTCCTTACTACACACCTCCCCCCTTTACAAGTGTATTAGCGCACATAACCCAACGGTTATGTGAGTTAATGCAACCTTGTTCACAAACATATACTTACCATACATTCTCACAATCTATAACATCATATACATACAAATTTTATACATATACATATTACCTTTTATATACATTCTTACATCAATAATTTTATGGACTCGTATCTCTCTGTTATCACTCTTCAAATTGTCTAGAGAGAGACCGTCTGCCACAACATTTTCCTTACCCTTCACATATTGGATGGAGTAATCAAAGTCTTGTAAAGTCTTGTAAAATCAGACTCCAACGCAGCAACTTATTGTTATTACCTTTGGTCTGATTTAACCAGCACAAGGGGGAATGATCTGTTCTGATCACGAATTTCCTTCCCCATAAGTATAGTGTAAGTTTTTTTTACAGCCCACACTATAGCCATGCATTCCTTTTCAATTGTGGCTAAGAGTTTTTCTCTGGGGAAAAGTTTTTTGCTTATATATAGATTCGGATGTATCTGGCCATCCTTTCCTTCTTGACTTAACACATCCCCAAGTCCAACATTAGAGGCATCTGTAGTGACTACAAATGTTTTGGTGTAATCTGGAGCCATCAGTACAGGCGCTGTGGTCATTAGGTGTTTTAACTCTTTGAATGCACTATCGCATTTTTCTGTCCAGGTTTGTCCTTTTTGTTTAGGTCGGACAATGGACTTGCAATACTGCTGAAGTTAGGGATAAACTTCCTATAGTATCCTAGGAATGATCGTACACCTTTCTTGGAAACTGGAATAGGCCAATTAACTATGGCTTCCACTTTAGAAATTTCTGCCTTGATGGTTCCACTGCCAACAATATAGCCTAAATACCGGCTCTCTCTTTTACCTACATGACACTTGGAACCTTTGATGGTTATCCCACTTTCTTTAAATCTTTCTAGAACGGTTGTGAGATGGTGAATATGCTCACTCCAGGAATTACTAAAGATACCTATGTCATCGATGTGAGCTACCACACAATGTTTTAACCCTGTTAAGATGGTGTCAACCAACCTTTGAAAAGTAGAGGGTGCATTCTTCAAACCAAACGGCAACACTGTAAATTCATACAATCCCCTATGTGTAACAAAGGCAGTTTGATCCTTAGGACACATGGGTATTTGCCAATATCCTTTGGTCAAGTCTAGTGTGGTGATATACTGTGCCCTTCCCATCTTTTCAATTAGATCCCTTGATCAGGGAATAGGATAGGCGTCAGTTTAGGTGACTTTATTTAACCGCCTGTAATCCACACAAAACCTAATAGTATGGTCCGGTTTCTCTACCAATACTACTGGTGATGCCCATGGACTCTGCGTTGGTATAATAATCCCCATCTTGAGCATGGTATCAATTTCATTACTGATGCTGTCTGCCATTGGACCAGTTACTTGGTACGGGGACATAGCAATCAGACTTGCTTCTCCTGTATTAATATGATGCATTACCCCTTTTAGCTTTCCTGGTACCTCTGAAAAGATGTCTTTAAACTTAACACCTGCATTACCTCCTCTCGTTGCTGAGGAGTAAGAGAAGAGTCAAAAGTAACCTCTTGAACCTTTTCTTTCCCTGCATTTTCCAGTGTCCACCTGGGAATGGTAATCCCTTCATTCCCCATCTCTTTGACAGCATATAACACAAGATTTTCTCTCCTGTGATAGGGCTTTAACATATTCACATGTACCAATTTACATCCCCCTATCGTCTCCCAAGTCCACTATATAGTTCATGTCGTTGATCGTCTCAGTCACTTGAATTGGGCCAGTCCATGCATGTTGAAGCTTGTTCCCTCTCGTCGGTCGTAGAAGCAAAACTTCATCTCCTGGCACAAAACTTCGCACTTTGTTGACTCTGGTTCTTCTTAAGTTTTCTCCAGCAATTTGTACGACTTGTTTTAATGATGTCATCAGGTTTTGGACATATGTCAGCACATCTTCAGGCTCTCTTTCATCTGGAGTCTCCCACTCATGGTGAATAAGATCCAAAGGTCCTTTCACTTTGCGTCCAAACAGCAACTCAAATGGACTGAATCCTAAACTTTCTTGTGGTACTTCATGACATGCAAACAACAGGTGTTGCAGCTTGGTGTCCCAATCTCTTTGGTTTTCCTTAGCATAGGATTTAATCATGTGGACTAATGTTCCGTTAAACTTCACCAACAAACCATTGCTTTGTGGGTGATAAGCGGTTGTGGTTGTATGTTTAACTCCACAGACCTCCCATAGTCTCTGCATTAACTTGGAAGTAAACAAACTTCCTAAATCTGAGATAATCTCACTAGGAAATTCTAATCTGCAAAAAATATTGATTAGAGCGTTTGCCACCGTTGTTGTCTCCATATTTCTCAAAGCCACTGCCTCAGGATATCTTGTAGCATAGTCTATCAGAGTCAGAATGTGTTTGTTACCTCTCTGGGTTGCTTGAGGTAAAGGACCCACAATGTCTATGCCTATCTTTTGAAATGGTTGAGATATTATGGGAAATGGACAAAGCTTGGCTTTGGTCTTATCTTTGCCAGTGCCCACTTTCTGACAAGAGTCACAGGACTGACAATAATATTTAATATCTTGTCCCATTCTGGGCCAATAAAAATTCGAAGTGATTCTTTCGGTGGTCTTCTTAATTCCCAGATGCCCTTCAAATGAACTAGAATGGACAATTTCTAGAGTCTGGCTTCTATATTTTCGAGGGACCACTAACTGCTTTTGGATTTCCTTTTGGGTGCTATACTTGCACTTTAGGACCTCTCTATATAAGTTGTCATTTATGATTCTAAATCTGTGAGGGTGTTCTTTCATCAGCTCTATATTAGTTTCATCATTTACTAAAGTGAACAAGGATTTTAAACTTTCGTCATTCCTTTGTTCTTGCACAAAATCACAGTCATTTCTGACTTTAATCTCCTCAGAATCTTTACCCCCTGAAGTATCTATTACTTTCCCCTCATCTTTAGTCCTCTCCTTTTCTCCTTGTTTTCTCTCAGGCATTGGATTGACCTGCTCTGAAGATTTCTTCTTCTCTTGTTGTCTAGTGACAACACAAGCAAACTTAAAATACCTGTCTAGGTCATTCCCAATTAGACAAGGAAATGGAATCTCATCCCAGACAGCAAATTTCCACTGAAGTTTGTGTCTTCTAAATGAAATGTCTAACTTGACTACTGGTGCCTTAAAAGCAGGACCTCCTAAGCCCTTTAACACCATTTCTTCCTCTGGGCATAAATCTTGAGGTGTTATTAAGTGTGATTTGACTATACATACTTCAGCTCCTGAATCACGAAAGCCCCACACCCAGGACTTACTGATTTTTATTAATTCTCTACGTTCTTCACTTTCTAATTCGTGAGGTAAATTTGTCACAAACAGGCAAGGTCTTGGAGAAGAGGCCCTTCTAGAGTCAGACATGTTTCCATGCTGTTTCCATGGCAACTGGCGCCTCAGTCTGCTCTCTGCAACTACATTCCTGCTTTGCTGGTTGAACTGACTTTACACAATAAGCTGTTTTTATGTTTGATTTTGAGTCTTTACCATATATATTAGGACAGTTATATCTAAGGTGCCCCAATTTCCCACATTCATAACACTTTTTAGGATTGGGTTTAAATTGTTCTTTAGAACCACTGTCTCCTTTGTGCACCTCAAGGTCACACTGTCTCAACGTAAAACCTTTTCTCTCAACACCTTGTTGTTTTTCTTGCTGCCAGGGCTTACAATTTTTACCACTACTACTACTCTTATCCACTGAGGTATGCCAATTTTTAGGATTTCTTCTCTCACTTTCTTGAGATTTTCTCTCAGATCTTATTATTTTTTTACTATCTTCCCTGACCAAGGCTATCGCATCCAGCAGTTTAGCTGCCTCTGCCACTGTTTTTGGTTGTCGGTCTTGTACCAGCCATCTATATTCATGGGGAATAACGTTATAAAATTGTTCTAACTCCATCAAACTCTGTAATTCTTCTTTAGTTGTAATCTTGGCTCCCTCAATCCAATTTTTCAGTAAATGATCTAGCCTGGCTCCCAAATGACTCATTTCCCTCTCTCCTAATTGCCCTAAATCGAGGTCTATGATGTTCTGGTGTAAGCCAAACCTTTGCCTCACCATTTCCTTAATTTTGGGCTTCCTCTGTCCTCATTTTCACATAGATTTCTGTGAGACCCCCACTAATCTGCGATCTCAAATAACTCATTCTTTCCTCATCCTTTATGTTCCATTCTGAACAAGTTCTCTCAAAGTTAACAAAGAAAGCATGAATGTTGTCCCTTTTATAATATCTGGGAAACCTCTTCATGTCAATTTGTGGTACTCTATTTACCTCAGAGACCACTTGAGGTAAAGGGATTCCCTGATCCAAACTTTTCATTCTAATTTGACAGTCCATGTCCTTTTCTCTTAAAAGCCTATCAAGTCTGGATAATTCAATCTCTTTTTCAATCTGTTTCTCTCCCAAAAGCCTCTCATTTTCTTGTGCCCTTTCTCTTTCTCTCCTATCCTGTTCTTTTCCTTTCAAAATCCTTTCATTTTCTATCTTGGCCATTTCTATTCTTTCTTTCATTTTCAATTCCTGCTTGATTCTCCACATCTCTAACTTTCTGTAGGTTCAGACACAGCAGTCTCAACACTAGCCACCATTCCTTCTGTAACCTCCTCTTCCTCCAACATTTCCACTAATGCTGGGGCTTTGACTTTCTTAGGAGGCATGTTAGCAGTATTTCCTTACAAATACCCAAAACTTTTACCTCAGAAAATACTCTTTTACTTTGCCTCAATGGAACAATAAGAATTCACTTGGTTCTTAAAATAAAGTGAGTAATTCCCTACTTTATCAATCACGTTTACCTCAGGAATCACTGTGACTTAACTGTGCCTCTACTACGTATAGAGATTACACTTAAATATCCAGGTCAAACTAGTGATTCCTTACTTTACCATCGACTATTACCTCAGGAATCACTTTGACTTTACCAAATATAGAGATCTTATTTAAATCTCAAAGTCAGACCAGTGATGCGTTACTTTACCCAAACTTTTACCTCAAGAATCACTTTATGTCTGTCTTTACTTCTATTCACTAGTGTCCTACAATACCCAAGGTGTTTACTGTAGTGAGCAGGCTGAGGGAACAGCCAATCACAGAGCACCAGGTGTCCAGCCAATGAGGAGCTGACTGGGTGGGGCTGTAGAGAAGCCTTGGTGCAGAGAGAGAAAATGTGTAAGGGAGTTAGTTGATTGGGATTTTGAAAGGGAAGAGACACCACAGAGGGAGGGTGTGCTCTTAGGTTCCTGAGGGGACAGGTGTAGGTTCATTCTTAGACCAGGAAAGGGTCTGAAGAGCCTGATAGGGGAATAGATAGGCTTGAGGGAGTCTAGGAGAGAGACTCATAGCAAGTTAGTTGTGATACTGAAGATAAGGTTGCCTGAGAGGCTGTAGTGTTAAGTGTTTGAAGGAACTTGTGTAACTGAGAGATAAGACAAAGCCTTAAAGATATTTCATATTTTGTTTATTTTATAAATAAACTTCATTCTTGTTTTGAAATACCACTTGGCCTCTGTGAACTATTGATACATGTGTGGTGAGAACCACCAAGTTTCTATGATGACAGCACCCTGGGCCTTTTCGTCCCATCGCTGCCACCAAATTACTTCTGTGGAGATCTTCTCCACCACTGCCTATCTTTCCTGAGGCTTTGTTAACTCTAGTAGCGTGCCACAATATTTCACAGAGGCCAAGTTGTAATAAAATAATACTGAAGTTTATTAACAAACATCAAAGTAATCAGTAAACTACTTTCAAGGCTTTTGTATTTCTTTCTTCTTAGTTACGTTACCACAGTTACATAGACATAATACTTCAGCCCTCAGGCAATCTGTCAAAT
Source organism: Urosaurus nigricauda (assembly GCA_034509955.1). Classification (NCBI taxonomy): domain Eukaryota; kingdom Metazoa; phylum Chordata; class Lepidosauria; order Squamata; family Phrynosomatidae; genus Urosaurus; species Urosaurus nigricauda. Next base: position 225,493,790 of record JAOEGL010000001.1, read on the forward strand.
ACTCTCGGCTTAGATCAACTGGCTTACAACCTAAAGCCTAATCAGTCCCTCTCCTGGACTCTACATAGACCCTGTCTGGCCTAAAACCTAACCTACACCTGTCCCAATCAGGAACCTAGAGAGCACCCCCTCAGTGGCGTCCCTTTCCCCAGCCAAAACTTCAACTAAAAACAAAAAACCCCTGTCTCCCTTTGCTCAGGCTCTTATATAGCCCTGCCCAGCCAGCTCCTAATTGGCTGGACACTTGGTGTTCTGTGATTGGCTGTTTCTGTCTCCGGGGTTTGCTGTTTCTGGGGTCTCCAGCCAGCTTCTAATTGGCTGGTCCCCTGCTGCTCGTTGATTAGCTATCTCTGTCTCCAGGGTTTGCTGTTTCTGGGGTCTTTTCACTACAACATGCTACCAAATTTATCAGTGTCTTGTTGGAGATAGGTGGTGGTGAACAGGGATGAGTTCGTCACATAAAAATTGGCGGCAGCGTCGGGATTAGAAAAGCCCAGTTGCCAGAACTGTTTTGAAGTTTGAGGTCTGAGTCGAATGCCAGATACCCATAGTTGGTTTGGCGTTGAGTAAGGGGAGTAATCTCTGAGGTAATAGAAAAGGGTAATTGTAGGAGATTACTTGGAACCCAACCATGCCAATGTTAATTTAGATGCTAGTCTCTGAGGTAAACGCCTGGGGTATTGTAGGAGTCTAGTGAATAGAAGTAAAGACAGACAGAAGTGATTCCTGAGGTAAAAGTCTGGGTAAAGTAAGGAAATCACTGGTCTGACTTTGAGAACTAAGTAAGATCTCTAGTTTTGGTGCAGGAACTGTTGAGTCAAAGTGATTCCTGAGGTAAAAGTTTGGGTAAAGTAAGGAATCACAGATTTGACATTGAGATTTAAGTAAACTCTATATTTACTAAAGGCATAGTTAATTTAAAGTGATTCCTGAGGTAAACGTTGTGGTAAAGTAGGGAATCACTAACTCCATTTTAAGAGCCAAGTGAAGTCTTGTTGTTCCATTGAGGCAAAATAAAAAAGTATTTCCTGAGGTAAAAGTTTTGGGTATTTGTAAGGAAATACTGCTGACATGCCTCCTAAGAAAGTTAAGACCCCAGCAGTAGTTGAAATGAGGGAGGAAGAGGAGATTACAGAAGAAATGGTGGCTAGTGTTGACACGGATGTGTCTGAACCTACAGAAAGTTTAGAGATGTGGAAAATTAAACAGGAATTGAAAATGAAAGAGAGAATAGAAATGGCCAAGATAGAGAAAGAAAATGAAAGGATTTTGAAAGAAAAAGAACAGGATAGGATTCTGAGAGAAAAGCAAAAAGCACAAGAAAATGAAAGGATTCTGAGAGAAAAAGAACAGGATAGGATTTTGAGAGAAAGACAGATAGCACAGGAAAATGAAAGGATTTTGAAAGTCAAATAGCACAAGATAAAGAAATTGAATTAGCTAGAATGGAAAATGAGAGACTCTTAAGAGAAAAAGACATGGAGTGTCAAATAAGAATGAGAAGATAGGTTCAGGGAATCCCTTTACCTCAAGTAGTTCCTGGGGTAAATAGAATACCACAAATTGACATGAAGAGGTTACCCAGATATTATAAAGGGGACACTATCGAAGCCTTCTTCGTTATTATTTATTTATTTATTTATTTATACCCCGCTCTTCAGCCCTAAAGGCTATCAGAGCGGCTTACAATTATTATTTTTTAAGACGGTTCCCTGCCCTCAGGCTTACAATCTAAAAGACACGACACAAAAGGAGAAGGGAATGGTGATGGGGAAGGGGATCAGGTCCAGCAGTTATTCTCTCCCTCTGACGCCTGGACCAAGGCAGATGGACTGGAGGGAGGGCTGGGCTTCTTAATCTAGGCCCGATGGAGTTTGGCCTCTCCTGTCACTCCCTCCTAGGCAACCAGATAGTGTTGTCATGAAGGGAGGGCTCTTCAACTTGAGGCCAGGCCAGATGGTGCTGCTAGGCCTCTTTCACTCCCTTCTAGGTGGCCAGATGATGTCTTCAGGAGGGAGGGTTCTTAACTTTGAAAGGATTTGGAGAATAAGGAATGAGGAGAGAATGAGATCGCAGATTAGTGGGGGTCTCACAGAAGTATATGCAGAGATGAGGACAGAGGAAGCCCAAGACTATGATTTATTTAAAGAATTGGTGAGGCAAAGATTTGGCCTGACACCAGAACATCATCGACGACAATTTAGGGCAATTAAGAGAAAGGGGAATCAGTCATTTTGTCAATTGGGGGCCAGACTAGACAATCTATTGAAAAGCTGGATTGAAGGTGCTAAAATTACCATGAAAGAAGAATTACAGAGTCTGATGGGGTTAGAACAATTCTTTAATGTTATTCCTCAAGAATATAGATGGCTAGTGCAAGACCGACAACCAAAAACTGTGGCAGAGGCAGCAAAACTGCTGGATGCTATAGCCTTAGTCAGGGAAGATGGTCGAAAAATAACCAGATCTGAGGGAAAATCTCAAGAAAATGAGAGAAGAAATCCTAAAAATTGGCATACCTCAGTAGATAAGAGTAGTAGTAGTAGTAAAAATTTCAAACCTTGGCAAGAGGAAAAGGCAAATGATGCTGTTAGGAAAAGTGTTGGCTTGAGAGAGTGTGACCCAGACACCAATATAAGAGATAGTTGGACGAGGAAAGATCCCTCAGAAGCAAGTAACAAGAAATGTTATTAATGTGGTAAAATAGGGCACTTCATATATAACTGCCCAAACATATATAATAGAGAGAGAACATCAAATATAAAAACAGCTTATTGTGTAACAGCAGTTAAACCAGTAGTTCAAGACTTTGGCCACAGAGAACATACAGATTCGGTTGCCTTGGAAACAACAGTTGGGAGACCAACTGACGGCTGTGAAACACATTGCCCAAAGACATGTTTAGTGATCACAACGGCACCTCACGAAATTGATTTAAAAGACCATAACGAAAGGATACAAATAAATGAAACCTTTATGTGGGTTTTTCGTGACTCAGGTTCAGAAGTTTGTATTATTAAATACAATTGATACATGCTACCAAATTTATCAGTGTCTTGTTGGAGATAGGTGGTGGCAAACAGGGACGAGTTTGTCACATTTACTTCAGAGACTAGCGTTTGAATTAACGTTGTCATGGTTGGGTTCCAAGTACTCTCCGATTACCCTTTTTTATTACCTCAGACATTACTCCCCTGACTCAACGTCAAATCAACTATGGTTATCTGGTATTCAACTCAGACCCCACACACTTCAAAGCTGTTCTGAAGCTCTGGCAACCGGACTTTTTGAATCCCGACGCTGCCGCCAATTTATTATATGTGTGGTGCAAACCGACCGAAACGTGTCTTGTTTGCCCACCTCCTATCTCCTACTGAGGCACTGATAACTTTGGTAGCATGTTTCAAAAGTTCAACAGAGGCCAAGCAGTATTTCAAAACATTAATAAAGTTTATTTGTAAAATAAACAAATAAAATATGAAATATCTTTAAAGCTTTGTTTGTCTTGTTCCTTAGTTACAGAAGTTCTGTCAAACAATAACACTACAGCCACTCAGGCAACCTTATCTTCAGTATTAAGGCCACAATCTTACTTAAAACCTATAGGCTTATTCTGAGCCTCTCTTCCCTAGACTTCCTCAAGCCTATCTAGTCCCTACTGCACTCCTCAGACCCTTGGTCTATAAACTAACCGATAAATGTCCCCTCAGGTATCCTAAGAGCACACCCTCCCTCCTAGGTGTCTCTTCCCTTCAAAACTCCGACAACAAAAAAAACCACTTTTGCTCCCTGTTGGGGCTCTTTTATAGCCCTGCCCAGCCAGCTTCTCATTGGCTGGACTGCTGGAGCTCTGTGATTGGCTGTCTCCACGGCCTGCTCAATACAAGCACTTGGTCTGATCAACAGAGAAAGAGAGAGAATTAAGTTTCGTCAAATCAGAGTTACGTATTAGGTGTTAGAAAAAGAACAAAATTTGGTCATGGGAAATGTTAGAGAAATTTGCTTTTCAGCAGTTCTCCTGAAAATCCTCTCGATTACATTTCTAGTTAATTTAGCTATTCACTATATTAAAACAAACTTTTGTTACAGTACTGTATTCTGGCCAAGCAAATCCACAGTTACTTAGATGTTGAAAGTTTTGCTGCTTTCTGTTTGATTGTGTCCCCTTATAAAGGCAAAGCCATCTATGAGGTAAGAAACCATCACTTATCAAGTTTGTACAGTAGGCTTTCTTCATCAATGATAATTACATGCATTTTAGGGGGAAAGGACTTGGTCAGATCAACAGGTAGAGAGAGAGAGAGAGAGAGAGAGAGAGAGAGAGAGAGAGGGTTAGGTTTGACCAAGTTAGAATTGACTCCAAGCTAATAGAAAATGAAATAAATTTGGTTGTGGGAAAGATTAGAGAATTTTGTTTTAAAACAGTTATAAACAGTTCCCCTGGCTTTTCATAGTAGGGCTGTGTGGTAGGATAATATTTTCCACATGACTTTTTTCTTTTCCTGTATAGGCAAAAACATTTACCAGGTAAGTGATTAAATCTAACCCTATTTTATTGCAGATTTTCAGAACAAAAGGTAAGTCGTGATGTTTTGAGGGAATTTAGACCTAAATCCGATTAGTGGCCCCAGCTAGAAGAAGACCCATTGAATCCATGAGTGCTGGGCAGGAGAACCATTTTCCAAGTCCAATTGATTCAATGGGTTTCCTCTGGTTGGGACCAAGAACTGGATTTCAGCCTCAGAGTTTGATCTAAGTGCTCTAAAACACACCCTGCCATCCGAACGTGTGTACCCTCCACACGAGCTTACAGGTAAACACAGGTCCATTTTCCCTTCCATTACAAACACCTTTTTCACCACAAATTGTACACTACAGCACATCCCATCACCCATCCATAAACTCATTCCAATATGCATAACAAAACATGCACACAAACAAAATAAACCCATCACTCACACCACAGGGACAAACATTTCTGTCATTCATTCACACACCCTTCCACCACATACAACACACACACACATACACTACACACTCATACCACAAATGGACACGCTTCTATCATTCATCAACAACCTCTTCCCCCACATACCACACAAACACATCACACATACGAGAAACACATATTTCCACCATTCAATCACACATAACACACTCATTTAAACAGCACACATGGACACCTCAAATGAACACATAACCACTATTCACATCCACACTGTTCCCCCCCCCCCCAAACAACACACACATTTCCACCAGTCACTCACACACTATTCTCCATATCACACAAGCATCATTCCAGCTCACACAGGCACACTCTGTACTCACACCACAAAACAAACATTTCCACCTTTCACTCACACAATAACACCACAAATATACTCATTTCCCACCATTCACTCACACACCATTCTTCACACACGTTAACAAATATTCACACATGTACATCATAAACAGTCACACCACAAACACATTTTCACCAATAACTCACATACCCTTCCCAACATACCAAACATGCAGACACCACACACATCAAATATCCTTCACTCATATAGTGCATATTCACAATACAAATACATTTCTACCATTCACTCACACACCTTTCTCCGCATACCATAGGACATATCACACACCGACACCATAAATGCACACATTTCAACTATTCACTCAAACACCATTCTCCACATAACACACACTTAAACATCACACACTGACACCACATACGTACACATTACCGCTATTCACATACATACTGTTCACCCACCACAACACGTACATTTCCACCATTCACTCAACACCATTCTGCATATAACACAGATGAGCAAACATACAGTGCACACTCATACCACAAACACCTCTTCACCATTCACTAACACATCTTTCCCCACATACCACACACAAACACAGACACCCATTTCAGCCATTCATATGAACTCCCTTCCCACACCTACCAAAGAGAAACACTGGATACTTACACCACAAACACATACATTTCCACCATTTAAATAAACACCCTTTCCCTATATCACACATTGCATACCCACACTGCAAACACATGTATCTCTACTATTTAGTCACGCAACATTCTCCACATAACACACAAAAACCACAAACACATTTGCAACATTCACTCACACACCCTTTCCCCACATACTAAACAGAGCAACATAATACTCACATTACAAACTCACACACTTCACACATTCACACCAAAAACCAACATTTCCACAATTCCCTCACACATCATTCTTTTCTATTCCTCTTCCCTTTTCTATTCCAATTCCAATTCCCTTTCCCTTTCCCATTCCGACTTCCATTTCCATACCCGTTCCAGTTTCCATTCCAATTAACATTATATTTGCTTTTCCCATTCCTGTTCTCATTCCCATGTTTAATATAATTAGCATTCCCATTGTGATTCCCATTCCTATTTCTTTTCTTATTTCCCCTTCCACTTCCATTCCCATTCCCTTTACAATTCCTATTCCCATTACTATTTCAGTTTTCATTCCCATTCCCATTTCTATTCCATGGGAATGGGAATGGGAATGTAAATTCAAATGGAAATGGGAGTGGGAAAGGGAATGGAAATCGGAATGGGAATGGGAATAAAAAATTCCATTTTGATTCCCATTCCCATCTCCATTCCCATTCCTATACCCATTCCAATCTCCATTCCCATTCCTTTTCTTTCTCATTTTCATTCATCTTCCCATTCCAATTCCCATTTCCATTTCTATTCCTATGTCATATTCATTTCCATTCCCATTTCCACTCCCATTTTGATTTCCATTTCCATTTCCATTCCCATTCCAATTTCCCTTTCCATTCCCATTCTCTTCCCATCTCCATTCAAATTCTCACTTCCATGTTAAATGTAATTCCTATTTCTATTACCATTTCCATTTCCATTCCAATTCCTATTTCAATCTCCAATCCTATTTTTATTTCCATTTCCATTTCTATTCTATTCCCATTCCCATATCCTTTCTCATTCTCATTTCAATTTTCATTCCCATTCCCATTCCCATTCTCATTTCAATTCCCGTTGCATTCCCATTCCCATTTCCTTTCTAATTTACATTTCCGTTCAAATTCTGATTCCCATTCCAATTTACATTGCCATTCCCATTCCTAGTTCCATTCCCAATCCCATTCCCATTCCCATTCTAATACCCATTTCCATTCCTGTTCTCATCCCACTCCCATTCCTGTTCTCATTCCCATTCCCATTCCCATTTTGAATTCCATTCCTATAGCCATTAAAATTCCCATATCTATTCCAATTTCTGTTCCCATTCCCATTTCAATTCCCTTTTCCATTTCTATCTCCATTCCATGGAATAGAAATCAGAATGGGAATGTCAACTGGAATTTGAATAGAAATGGGAATGCATATGGCAATGGGAATAGAAATGGAAATGGAAACCATAATGGAAAAGAAACTGGGAATGGGAATTGGAATGGGAAAGGGAATGGAAATGGAGATGAGCATGGGAACGGAAATGGGAAGGGAAATGGAAATGAAAATCGACATGGACATAGAAATGGGAACTGAACTGGGAATGGATAAAGGAATAGGAATGGAAATTTGGAATGGGAATGGAAACAGGCATGAAAATGGGAATAGGGATAGGAATGGAAATGGGAATAGAAATGGACATTGGAATAGAAATGGAAATTGGAATGGGAATGGAACTAGAAATGGAAAGAGATATTGGAATGGGAATGGGAATAGAAATGGGAATGGGAATTGAAATGAGAATGAGAAAGGAAATGGGAATGGGAATAGAAATGGAAATAAAAATGGGATTGGGGATGGGAATTGAAATAGGAATAGGAATTGGAATGGAAATGGTAATAGAAATGGGAATGGCATTTAACATGGAAATGGGAATTTGAATGGAGATGGGAAGGGAATGGGAATGGAAAGGGAAATCGGAAACAGAAAGGAAATAGGTATGGAAATTTTAATGGTAATGGGAATGGAAATGGAAATCGGAATGAATAAGGGAATGGAAATGGAAATGAAAATTCAGAATGAGAATAGAAATGGGAACGGGAATGAGAAGAGAAATGGGAATGGAAATGACATTGGAATGGGGAATGGTCTCCATTCCAATTCCCTTTCCCATCCCCATTCCCATTTTTATTATCATTATCATTATCATTCCTATGCCCATTTCTTTTTCCATTACTATTTCCCCTTCTCCTTCCATTCTCATTCCCATTCCTATTTCCATTCCCATTTCTATTCCTGTTTCCATTCTCATTTCCATTCCTGTTCCCACTCCCATTCCCATTTCCATTCCCATTTCCATCTTCATTCCCCTTCCTACACCCATTTCAATCTCCATTCCCATTCCTACTCTTTCCCATTAACTTTTAAAAGTTTGAATTAAAATTTTGTTCCCGATTCCCTTCCTTTTCCATTCCCTTTTCTATTCCCATTCCTATTTCCATTTCCATTCCCATTTCCATTCTCTTTCTAATTTCCATTCCAATTCCCATTCCTATTTCTATTCCCAATCCCATTCCCAATTCAGTTCCCATTTCCATGTCGATATCCATTTCCATTCACATTTCTCTTCCCATTGCCATTCAGAATCCCATTCCCATTTTCAATTCCATTCCCATTCCTATTTCTATTCCCAATCCCATTCCCAATTCAATTCTCATTTCCATGTCGATATCCATTCCCATTCACTTTTCTCTTCCCATTGCCATTCAGATTCCTATTCCCATTTCCATTATGATTTCCATTTTCAATTCCATTCCCATTCCCATTTCTAATACCATTCCCATTCCAGTTTCATTTCCATTTCCATTCCCATTTCCATTTCTCTTCCCATTTTCATTGCCATTGCTTTTCTCATTCCGATTTCCATTTGCATTCTAATTTCCATTCCAATTCCCATTCTCATTCCTATCCCCATTTCTATTTCCATTTCCATTCCTATCCCTATTCCCATTCCCATTTGCGTTCCCATTCCAAATTTCCATTTCCATTCCCTTATTCATTCCGATTTCCATTTCAATTTCCATTCCCATTCCCATTTCGATATCGATTTCCATTCCCATTCCGATTTCCATTTCCATTCCCATGCCCATTTCTTTTCCCATTTCTATTACCATTCCCATTCCCAATCCTAATCCCATTTCCAATTCCACTCTCATTCCTAATTCCATTCCCATTCCCTTTTCCATTCTGGTTTCCATTTCCATTTCAATTCCCATTCCCATTTCTATTTCCATTCCTATCCCTATTCCCGCTTCCATTCCTATTTCCATTCCCATTCTCATTTCCATTTCCATTCCTATTCCCATTAACATTAACATTTTCATACCCACTTCCATTCCCATTCCCAGTCCAATTTCTCTTCTCATTTCCATGTCAACTTGCTTTCCCATTCCCTTGCCCATTTCTCTTCCCATTTTCATTCCCATATCGATTTCAAATCCCATTCCATTTCCAATTTCTCTTCCCATTTCTATTCCCATTCCCATTTCCATGTCAAATTCCAATGGGAATTGGAATGTGAATGTGATTGGGGATTGGAATGGTGATGGGAAAGGGAATGGGAATGGAGACCATTCCCATTCCAATTTCATTACCATTCACATTCTCATTTCCATTTCTCTTCCCATTCCCATTCCCAATCCCATTCCCATTCTGAATTTCCATTTCTATTCCCATTAAAATTTCCATACCCATTTCCATTCCCATTCCAATTTCTCTTTCCATTCCCATTCTCTTCCCATCTCCATTCAAATTCCCATTTCCATGTTAAATGCCATTCCCATTTCTATTACCATTTCCATTTCCATTCCAATTCCTATTCCTATTTCAATTCCCAACCCCAATCCCATTTTTATTTCCATTTCTACTCTATTCCCATTCCCATTTCCTTTCTCATACTCATGTCAATTTCCATTCCCATTTCTATTCCCATTCCCATCCCCATTTTTAGTATGATTTCCATTTCCAAATCCATTCCTGTTCCCATTCCCTTTACCATTCCCATTCCAATTTCATTCCCATTCCCATTTTTCTTCCCATTTCCATTCCCATTCAAATTACCATCCCCATTTCTATTTCCATGTCCATTTCCATGCCTATCCCTATTCCCATTTCTATTCCTATTTCCATTCCCATGCCATTTCCATTCCCATTCCCATTCAAATTCCGATTCCTATTTAAATTACATTCCCTTTGCCTTTCCCACTCCCATTTCTATTCCCATTCCCATTCCAATATCTCTTTCCATTTCTAGTTCCATTCCCATTCCCATTCCAATTTCCCTTTCCATTCCAATGTCCATTTCTATTTCCATTCCTATCTCTATTCACTTTTTCATGCCTGTTTCCATTCCCATACCATTTCCATTCCCATTCCAAATTTCCATTCCTATTTCCATTCCTTTATCCATTCCAATTTCCATTTCGATTCCATTCCCATTCTGATTTCCCTTTCCATTCCCATTCCCATTTCCACTCCCGTTTCCATTCCCAATTCATTTCCCATTTCTATGTCTATGTCGATTTCCATTTCCATTTCCATTTCTCTTCCCATTTCCATTCCCATGCTCATCTCCATCTCCATTTCCATTCCCATTTTCTTTTCCATTATGATTTCCATTTCCATTTCTATTCCTATTGCCATATGTATTCCCATTTCTATTCAAATTCCAGTTCCCATTCCCATTCTGATTTCTATTCCATGGAATGGAGATAGAAATGGAAAAGGAAATCAAACTGGGAATGGGAATAGAAATTGGAATAGCTATGGGAATTTTAATGGCTATAGGAATGGAACTCAAAATGGGAATGGGAACGGGAATGAGAACAGGAATGGAAATGGAAATGGGTATTAGAATGGGAATGGAAATGGAGATGGGAATGGGAATGGAAATGGAAATGGGAATGGGGTTGGGAATGGAAATAGGAATGGGAATGGGAATGTAAATTGGAATGGGAATGGGAATCGGAATTTGAATGGAAATGTAAATTAGAAAAGAAATGGGAATGGGAATGAGAATGCAATGGGAATTGAAATGAGAATGGGAATGGGAATGGGAATAGGAATGGGAATCAGAATTTGAATGGGAATGGGAATGGAAATTAGAAAGGGAATGGGAATGCAATGGAATGGAAATAGGAATGGGAATGGAAATTGATATGGAAATCGGAATGCAAAGGGGAATGGGGATAGCAAAGGGAATGGAAATGGGAATGGGAATGTTTATGGGAATAGAAATGTAAGTAGGTATGGGAATGGAAATGGAAATCAAAATGGGAGTGGAAATGGGAATGGAAATGAATATGGCATAGGAATAGAAATGGAAATGGGAATTGGAAGGGGAAGGGGAATGAAAATGAGAAAGAAAAGGAATAGGAATGGAGATAGGAATGGGAATGGAAATGGAATTTTCCATTCCCGTTCCCATTCCGATTTTCATTCCCTTTCCCATTTCCATTTGAATTTCCATTTCCATTCCCATTCCCATTCCCATTCCAATGAAATGGGAATGGGAATGGAAAGGAGAATGGAAATAGATTTGGAAATGGGAATGGTAGTAGGAATGGAAATAGGAATGGGAATCAGAATTGTAAAGGGAATGGGAATGGAAGGGGAAATAAGAAAGGAAATAGGAATGGGAATGTTATGATAATAAACATAGGAATGGGAATGGAAATTAGAATGGAAATAGGAATGGAAAGGGAAGCAGAATGAAAATAGGAAAGAAAAGGAATGGGTATGGAAATTGGAATGGGTATAGGAATGGGAATGGAGATGGAAATGGAAATTCAAATGGAAATGGGAGTGGGAATAGAAATGAGAATGGGAATGGGAATGAAAATGTGGATGGAAATGGAAATGTGAATAGGAAGGGGAATGAGAATAGAAATGGGAATGAAAACTGAAATAGTAATGAGAATAGGAATTGTAAAGGGAATGGGAATCGAAGTGGAAGGGGAAATAAGAAAGGAAATAGGAATGGGAATCACAATGGGAATGCTAATGATATTAAACATGGGAATGAGAACGGGAATGGGAATGGGAAAGGCAACTATAGTGTAAATTGGAATGGAAACTGGAATTGGAATGGAAATGGAAGTCGGAATGGGAATGAAAAAGGGAATTGGAATAGAAAAGGGAAGAGGAATAGAAAAGAATGATGTGTGAGGGAATTGTGGAAATGTTGGTTTTTGGTGTGAATGTGTGAAGTGTGTGAGTTTGTAATGTGAGTATTATGTTGCTCTGTTTAGTATGTGGGGAAAGGGTGTGTGAGTGAATGTTGCAAATGTGTTTGTGGTTTTTGTGTGTTATGTGGAGAATGTTGCGTGACTAAATAGTAGAGATACATGTGTTTGCAGTGTGGGTATGCAATGTGTGATATAGGGAAAGGGTGTTTATTTAAATGGTGGAAATGTATGTGTTTGTGGTGTAAGTATCCAGTGTTTCTCTTTGGTAGGTGTGGGAAGGGAGTTCATATGAATGGCTGAAATGGGTGTCTGTGTTTGTGTGTGGTATGTGGGGAAAGATGTGTTAGTGAATGGTGAAGAGGTGTTTGTGGTATGAGTGTGCACTGTATGTTTGCTCATCTGTGTTATATGCAGAATGGTGTTGAGTGAATGGTGGAAATGTACGTGTTGTGGTGGGTGAACAGTATGTATGTGAATAGCGGTAATGTGTACGTATGTGGTGTCAGTGTGTGATGTTTAAGTGTGTGTTATGTGGAGAATGGTGTTTGAGTGAATAGTTGAAATGTGTGCATTTATGGTGTCGGTGTGTGATATGTCCTATGGTATGCGGAGAAAGGTGTGTGAGTGAATGGTAGAAATGTATTTGTATTGTGAATATGCACTATATGAGTGAAGGATATTTGATGTGTGTGGTGTCTGCATGTTTGGTATGTTGGGAAGGGTATGTGAGTTATTGGTGAAAATGTGTTTGTGGTGTGACTGTTTATGATGTACATGTGTGAATATTTGTTAACGTGTGTGAAGAATGGTGTGTGAGTGAATGGTGGGAAATGAGTATATTTGTGGTGTTATTGTGTGAGTGAAAGGTGGAAATGTTTGTTTTGTGGTGTGAGTACAGAGTGTGCCTGTGTGAGCTGGAATGATGCTTGTGTGATATGGAGAATAGTGTGTGAGTGACTGGTGGAAATGTGTGTGTTGTTTGGGGGGGGGAACAGTGTGGATGTGAATAGTGGTTATGTGTTCATTTGAGGTGTCCATGTGTGCTGTTTAAATGAGTGTGTTATGTGTGATTGAATGGTGGAAATATGTGTTTCTTGTATGTGTGATGTGTTTGTGTGGTATGTGGGGGAAGAGGTTATTGATGAATGATAGAAGCGTGTCCATTTGTGGTATGAGTGTGTAGTGTATGTGTGTGTGTGTTGTATGTGGTGGAAGGGTGTGTGAATGAATGACAGAAATGTTTGTCCCTGTGGTGTGAGTGATGGGTTTATTTTGTTTGTGTGCATGTTTTGTTATGCATATTGGAATGAGTTTATGGATGGGTGATGGGATGTGCTGTAGTGTACATTTTGTGGTGAAAAAGGTGTTTGTAATGGAAGGGAAAATGGACCTGTGTTTACCTGTAAGCTCGTGTGGAGGGTACACACGTTCGGATGGCAGGGTGTGTTTTAGAGCACTTAGATCAAACTCTGAGGCTGAAATCCAGTTCTTGGTCCCAACCAGAGGAAACCCATTGAATCAATTGGACTTGGAAAATGGTTCTCCTGCCCAGCACTCATGGATTCAATGGGTCTTCTTCTAGCTGGGGCCACTAATCGGATTTAGGTCTAAACTCCCTCAAAACATCACGACTTACCTTTTGTTCTGAAAATCTGCAATAAAATAGGGTTAGATTTAATCACTTACCTGGTAAATGTTTTTGCCTATACAGGAAAAGAAAAAAGTCATGTGGAAAATATTATCCTACCACACAGCCCTACTATGAAAAGCCAGGGGAACTGTTTATAACTGTTTTAAAACAAAATTCTCTAATCTTTCCCACAACCAAATTTATTTCATTTTCTATTAGCTTGGAGTCAATTCTAACTTGGTCAAACCTAACTCTCTCTCTCTCTCTCTCTCTCTCTCTCTCTCTACCTGTTGATCTGACCAGGTCCTTTTCCCCTAAAATGCATGTAATTATCATTGATGAAGAAAGCCTACTGTACAAACTTGATAAGTGATGGTTTCTTACCTCATAGATGGCTTTGCCTTTATAAGGGGACACAATCAAACAGAAAGCAGCAAAACTTTCAACATCTAAGTAACTGTGGATTTGCTTGGCCAGAATACAGTACTGTAACAAAAGTTTGTTTTAATATAGTGAATGGCTAAATTAACTAGAAATGTAATCGAGAGGATTTTCAGGAGAACTGCTGAAAAGCAAATTTCTCTAACATTTCCCATGACCAAATTTTGTTCTTTTTCTAATACCTAATAGGTAACTCTAACTTGATGAAACTTAATTCTCTCTCTCTATTGATCTGACCAAATGCTCCTCCCCAAAATGCATTAAGTTATCATTTAGGGGGAAATCCTAACATAAAAATATGATTCTTGGCTGGAAAATATTATCGTACCACACAGCCCTACTATGAAAAGCCAGGGAGCACTGGTAGGGGAACTGTTTAAAAACAAAATTCTCTGATCTTTCCCACAACCAAATTTCATTCATTTTCTATTAGCTTGGAATCAATTCTAACCTGGCCAAACCTAACTCTATCTCTCCCTACCTGTTCATCTGACCAAGTACTCTTTCCCTAAAATGCATTTAATTATCTTGTATGAAAAAAAAAAGCGTAACATACAAATATGATTATTGGTACTTTCTTACCTGGTAGATGGCTTTGCCTGTATAAGGGAACACAATCAAAGGGAAGGCAACAACATTTTCAACCATTAAGTAACCCTGTGAATTTACCTGCCCAGAATACAATACGGTAACAGAAAGTTTATTTTAAAATAAGGAATAACTAAGGTAACTAGAAACTTAATCAAGACGATTTTTAGGGGAATGGTTTACAACAGATTTCTCTAACCCTTTCCATGACCAAATTTTGTCCCTTTTCTAATACCTAAGAGGTAACTCTAACCTGACCAAACTTAATTCTCTCTCTTTCTCTGTTGATCAGACCAAGTGCTCTTTCCTGAAAATTAATCCACTCTAATTATCATTTATGAAAAAACCCTAACATACAAATATGATTCTTGGCTATTTCATACCTGGTAGATGGCTTTGCCTGTATGAGGGAACACAAACAAAATGCAGCCAAACTTTGAACAACTAAATAACTCTTTGAATATACACACCCTCTCTCTTGAAATCAGGAGGACTCTTCAGTTGGAAAAGCTAGTCAGCCCAATGGAGAGATCAAGAAAAACATACCTAGTGGTGACCTCTAAACCTAAGCATCAGTCGGATTTAAAACCGATCCCAGATCAAACCAACGGGTAAGGATATCCAGGAGAGCCACCTCTGTCTCTGAAGACCTTCTCATGCCCAACTGCCAACTAGAATGCCCACCAAGGGAAGGTCAGTTGGAGATGTCAAAGCACTGTTGAGTAAGCATCATTCTTTGTGACCTCACAGGCATTGTGGAGGTCAGGATTTAAAGGCATATTCCTCTTTCTCCCTGAAACAGTCCCAAAAGCCACTTGCAAACATGCCCTAAAGGCAAAGGGGAGACATGATCACAGCAGTAGAGTATCAGTCATTGTGGCTGTCTTGCTGCTAGCCTGGTGGTTCCCCCAAAGCCCAAAGGAAGAAAAGTTGGGGGCAAGGATTGGGAGTGTACAGCTTATATATTGCACCAGGGTTTTTTTTTACCTTTGGTCCAAAGGTATATAATCACCTAAATCTTGAGCCCATTTGATCATGGATAATTTGACATATACATAAAGCATCTCCATTTTTAAAAGAAATTTATAAAATAAAGAAATTTTACACAGATTTACTGCCAAAATAATTTTATCAAATTCATTAGAAATTGGTTCAGTGCCTATTGTTTTAATATCTTGATTATACATCTCTTTAAATTGACAATATAAAAACCAATTAAATCCAATGAAATCCATCATTGACCATGTCATCTTGTGTTTTTAGACTCAAATGATTGGTAACTTTGTCAACTTTTACTAAATCTTTATATGTGGGCCATTTTCCTTTTTGCAATTTGTCATTTTTATGAAAAGCCTCATTCACAGAAACCCATAATGGAAATTTATGATAAATCAAAGGTTTACATTTAAACCATGCTTTAATCAGAGCTAAAGTTAAATTCATAGTAAGGATGGAAGTTTTTTCTTTATTGATCAATAGTCCAGATACTTGTCCAAATTGTGTTAATATCCTATTCACTTTTAAAATATCTTCAACTGGATTTGCAAGAGTGAGGACTACTTCATCGGCGTAGCTCTTAGTTTCATCTCTTTTTCCTTGTTCCTGGACCACTGAAATCCAGTTCTTGGTCCCAACCAGAGGAAACCCATTGAGTCCATTGGACTTGGAAAATGGTTCTCCTGCCAAACACTCATGGATCCAACAGGTCTTGTTCTAGTTGAGGCCACTCATCAGATTTAGGTCTAAGTTCCCTCAAGACACATGGACTTACCTTTTCTGCAGATCAAACCAACGGGTAAGGATATCCAGAGGAGCCACCTCTCTCTCAATCCTTCTCAGGCCCAACTGCCAACTAGAATGCCCACCAAAGGGAGGTATCCGTTGGAGCTGTCAGAGCTCTGTTGAGTCAGTGTCATTCATGGTGACCTCAGAGGCATTGTGGAGGTCAGGATTTAAAGGCACATTCCTCTTTCTCCCTGAAACAGTCCCCAAAGCTGCTTGCAAACATGCCACAAAGGCAAAGGGGAGATATGATCCCAGCAGGAGAGAATTGTGGCTGTCTTGCTGCTAGCCTGGTGGTTCCCCCAAAGCCCAAAGGAAGAAAGGTTGGGGGCAAGGATTGGGAGTGCATGGCTTTTGAAGATCTTGCTGGACTGCCCGCAACAACCTGCCCAGGCCATGATTGAAGAATGATGGGAGCAGCAGTCAAGGAATAGCTATGCATTGGGGCTGTGCATTTCACATGGGGAATTGTGCCCAACAAGACCAGAATTTGAATTAAAAACTGAGCAATGCCTTTAGTCTATGTTATACATCTTCCCATGATAACTGGTGAGCTCCTGCAGCATTGCTCTTTTGGCTAAAAATCAGTATCTAGGAGTCTATCTGTATCTCTTCCCTCTCTTCCTACAGTTCCAGGTATCTACTGCAGAACAAACCAATGGTACAAAAATGAAGCTTTACCATCATCTAGTGGCCAAATGTAACCACAAAAATTACAGTAAACGATTGAGGACATTTTGCTTTTCTCTCTGACTGAGCCCCACCCCACTCCCATCATCTCTTCATCATTTTAAAGGGGCACAGGCAAACACCACAGCCATTTTCTGCCAAAAAGAAGTCTTGGGAGCAGTGGTGTGACACATGCCTTCCGGTGTCACCTGGTGCATTCAGAACCCCCCCCCCCCAAAAAAAACTCCCCTAGTGATGACCCTGTTGTTTAGACACCTGAACGGCTGGCACACAGAAGGCAAGGTCTTGTTTTCTGATGCTCCAATGGGCAGGATTAGATCTAATTTGCCACTTAAAAACTAAAAGCACAAATGTATGAAGAGTCAGTGTTTCTAACAGGGATGTAAATCTTTATTTCATTTGTACGTGTAAGAATGAATAATTTCAAATTTTTTTGTGTGTGAGCCAATTCTGCCCCCCCCCCCCCGAAAAGTCCCAAGTTCTAAACTGTGAAAAGGCTCATAGCAAATGACCATTTTCTTCATGGGGGAAATGTGTGAATATTTTCATCTCTGGATTTTAGAGCTTGAAGTGCTCAACACTGGAAGCATCCGCTCGCTTAGTATACACAAGATGTAAAACATATCTACACTGTTATCTATATAGCACTCATTAATTTCAGTTATTGCATTTGTTGAAACAGTGAAATACAGAGTTTAAAGTGGAATCATTTTAATTTACACATTATTAAACATACAATGAGCAACAAGCCTCAACCACCACCAGAAATGGTAAGAACATAATCCTACTCCATAATCGTTTCAGTCAGTGCACAACATAACTACAGCTCAACAGCCTTTTTCAGTGTTGCCTGTTATTCCAATCACAATGCATAGCTTTTTGGGACAGGTAAAGGATGGGAGCAACATTGCAGCCAGGGATAGCTACACTTTCATTCATACCATTCCTAGGTAAGATATGAAAAAAACGGGGTTAGAGCATGACTCTGGAGACCACGGTTTGAATCCTCCCTCGGCTATGGAAACCCAGTGGGTGACCTTGGGCAAGCCACATTCTCTCAGCCTCAGATGAAGGCAAAGGCACCCCCCCCCCGAACACATCTTGCCAAGAGGATTGTGTGATAGAGTCACCTTGGGGTCACCATAAGTCCAAAAGATTCTGAAGGCACACAACACACACGTTAACCAAAGATATATTTACTAAAAAATGGCAAGGTGAAGATGGGGCAAGCCTTAGAAAGAATGCTTAAAAATAATTTGTTATCCAGTCCTTTAACTATTTTAACCATGTTTGTAAAAGTTATTTAGAGTGTTAAATGCTAACTTCAATGGGTAGGACAATGATTAACAATTCACAGTATTTTAATTTCAAAATAAGGTATTTTTTAAACAATGGTTAAAATTTAAAAAGTCATTTGGAAATCTTTGGTGCCATTTTGGTTATTTTTCATAATTGTAATTATTTATCTATTCATTTATTGAATTTATATCTGCTTTTCTCCCAAATGGACTTAAAGCAGCTTACAATATAAATTAAAAAAGAACAATACAGAGTATAAAAGTTTAAAAGTATTATATCATACATCCAGTTAAGTCACTAGTTTTCAAATATTAACATTGAAGCACTTAAAATACATATTACTTACTTTTAAAAACCCCAAACAGCACACCTAACTAATAAATCTACCCTGTATTTTATCTAAAATAGAATTTATTTATTTTTTAAAATTTAAAACTATCATGTCAACAACACATCATTAACAATTAATATAAAATCACATGATGTTCACAAATATAATCAATGTTAACTAATAAATTTCTGAATTGACATCAACAAATTCCAAAGCTATAAAGGATGTTAATGCATTTTTTGATAGCAATATGGCTCAGTAAGCCATTGGAGTCTGCTGGACATAGAGGGAAAATATACAGCCATGAGAGAAATCCATTTTCCACACATAATGTTATAAATCAAATGCTGGAGGAAAGTGCAGTATCCCTCACAATAAAACATGTATTTTGAAAGATTTTGTGCAATCTATGAGAGAAAAGTGCACATATGCAGTGCAAAGAAATCCAGTGGAGATGAACCTTTGATAGTCACTGGACATTGTAATTTATTTTGAAAACTGTCACCCCCATCTTTTCAAACAAGTGGAAACATTTAATATTTTTAAAAGTCTGAAAGACACAGATACAGTAGAGTCTCAATTATCCAACCTTCGGTTATCCAGCATTCCGGACTATCGTCGCAGCTGCTGTGATTTCTTTAAATTTATGTGATTTCTTTAATTTTTCTGTGATTTCTTTAAATTTTCAGAGGACCGAACTTTTTATACTGTACATCACAATGTTGATCAGTGATTTCTTTACATTTACTTTTACTGGTTTTGCAATAAAACTTCAATACATTTGCAATTCATAGTGATTTCAAGGCTTTTCTTGGACCTTCCGGATTATCCAACATTTTCAGTTATCCAACTATCAGCTGGTCCAGTTTATGTCGGATAATCGAGAGTCTACTGTAATGTAAGTGTAATGGAACAGCAAGAAGCACGAGAATAAAACCTGTCATCAATTAAATGCTCCATATATTAAAAGTATATTTACTTAGTGCTAAAAAAGCTGGACAGAGTATTCTACAACCATGGTGTCATAAGTGAAAAGGTCCTTTCTTTCGTCATCTTCTGCCCTATGCGGATGGCAGCCACAGAGCTAAGTTTACTGAGGAACATTCCTCTATAATTTCTGCCATTACTTTTCTTCCCACGTCCACAAATGCTAGCTTTTTAAACAAACACACACACACAGAGACTATTTCAGATTATACAACACCACTTAGATAAGTATGACAAACAGCAAGCTAAATCAAGTCAAAACTGCCTGCAGGATAAGGAGTAAGTATAATAAAAAGATTTGATAACTGAAAAGACTAGCACTTCAAGCTGCCACAATCCTGCCAAATGTCAAAAAGATGACCTTGTTCCTCGCCTACTCTCACCTAGATAATAGATTCTTACAATATAAGTTACACTTCTTTAAAACAGTGCTGATATTCCATGTTAAAATAAGGCGTCCAAATTTCATTTTATCCCCTTCATCTCTTCCTTTGGTGACGTACTGACATCTAGTGAGAGAGAGAGAAAAAGGAGCACATCTATAAATATCATTATCCAACTAATACAGTGGCACTCAAATTTTATACCCTTGGGACTCCCCTTTACATGTGGCTGTTGTGTCCCCCGATGTAATATATGAGTAAAAATATTTTATTTAGAGTGTGTATTTTCATTAGCATACTCATCTATATTCCTATTTTATATTTATAAGGAAATAACATTGTTCCAATTGGAACAGTTTTATTTAAGTAAATTCAGTATTTAACTCAATGCATGTGTAAAATGTTTCGGAAGAGGAGGAATCTCCAAGTTTTACACACCCCTTGACCAACTCTCACGTCTCTCTGGGGGATCCGATCCTACCATTTGAGAACCACTGAACTAATGTAACATAGTTTATTTTACAAGAATGAGT
This sequence comes from Urosaurus nigricauda, assembly GCA_034509955.1. NCBI lineage: Eukaryota > Metazoa > Chordata > Lepidosauria > Squamata > Phrynosomatidae > Urosaurus > Urosaurus nigricauda. Next base: position 225,514,661 of record JAOEGL010000001.1, read on the forward strand.
GGGATAATTTATCCATTGCAAGGGCACTGTTCCTGACTCCTATTGATGATGGCCTTTCCCATCATTCCTGTGGAATTTATTACAGCACAAGCATTTGATCACTTCAAGCTGGTGAGAGTCTTATAAATGGTACCCTGCTATATAATGTGTCAGTTGGAGATGGAGCTACAAAAACTGTGCATCATTTAGCAAACTCTGTCTCACACACACACACCTGGTTATTACAACAGTCTGGAAAACCACCCCACCTCCCCCTTTGATACAATCACCATCTAAAGAACCATTTGCTTTAACATATAACCTTGCTGATACTACTTTTCTATTCTGTATAATGAGGACCTCTTTGTAACGTAAGGGAGCATACAGGCACATCAGTTTATCCCATACCGAGACCCGCCAGATGTGTTCGTCGGTATCTCCTGCCATAGTGGCTAGAGATGATAATAGGATTTGCCATCAAGCACATCTGGAAGGCACAAAGTTGAGGAAAGGCTTCTGTATATCAAGAATCATGGATCCAATATAACTGCTCTGCTCTTTCTGTCTCAAACTAAAAGGGTAACTTTTATATCTGAAACAAGTAGCTCCCTTTTAAACACAGAAAAATGTCTTATTTGCAACAGGAACCACTGAAATTCTTCAAGCAAGCATCACTCAAGGCATATGTAGGGAAAACTCAGTTGGCCATAGGAAACATATTCAGGGGTAGCTGGGTTGGCCAGGCAGTAAAATACAACAAAATCCAAAACTCACAAAACAGTAATACCTTTATCAGACCAGCTAAATGCACAAAATACATCATGCAACCTTTTAAAGATCCACAGACAAAAATGTTAAAAATCATACAGAAGGGAAAAGGTGATGATGTTAGCGTCACACCTCATTTTGTCTCAGGTGTTTTTTCTTTTACAGTGATGTAGAAAGATATCAATGCAACCATAGGCTACTCCCCTTCTTTGCCATATGGAGACTGGGGGGGAAAGGGCAGTAAAACACAGACAATAACATTTCAAATCCATTAGCAGCAGCGAAGTAACTTAGCCTAATTCACACATAGCCAAGGAGTGGCCTCTTCCTACACTAATATCCCTCTAGACCATCTTAACAAAAATAACACCTGAGACAAAATGTAGGTGTGACTCTAGCATGATCACTTTTTTTCCTCCTGTATTATTTTAACATCTTTGCCTAATGAAGAAGCTAGTGAAGCTTCAATAGCTTACACGATCCATTTTGTGCTTTTTAGTTGGCTCTATACAATTATCTTATTTGGATATAATATCACTTCACAAGCCTGGAGAAACAGAGGTACAGTACCACACAAAGAAATTCCCAATCTGTTTTCAAAAATAAGAAGGAAAGACAGAGGAAGAAACACATTGCATTCTCCTCACCTCTATCAATCAAAAAGACAAGAAACACAAGCAGCTGTTTTATAATTACATTTATTGTATTGCATTATATTATGACATAGTAACAAAACGAATAAAGCAAGCATGTTGCCTGGAGTATCTGGAATGGTAAATGACCCAAATCAGCTCTTTTCCCACCACGGTCTACAGAAAGTTGCTCTTAACTTCATTTTTATACAATATTAAATTTCCCAATACTTAGGCTAACATGGGGATCCAAATGACAATTCTTTTGATGAGCCCCAATTTTAAGTTGACAAAAACACTTATCTGGACACTGGGGTGGGAGGTATAAAAAAAGCTCGTGTTTAATAGGGAATTTCATGACCAATTATTGTACCAAATCTTAATCTCATTTTGGAGCTTTATTTTTTGAACTAAAGAAAGAAGAAATAGCTTTCATGCCACTTTTGTCGACTTTTGCTAGAGCTTTTTGAGCAGATGACATCTTACTGTTTGCCTAAAAGAAATGAGAAAGGAAAAAGTTAGGGGATTCAGTATTCATTTTGCTTTATACACATATTGAGCAAACAACAGATATATATATATATATATATACACACACACACATGTATGTATGTATATGCGCTCTTGCGCATGCACACACATATATTTATATACACATACATGCATTCATGCATACATGCACACACACACACACGAATGAATGAATGACAGCCAGCATAGCTTAGTGGTTTTACTATTGGACAGGGATTCCAGGAGGCCAGGGTTCAAATCCACACATAGCCATGAAAACCCATTGAGCGAACTTGGGCAAGTCACATTCTCTCAGCCGCAGAGTCACAGTGTTTGAAGAAAAATTCTCAGTCATGATATGAATCACTGCACAGTCAGGAAAGAAAGAAAGAAAGAAAGAAAGAGCAAGCAAGCTAACTAACTGGAGAAGCCACACATTTGGAGATACTTGGGGCCATGAAATGGAACGGTGTATAAATGTTCTATGCTGACTTGAAATAGCTAGCCAGATATTTGATTTATGGTTGCCTTTAAATTTCTGTCATGCTACAAATTAAGCCATTCTCAATTGTTTTAGTATATCACAGCCATTTGCACCAAACTTTTAATACCTACGTATTGCAATCTTCACTTACATTTATATATTTAGTTAGAGCAGGTTATTATTATTATTATTAACCTTTATTTATATAGAGCTGTAAATTTGCACAGTGTTGTACATACAATCTTATATTTAGACGGTTCCCTGCCCTCAGGCTTACAGTCTAAAAGAGACAACACAAAAGGAGAAGGGGAGGTGGTGGGAAAGGAGATGATTTTTCTCTCCCTCTGGGGCCTGGACCAAGGCAGATGGACTGGAGGGAGGGCTCGGCTTCTTAATACATAGTTAAAAGGAGGCATCCTGCGGCAGATGGCACAATCCTGGGAACGCTTCCCTAAACAATATAGTCTTTAACTTAATTTTGAATCTGGTTAGAGAAGTGATGAGGCGCACATGTGGGGAAAGAAGGTTCAGGAGTGAGAGGCAGCAAGTGAGAAGGGACGAATCCGAGACAGGGCAGTGGAAATCCTCAGCTGGGACAGGAAACCTTGACTACCAGAGCGGAGGGTACGAGAAGGAGTGTGAGGAGAAAGAAGTTCAGACAAGTATAGAGGGGCCAGTCCACGGAGGGCTTTGAAAGTCAACAACAAAAGCTTGTACTGGATGTGGAAGGGGAAGGGGAGCCAATGAAATGAGGATAAAAGAGGAGAAACATGGTCAAAGCGGCGAGCGGATGTGATAATACGTGCAGCTGAGTTCTGGATAGAGATTAGAGGATGGAGGTGAGAGAGAGGAAGCCCTGTCAGAAGAAGGTTACAATCATCTAGTCGTTAGACCACTAGGGCATGAACCAGAGTCTTGGCAGTGACCTGAATCTGGGGAATAAACGACAGAGAGGAATCAAAGATGAAGCCAAGACTGCAGGCTTGCTGAACCGGTTGAATAGAAGTGCCGTCAACACAGAGGAGTATTGAAGGGTGGGCTTAGTTGGGAAGATGAGAAGCTCTGTCTTAGACATGTTAAGCTTCAAGTGTCGATGCTGCATCCACTGAGAGGTGGCAGCCAGACAAGATGAAATGTGTACTTGGGAATTTAAAAACTACAAATATTTTCTGTGTTGGAAAGAAAACATCAAAATATAGCCATGCGGAGGGAAAACCTTCAGCTCTGCTTTCTGAGTACCAGGAAGGAGAAATGCAGTAAGAGTCAGCACTTGCCCCGGGTATCAGCAGTGAGCAACACTTCCAATAGGTTTTTCAGGCTGTGTGGCCATTTTCAAGAAGAGTTTCTTCCTGACATTTTGCCAACTTCTGTGGCTGGCATCTTCAGAGGATGCCAGCCACAGATGCTGGCAAAATGTCAGGAAGAAATGCTTCCAGAATATGGCCACAAAACCCAAAAAACACACAAAATACTATGGATGCCGGCCATAAAAGCCTTTGACTTCACTTCCTGTTTTAGCCCTATACCAGGCAAAATCCAGTCCCAGAAGTGACAAAACAGAAAATCTGCTTCTAGTTTTGTCTTCTGGAATTTGGAGCCAATTTTGGGAGATTTTCAGAGAGTCCTTTGAGTCATGCTTCTGGTCCAGATAATATTTTGGGGTGAATTTTTCACACACACTTAAATAGGAGGGGAAGTGTGGTATTTAGGGGGCACAAAAGGTGCTGGGAATCATACGATACCTATGGCCTGCATTTTCATCACCTCTGCTTTATACCAGACAGGTACTGAAAGTGGTTTTTTCATGAACTGCCTAACCCTGAACTGGCTCAGCATCATCACAACACTCTTACTGGTATTTGGAAGTAAGCTGAAGGAACTTATTGTATGAAGTTTAATACTGGTATATTAGTATTTCCAGCTGGAACACACAATTTTTTAAAACTTTCATTTAACTCTGGTACTCTTACAATTATTGTTCTGTGCCTTTAAAGTCACTTCTGACTTAAGGCACCCCTAAGATGACCCTATCACACTGTTTTCTGAGGATGAGAGTATGTAACTTGCTCAAGGTCATCTAGTTGGTTTCCATGACTGCGAAAGGATTTGAACGCTGTTCTCAAGAGTCACAGTCCAACACTCAAAACCACTACACCATGCTGGCTCCCACACAATCAGTATGTGGCATGATTATAAACTATAAGACAATGTCAAAGAAACCTGCAAAGTGAGTGAATGGCAGGTAAGCATGCATTAATGCTATATGACAATTCATGGCAAAACTCATCAGATAAAAATAATTACAAACAGTAGATACTCGTATCATGCGCTTAATGTTCTAGCAGTGACCACCAAAACAGTTTCATGAAACTCAAAACTCTCTTTAATAAGATATATACATACCTACCAAATATATTTGACTACTTGTTTTGCCACATGATGTCCTATAAAAATGGAATTTTACTCCTCGAAGAGAGACTGAAATTACTTAAAATCCATATAGCCTGAGTAGGGCTATTGACGACAGGCTGACTTGGAAGTCTTTCATTCATAAGGTCGCCATAAGTCGAAGCTGACTTGAAGGCAGCTAACAACAAATCTTTTCCTCATTACAGAAGCATCCTAGAACAACATCAGACTCTTAGCCAAAAGGTTAGGTAGGAAGAAAAAAAAGTCACTTACCTTTTTGTTTTTTAGGTCAGTTGTATTAAACTTAGTATAATCTTCCTCTGCCTCCACGGGTGCATCTGACAATTTCCTTTTCTGCAATGTTAGAGTGATGATTTGCTCCATAAATCACACATTGTAGTTTTGGTCACACTGAATTTCTGCCAAAAATCTTTCAACTCAGAGGGAGTAAGTAGGAAAAAAGTAATAAAGGCATGTGGTGGCATGGTGTATTTCAACCCCTGTAGTTAAATAGTCAAGCTAATTCCAGAACATGAAAAGAATTACTGAAACGGAGGAAGAGAATGTGTCTGTACTATATAGTTATAGCAGCTGGATACCAGTTTATCTGCCATAGCTCCATCCCATGGATTCCAGAGAAGTGATGTGTTGTGCTTAGTATTTCTTTTACATTTATTGTTATTATCATATTATCATAAATTTCATATTTTCCAGATGCTACCAAATTGGGACAATAAATGGCTCCGACCCTATCCAAGATGCTAAGAATCAGTGAGATATCAATAGATCACATGACACAATCCAAAATACTATCACTGTTTGTAATTGTGCTGTTGTGGTCCTATATGTGGCAATTTCATTCAGATGTTTTGTCAGTCGATTTGGTATTATGGCCAGAGCATCTATCACTACTGGAACCACAGATGTCCTCTTTTCCCAGGATGCCAAATCTCAATTTGCAGGTCTCAATACTTCATAATCATTTCCTTCTCTTGGGACATTACTACACGTGGCTTTTAAACCACGATTACCCCAGGAAAGAAGCGGCAATGGCCATACTCATCACACACTGCTGCCTATGGCCTGTAGCTATGCTGTCCCAGACCCATCCCTTTTCATTGACAGGGGAAACCCATCGATGACCTGGCAAGCACGCAAGTCCCCAGGTGAGTAATGTCACTCCTGGGACAGTTGTTCAATTGCAAGTCGTGTGGTATCAGTGTCCTTTCCTCCCCCCCCCCATTCCCCCTTACCATTCCTACTTAACTTTATTACCTTTATCTGTTTCCTATTTATTTTTTCTTTCTTTCTTATGACTTCAATTGTGGTAGCAGAGTTCCAGAATTGCACAGGATAACTGGGGATTAAAAAAATAACACAAAGGCACACTTGATAGGGCATAGGACAGGGAGCCAGGGTTAAGGGAGAGTCAGGAAGAGTGCAATGGGGGCAGCAACCCCAGTCGTGTGATTGAGAGGAGCTGTAGTGATGGTTGCCTCGAATGCAATATGTTCCTATTTTATTTTTTGGTAGCATGACTGCTGCAAGAACAGGGATCATGCAGAAGACTCCTTGGTCTTTGATTCCACTGTCCTCTGGGATTTGTGATATCTACAATCCAAGATTTATTTATTTATTTTACTCTTGTCATTGTTGCTGTTGCTAGAGGGATGTGATCCCCTCTTTTGAACTATAGCACTAAACCTGTCCAGCAAACAAGTGTAATTCACCAAACTACAAATTCTTAGGATTCTGTAAGCAAGAATCATGGCAGTAGAATTCAAAGACACAGCATTTGTGCACTAACAACCATCGTTAAAACTGGACCTGCAACTTCATTTCCATACCCAAAGTATTTTGAATTTGAATTAACATTCTCACATACCTATGGCATACATATGTCTGTACCTGGCTTCCACTCAACCAAATGCATCTGATGAAGTAGATTGAAGTCTATGTAAGCTTGTGCTGCCAATTTCTTTCTTTCTGGTAGTTTCAAAGATGCTACAAGATCTCTCTAAGAACCATGGCAGTTAAAGTAAAATCAAACCGCTATAACTGTGCAGTGCTGACATAGTCTAAGAAGAAGAGTCAGAATGGCTGAAGGAGGAAAGAATACAGAATGTGCACACAGTCAAGATTTGAGAGGACAACAAGTGGAGGAGAGATGTTTAATAGAAAGAAAACATGAGGTAACATGGTATTGAGAAACTGGGCATCCCTGGTTCTTCATACAAAATACAATAAGGAATTAACTGCTGTGGCAAATCCATTTTAGTATTTTCGTTTCAAAGAGCATAGATTAATATCTGTTTGGAGGACCAGAGATAGTTTGTGGGACTTTCCTCACTCTCTCATCTTGCCATCTGAAGGATCTGCGTGTCCAGGAAAGCAGCCAAATGGCTGATAAGGCCAGCCTAATTCCCAAACAAACAAACCGCTCGCTAGCAGAGTCAGTGCAAGCAACACAATCTTGGAGATTAAAGGCAGTATCAGAAGAAGGATTACCAAAAGAGTTGTCAAATGATCCAAAATTCAAGGTATCGGATAGGCAGGTCGATAAGGCAGTCCGAGGTCAAGGGTTCCAGATAATCAAGATAGGTCAGCAGTCTAAGAAGAAAGGGTTTGGTCCAAAAAGCCACAGGAGCCAGAGACAAAGTCTTTCGTCCAAGAAAATCAGATACTCACTGGCAACCAGACACACATGCTCCAGCTGTCTAAATAAGCAGGCAGCAGGCATTCAGGTGTGTCTGATTATGAACTTGTTTCTGATAAAGCCTCTGTGATCTTTGAAGGCCCTCCTTTTTGGCTCAATGCTCCCTGAAGGTAGGCACACTTCCCTGATCATCTTCTATGTCCACAGACTCGGCCACAGGCAGACTTGGCTGCTGAACCTCTGGAGAGGCCACAGATTCTGCTACAGCAGAGCTAGGGCTGGCCTCAGGCTCCCAATTTCAAACTCAGGTCCCAAAGGCTCTGGTTCATTCTCGGAGTCCTCCAAGTCATCCTCCAGGCTGGGCATGACACTGCGGCCCATATTCCTCATCCGGGCTTCCCCTGAGCTTGCACAATGTTACAATATCTCCATGCTTGTTTGAACAATATGGCAAAATTTAGTGTTCCATTATCAGATCCTGACTAGTAATGAAAAGGGTTCCTTTTGTGAGAAAAATATAATTTAAATTTCTCCAAAGGACTGCTGCTCCTTTATATGGTTATGACTTAATATGGCCATAATATGTGAAGGCTTGTTTGTTGGCTTGTTTGCATTTTAGGCTGACATATTTATACAGGTTGAGTCCCCTTATCCAGAATGCCAAAATCTAAAATATTCCAAAAACCAAACGTTTTTTCATGGATGGCTGATAGTGGCACCTTTCCTTTTTGATGGTTCAGTGTACACAGATATTCTTTCACACACAAAATTGTTAAAAATATTGTATAAAATTACTTCTAGGTTGTGTATAAGGTATGCATGGAACATAGATGAATTTTGTGTTTAGACTTGGGTCGCTTCTTCAAGATATCTCATTATGTATATATGTGCCAATACAGGTATTCCAAAATAAAAAAAAATCCAAATCCAAAACACCTCTCTGTTCCCAACCATTTTGGATAAGGGAGATTCAGCCTGTGCAGTTAAACTAGAACTTGTCTTACTTTAATTTAAAACATTCTGAAATTCCATGGAACAGCCAGCATGCAGGTCACACGTGCCTCCACTGGCCATTTTTGCTGAATGAAATTTGGTGACATAGCAACACAATGAGTTGTGTTTTTGCCTTAAAACAAGGCATGGTAGGAGCATGCAACATGGTAGGAGCATGCAACACGTTTTAAAGGATAATGAAAAACGATAACCAAAACCCCTTATGAGTCTGCCCAAGTTTTAAGAGCCTTGGGACAGAACTTTTGCTCAGTGTCACCATGGAGTTTTAGTGGGGATGTGGGAGAGTCTTCCTGGCAATCGTTCAGAGACAATGGAACTCTGTGCTATGACAGACTATGCCCTGAAGCATAAGGGCCAAAAGTGCTGGCTTTGGGCTGCATTGTGACCTGGAGTTTAGACAGTGCATGCCCCAAACATGGGCAGAAGGCGCACGGAGAGCACACCAACCCAGAAGAGTTGGCACAGAAAGGAGTAGTGGAAAGCTGCTCCTGCCATTGGCTGAATTGCGGACTGTGGTGGTAGCCTGGATTGGGACTGGGCCTGTGTGGTTGCCATGGTCCTGTGCCAATCGGGGTGAGAGTGGCCTCTGGCTGCTCCTTTTGCCCCATCGGCATGATCCCTAGGCTAGTCCCCTTCCTGCTCTTCTTCCACTGGCATGTGAAGACTTTTTTATTTGATCAAGCATTTGGTGACAAAGTTGCTATGTGGAAAGTTTTTTTTAGGGGAATCCATGTGTTGCATTTTTTTAAATTCAGAGATATAGCTACACTAGTCTAGAATATCAGTATGCAAAGGGATCTTGTAGCACCTTGAGAGAAACTGGGCAAAAGAAGCTGTAGCATAAGCATTTGTAGATTTGGTCTACTTCCTCAGATACAGCAAATTTATGCTACAACTTCTTTAGAATTTCAGAATCATAGATCACAAGGGCCATGCAATCCAACCCCCTGTCATGCAGGAAAACACAATCAAAGCATCCCTGACAGATGACCATCCAACATCTGTTTAAAAATCTCCAAGGGAGTGTGTTCCATTGTTGGACAGCCCTTACTTTCTAAGAAGTGGAATCTCTGCTCTTGTAGGTTGAATCCACTGCTCCATACCCTGAAGTCTCTGGAGCAGCAGAAAACAAGCTTACTCCATCCTCAATATGACATCCTTTCAAATATTTAAACATGGTTATCATGTCACTACTTAATCTTCTCTTCTTCAGGCTAAACATATCCAGCTCCCTAAGCCTCTCCTCACAGGGCATGGTTTCCAGACTTTCACAATTTAGTCTCAAAGGTGCTACAAGATCCCTTTGCATACTCCATTTTTATTGTTCTTGTCATGATTTGAAACAATTTCATATCATATTAAAGAACTGATGTTTTAATATAGTAGCTTATTTAATTTTAAAAAATCAAATAAATAATTGAACTCTCAAGACTCTCCTGGTGCCAGAAGTCTCCTTGAAAACAAGGTTTCTGCTCTGGTGGTGCTACATTATGAAATGGCTATGGACATTGGGTACAAAGTGACAGCAGCAGGTTTTGGGGTGCACCTGTTGTCCATTAGATCTGTCAAAGTTCAACTCTGTTTTCAGTGCGTAAGCATAATTGGCCGATGAACACACAAGAGGGAGTTTAGAAAGATTCTTGCTTAATGCCACTGTCCTCTTAGAGTATATTTTTCAACTTACAGGATATTGCCCCAATGCAGATGGCCATTCTCAGAAGACTAGTTGGGAATCTCACCTGTGTTCAAAGCTCTGAAAACAAATGTTTACTTAAAAACCTTAATATATGGACATTTCTCATCTCTTCTTAGAACTATGTGAACTTCAAAAGAATCTAGGAAATTTAACTCTGTTAGGCTAGAACTTTTTCAGGTTTCAGTTCACACTTCCTGATATTTTGTACAAAACCAGGGGAATGAACTTTCTAATTTATTCTGTCAATTTGTAGCCTGTTCTAACCCAGTAGGACACAGTATGTTAATAACAGAAAATCCTCCCAAAGTTGTTTTGAAGAATAAAATTTCCTTTCAGAAGATATCAGCAAAGGATTCTTTGAATGATAAAAATAACACATTCAACCATTGCCACAAATAGATATGCAACCATATCTGATGGGAACATTCATGCGCCCATGCTACTGTCAAGTTTGTAACTGGAAATTTATGCCAGAGAGCATGGCAGAAAAAGATGACACAGTACTTAATCCAATGCAGGACAACTAGTCATTGTATGTGAAAGTAGAGTCTCTTGGCCTTCAGTAGGAAAAATGTTCTCCCTTTCTGTATTGGATTCAAAAGGGAAATACAGAGTGACTGATGAAAAGGGCACTGCCTGCTGTTTCTGGGTATTAAACAGTGTAGTCCAGTGCTTCTTAAAATATCTGATGTCAGGGGACAGCAAGGTTTTTCCGCCAGTGTGGCAGAGACTGGCACCAATTTTTCTTTCTTTCTTGGAACTCATCACAGACTAGCAGCCAACAGCTCACAGACTGGTGCTGGTCCGCAGATGACCACTTCAAGTAACCTTTGTCCATTATGTTGAAAGTCATATACGGAGGTAGAGTATCTCAGAACCTGGGGAGTCTGGATATGAGCAATGCTGTGTGATCTGCTGTGAGTGGAGGGAGGAGTCCTCATTTGGACATTCTGCACAATCCCCCATGACAGAATGGAATGATGAAGCATTGTTCTTCAAGAACAGCAGTGGCACTTGGGTTATTATGACACCCATTCTGGCTTTTGGAAATGGATGCATTGGCAATTCCACTGGAGATAAGCAAGCCAAATGCTACCCTCCTCCAGAGGCACAGGAGCATCAAGCAAGGAATATGGTTGTGGAAGAAGAAAGGGTCAGACTCCCTCCACATCACCATAAACACTCCTTTAATAATCTATTATATGGAGTTGCACACATCAACTGCACTGTTAAGTTGGTGGCTGAGAACAGCACAAGCAGCTCATATTATCCATTGCCTTCTGTTCCTCTTTCTCCTTTGAGCATCCAAAGGATGGTCTGAATTGGCTTCCCACAGTCGGAAGTTATAGACATGTGTCCACTTTAAACCAGATGGATGAAAGTGGCAGGCAATTAGTGTTGTAGCATCATTCAATCTCAGTTTGGCCCAACGCCAGCACTTTAACTCCTTTCCTTCTTTCTACAGGCATTAATTGGTCCTTTACTCCGAAATGTGACCTTTGAAAATTTCACACCATCCTTCACATATTCTTCAAAGAACTGGAGGGAGCTGAAGCAACATATGATAGCGAGCTAGTCCTCAACTTTTAAACTGTACTTCCACATATATTTAAAAAACCCAACAATCATACATTCTGTTTCAGTACTTTCAAACACTGTGACAATTCATTCCTTCAGGTTGATATTGGGAAAAAGAAAGTCACTTTTATTTGTTATTAAAGACAAAAGTATTTTCAGAGTTGATTGCCTTCCCTCCCTAATGATTTTGCAGTTCTACCTCACCGTGTTTTAGCACCCTCTGTTGAGTGCTAGGGTTGCATAAAATTATCCAGCACCATTTAAAACCATCACCATTACGTTGGCTCCTTACCTTTGAGGCTGGTTCTGCTGGAGGAGATGAAATTTGTGGAAGTCTAAAAAGTAAATTTTAAAAAAATTATTTAGAAAAAGAAAGAAAAAATGTTCAGACAGTCAAACTCTAAGAAGCACTTAACTAAAAATTCTTCATCAGTACTGAATCCAGAGCAAGGTTGAATCCATGCATTAGGAATCCGTGGATATTGAGGGCAGACTGTATATATTTTTTAAACACTCACCGTAAGTATTTAGCTAATGCAGCACTTAGCTCTTCAGTGATATATTCTGATATTAAGCCATGAGCATAGCGAATATAGTCCTCTGAAAAAAATAAATAAATACCATCTATTATTCAAACCTCTCTCAAACAGCAGCCCTCTCCAGCTCAATGCTATCCTAGATGCATCAGTCCAATTTCTCCCTCTCTTCTCAGATCATGGTGACATTGCCAATCTCCCTTAAAAGTGAGACAGAGCCAAAATGTTTTACCTTTAAGGGACCAGATTTTTTTTAGCGCTTAAGTACACAGTAAGTTGAACCTCTCCATGCACCTTTTTTACAAACAGTTCAGGATTTCTCAGAGTCTCTCAGATGTGCAAATCTCTCCATAAGCAAGGCATATAGAGAACAGGCACCTTGTTTTAAAGGAAACATGGCTTTTTTAAAGGTAAAACATTGGGTGTGTGTTTTGGTTTTTTTATGTAGAGAATAACAGGTGACAGCAACAAAGCCTTTCCTTTACAAGGAAGTATGCACTCTCTGTGTGCTTTATTTACAAATGGAATTATGCTTTTCAAAAACATGACTCCACTTGTAAACAAAGTTCATGGGTGTATTCTGAGTAACCATGAATTAAACTGTACTGCGTTTAATATTCTTGGTCAGAAAATACTAAAATGATATTTTGCCCTGTCTGCTTTCCTTTGGCCTCACTGATATCCATAGTCCCATCCACTGTTGACCAAAAATTATCCCCCACAACTGACTAAGATGAAAAAGTCATAGTAAAATAAGAGCATGCATTTGAAAAAAAATATCAGATGGAGCACAACTTTAATAATCATAATACCAATTTTTATATTTTACTCTGCAGATTACTTTCAAAGCTATTTTAATTCCCCTACCTTCTGTGGCATCAGTCATCTGTTTACCACTGATAAATGTAGCAGACTGCACTCTTGCACCTACGTGGACATCGTGTTCTTTTAATACTTTCACAGTCTGGTCAACCTGGTTAGTAAGAAATCTTGTATCACTGTTGTAGTTTATTGATATGACACCACCACAATCAAAGTTTTAAGCTATGAACTGAAATTCAGTACATATTTATAATAGCTAACATAAATCTCTGTCATACTGATAAGAGACACAAGCTCTCATCTTTGCTTGAACCCTCTGTGAAAAAATGTAGATTGTGTTAGAACAAAACTATATTCTTAGAACATTTCTGTTAATTTAAACATTACCGTTAAGAGACGAGCCTGAATGATTATGTTCATAGCAAGGAACCTTCTGTTCCTGTAGCTAAAATTTTAGTAAACTATTGATAAAATTTTGTAATCTTACACATTTTCTTCTCTTTTAACCCCAAAACTCCAAAAACAAAAGGGGATACGCCATAATACCATGAATCCTGCAGTGCCACAAAAGATGGTTTGGCAGAAAGGGGTTTTAAAGCAAATGAAAGATTGCATGCTCTTAGATGTGGAAACACCAGAGGAGTTTTGGGGTGTGGCAATCTTGACAGCCAATCACATCGCCAACCGGATGTGGAATCCTGCAGTGCAAAACAACCCCATATCACATGCGCAACATGCGTTACCTGAGAGTGTTTGGGCGATATGCAAATGTGTATGTACCCGCAAACTTCAGAAAGAAGGGTGACCCCAAGTGGTGCAGACTGATGTTTTTGGGGTATTTGGGGAACAGCTACAGGTTCCACCTTGGGCAAGGGAAAATCATGTTGTCCAGGAGTACAAACCAAGAGGGGTTTCTCAGGCTGGGGCAAAAGGAAACAAATACTGGGAATGGAGGGGTGCAAACATCAGAGGCTTCACCTGGAAGCAAGACTAGCACTTCAGATCACACAACACAGACACTCATCTCACCAGTAACAACTAAAATGTTTGAACAGGTGCCAGTTGTGAACAGTGAGGTTCAGACCAGTTCAGATAGCGAGGATGAGAGAGGGAGGACTAAGGTGATTGTTCCCAGGAAAACTCACAGAGTGAGGAGACCTCCAGATCGTTTTGTTGTTCAGAAAGCAAGGGTCTGCACAGTGGTTGCAGATGAACCTGAGAGTTGTAAAGACTTGTTAACTTACCCTCAGGAGGAACAGGAGAAGTGGTTTTCTGCCATGGACCAAGAGTATTTGTCACTGGTAGAGGGAAGTTTTTGATGATGTGGAAAGGCCTGAAAGCCACAAGGTTGTGGGCTGTAAGTGGGTTTTTAAAAGAAAAGAAATGCCTGATGGCACCCACAAATACAAGGCCAGAGTGGTTGCAAAAGTGTTTTTCACAGCAGAGTTAGAAGGCCACCAGACAAATCTGAAGTACAGAATGCCGCAGCGTACACCGCTGAGGCTGTTGAGCCAGGGTGCAGTGACAGATGAACTGGCACGGTGTTAAAACCAGAATGCGGTGGCGGATACAAATTGCCAAGGGATGCACTAGTCAAGGCTGTTGAGCCTCATTGGTACTGAGGAGAACGTTGCTGATGTTCTGACCAAGGCTGTGCCAGTGGAGACGCACGAGCAGTTATCACACCAGATTGGTATGGCTCCATAGATGCACAGATTCGGCTGTTTAGCCAGAGTGCAGAGGCATGGGCAGGATGCCTGAGGAGCCATAGGTAGCAGAAGAAGAACTGTGCCTGGAGTGTAGGACAGGTATATAGGATCCCATATCTAGGAAGTGGAGGTGATAAGGAACTGGTTCTGTGGAACATTGGTTGGAAGACAATGGCACAAGAGTTCACACTTGAACACGACTGGTGGAAAGACACGGGAATTGTCCAGCTGGATGGATATGGTACTATGATACAAAAAGTCCTGGTGCAACACACTTCAAGAAACAACACCACGCATAAGGGCACACATCTGAACATTTTGGAGATTGTAGGATAATGATCCAGAGGTAAAATGGCCAAATGTAGGTAAAAGGTGACAAAGGTTACTATAGGTCACCAGCAGCCATGTTGACTAGGCATTTGGGCTGTGCTGAGTCACAGAATATGGAATCACAGTGATGTCATCATGAATTGTAAAGCACAACAAAGTGCTGCAAAAGTACTGTAAATATGCAGAGTCATTTTGCCTGGGGGACAGTGATTAAGGTGACACAGCAGGAAGAGGCTGGACTTAGTGGCCGCATGGCGCAAGTGTATATAAGGGACAAGCCCCAGTGTACAGTGTGGGTTGTTGGTGTTGGATATGTAACGCGAATAGCTTTGTTGGTGTGTTTTGTAAATAGAGCAATTGAAGATTAAAGAGCCTCTTTGCAGAGACATCTGTTTCAGTCTGCTTTATCAGCTTCAAGAAAGGAAGGAGGAGATTCCTGAACAGCCACACAGCTCCGTGGCACTTTCTTGGTGGCCATCCTGGTGTGAAGCTTCAGCGTGGACCTACACTAGCTGCACAAACCACACTAACATACATTTCTACAGCAATCTCATTGAAAACAAGGAGAAAACTGCTAAAACTTATAAAACTTGGCATAAAACAAGTTTTTCCTCAAGAACTGTGCACATTTCTTAGAGTAGAAAGAAAACTGTATATGACATTAGAGTCTGACAAATGCCAGACCTTCTTAATGGTGGAGTAAAGCACATAACTATGCATATGGTTATCTGTGAAAACTAGTGAGTTTGGTAAGGATCCTAATGATACATGAGGAACATTTTGATAGCCTATGAATTATTTCTCTTTCCCTCAAGGATTCTAAATCAGTTCTATCCAACACCTCACTTTCCTCCATATCTTTTAACATTTAAAACATTTTTGAATTCTACAAAACATCTACTATTATGCAACCGAGAAGGTGCTATTGGAGACATAGTCCTTGGCATAGTACTGAATCTTGTACTGTACAGATTTTTAGTGAGAAAAAAATAATCCCATCCTAACAGCAGTAAAAGAGCAATTGCAGTATATACATTCACCGAACTTCTGCTGGTGACTTATTACACTGCCATAAGTCAATATTTGAGTGGGGTGTATAGCAGCAGGGGATAGCAGCAAGAACCACCAGTGGAAGCTAGCAGGTCAGCTTTATTTTTTCATAGAGGTAGTTTTTGCTGCCATTCCCCATCTTCCCAAAACCTGTGGCTGCTACATCTCTTCTGTACCACCACCTCCAGCTCCTCCTATGCCAGTGGTATAATGACTATAGACCAATCCAATATTGGTTACTATTGCAATACCACCCGCGCTGTGCAACACCACCCGCGCTGCGGAGGATTCTGGGGGCGGGGCACCGTTGGGAGCAGCGTCCCTTAAAGCCAGCCTACCGGGCCCCGAAGAGGAAGAGCGCCAGCCCAAGACGCGCCATGGAGGAACCAGTGCCAGCGCCACAACACCTGCGCTGCGGAGAACTCTGGGGGCGGGGCGCAGGTGGGAGCGGCGTCCCTTAAAGCCGGCCTGCCAGGCCCCAAAGGAGGAAGAGCGCCAGCCCAAGCCACGCCATGGAGGGACCAGTGCCAGCGCCGGAACATCACCTGCGCTGCGGAGGACTCTGGGGGTGGGGCACTGGTGGGAGCCAGGCAATATTGGAGGAAGCCGATTATCTAGACCCATTCCAAACCATGTTCAGGGCGGGCTAGAGTTGAGACGGCCATGGTCGCCTTAGTTGATGACCTCCATCTGGGCACTGACAGGGGAAGTGTGACCCTGTTAGTGCTCTTGGACATCTCAGCGGCCTTCGATATCATTGACCATGGTATCCTTCTGGAACGCCTGAGAGAATTGGGCATCGGAGGCATTGTACTCCAGTGGTTCAGGTCCTATCTCTCGGGCAGGTTCCAGAGGGTGAAGCTGGGAAACAGTTGCTCTCATAAAAGAGAGCTGACATCTGGCGCCCCCCAAGGCACCATCCTGTCTCCCATGCTATTTAACATTTACACGAAGCCGCTGGGAGAGGTCATCCGGAGACATGGTGTGCAGTGTTATCAGTACGCTGATGACACCCAAATCCATTTCTCTATGCCTCCGACTGATGCAGTGACTAAGGATGGCATCTCTCCTCTGAACGCCTGCCTGGACTCAGTAATGGGCTGGATGAGGAAAAACAAGCTCAGGTTGAATCCAAAGAAAACAGAGGTACTCGCAATAGGTTTTCCTAGCCCGGGGATGGAGATTCATCAACCGGTCCTGGACGGAGTTAAACTTCCCCTAAAGGACAAGGTTCGCAGTTTGGGGGTGGCTCCTGGATTCATCTCTACAACTAACATCTCAGGTGGAGGCAACTGCCAGGAGTGCATGGTATCAGCTTCGGTTGATACGCCAACTGCGTTCCTACATGGACAGGAAGGACCTAGAAGCAGTAGTGCATGCACTGATAACCTCTCATTTAGATTTCTGTAATGCGCTCTATATAGGGCTACCTTTGTACCAAGTTCGGAAGCTTCAACTGATCCAGAATGCAGCAGCCAGATTAATTACGGGGGCCTCCAGGATGGAGCATATTACTCCCGTGTTAAAATCTCTTCACTGGCTGCCGATCAGCTTCTGGGCGCAATACAAAGTGTTGGTTGTTACCTTTAAAGCCCTACAAGGTTTGGGTCCAGGTTTCTTGAGGGAACGCCTCTCCCAATATAATCCGCCCCACACCCTTAGAACATCAGGAAAAAATTTATTAGATTCTGTTGATACGAGACTAATGCTTCTCGTACAGCATTTTCAGCAGTGGCTCCAAAACTCTGGAATGACCTGCCAGAAGAGCTCCGCTTGATAAACACTCTAGAAGCGTTCAAAAAGGCGCTAAAAACAGAGCTCTTCTGGCAGGCATATCCACCAGATTGAACCTCTGTTTGAGAACCCCTCTATTAGAACACATAGTTGATTTTAACTGATTTTAATTAGATAATTTTAAATTGTTGTATTGTGATTGTTGTATTGGTTACAATGTATTGCTGTTTTATATGCTGTAATCCCGCCTCGATCCGTAGGGAGAGGCGGGAAATATAAATAAAAATTTATTATTATTTTTATTATTATTAATTTGTGCCTTGTATATCCACTAAATCAAGTCGCACTTATAGAGGTACATGGCTTCTTTAAAGGTAAAACGTGTGTGTGTTTTGTTTTTTGTGTTGTGATATGCAGTATTTATTAATTTTATTAATTTTATATTTATTTTTATTGTTTATTTTACTGATATCTTTTTTCTCTCAGCACAGGATTCAAGTCGGCTCAGTCATATTTTTCCGTTTTGGCTGTATGCCTTGGCTAATTCACTACAATGTATCATAGAACCTACAGCATTCCCCTTTGTTGCCCTCAACTCCCATAATCACTTACCTTTGGCCATGTTGGCTAGGGCTGATGGGAACTTAGTCCAAAACAGCTGAAACGTGTCAGGCTGGGAAAAGTTAATCATATAGCACTTAGCATGCAGCACTATGAGTGTATCCATGCTGCAGAATTAAAGCAGTTTGATGCCACTTTAACTGCCATGATTCTAGCCTACAGAATCCTAGGATTTGTAGTTTGATGAGGCACCAGAGCACTCTGACAGACCAGGCTGAATACTTCACCAAATTACAAATTCTAGCATTCTGTAGGACAGAGGCATGGCAGTTAAATCATGTCAAACTGCTTTAATTCTGCATCATAGCAACAAATGCTTGAGAGTTCAAAGTCAAACTGAAGAGAAAGATACAGTACCTTCTTCTCTAGCCACTTCAGTGTTTTCTCTTCACTAAATTTATAAAATTTCTCGCTACTGATACCTGACATGGAAAAAAGGAGAAGTTATGTTACATTTAGTGTGTATTTGCAGGCCATGAAATAAAACATTAGAATGGAGATGTAACATTAGCATCTAATATCAGGCAACTGCCAAGATTATTCACACACACATTTCTCTATGATGGAACAAGGGAGGTGTTCATTTTTGCTTATCTCCTCTACAGCCCCCAATGCCTGCTTCCCCAACCCCTCCAGAGCTTGAATGACCCTCCTTAACAACACAGGAAATGGTGCAGTGGGCTTCATGTAGAGGAAGAAAAATAGCTTTTCCATTGCCTTTTCTGGCCAGCTGGAGCATCCTGAATGGAAATTAATTCAGAAGCAAATACCAAATTTAACCTGCCCTATGTGTCTTCAGCAGTCAGTCTTTAAAGAACTCTTTGTGGCTTCATGTGGCCCACTGGGGTTACAGTACCCTTTTTTGTTTTTAATTCTCTGAATAATTTGTGAGGCTGAACAGAACCAGCTAACACAAGCATGCATATCTGTATTTAATGCCACTTCTTCCGTTTACTTCTCAAATGTTTTACCTTTTTCTTCTACTATATGGTGAAGTGACTGTGAGACACCAGTGCACTGTAGCAACATTGCACAGGAAGGAAATTCTTCATCTACCAAAATTTGATCCAGTGGCTGAAACTTTCCATTCTAGAGTGGAGGGAAAAAGCAAACAGTGAAAAATTAAAGTGATTCAAAGAACTGTTAATAAAACAGAGAATTTTTAAATTAAGATTTTCAGAAATAGGATTCTTTAATTTGGTTGGACAAAACCCTGCGAACAAATTAAATAGTGGCAAGTAAGTCATTCACAGCAATTTCAGATTTATGAAACAAAGTCTATCAAAAATTTTAAAAGTTTAGTCTTATTAAAATTCTATTGAACAATGCAAATAAACATAAGGCATAAACACAGTATTTGCCATAAACACTTACTGAAGATTCCCCATCTTATCAGGACTGAGTTTCAAATTACTGGTCTTCATCAAGGACATCACTGATTCCTTCAATAGGGATTATTAGACTATTGTACAGATTATTGGGATAATAACACTTGTGATGTATCTTTCACATAGGGAAATAACTATACAAATTATCCCCAGTTTACTGTTTTACCTTTACCTTTTATTGTAAATACCTTCTAATCAGAGAACCCCCTACCTTAGAAGAATGGATACATATACCTGGCTGTGGGGCTGAAATATAGTACAGTAAGTAACTGTACTAAAACTATAGCACTAGTTTAGTAAGTTTTATCAGTATTAAGCATCATGGAATAATAGGGCGTGTGTATGGAAGTATGATAATAAACTGACATAAAAGCTCATTGTGATACATACATACATACATACATACATCAGGGTACATGAGGTCCCAGTTATTCATCTGTAGGCCAAAGAGCCCTCAGATTATTCTTCAACATCCCAGATCCTCCCATTAAAAAAATTAGAGCAATTTTTCAATCCCCCAAATGCACAAACCTCAAAAAGCAAAAAATAGCCAAAAATGAAACCACAAAGGGTTTCTGTCATTCTTGGGTTTCTGTTTGGAGTACCTCTGTGGCCAACCATCAGTTCAGAGCAGACTGGTCTGCACCCTTGATTTTAACCAATGCACTCTACATGGAGAGCTGCGCTCAGCCATGGTTAAAACTTCCAGCTCAGTCACAGATATTTCAGAGCAGCCTTGAAAGAAGTAAATTTCTCAGCTATAATGCAAACGTGTGGCTTACATCAAGCATGAAACAGAGAAATCGACCTCTAAGCAGTAATCATATTTATGGGGGGTATACTGACATCTTTCTTTCAACATGCTAGTTACCTACCTCTTTCTCTGCCTTGATAAGGTACAGCAACACAAGAAATAATGGATCCATCGGTGTAACAAAGAACAGACGTCCATCTGAAGGCAGAATAATAAGATGTATCATCAAGACTGGATATTGACCAAAGGATCATAGAATCATAGTTGGAAGAGACCACAAGGGCCATCCAGTTCAACCTCCTGCCATGCAGGAATGCACAATCAAAGCATCCCCGACAGATGGCCATCCAGCTTCTATTTAAAGAGCTCCAAAGAAGGAGACTCTACCACATCATCCTCAGTTATGCACTTGCAATTTAGCAATGAACAATACAATGGCTTGCAGACAAGATTGTAGGCTCACAATCCCATCATATGCGTGTTAACCAAATGAGAAAACTTAGTTCTTGAAAACAAAGGAGTTCTCTTTTGCCCATTGTGATGGGACCTCCTCTCAAACCTTAGGTTGCCTTTATCTCCCATTCACAGAAGGCCTCTAGTCACTGACACTTGCCAGCATTTACCTTATTAACACTACAGTAGAGTCTCAATTATCCAACATAAACTGGACCGGCTGATAGTTGGATAACTGAAAATGATGGATAATCCAGAAGATCCAAAAAAAGCCTTGAAATCACTATAAATTGCAAATGTATTGAAATTTTATTGCAATAACAGTAAAAGTAATTATTATTATTATTATTATTATTATTTATTAACCTTTATTTATATAGCACTGTAAATTTACACAGTGCTGTACATACAATCTTAAATTAGACGGTAAATGTAAAGAAATTACTGATCAACATTGTGATGTACAGTATAAACAGTTCAGTCCTCTGAAAATTTAAAGACATCACAGAAAATTTAAAGAAACCACAGCAGCCATGATGTTGGATAACCCGGAATGTTGGATAACCAAAGATTGGATAATCAAAACTCTACTGTATTTTGTACTGTATAAGGGCCAGGGTTCCAAGTGTCCCACAAACTAGTTCAGTGTCCTAGGTAGTGTGCTTGCCTTTGTTTATAGTTTATAGAAATCACTCTGACATTGAGATATACTGTAAAAATGAAGAGTAACTTCCTCCTCAGACAGACACACTGGCTTTTATAATTCTCCCACAGCCCACGTCAATGTCTCTGAACTGTGACTGACCACCAGGAAGCCAGGTCTGCCTAACAACTCTATCACATCTATATACGGCCTATTTATTGTATATACTCATGTATAAGTCTAGAAATTTATGTAAAAAAACTGACCTCAAAACCTTGAGTTGACTTATCCACAGGTGAATGTAAGTACTGTTCTTAGCTCTCATTAAATAACGAACCATCCCCTGGTGAAAGGCAAAAGCATAAACTGTCCTGGAAGCACTGACCTCCCCCCACCCCGCTCCCATTCTCTCATCCATCCAGCCTTTAGGTTGAGCATGAACAGTTATGCCTGCTGGAATTTTGTAAGTTATTTGTCAGCATTTTCCTTTGTTTTGTCCTTTACATCCTTTGTTACACGCCCTTAAAATTTTACCCTTGATTTATCCATGGGTCTTATCAAAATCCACAATTTTGGCCCCAGAACCTGCCCTCGACTTATACATGAGGTCAACTTATAGTCAAGTATATATGGTCAACTTCTGAAAATTAAATAAGCATGTTCTGCATATATACAAGTAGTAGATGATGGACAGTAACAATAACTTAATAATTCACAGGAGCCAGATATTAAGGCAATATATCCTTAAATTAAGCAACATTTTCCCAATGGTTTCTGAATTTTCATTTCTAGTACAAGTGCAGGTCTTATATGAACCGAAGCATTAATAAAGAAGGGTAGAAATTTCAGCTTACATCCATCTTCACTTTCCCATATGTGTGTGCGAAGTGGAATATTTGAATGGAACAAATGTGTCTCTCTAAAGTTCTGCCAAGAGAGACAGTGGCCCACTGAGCAGTCCACTTGGCAATAGGATCACCTGCCCTGAGATTCTGCTTAGCCAAAGAGATTACACTTAAACATTAGGAACAACTTCCTAATGGTAGGAGCTGTTCAACAATGGCACATGCTGCCTCTGAGAATGGTGGCGTGTCCTTCTTTGGAGGTTTTTGAGAGTGCTCTGATTGTGTCTTCCCACCTGGCACAGAGGTGAACTGGATGGCCCTTGTGATCCTTTCCAACTCTATGATTCTTTGATTTTCCCATAACATTCAACAAAATGTGGAATGAATTAAACTCAGAGAATTCAGTTAATCTCTACCATTCCAAAAATAAAAACAGGTTCCAAATGCAGATTAAGTTAGTGGCAAATAGAGTTCCACTGAAATCAACGTGAATACCTAGTCATGGATAAGTGCTATTACAGTATAAACAAGCTTTATTAACTTAATATGGATTCATTCCAATGTCTGCCCAATGGAAGGTACTTCAAGTGGTCACAGCTGGTTGCTTCCAGGTCAGCAAAGCTGTAAATCTGCTCTGTATTTTAATCAAAATTTCAAAAACGTTATACAAGGTTCTGAACCCTATTTCCCCAAGGTCTGCTGCCTTGAATTAGCTCTTTTGAAGTTCAGAGTACAGTGGGTCCTTGGTATCTGCTGGGTCTTGGTTCCAGGACAGGACATGGATACCAAAATTTGTGGATGCTCAAGTCCCATTAAATACAATGGCATCATAAAATGCGGTTCCCATATTCAAAATGGCAAAATCAAAGTTTGCTTTTTGGAATTTATATAGATATACATTCATCCCTCTGGATTTGCTGACTTCTCGTGAAGACAAAACAGCATGTGTGCCTGGGACGCAGGAGCACACAGCCATTATTTTCAATGGAGGCTTGAATATTTGTAGTTTTCCGATTCGCGGAGGGGTCCGGAATCAGGAGGGACAACTGTATATTAATATTTTCAAACTGTGCATGGTTGAATCAGTACATAAGGAATCTGTGGATGAAAAGGTTTGACTGTAAAATCCAGAGTGGATTCACTGTTCCACTGACATGACAACTGCCAGCTGCCACTGGGTTGAAGAAAACTTTGGGGAAAGTGGATAGGAAATTCCTTATGGAAGATAACAGTGGTGATCATTTTCCTCTGGCCCCCATGGGTATAGGGGGCAGACAACCCAGCATCTACCATGGAATGGATTCTGATCCTTATGGATAAGAGAAATGTGCTCCCCCTGCCAACTAAAGTACAGCAGCTCAGAAATTTCTGACGATTTATAGTGATGAGAAAAATGCATTTGAAGAGCAGTTGAAGATAGAGTCAAAGAAAGAGTGTGACATTTTACTCACCATGCTCAACAGTCTGACCTATAAACCAAGACCGGTACTCTTCATGAAAGGCTTTTAATTCAAATAGCTGCCGAGCATCACCACTGAACAAGTACAGAGCTCCCTGCCCTGTTAGGGAAACCAGAACACAGATCATGTTTTGCATTTGTAAAGCTTTAACTGCTTCCTTCCAATCAGAAAAAAACAGTGGGAAGTGGGTGGGTGTCAATTCAGGCCGCAAATCAAACCTTGATTTACTGCCTGAGTTTTGACATGAGTTGACATGATGTTTGGCACAACAGTTTGCAATGTGCAAAGAAGGACTGGTAACAATGATTTGAATATGTTTTGTAAACCACAGTTTATATTAATTATATGTTGGCATGTATGGGCACACCTCAGTTAACAGTCTCTGAAAAAAAGATGATCCTTTTTACAAAGTCTTTTATGCCAGCCTAGCTCCATTTTCCCTTCTCATCCTCTCTTTAGCTGGAAGTTTTTGGCATTGGGAGGATGGTGTAGGAAAGCACACAGGCTTTCGTTGCTGGGTTGCAGCAGCATGTTTGCAGTAAATAATCTAATAAATCTTGAGCTGGGAAAAATGGGATTCTGCTTTAGCTGATCCTCTTGTAGCAGTATGTGCTTTCCTACGACAGGCAAGGTAAACAGCAGCTGTTGCCAGAATCCCTTGCTGAGCATGCAGCAACAGCAAGACTGAAAAAAGAGGAAAGCAGAAACGCCTGATTCATCAGCTACCCCAAATATGTTAAAGCATAGATCTGTAAGTTTGACCACCAAAATAGAAATCACATGAAAACTGGAGACTGATGAAAGAAAAAGCACTCCCTGAATGCACTTTGGAAGAAGCCTCTAAAAAGGTCTCTGGAGTGCTCAAAAAGCTTCTGTTTACTTATGCAAGTCTCATCTGATCCTGTTGTTTCATTTCACATGTCCACACTATTAGTTCTGAAGAACAAATGTACTGAAACATGTTTATTTTACTTATTTATTTCCAGGATTTATATCCCGCCTTTCTCTCACAAGGGGAAACATGTTGAACTGCTCTTCTTGCTTGTGGTTTAGGAACCTATCCCTATTCTTTCCATATTATTTCTACTTCTGGTATCAAATTTTCTGTTACAGAAGTAATGCCACAGAAGACATTTTACTTCATTAACTGATGTACACCTGTATTCTGAAATAAGCCTATAAAATATAGTAAAAGAGGGTATTTTTCCAATCTTGCTATTGATTCAAAATTAATTTAAAATAAATAACCAATGGCATTTTCTTTTTTAAAATGCTGACCCTTTCAATTCCACTCCATATCATTGGGTACCCATGACATGGGTAGTCATGTTCTGTTTCCAAAAGAATGGAGGATGAAAGATCTCATTGCCTTGTGACACTTGAAGACTCATAAGGCAATTTTCTACCTATCTTTTTGATCTCTAGAGACATAAAACCAGTTAATTCAGAGGAGGTCAAGGAATACCAGCAGAGATGACGCTAATGTTAGCACTCAGTTGCACAGATATATTTGGTCCACATGGCTGACATGGAATAGTTTTATAGCTGTGTGAATCACTGAGCCTGCTGCAGCACTGCAGAAATAAAGCAGTTTGATACCACTTTAACTTCCATGGCTCAATATAATTCTGGGATTTTTAGTTTGGTGGGGTACCAGAGCTCTAACAGGGAAGGCTAAATACAGGTATTTCAGAAAACTACAAAACTACGGTACCACTTTAACTTTGCCTGAGGGTAGGTTACTTCTCACTCAGTAGACATACAACACTGCATTGAAGCATTTTTATTTGCTCAGGTACAGATCAACAACTTGCAGGTTGGCTCAGCTACCCAGAATCTCTAGTACAACACAGGAGAACATAATTTGCATTATATAGAGACAGAATTTATAGGTTTTTTTTAAAAAAAGGGAAGGAAAGAAAGAAAGAAAGATGAAAAGATTGAACAAGCATTCTTCTTTTGTAAAACCTTTGAAGATTAAACATTAGAAATTAGATGGAGGAAAGTAATATATTATATATTATGATTTTGGACTTGCCTGTGCTTGGATTACGCAGTCTTGTAAACAGAGGCCCAGAGCTTGGCTTCTTTGGGAGATCAGTCACTGATGCTGAAAAATGTTAAATTCTAATGTGAGACACATCCTACATACTTTTAGATAATGTATTTTAAAAACAATGATTATAAATAGAGATCAAGCTTGCCTAGTCAATTATGGGGAATCAGAATTGCTTCCAAATGAACCCTTCTGTTAAAAAACTGATTTGGGAATACAACTCCCAGCAGCCCTAGCTAGCACAACCAATGGTGAGATATGTACAGTTCAACAAAATCTAGAAGGCTGCAGATATTATCTATATTAAAACAAAGCCACAAACTAGAAGCCATATGTTAGAGCTACTTCATCACTTCACACTACTTTCTCCTGCATCTTACCTTCTGGACTGCTAAGGCTGCATCCACACTGCAGAAATAATCCAGCTTAATACTTCTTTAACTGCCATGGCTCAGTACTATGAAATTCTAGGAACTGTAGTTTTGTAAGACATTTAGCCTTCTCTGTCAGAGAGCTCTGGTGCTACAACCAACTACAGTCCCCAGAATCCCACAGCAATGAGCCATGGCAATTGAAGTGGTGTCAAATTTGATTATTCCTGCTGTGCGGATGCAGCCTTATTTTTTCAGGTTAAGACTAAAATTTACGGGCCAGTTTGGGTAACACTGCCACCCTCACATTCTAGTTCCATGGAGTAGCCCCCTGCCAGCCTTCCCCAAGCAGGGCCAATGCCGGACAAGGACTCTGGAGAACAGGGTTCAATTCCCAGATGAGCCATGAAACCAATTGGGTGACCTTGGATAAGTCACATACTCTCAGCCTCAGGTGAAGGCAATGACAAACCTCCTCTGCACAAATCTTGACAAGAAAATCCCATGATTTTCCTTAGGGTAATCCTAAATCAGAAAAGATTTAAAGGCACACAGCAGCAGTAGCAGCAGCAGCAGCAGCAAAGGGCAATAGCTATTGCCAAAAGGACAGGTGTATACTGTAGAGGGAACAATGACAAAAGAAATATGGAAAGGGGGGCAAAACAGGAGAAGTCCATATGCTGTCTGAATGAACTGTACCACCATCAGTGGAGGATTTAAAAATATATATAGATGTCATGGAACCAGGAAATAAACATTATGGAAACAGGCTGGGCAAGAATCAAGCTCCCTAACATGCTGTATTTTTACTTCTAGTGATATGTGTGCCATTATTCTTAATAGGGGGAAAACATTTATAACCAGTACAGGTTGAGTCTCTCTTATCCAGAATTCCAAAATCCAAAATTGTCCACGTTTCTGACGATTCAGTGTACATAAACTTTTTTCATGTGCAAAATTATTAAAAAATATTGTGCATAAAATTGCCTTTGGGATATGTGTATAAGGTGTATACAAATAAATTTAATGTTTAGACTTTTGTCCCATCTCTAGCATATCTCATTATTATATACAGTACAAATAATTCCAAAATCCAAAGAGCTCCAAAATCTAAAATACCTCTGGTCCCAGGCATTTTGGATAAGGGAGACTCAACCTGTATTTGCCCACCAGCAGACTGAAGCGGTGCAGTCCATTCTTAAGCAGCAGACAAAATGGGAATAAGAAGGAATTAGAAGAGGAGGAGAAAGAAGAAGGGAAATAAAAGGATGCGTGAGTGTAGCTGAAGGAGGGGAAAGAGGGATAGGAATCTGCTGTGAGACTTCTGTCCTTTTCCCTCACTCTTATCAACGTATATTTATTTATTTATTTGTTTGTTCATTCTTCTGTTTATTTTTCTGTGGTCAACATGTGTCTTCAAGTCTGACTTGTGTGTTTTCAAGTCTGACTTATGGCAATCCGATCATGGGGTTTTCTTGGCAAGAGTTATTCAGAGGAGGTTTGCCATTGCCTTCCCCTGAGGCTGAGAGAGTGTGACTTGCCCAAGGCCACTCAGTGGATTTCATTGCCGAGCAGGGAATGGTCTCCAGAGTCATATTCTAAAGCTACGCCACGCTGATTCTCCTATTTATAGATGAACCTATAACAAAACCTACAACAAAAAGTTATCTAGTCAACACACAGCATGTAATAAGGTTGCACAAGTGAAAGCACAAGTGTACATGTGTGAGATTGAGGGATAAGAGCACTGATGTTTGAATCCAACCCACTGTCAACCACAATGCCCAAAGGCTGTCAGCAGCTAACAACAAAGTCAAGATGTAAGTATGTTTCACTGATTAAATGAGGCTACTCTAATTGGGACTAACAACTGGATTGAGTCTAGAGGTGAGAATAGTGTTG
This sequence comes from Urosaurus nigricauda, assembly GCA_034509955.1. Classification (NCBI taxonomy): domain Eukaryota; kingdom Metazoa; phylum Chordata; class Lepidosauria; order Squamata; family Phrynosomatidae; genus Urosaurus; species Urosaurus nigricauda. Next base: position 225,543,061 of record JAOEGL010000001.1, read on the forward strand.
CCCTCCAGATGCTGATGGACTGCAGCTTTGATCATATCCCATGATTGGCAGTGTGGGCTGAGCTGTTGGAAACTGTAGTCCAACATTTGAAGACCCCCATCCCACCCCTGATTTGTTGTTGTTGTTGTTTTGTGCCTTCAAGTCATTTCTGACTTATAGCAACCCTACGATGACCCTGTCACAGGGTTTTCTTGGCAAGTATCTTCAGAGAGGATTTGCCATTGCCATCCTCTGAGGCTCAGATAGTGTGACTTGCCCGAGATCACCCAGTAGGTTTTCATGGCTGAGCAGAGATTCGAACCCTGATCTCCAGAGTCATAGTCTAATGCTCAAACCACTATGCCACCCTGTCTCTCACCCTGATTTAGGCCATACATATAACAAGTTGCTCTCATTTCATGCATAACTTGATTAAGAACAGGGAAGTGTTCAAGAAAGAAGTGACCTTCACTTTCATTTCTGCATTCACAAACAAGTCTCATCCCTTGAGTACTTAATTACAGATCTAGAAATATTTTTGTAACTACACAAACAGGGCTAGTTCTGACAAAACACTTCCCCATTCCTTCCACATTTCTCAGTTACTGATGTGCTACTTCAGCTACAGTGCTAAGTATTAAACCTCCATCATTCTTGGTCACAACACACTGAAGCATATGAGAAGCATAACTGTTTCTTCAGTCAAAAATGACACATGGCAGACCTTCCACACGAAATTGCAGGCTACCACTTCATTCATTTTTGTTGTGGCTGTGTGCCTTCAAGTCATTTCCAATCTATGGTGACTCTAAGGGGAATCTATAACAGGGTTTTCCTGGGAAGATTTGCTCAGGTTTGCCTTTCCTTCCCTCTGAGGCTGAGAGAGTGTGACTTGCCCAAGGTCACCCAGTGGGTTTCCATGGCTAAGCATGGGCTTGAACCCTGGTCTTCAGAGTCATTGTCCAGGGTGATGTTGGACTCGGGCTGCATCCGCACTGCAGAAATAATCCAGTTTGATACCACTTTCACTGCCCTGGCTCAGTGCTATGCAATTCTGGGGACTGTAGTTTGTTGCGGCACCCTCTGACAGAGAAGGCTAAATCTCTCAGAAAACTGCAGATCCCAGAATCCCATAGCACTGAGGGGACAGAAGTTAAAGCCGTGTCAAAAAGGATTATTTATGCAGTTCGGATGTGGCCTAGGATTCTAGAGACTTTGGTCCAAAACACACTGCAGAAATAATCCAGTATGAGACTGCTTTAACTGCTCTGGCTCAATGCTAGGGATTTTAGGATCTGTCCTTTTGTGAGACATTGAGCCTTCTCTGTCAGAGAGCTCTGGTGACCCAATAAACTACAATTCCTAGGATTCCCTAGCACTAAGCCAGGGCAGTCAAAGTGGTCTCAAGCTGGATAATTTTCTGCAGCGTGTGTTTTGGACCCAGGGTTCGAATCCCCTTCTCGGCCATGGAAACCCACTGGGCGGCCTTGGGCGAATCACACTCTCTCAGCCTCAGAGGATAGCCGTGGCAAACCCCTTTCTGAACAAAGCTTGCCATAGGGTCACCACAAGTCAGGAATGACTTGAAGGCACACATCCGCAACAAAAATGAATGGAGTGTCAGCTTGATAATTTCACAGAATCATAGATTTGTAAGAGACCACAAGGGCCATCCAGTCCAACCCCCTGCCATGCAGGAACTCCCTTCATGTGGAAATGTTTTCAACCAAAGGTAAAAACCCTCATAGGGTCACCCTAAGTCAGAAGCCACACAACAATAACAACAACAACAGAAAATATAATTCCCCCAAAGTTCCTGTTAAGTATGAAGGATCTCTGGGGTGGAAGTAAGGTTTGCTGAGGAAGAAGAGATTACACAGTGCACATATTCCCCCTTTAATTGCTCTGTCTGCCTCCTGTTGCATTCTGGGATTTGCAGTTTAAAGAGGGGCACTTAGAGCCCTCAGCCATAGAGCTCTTAGGCCTCACTGAACTACAAAACCCAGAATGCAACAGGAGGAGGCAGCCAGAGCAGTCAAAGTGGAATAACAGCAGCACTATAAAGAGATTACTGCACTACACTCTTATAGTGCTGCTGCTGTTCCACTATGACTGCTCTGGCTGGCTATCTGCCTGCCTCCTGTTGCATTCTGGGATCTGTAGTTCAGTGAAGACTAAGGGCTCTGTGGCTGGGAATTGAGAATATAAAGCAGAGTATATTCTGAGAATATAAACTGACTGCTGCACTACACTCTTACAGTGCTGCTAGTCTACTTTAGCTGCCTCCAGTTGCATTATGGTTATTGTAGTTGAAGTAAATTAGCACCCTCAGCCACAGAGCCCTTATTAGGCCTCACTGGACTACAAACCCCACAATGCAACAGGAGGAGGAGGCAGCCAAAGCAGACTATAAGAGTGTAGTACAGTAATCTCCTTACAGTGTTGCTATTCCACTATAATAAATCTCTGGCTGAGGGTTCCCAATGCCCCTCCTTTAAACTACAAACCCCACAATGCAACAGGAAGAGGCAGCCAGGGCAGTTATAGTGGAATAGCAGCACTATAAGGAGATTACTGTACTACACTCTTATAGTGTGCAGCTATTCCATTTTGTCTGCCTCTTCCTGTTGCATTGTGGGGTTTGTAGTTTAAAGAAGGGGCATTTAGAACCCTCAGCCAGTGAGCCCTCAGGCCTCACTGGACTACAAACCCCAGAATGCAACAGGAGGAGGCAGCCAGAGAGCAGTTATATAGTGGAATAACAGCAGCATTTGCAATAATAATAATCTAGGAAGGGTCTTTCTTTTCCTGAATCCTGAGGGAAAGCCTTCTTACCAGGGACCACCATCACCCACTGGCCGCCTTCCCTGGCCTGGGAGGAGGCTGAGGAAGGGCCCTGAGGAGGAAGCTGTGGCCTACTCTCCTTCCTTGGCAGCATCTTCCTCGAAGACAGAGAGGCCACCCCTTTCTGTGTGAATCCCAGGCGCCAAAGTCTCATATAAAACCCTCCCTTGCTCCTCCTCCTCCATTATGGGTTGGCTTTGGAGCAATGGTGGCCCCTTGTGGTACTGCTGCTGTTAGGTTTCACAGTTTTTGTGCGTCCACACTGGAGAGATAACCCGGTTTGGCAGCGCTTTAACTCTCTGTCTGATCAGTTGCTATGGAATTCTGGGAGTTGGAGTTTGTTGTGGGGCCCTCTGGGCCCCACAACAAACTCCAACTCCCAGAATTCCATAGCCTTGAGCCAGAAAAAGAGTTAAAGCGGGGCCAAACCGGGTTAATTCTCCAGTGTGGATGCAGTCAGGAATAATTTTTGGAAGACATTTAGCCTTCTCTCCCTCTCTCTCTCTCTGAGGCGCTGCAGAAATAATAAATAACCCACTTTGGCTCAGTGGTCCTAGGGAAAAAAAAATCCTGGGATTTGTAGTTTGTTACGGGGCTTGACAGAGGAGCCTAAATGTTCACTCAACTCCAGTTCCCAGGCTTCTGTAGCATTGAGCCAGTGTAAAGTCGGTCTCAAAGCGGATTATAAATTATATTTTATTTCTGGGGCGGCAGCAAACTATTATTCCCAGGGAATATGCCAAGGAAGAATGGAGAGGGCAGCTATGTTTGTTGTTGTTGTTGTTGTGGCACCAGACATACATAGTTCTCTGGCAGAGGAGGCTTTAAATGTCTTTGCAGAACTACAGTTCCCAGGATTCCATAGCCATGGGCCATGATGGCAGTTTTTTTAAAGGGAGTGTGTGTCAGAAACTGGATTTATTTATTTGTTCCTGCAGTGTGGGTGCAACCTAAGGGTCTGTGTGTGGACAATCTGGAGGGGAAAATTCAAATTTCCCGCGCAGCTTGAGAAGAAGACATCAACATAGAAGGAAGGCAAGGCAGGCAGGCACACTAAGCACTAAGCAGAGAAGGTTTCCCAACTCAGGGCAGAGCAGATTCCTTCACCAGGCACAACTGAGCATGCGCCAACCCCAATTACACTACTGCGCATGCGTCGAGTCCAGTCGCTTTTACCGCAAGGCGACTGCGCATGCGTCGATCCAAAGTAACCGCGTCGAAGCCGATGACCTACTGCGCGGCGACGAGTGCGCATGCGTCGAACCCAGTAACCACGCGTGTTGACTGCGCATGCGCGCGATCCGAGAACAGTGCACTGCGACGGCGCATGCGTACAACGTGTTCGGAACAATAAACCGGAAGTGACGTTGGTCTGTTTCCGGAAGAGGAAGGGAAAGCGGTGGAATTGGGGTCTTTTGTGGCTGAGGACCGTTTGGGAAGGATCCCTTTTTTGTTTTCTTAACCTAAAGAAGCAGGAAAGCCCCCCCCCCCCTTGAGCCTCCGCCATGGCGATGCAAGCGGCGAAGCGGGCCAACGTGAGTCCAAAGGCTTCCTCTATAGGCCGCCATTTTGTAGGGTCAACCTCTCCTCTGCCCTGAAAGCTTGGGGGGAAACTACACATCCCAGGGGGTCTCCCATAGGGGTCTTGTGGAACCCTGGGATGTGTAGTTCCCCCCCCCCAAGGCGTTTCGCTGTGGTAGGACGGAGCCACAGCACTTAAAGTGGGGCTCAAACTGGGTCGCTTCTGTAGTGTAGGTGCGCCCCTTGTGAAACTATACATCCCAGAGATCTTACAATGGGGTCTGGCTGTGTCATTTCCGCAGTGTAGGTGCGCCCCTTGTGAAACTACACATCCCAGGGTGCCATTGGATGGAGCTACAGTACTTAAAAGTGGGCTCAGGCTGCATCATTTCTAGCGTAGGAGTGCCCCCTTGTGAAACTATACATCCCAGGATTCCATAGGACGTCATTTCTACAGTGTGGGCCCACCCCTTGTGAAACTACACATCCCAGGGTTCCATAGGATGGAGCCGCAGCACTTAAACCGGGGCTCAAACTGCATCGTTTCTACAGTGTAGATCAAGTGGTCCCCAAACTGTGGTCTCTTTCAAAGAGACCTTGGACTCCAGCTCCCAGAAGCCTCAGGCATCTCGGCCGATAGTCTGGGAGCTGAAGTCCAAAATCTCTTAAAGGGCACAGATTGGGGACCGCTGGCGCAGATGAACCCTCTTGTCAAACTACGCATCCCAGGGGTCCATAGGATGGAGCCACAGCACTTAAAGTGGGCTCGGGCTGCGTTACTTCTGCAACATAGATGAACCTTCTTGTAAAGCTACAGATGCCAGGATTGGCGAAGATGAACCTACAGCACTTAAAGTTTTGGGGGTTTTTTGGGGAGTGTAGATGGAGCCCTGGGGTCTCCTAGTAGCCGGTAGTGGCAGCCCTGTGTGTTTGCCCTTTTGTGGGAATGGGTTGCCCAGTGGGACCATTTTAAAATTTGACCTTCTTCCTCACTTTGCCACAAAGAAGGGTGACACCTAAGTGCCAAGTATGGTTAAGCCCCGCTAGACTTTTAAGGGACTTCAGCCCCCACACTTCGGTAAAGATCCACTTGGTTGTTGTTGCTGTTATTATCGTATATACCGTGTATGCTCGACTATAAGTCGACTTCATGTATAAGTCGAGGGCTGATTTTGGGGCCAAAATTAAGGATTTTGATACGACCCTTGGATAAGCCGAGGGCAAAACTTAGGGGCATCTAGTAATGAAGGATGCAAAGGAAAACAATGCCAACAAATTTGCAGAATTCCAGCAGGCATAACTATTTTTGCTCATACTAAAGGCTGGATGGATGAGAGAGTAGAAGGGGGCCAGTGTTTCCAGAGCAGATTAAGCTCTTCTCTTTCACCAGGTGATGGTTTCATATTACGATTCAAAGTACAGTATTTCCATTGACCCGTGGATAAGTCGAATCAGGGTTTTTGGGTCTTTTTTTAAACCTAAATTTCTAGACTTATACATGAGTATATACAGTACTCGTTTATAAGTCTAAAAATGTATGCCCAAAAATTGATCCCAAAACCCCAGGTTGACTTATGTACGGGTCAGTATGGTAATGTGAATAGCAGCTCTTTCAGATTTCCCCATGCGTGAGAGGAGAGGAGTTTTATTTCTCTCTGAAGCCAGTTCTGAGTGATTGATATTGCTGTTTGTTTAAGAGTCCGTCTCCCACAGATGAATCTGTCTGAAATGAAAACTGAAATGATGGAACAAAAAGCCTCAAATGAGAATTTCTCTTGCCGTACATACACACACTGAAGGAGCCTCCAAGTTTTACCCTCGACCTGACCACGGGCCGTGGCAAAATCCATAATTTTAGCCCCCAAACCTGACCCCTACTTAGACATGAGGTCGACTTATAGTTGAGTATATACAATATGTGCTTTCAAGTGGTTTCTAGCTCATGGTGATCCTAAGGTGAACCTATCGTGAGGTTTTCTTGGCAGGATTTGTTCAGAGGAGGCTGGCTATTGCTATCCTCTGAGGCCCAAAGAGTGTGACTTCCCCGAGGTCACCCAGTGGGTTTGAATGGCTAAGCTGAGATTCAAACACCACTTCAGGAAAAAAAAATACACTACAATGAGGCTTTCTAGATTGGCAGGAAAGTGTGACATGAAGTTGCCTTTTCCTTAATGCTTAGCAGCTGCATCACAACCTTTAGATGGAGCTGCGCTGTTCCGCAGTTTTTAAAAAAGAAGCTGGGAAAACCAGCACCTTTTTAAAGGCGCTTCTTCTCCCCTAAAACGCAAAAAAAGCGTTTTCATGGCACACTTTCCCTTTTTCTCATCTAAAGGCTAGAGTTTCATGCAGCCATGAACACACTTCTTTTTGCCAATCTAGAAAGCCCCAATGTCTTTAAATACTGCCCCGTGCCTGCATAAAACTTGGCAGTGGGTTAAAGTACTAAATTCCAGCATGGTGTAGTTAGTGGTTTGAGTGTTGGACTACAGCTGTGGAGATCAGGATTCGATTTGCTGCTCAAGCCTTGGGTAAGTCTCACTCTCTCAGCCTCAGAGGATGAGGATGGCAAACCCCCTCTGAAAAAATTTGCCAAGAAAGCCCTAAGATAGGATTGGCTTAGGGTTGCCGTAAGTCAGAAATGACTTGGAGGCACACACCGATGATTTAATCCCCCGCATGCTTTCCTTTTCCAAGTCTTTAGGTTCTGCATTCCTAGAAAACTCAGCAGTCTGTTTATACTCAGATGTTTCTTTAAACTGGAACCTTGAACGCACACATTGAAATTTCAGTTTTCCTGTCATTGTGTAAACTGTATAAAACTGTACAGTTTCATCTTCCTCTGATTCTATGCAGTTAGGCACTCCTAGACCCACTGAGGTCTTGTACAGTGGTCCCCCGGGTTACGAAGGGATTACCTTCGTAACCCGGAAGCTTTCGTTTCCCGGGGGACCGCTATATTCAATGGACCGCGCGGCCGATTTAAAGGGGCCGCGCGGGGGTTTTTTTTCGTATCCCGGGGGATCTTTCGGATCCCGGGGGATACATTAGCTGTCCCGCGGCTTTCGGATCCCAGGGTTTTCGCAACCCGGGGGATTCGTAAGCCGGGGGACCACTGTATTAACATTTTGCACTTTTTAGGACTTACAGAGCTGTGTATGTCTGAATAAGTAATAATGTTGCTCAAGTCAGAACTATCCTATTTCTTCCGCTAAAACAGTTACATTAAGAACCTGGCAATGGGGGGAGAGAAATTGCAGGCAGGCTTCCCCCGGTAGTAATAAGGCACTTTCTGATAACTTAGAATTGTTTGCATTTCTAAAGTCAGCACTTCTGTTGCTAAATTGCATATTTTGTCCAATCTAGATCCGTCTGCCCCCCGAAGTCAACCGAATTTTGTATATCAGAAACTTGCCGTATAAAATTACAGCTGAAGAAATGTATGATATATTTGGAAAATATGGACCTATTCGACAAATCAGAGTGTAAGTCTATTTTGTGTTTTCAGAATTATGTTTTGAATAGAAATTGTAGTTATGCAAAACAGCATTCTAGCCAACTAGGATATTACTGTCACAGGTTTTCATGTAAAGTAATGAAATACCCTAAAGGCACCAGATCCTGTCTGATCCTGGAAGCTAGGCAGGGTCAGCTCAGTGTAGTATTTGGATGGGAGACCACCAATGAATACTAGATGCTCTAAGCTATTTTTCAAGGGAAGGAAGTGGCAAAACCACCTCTGAGTATACCTTGCCTAAGAAAATCCTATGAAATTCATGAAGTCACCATAAGTTGACAGGCGACTTGAAGGCACATGCACACACACAGTCAAAGAGATGATCTAATTGTATGTAATTTTTAACTGTAAGCTGCCTCGATTGTCATTGACAGAGAGACAGGATATAAATAAAATTTATTATTATTATTATATGATGATGATGATGATGATGATGATGATTAATCACTCAGTTTTACGTGATACACAGTACTATACTATAAACAGTGCACATCCAGGTATATGTAGAATAGCCCCCACTGCAGTGGTTAAAATAGTAACCTTGAACTAAGGTGGGGCATTCCATAATGTAGCCAGTTGTTTGGTGGAAATTGTCATGCTAAAATTGTGTTCAAAGATTTTCATAGAAAACATAGGTACAAAAATTTGAGGAAATGGTAGGAAGCAAATGATAAACTGGGAAAAAAATCAGTCTGGGACATTTTGGTGTTTAAAATATCATCCAGTTATTAAACTATGAATTACATAGGAGAATGAGCCAAAGGAAAATTTCACCAAATCACAAGAGCAATAATTCAGAGTGCCAATTCAATATCCTGTGTTTTATCAGTTAATGGAGAAAAAACATTAATCACAATATTACATTTTAATAGTTCTTTTTTATTTGCAGCTCATTCAACATAAAAAACATCTTTCAGTACTTTATTGAAGATTATACTATATAGGCATGCTGTATAGCTGTCTTGACAAATTATTGAGTGGACAGTCACACATGTTATAATTATCTTTAACCATGCATTGCACTACAACCAGTCCTGGGTTTGTTTGGGGGGCATTTTGGCACGAGATCTGTACTTTTTGAGTCTTGAAGCTTATGTTGTCAAAAGTGATGTAATTTATAACATAGGCCAGTTCTTTTAAGACAATTTATTTTGTGCTATAACACAATTTCTCAGTCGGTATATTAAACATGGGTTTAATAGGAACCCAGAGAATATTTTTGGACTGGATCCACAAATTGCTTATTCCTATCATTTTGATCTTTTGCAGCCCAGTCCTACATATATTCAGTCTGAACATTGGTTTATTCCTGTGTAAGAGTGCATAGGATTGAAGCTAGTGTTGCTAATTGGTTCCAGGAAACCAAACATTTCCACTCATTTATTTCAAAGGACTGAAATTTGTGACAAATTCCTTTTGTAAGAGCTGAATACTAACAAATCTGTTCTAATCGTCTGCTGATATTGAAAATTGTTCTTATTCTACAGAGGAAACACCCCAGAGACCAGAGGAACAGCCTATGTTGTCTATGAAGATATCTTTGATGCCAAAAATGCTTGTGATCATCTGTCAGGGTTCAACGTGTGCAACAGATACCTTGTCGTCTTGTACTATAATGCAAACAGGGCAAGTACCTGGAATTTTGCTAAAAGAGTTCAGCTCTTGTTAAAAATAAGGGAAGCTGTTTTCTTTGAGAGAGCACCAGCACAGTGGACCTTTCTCCTTTTCCAGAAATGGATTTTGAGAGTGGTGTAGGGGGCTGAGTCATGTTCCTCCCATCTCTGCTAATGGAAGCTCTTCCATCAGCAGAATGATACTGTTGGATTTCAGGCAATGTGATAATCTTGATAGCTTAGTTATAAATGATTTTGTCATACATCTTCCGGTTTTTAAATCAGTGCAGTTTTCAGATGATGCATTTTTTCCAGCCTGTTATTATTTGAGAATGTGAAGCATATATCTGTTGTTGTATTCTGAACTTTTTTTTATTTTCATTGTTTATGTGGAAAAGATTTTTCACCATAGATACAGAGAAAAATATGTTGGGAATGAAGATCAACACGTCTCTTGTTGTTCTGTTCTGGATGTGTGTTTACAGCGGTGTGATCCCTTGTTTCATTTTTGCAGATTGCCAGTGCAACATCTTTGTTTACAACTTGACCTTGACATAAAAAAAGGTCTTGCTGCTGGCCTGTTTTGACCAGTGACAACTGATGCATATCTGTGTAGTGTAGTATAAGACCCTCGTAAGACCATATTATTTTAGAAGAGAGCCAGAGGGAAGGCATATAGTGTAGGAGTACAAGTCACTTGAGGCTTAGCACAATCATAAAGAATACAGAAGATTTGTGTGTGCCTGTGGGTCTTATTTCAGTCCATTCTTTCCAGTGTAACCTTTTCCCAGAGTTTTAGGGTCTCAATGCAGCCACTTGCTGCCACTACCTAGAAGATCTGTTAACTGTATGAATAATGGGTGCCAGGAAACTCATCAAATAAGTCTGCAAAGAAAGGCTAGCATGTTCACACATTTATTTGTGTGAGACTGATTATCTGATACAGCAGCAATAAAGAAAACAGGGTTTCCCCCATTTTTATTCACAAAGCTTGGCTGCATGGAGGTGATTTTTACCACAGATGAGCAGTGAGCCCTGAGAAACTTCTACATTGCCCTGCTATCCCTGGAAGCACCACAGAATAGCTAGATAGTAGGAAGCTTCCTGAGCCGACACTTTAAAAAAACTGGTTAGTATTTCTCTATTAAATGTTTTTGTATTGTTTATTACAGGCATTCCAAAAGATGGATACAAAGAAGAAAGAGGAACAGCTCAAACTTCTGAAGGAGAAATACGGAATAAACACAGACCCACCAAAATAAGACTGTTAGCCTTCATGAGCAACTGGGTCTTTTGGACACTTTTTTAAAAATCCCATGGGTTTTCCTCTAGACCAATAATGTGGATATCTCCATATGTGCATACCTAGTTGGAAACACTAGTAATTCTTTTTGTTAAATTTAACTCATATACTACTTGGTAATCCCAGGTTTGAAAAGACTTGTCACTGATATGTAAGTACAGTAACCAGGACGTTGAAATTAAGAATTGCCATGGTGTTTGGTACACTTCTGTTGAAATGTTCAACATTTCAAATGTTTATCAAATGCTTTGTCAATCTTTGATGATAAAATCATTTAACCATTACAGACAGGAGAACATGTAAAATATTTTGGTTTTAAATGATATATTCAATCAGTTAAGAAAAACATACATTGTAAAATACTGTTTGGTTTCTCTGGAAATGTATCCTAAGTGTATCCTTATTTGTCTTCTCTAAATTGTGTGTTGTAAGGAAGGGGGGGGGGAACCACCTAATTCACCTTCAGAGAATTATAAATGGGATAGCTTCATTTAAATAAAAATGAGGTGCAGAAGTAGGAAGTTCTGTTAATTTTCCTTACACCTACTGAGTGCAAGTACAAAATTCAACCCAATAATAGAAGACCAAATAAGGCTGCCGCATGCCAACTTGCTAGAAGCTCTTGTATTTTCAGAAATTCTGTTGCTCAAAAGAACCAGCAGCCCTAGATTTTCCTGCAGTGGTCCAGTTGCTTGCATTCCTCTTCTGTTCTAATGTTGCTTCCAGACCACAAGAACAAGGGAAGTCACAAGTTCCAAAGCTCTTCACATTCAGGCTCTCCAAAAATAAATGTTGTGGCAATGTTGAGAGAACTGAATCTTTATGCAGCATCAATTCAGTCATTCTGTATTAAAGCAGGTCTGGTTTTTCAATTTTTATAGTAGATCGCTTGCTTTTCTAAATGACGGTGTTCTTTTGCAATCAAATCCCTTAGATGTTAAGGTTTCAGCTAATTGTTCTGCATTCCTTCCTATTAATAGTTTTAAAGTGACTATTTTCTGTTATTAAAATTGACCTTTTTTGGACTTTAGGAATATTGCCAAATGCTACCAAGTTGTCTTGGAATGAACTAATACTTTTGATGCAACTGTTTCTTTTACTTACCATTTCTTGCGTGGTTTATACATGTTGGTTATTCTTTTAATTTATTCTATTTGCAAAAATACCCTGACTTAACTCATGTCATAAAGTTTTGGAATGAAGATGTACTGAATTTTCATTTGGACAATTTCAGACTGGATGTTATGGTTTTCGACCTTTGAAAAAGACAAATTCATGGCTATTCACAGCTACTAATTCCTTTCCAATTATACCACGTTGGTGGTGTGTGTGTGGGGGGGGAGGAATTCCATAGTAGAATTTTAGTTTTGTACTGATTGGCGCATACGCACACATACATGCATGTGCATGTGTGCAGACACATATACCATAGTGATTGACCAAAGCTTGTTGAAAGACATTATACTTTTTAAATTCGTCATCCTTGTCTAGGTTGTTATGTCCATCAGTTAGTAGCACACAAAGGGTATGTGGCGCTCTTTCAGCACCAAAAGATGAATTTCACCTCAGAAATGGTTACTTGATGAGTTCTGTAGTGCAAATGTGTGGCCTTTTATGTGCAGTAGTGGCTTCAGATACTGCCCTTGCTACCTTTCCTTCACATAAATAAGGGGCTAAACAGACAGGCAAAAAGAGGTGCTTTCAGGCTGGCTTGAAAGTGTGGCGTTTAGATGACATATGCCTTGAAGCCAGCAGAAAAGTGCTCCTTATGCAGAGAAAAGCTGTTTCAAAAAGAAGCAGCTTTTTTCCGCTTCTTCCTGGCTTGAAGCCATGTCATGTGGTCATGACATGAGCACTCCAGCTGCTTTGGAAGCTGGCAGTGCGGTTGGTGGGATTTCAGTGTGGCTTTAGAAAAGGCAGCTTCAAGACACCTTTTCTTGCCCATCTGTTTCGCTCCTAAGTGACCTTGTCTGTCTAACCTTTTCAAGACTTCTTTTGGTAATATAACCTCATAAAGTAACAGTTTTTATTTCTCTGAAAGGAGTTAATGTCAATCAAACTCCTTTCCTAGAGCCTGCCTGGGGTTTTGTTGCTCTCTCCAGATGAAGTGAAACAATTCATGCTTGCCATAGTGGAATATGGAAAATAAAAACCTGGAGAATGAAGTCTGCTCAAGACTTTAAAATGCAATATCAAATAAAAGAGACAGGTCAGTTGAAAGGAATAAAGGAAAGGGTAACTTGCAAAAGTAGATAATAAATACTGACATTCTTGTATGGTTCACTGTTGATACCTTTGTGTTTTCAGTTACAAGAACACAAAATTAAGCCTCAAAAGTTGCTTATCCATCTTAGGTTTTTTTATATTGGGAATGGAATAGGTTTATTTTGTTAATTCCATCATACTGACATAATAATGCAGTTTTCCACCCAAGATGCAGACTGGGTGGCAAAATTACAATAGCAACCTATGCTCATGACTGAAGGCTGGGAGGGAACAAAACCTGGCTGTGCTGAATGTTCAGAAGTGGCAGCTTCTGAGCAGCACTTTTTGGTCTTAACTTTTCGACTGAAAGTGATTTTCCCCGATTTGCACTCTTCTGTGTTATCTAATAAAATACTCTGTTTGTTTGTTTCTCTTAACATAGCAAAATACTATGATCAGAATAACCTGGGTTAAGGAGCATAGTGGGAATGGAAAACAATATCCACATGTAAAAACAAAGTAGCGGTATTGAGTTGGCAGAGAGACTTATGAGTGCCCAAGAAAAGAAATGGAAACAGAGAGCAGACCACTGCTCAGTTTTAGAGCTGCTGCTCTGCATGTTAGCCATCCAATGACTATTTACCTTCATTTAAAGCGATCACATAACCAAATGTTGGACTGACACTTTGCAGTGCTGTTGTGAGTTAAGCATAATAGTGAGCTACATGGATAAATCATCTGACTTGGTATAAGCCAGCTTCCTGTTTTCAGATATTTTAATATTCCTATGAAATTATTTGTATAGTGCATTCGAAGTACAGATCATCTGCAAGCAAGAAGAGCCCTCCCTTCATCCACCATCTTCAGGAGGAGAGAAAGGCAGGCCAGCTCCTTCTGCAAGCAAGAAGAGCCCTCCCTTCATCCACCATCTTGAGGGGGAGAGAAAGGCAGGCCAGCTCCAACAGGCCTTGTCTGAAAAGAAGAAGAGCCCTTCCTCCACCCACCATCTTGAGGGGGAGAGGAAGGCAGGCCAGCTCCTTCTGCAAGCAAGAAGAGCCCTCCCTTCATCCACCATCTTGAGGGGAGAGAAAGGCAGGCCGCCTCCTGCTGCAAGCAAGAAGAGCCCTCCCTTCATCCACCATCTTGAGAGGGAGAGAAAGGCAGACCAGCTCCAACAGGCCTTGCCTGAAAAGAAGAACAGCCCTTCCTCCATCCACCATCTTGAGGGAGAGAAAGGCAAGCCAGAGCTCCAACAGGCCTTGCCTGAAGGGAAGAAGAGCCCTCCCTCCAGTCCATCTGCCTTGGTCCAGGCCTCCGAGGGAGAGAAGATCTGGACTTTCCCCCTTCCCCACCACCATTTCCTTCTCCTTTTGTGTCGTGTCTTTTTAGATTGTAAGCCTGAGGGCAGGGAAATGTCTAATTAACAAATTGTAAGCCACTCTGATAGCCTTGGCTGAAGAGCAGGGTATAAATAAAACATCATCATCATCATGTTCTTAGACATCGGATTCTAAATCTTTCATGCAAAGTGTGGTCTGCATGCAATCATGAAGAGAGATAGCCAGAGAAACAATGAAGTATCAAGATTTTATTTTTCTTGAAAAGTTTTCATATGAGACATTTTCTTTAAAACAGCAGCAAGCAGAACATACAAGTTGAAGAAAAAGTGGCAGCGCAGGTAACTTGGTTTGGCTAATGCCCACATGTGTACAAGATGTACACGTGATGTCTGAGCACCCTGGTGTGTTTTATTTTTTTTTAAGTGTATAGTAAGGCAGTGGTTTTTCAATAAGTCATCTCTATTTATAGTGTTTAAATATATATATATATGTATATGTATATATAGTTTTAATCACAATTTTGAAGCTTCACATGCAAATCAAAATAAAATATACAACTGAAAAATGTTACAGCCATTTCCCCCAGCTCCACAGTGAGGAACCATCTAAACAGGAATAAATGCACCGATAACCATATTTTTATAAAAAGGTGGGAGAAGAATTAGGAATACAACTTCAAGGCAGGTATTGGGATGACAGCTTGAGTGAAGATGGTAGAAATTTGAAAGTGGTTCCATTGAAAGGACAAGGGGAAAGAATGGGTGGTTATGAGCCGATGCTTTCAGTTAGTCACACCATTTTACTCTATTCTAAGCAGCTCCACATCAAAAATGAGAGTAGCATTTGGTGGGATGACTCCAGGATGGCCTGTGGTTCCATATGCCATGTCAGGTGTACAGGTTAGCTTTGCTCTTTGTCCCAGGCTCATCTGGCATACAGGATTGTAGCAAAGAGAAACAACAGAAAACATCAGAAAACATAACAATCAGTATTTCAACATAGGCCTAGTTTTTAAAGGTTCTCCTGCACACTTTGTAATCTTTACCTTCAAAACAAGTAAGGGGTCAAAGATACTGAGTCCAAACAGCGCAAGAAGAATATGGGAATCAACAAGAGTGCAATGAGAAAGCATATTTGGGAATATTTGGCTACAGTGCTAATGATGTGGCAACACTGTCGTAATGTAATGGTTTGTTGAAACGATGCAGCTGTTATTATACCTTACTGATATAAACATTTACTTGCTGGCAGAAGAATTTGGTTTTGAATGCCAAGAAAGTTGCAGTAACATTGCATCTCCGATTGCTGCGCTTGCATGAAATATGTTCACTGTATCAACATTTAATTCCCAATGCAACAAGCCACTAGGTGGAGCAAGCAGATAGTCGATGAAGGCAAGGAATGAATTAACCTTCATGAGGTTTGGGCATCTTGGGAATTATGCATGCTTGAAGATGGGAGTGTTGTTGGGAGTGGGTGAAACTAACTTGCAAATAAATATGATTGTGTGATGCACTGCCAATATATGAAAAACTGCGCCATAGGTCACTTTATTATTAATTGCCAGAAACCTGTTGGGCAGTTACAACTGCATAACTTAGGGCCATTACTGTTTTGTATTCACAACCCCTATGTGGCCCTTGTGAAATCTCCATTAACTGGGAAGCAGCTGCAGCAGTTCCTGTTAATTGGGAAGCAGCTTATTGATGCACTCTCCAGCATGAAAGGGAAATGTCTCTGTCACACTGGAGATTGATCACAGGATGCAGCTTCCCAATTGCCAGGGGAAGAGACCCCTGTCTATCGCAGTGGCTGTTTCCCAGTAAGTGGGAATTGGGGAGGACTGAGGTGGGTTTAAATGTATCTACCACCATTGTTAACTGCCCTTGACCAATGGTGACCCTGTGGATGAGACATCTCCAAGATTCCCTGTCCTCCATTGCTCTGCTTGGGTCCTGTACACTCATATCCATGATCTCCTTAATAGAGTCCATCTATCTAACATGTGGTCTTCCTCTCTTTCTACTTCCTAGCATTAGTTTTTTTCCAGTGAGTCCTCCATATATAAATCCCCAAAGGGTTCCAACCTTTATCAGTTTGAAAAAGGAAACAGCAGTCCAAGGAAGTCAAAAGAGACTGTGTTTCGCATGGAAGATGTTATCTACTTCCCAAAATTATGTCATAGAGATTACAAAAAGGTGCCTGCACATGTACTTACATTATTTTCAGCAAAGCACACAATGTTTTCAGTAAATTTACTCTAGGTACGGCTGTATCTGGATCTGACCCTACAAATTTATATTCTTTTCAATTTCTTCCACTATGTTGTTATCCATTCATTATCATACCGGTACTTGCTGTTGTGGAAATAGACAATATACCTGTGCAGCTCCCTCCTCAAATCCTTTAATGACTTCTTGTCTACCAATCTTGAACCTGAAGGGCTTGTTTCGATCTCTGGAGGAATCAAACTTCTTTCCATTTTGTAGCATCCCTGTCAAGACAACATAAACAATTCATGTTCCAGTCAAGTCTGCTGTTATTCTCTGGGATGGTAACAAACTAAAGAAGGCTTACTAAGAGCCGAAACTGTCAGAACAAGGAGACAGATACTGCTGTTCTTTAAAGGTCAAGCTAGGAAACAATCATAGACCGAGGGTCCTAGTTAACTTCACCAGCCGAGTTTAGCATGATGGCAAGGCCTAAAAACAGAGTTCGGAAATTTTACTTTTTGGCCTATCTCCAGAATTTCCCAGCCAACATGGCCCGTGGAGTTCTGGGAGTTATAGTGCCAAAACTACCTTTTCCAAGTTCTTCCCAGAATCTCTACTGAGCCTTGAACCATTTAATAGCAGACACTGTAGAAATTAAGTATTCACAACTTCATTTCTTCTTCTGTGACTTACCTGACCCTCTGTTGCAAGACACTTCCTGGTGCACAATAATAGGACTGCATTTATCCTGCAAATCCCAGACTATGAATGGGTGACAAATTTCTTGCAATTACGTAACCCTCCCAGCAATGCTGTTGCCTGCTAAGACCCCAGAGAGTCATCCAGACAAATTGGCAACTAGGGCAGGCTGCACAAGGCTATCCGGTTACGGACAAACAAGCTGCTCTTTATATATTCGAGGGAAAAGATGACACAAGCAAGCAAGTAAATAAATAGATAAATTAATAAATAAATAAATACCTCCAGTGCCAAAGAAATACATTCAAATGGGAGTGTATTTTTGGTTTATCATTTACATATTTGGAAGTAAAATTTTATCCACTTCTTCTCTACTCCACTGCAAATTAACAAGATTTAATTGACTCATAACTAACTTCAATTCCTGTGGCTCTAAGGATGAATCTAAACTGGGGAAGAGCAACTAGAGCTTCTAAATGATCCACCATTCATCATCCACCAGCATTCACTATGCTGACTAGGATTCGACGTCAAAAACACTTGTACTGCACCAGTTGTCAGCCCAAAGAGATCAGGACAATAATTAAATCTGGTTTTACTCTCTGTCTAAGCAATGATCGGTGAAGTACATTGTACTGAGACTGGACCAATGTAGAAGTTTCAAACTACTGTACAGATATATGACCATAGCTACTTGACCATTTTCCTTATTTGATAGAGTAAGAAACTCAAATGTATCTGCATGATTTTGCTCTTCAGTTACTCTACTGCTGTCTTGAGAGATGTTTGTCTTATGTCCATCAGCAACTGCTTTGCAAACTTATGTCAGGGTAATTGTTGCTAACTTTCCTCCTTTCACTTTAATTTTGATAACACCCAGAGTGAGAGACAGAAAAGAGGCTATGATGTAGTAATGCACTCTCATCTGTTCTCAAACCATTCTTCCAGGGTTAAAGATCTACTCCTTTTAGCAAAGTAGCATGTGATCATTTGTAATCTTAAAAACTGTTCCTGTCAATGTCAAGACAGACCAGTGGCCCTTTTCACACGACACAATTAGAGTGTTATGCTCCCACTTTAACTATCATGGCTGCAAATCGAGACTAAATACAGTCACTTACATTTAAACAAGTTTCCTATTCGCCTTTGTTCCATGTGGGTAAATCTATTCCAAAAGGTCTGTTATTCCCACTATGAAAGCGGATCTTTTCATTGTAAATGCTTCTCTTTTGGCACAAATGTCGTCCCCACTAGGTTGCACCACTTCAAAATGTGTGTCAATCATCTGTGTGTCATCAGCCTGGGCAGCCCGGCTTGGGAACTATATATACATACACACACACACACACACACACACATATATAAATTGATAGAAGATTTAATCCATTGGTTTGCCACTATTTGCCTCACTAATTGCAAGTAGTTGCAAAAATCAATGAATTGAATCTTTTATTTTATTTTTTTAAAAATCATGGGCCCACAGGCCACACCACAAGCACAAAGGCACCACATGGGTGTGTGTGTGTGTGTGTGTGTGTGTGATGGTGGATCTACCAAAAACTGATGAAGGGTGGTAAACACCCCTCTGCCATTAGCCCCTTCCCTCCAAAATGATGCAATTCAGATCTGTCGTTCCCACTTGATGAACACGCTTTAGAATTGATTCTTTTCAAAAGAACCGCTAGGAAACTAGTGTCTGAAAAAATCAGGGTTTTTGCTTTCGCCTCACTTTATCATGACAGAAATCAATCAAAGTACGATCAGAACCGGTTTCAAATGGGAACGACGGTCATATAACCTGATCAGTAATTCACTTTAAATCATAGTGGGAATGAGCCAATAGAAGGAAAACAAACAAGTAAAAAAACAAAAACTTGTAACAAACCAACATTACAGGATTCAAGCCAATCTCAACATCTGTATAGCTACTAAATATCAGCAAGTCTAAGTATGTTGTTTATATGTCTGTCCTATAGCTGTAAAGTAGCTAAAATGGATTAATCCAAGCATTCAAGTGTTCCAGAGGTTCCAGTGACACAGTTTCCAATTTTCTATATACAATAAACAAGATTTTTCTATATACAATAAACAAGATGTCTCCATTTATTTGCCTTTTTGATACTCTTATCTGATATGTTAGTTTTTCTCCAAGAGTGGTAGGCCATACTTATCCAGGAAAAAAAAAAGAAACCTAGTGGTAAGTTTCCAGTTTTTAGCAATTTCTTGGTATGCCGCTGTCAAGAGATCTGAAAGTAAGTCTTTATATTTAAGGGATGAAGTGGCCCTTTAAAAATGGAAAAAAGAAGGAAAATCTCACAATAATACACTTTTTGATTCACCACATCTAACAAGAATTTTAGATAATCAGTCCAATTTTTAAAAATTTAATCACATTGTAACGGGGCTCGACAGACCGCCCAAAAAGGGCTGTCTGGAGTCATCTCTCTTTGCTATGGAGCATTGCCGCAGCAACCAAATTGCATGGCACCACTGTGCAGCAAGAAAGGAGCGCTCAGGGGCAGCTCCTTCCTTTCTGCACCAGATTGGGGCCAGGGCAGCCTCACCGGCAGCCCCTGCAGCCCCAATCCAGCTTCTTTCCAGCCCAAGGAAAAGCAGCAAAATGTCGCTTCTCTGTGGGATGGAAAAGGGGTGTCTGTGGGGCTTCATGCCCCGGACACCCCAGGAGCCATGAGGAGAAAGGGCCCACTCCTTTCTCCTCAGGATCATTCCCATGGCCCTGTGGTTGCAATCTCCCCAAAAGGAGCTCCCAAATGGAGCTCCCCAAAAGAGAAGGAGTTCCGAAACTGAGCTCCTTTACATGCCACAGTCAGGAGATGTCACTGCTGCGCTCCTCTATTTGGACGCCATCTGTACAGCGCTGCACAGCGGTGATGCCTTGGCCACGTGCTAGGGTTGCGATGCATGCAGTCGCTCCACCCTCGGGCAACCCTAGCACATCACCAGGATGCCGCAAAGCAACGGTCTGTACTGGCCCATAGTTCCCTTAATTTTACAAGCCTTCCAGCATTATGGAGAAATCAAGCTTATAATTTTAGAGAGTTTCACCAGATAAAATATCAATTGTGTTACAGCTTATAAAAGTGTTCTGTAATTGTTGCTGATAAATATTTAAATGCATGTAAATTCCACAACTTTGCCCATTGTACAAAGGGGTATCCAAAAGTTTTAATGATCACCTTTTTACAAAATTGACAGAAAGTTGTAGTTGTTAACTTATCTCTATGTAGTCACTATTTAGATTTATACATTTTCCTCAGCGTATCTTGACCCTCCAGATACCTGATATTGTAGAAGTCTGCAGATTGTGCCTTACGAGGGGGTATCTTGAAGTAATAATGATCATCCGGAAGTTATTATGGCATAATGATGAAATTTTGTCTGTGTCATCATTGGTTCCTAAGTGCACGTTGCTGAAAAAATCAGCTCATTGCATCCTTTATTTTTGTGACTGGCTCTGCCAGAAGTGACTAACGTGAAAAATCCTCATCAGGCACAATCATGAGAAGGAAGGACTCATTGGAAAAGACAATAGTAATGCTGGG
Organism: Urosaurus nigricauda; assembly: GCA_034509955.1. Lineage (NCBI taxonomy): Eukaryota > Metazoa > Chordata > Lepidosauria > Squamata > Phrynosomatidae > Urosaurus > Urosaurus nigricauda. The sequence continues at coordinate 225,563,855 of JAOEGL010000001.1, forward strand.
AAAGGAGGAAGAGAGGATACACTGGGAAAATGTATAAATCTAGATAGTGACTATATAAAGATAAGTTAACAATTACAAATCAAAACAAACTTTCTGTCAATTTTTTAAAAAGGTGATCATTAAAACTTTTGGATACCCCCTTGTATCCAGAAACTTGAATATTCATTTCCCCACCACTTTCAATCCTCTTACAAGACATTTTTATGAGATTTTTGTAAGAAAATTTCATCTGGGAGGCAGAATTCTTGTAGGAGGGCAATGATCTCATTTTGCTTCCCCCTGTAGCTATACCTCTGCTCAAATCCTCTGTTCAATCTGAAACTATCCAAAGCTGCTTTACCTAATTTTTAAAAAGTTATTGCAAACTAGAGCTGCAACCTTAGGCACACATCCCAAAGCTTGGAAAAGTTACTGTGTTGAACTCCCAACTGGCCATGGCTCAATGCTATGGAATTCTGCGATTTGTAATTTCTGACAGTGGCATCGCTGAGGTTCGCATCACCTACCATGGATCCTGTAAAGGACTGGGGGAGGGGGGGTCTGGCCCTCCCTCCCTCCCTGTGCCTTGGTTGCCTGCCATCCCAGACAGCTAGCCACCACCTGGCCAGACTGCTGCAGCCTCCGGATGGCCTGTTCTGAGTCTGGCACAGCTGTTTGCCCAGCCCAGCAGCCGTGCCAGACTCCGAATGTAATGCACCACTTTCCATTATTTCTGCAGTGCAGATTAGACCAAAGAGTGTAGTAACACCACAGTAGTTCTGAGCATTTTGTCTTTATTCTGGGTACATATGCTACCAAGCAGAAGAAGCTGTCCATTTCTGATTTTTCCATCCAGAACTTTCATTTTCTTGCAAATCCTGATTGGGCCTCCTCCATGCAACCGAATACACTGTACCTTGTGGTTCTGGGATAGACAATTCTATAAATAGCCCTCACTGTGAGCCAATCAAGATTTTAACAGCCCAATATGGTTTCAGCTTCAGACTTGCTTGTCATCTCCAGCACAGGCCAGCATTAATGAGTTCACGGTTTTGTTTTGGTTTTTGCAAGGTTAGCAAGTAAAAAGCTCCTTCTCATGTCCTCTTTTGATCCATACAGCATGCAGACACTTAACATTTTGGCTGCAGCAGTGATTGCGTAGTTGACCCCATTTGCGCAGAGATGTCAGTCTGCGAGATAGTGTCCCTGGAATGAACATTACAAGTAGTCTGTGAAACATCTTGGTACTGAAAGAATATGTGATCAAATTTGTTGGGGGCACTTTCAGAACAGAATGGTAAAAAAATACGCTCAGTATTTCACTTGGCCTTGGGCCTCAGAGAGGGTAAGCATTAGCTTCCTCATTTTGTCTGAGTGTTCATAAATGCACAAATATAATCAGTAAACATAATGTATAAAATATTTTCTGTTAACCCTACATCCAGCAAAAAAAAAGGGGAAAAAAAGAAAAAGAAAAAAGAGAAGGCATAAAAAGGGAGTGGGAAGAAATTACAGAAAAGAGGCTTGCAAATACCATACAAAGAGCAACATTCTTCACTTTTACATCCAAAGCAAGTGGTACAGGTAAAGTTGAGCAGAGAGGTCTTCTTCTTCTTCTTCTATAACTCCTGTGTTTAGCCTCAGAAATGACTCAGATCTGCCTCCCACAATTGATAATTCTTACTTTAGCTGTGTGGATTACATGTCTTTAATTTTTAAAAATATATTCTATCTATTCTATACTATTTAATCCAAGTTAGCTCCTCACCCCCCAAAAGACAGTCATAAATGAATCCAAATACAGTATTAAGCAGACTTAGAGTAAGAAGGTGATTGTCAGATGAGGCCCTCACAGAAAGTACGCATTAAGAAAAGAGGCTATCCATTCAGTTCATGTGAAAAATGTTACTATATATTTATTATCTTCCCTATAAAAGGCATGATCCTGGCAGAGCTCAAAAAGTGCCTTTTCTGCACTATTCCTGTTGATCTTAAGCCAAATTCTATGGCAACACTTTTATTAGGCCAACCAAAAAAAGTACAAAATCCTCTATGCAAGCTTTTGAAACCACCTATTTCTTCAGCTGAAGTTGCAGGAGAAAAGAGGGGAGTGGCAATGTAGTCTGTCTATTTTCAGATGGTATGGAAGGAGGTTTTGCAGACTGCTATCAGTGTAGACTCCCCAGGCCACATTCCCAAGGGCCCTGGGTCACCTGGGTAAAAGACAAACAACACACTGTCTTTCCATTTGAAGTTTAATGTTGTTGTATGCTTTCCGATTTATGGTGACCGCAAAGCAAATCTGTCCAGGGGTTTTCTTGGCAAGTTTTGTTCAGAGGGGGTTTGTTTTTGCCAGTGATGTAGAGTCAACTGACGTTAAAGGTTGCTTCTATGACTCGACTTGGACTTGCCTCAGCAATAAATGTGCTGGTGTCCTTCACTTTGAGTAGCAGGCAAGACCTGCCCCCAAAGTGTGAGGTGCATTTCTCAGAGAGAAAAAGCAAATGCATTAGTCAACAGGCTTGGGGCAGAAGGATTCTTCTAAAGTTTTTGAAAATCTTTAGAAGGCTTCTCTGATGTGCAGCAGGGACAGGCTATCGAGCAGACCTCAATATCCACTTGAAGCCCATTGCTTAATGTATTTGCTGTTCCCTTCCAAGAAATCAGCCTCCCCATTTCTTTTTCTTCTGTTAAATGTTGGCTCCAAGATTAGAGATTTGATTTGCAAGTGTATTATAAGAGACTTGAAGGCAAAGACTTGAGACTTCACTCAAGACTTGGGAGTAAACAAGTCTTTTACATCACTGGCCTTTATCTTCCTCTTGAGCGTGACTTGCCCAAGGTCACCCAGTGAATTTCCATGCCAGTGGGATTCGCACACTGGTCTCCCAGGGTCCTATTTTTCTTGCAAATACATAATGATGCTTGCTAGAACTTGAGTGCCAATCATGTGCCTCATCTTCTCCATCTCTCTCCCTCCTTCCCTGAAGTCCCACATGTTTTAGAGGTAATTATAGTACAGTCTAGGTTTTGTTGTTGTTATCCACCATCAAGTCAATCTTGACCCATGGCTACCCTGTAAATGAGACATCTCCAACACTCCCTATGCTCCACTGCTCTGCTCAGGTCCTGCAAATTCATACCCATGACCTCCTTAATAGGGCCCATCCATCTAGCATGTGGCCTTCCTCTCTTTCTGCTTCCCTCTACGTTTCCTAGCACTGTTGTTTTTTTCCGGTGAGTCATGCCTCCTCATGATGTGGCCAAAGTACGACAGCCTCAGTCATGTCATCTTGGCTTCCAGAGAGATTTCTGGTTTGATCTGCCCTAGGACTCATTTGTTTGACTTCTTGGCTGTTCATAGTAACCTCAGCACTCTTCTCTAGCACCACATCGCAAATTAATTAATTCTCTTCCTATCTGCTTTCTTAACTGTCCAGCTCTCATATCCAGACATGACAATAGGGAATACAATGGCTTGTATGATTCTAACTTTCATGCTCAGTTTTATGTCTTTACATTTTAGGATATTTTCTAGCTCGCTCTTAGCTGCCCTCCCTCTTCTTAGTCTTCGTGTGATTTTTTTGACTGCAGTCCCCATTCTGATCAATATTTGATTCCAGGTATGAAAATTATTTTACTATTTATATATCCTCATTGTCTAGGATGAATCTGTGTAAATTTTCTGTGGTCATTATTTTTGTTTTCTTTATGTTCAACAATAAACCTGCCTTTACACTTTCCTCCTGGATCTTCCTTAGTAGTTGTTCCAAGTCTGTGATGTTTTCAGCTAGTAGTATGGTGTCGTCTGTGTATCTTAAGATTATTGATATTCCTTCCTCTTATTTTCACTCCTCCTTTTTCTGTGTCCAATCCTACTTTTCATATAATATGTTCTGCATACAAGTTGAACAGATAGGGTGAAAGGATGCAGCCTTGTCTGCCCCCTTTTCCAATTGGGAACCATTCTGTTACTCCTGTCCCGAGTAAAGATTTCTCATTAGGACTATCAGATGTGTTGGCACTCCCATGTCTTTAAGGGTGTTCCATGTTTGCAATGTGGTCCCTAGTGCCACTTCCTTTCCTGAATCCTGCTTGTACCTCTGGTATTTCTTTCTACATGTATGGTTGGAGTCTATGTTGCAGAATTTTGAGCATGATTTTGTTGGCATGAGAAATTAGAAATTTTGTATCTCCTTTTTTGTGGAAGGGGATGTATATTAATCATTTTCCAATCTGATCACTTTGTTTTCCATATCTGTTGACATATGTTGGTTAGCACTGGTGTTGATTCTGTTAGTGTGGGCTGAAGCAATTCAATTGGAATATCATCTGTTCCTGGTTATCCCCCACCCCACCCCATTTCTCTAATTGCAGCTTCCACCTCTGTTTTTAGAATTTGGGGTTCATCTTCATATGACTCTTCAGCCCATATGTCCTTCATTTTATTATCCCTTTTAGGGATAGGTAGAGAGTAGAGGGTAGGTAGAGAGCCTAAATAAGTAGGACTGGCCCCAGGCAAGGAACAGCATTTGAGGGCAGGAGGATGAGGAATGAAACTGGCTGTCATCCCTGTCAGGACTGGGCACAGAAGAGAAGGAAGAGGCCACAGCAATTGCAAGCAGAGATTAAAGCAGGCCCCTCTAGTATCAGCTGCTCCGTCTCTGACTCAAGGCATGAAGAAAGGAGAGAGAAGGCAGAGTGTAGGGGGATTGCAAAGAAATGAAGGGAGCAAGCACAGCTCAGACCACTTGCTGAGCTCTGCATGCTCTGGCTTCAAAGGACAGGGGAAGCCTGAAGAGAGTAACCACAAACTAGCCCCTAGTTGAGCTCTATATGCTGTGAGGAACACAGTCAAGAGCAGCCACCCAGCAGGAGGCTTCTATACAAACAATTTAAAGAGATTTTGAAATTGAGATCTCCTCCCCTTTGAAGTCAGAAGCATGCAAAGCCCACCAAGTGGTCGAGGAAACATGCATTCCCTTTCTTTTCTCTTTGTCACCCCTCTTCTGCTCATTCTCTTCCCCCTGCCCTGACCTGGAGGCAGAGCAGGTGACACTGTGTGTACCTCCTCCTGCTGCTACTGACCAAAGGACTACAAATATATATGGTAGGAGTCATTTCTGCATGTTCCGAAACCCTAGCACATCACGGTGGTGGCATCATAGCAGCGTCCCGTCCGCACGGGCGCTACCATCTTGATGTAAGTGATGTGCAATGTATAGACATCACTGCATGTTGCTTACATCACCGGCGTGCCAATGGTGCACTTGCGATGTGCACCGGGCACCTCAAAAAGAACCTGCTTTTCGCAGGTTGTTTTTAATCTGGAGATCTGGAGAGATCCCTTCAGAGTTAGAACAGGCTCCTCCAGTGCCCCATTTTTGGACGGCTTGTCTTGCCCCTGAGATCACATATGTGAAGTATTATGAAAAACAGTGTTTTTATTTTGTGGCTGTTACATTATATTTCATTATATTTGTGTGTGCTATAGTCTTGTTTCATTTGTGAACATCCGAGTGAAATTTTCAATTGCCTGGCATGAACATTTAGGCAATAAAACTCAAATAAATGCAATATAAATATAGAAAATATGACTCATTTATCACTGAATCCTGCTTCTGGAGTGCTGCAGATATGCCATGCAATCTTTGTGACAGTTTGCCACCATGTGATCTTTATTTTCATTTTTGCGGTTGTGAGCAGCTGCTGCTTGGTTAGTTATTTATCAGTCTAATAGACTCCGATGTGCGGAGGAGGCAGATACAGTGCCAAATGAGACACAGGGCCTGTGTTGTTGTTTTTAAGGGTTTATGGGCATCCTACCTTTCATTGCCAAAAAAATGTTCTACACTAGATTTTACAAATATACTAACTGCTTTGAAACAGACTATTTACTATTTTTTATTTGCTCCTCAGCTTGTCAATATTAGAAAGCATAGTCTTTCTATCTTTTCAATTTCTGAACCAATTCAGAGGTTATGGATTAGCTGAATTAACTTCCTAGCTTTGTTAAAATTTTGGACATGTATCCATCCATATTACCAGACATACATCTGTACACCTGACACATATTTATAATTTCCTTTACCCCTACAAATGACCATGCTATACAGGGGTTAGTAAACTCTGCCTCAGGTAGTTTGATCATTTGTGGACAAATGATAATTTGTGGTAGCTTGATCATTTGTGGATAAAAACATTAATAAAAGTTGAGTAACTATGCTATGGAAACATTTTGACCAACAGACATAATTCTCTCCAGGGCTAAAACCTGGGATATTAGTTCTGCTGCTTTACAGTATTGATTGGCTGTCATCACTGATGTCAAAATCCTTTTCTCTACTCCATCATCCAAGCATTAAAGATTTATTGTACAATAAAATAAACATGTAGTGTTATGCAGATTCCACAAACAGTACATGTAAACACCCCAGTTTAGAACAAAGAAACTGAGCTCTTTGCATACTCTTACCTCCCCAAAACCTTAACATTTTTATTTTATACCTGTCTGAATATTTTAATTTAATATTTAACAGGGAGAACCAATCACACTTTTCCACACTGAACCAGCATATCCACTTGTCCACTATAACAGTCACCTTGAGGCCTGTTGTTAAAGATAAAATGGCAAGTTGAGAGACAGGAGCCCAAAGGTCTGCAGGGTCAACCTGGACAGCAGTTCCATCACAATGACAAATTCACATCTTATTCCTTAAATGCAGAGGTATAATTTTAAACATTTTTTTTTTCTTAAAAGAGACTGAGGAATGGAAAACAGACTAAACAAACAGAATGGGTAGAAAATATTTCTTAGGCATGGAGAAAGTGGGAAGAGGAAAAAAACACCATGTTGACTTCTGTTTAAGGGTATGTCTATATGCATGTTGTACAGACCCCAAGCAATACTAGAAGAGTGAATGTCTTACTCTTGGATTGACGAAGAGGAATGTTTCATTATCTGCCAAGAGTCAGTATAGTGTACTGGTTAGTGTTGGAGTAGGATTTAGAGATCCAAGTTCAAGTTCTTCACTATACACCAAAGCTCTTTATGTGATGAGAACCTATCCCACACCTTCTAATTTCAGGGTTTTTAACCTCTTCAATATTACCAGGAGTACCTCCGAGAGCAATGTCTCATTTTCCTGCCTTCAAGACAACCAGAATACAAAGCCAATCCCAAATGTCAACGATCCCCCAAAACAAGTGTACAAATATTTATAGTGAGAAGAGACAAAAGTGCCAAATTGTTGGTAGTGAAAGAATGATTTCTAGCTGTGTTTAATGTACTAGCAGAAGGAGTTGTATGGCATTTTTTTCATTTCACAGAAATGTTCTGGCAGACTTGATGAGAATCTGTGAATGCACATCATTCCTGTTAATTCTTCAATTAGGGACCTGAATCACTGTTGCCATTCTTCCTGGCACATCCACAATACACCGTTTTGGCCAGCTTGTACATTGTCATTTCAAATTTTGCAGGAAGCTCAAGAGGGTAACTGTAAAATCTGAAACACCACCTGCCAATTATATGGCAGATAAATGTTTTAAAGGTTTTAAAGGAAGCCACTTCATGCTGGGAAATTTGGCACACCTGCTGATGACAATCCATAACACATTAAACAAATCTATGTTGTGTATGGATTAACTAAAGAGGAAAGATTTGGGAGGGAAACCAAGGCACTGTTGAGCCAGAATGACAGGAGAGGAGAAATGTACCATTTCTCATAACAGTGACACAAGCCCATTTGGTTGAAAACTGTTCTCAGAAAATTCCTGCCTTTCTTAAAGAAAAACATCACTTATTACTGAAGTAATAATCTGCCTCCAAGCAGCAAAAAGAAAGGGCTGACATGCCTAGGTCTAGCTTTTGCTGGCAGGGAGCCATCCATGCAATGAAAGGCTTAAGAGAAATTTCAGCTGGTGTTTCTGCACCGACAATAGGTATGAACAGTAACAATATTTACAGAACGAAAGTGAGTCGAGACCATAAAGTGAGAAGTCAGGCCAGTGCTTAATATAAACATGGAACTGCAATTAGAGAACCTAGTGACCTGCATCGGCTTAGCTCAACCTGCAAAGAAGACTGTCCGCAGGAAGGGGACCCTGACAGACAGGGGAAAATGACTTAATTCCAAATTCATCCTCCTCCTAGCACAAGATCTCTTTTCACACATACTGTTCAGCCCAGTCCTCTCTCTTCCTACAAGGAATATATTAATAGCAGCACACTCATACTGTACATACTGTAAGAACACAAGCATTTTCACAGCAAGGGTGAGGTCGGAGCTGGGGGGGGGGGGGACCAAGGCACACACAGATATTCCTTTCAGAATCTCCCACTTCAAAATGTCCATTAAATCCGGTGCTTTCTCTGAGCTCGTCTTCCCTAAGAAGACAGTCCAGAAAACTCAGTAATGCCCTGCTCTGAAAAAAAACAAGGAGGTGGAAAAGAAAGTTGTGGAGCAAGCAACGTCCCTTACAGACTAATTATTAATTTCATCCTCTCTCTCTGACATTTAAATACAGGCACACCTCAGTTAACAAAGCCTCTGACAAAGAAGGGTCTTTTTCATATCACCTGAGTTCCTCTTTTCTTCCTTTTCCTCTGCCTAGTTAGAAGATTTTTAGCAGTATTGGCACTGGGAAGAGGATGAAGGAAGGCTAGAGAAAGAGAGACTTTCAGTATATATTTGCAGTAGTGTCTGCAGTAAAAAAAAAGGCAATAAATTTTGAGGTGGGCAAGAATGGGATTACAATATTTTCTGTTTGATCCTAGTATATGTGAATGTGTCTGCCCATAACAGGCAAGGTAAACAGCCACTGCCTCCAGAATACCAAGCATGTGTGAAGAGCAAATCAGAAAGAAAGGATAAATTAGATAAGCTTGTCTCACTAACTATCCCTAATAGTTAAAAAGGCATAGATCTGACACCAAAATGGAAATCATAAGAAAAGTGGAGGGTGATGACAGGGGAAAAAAATCATCCCTGGATGCATTGAAGAAGCTTTCAAGTGGTCTCAAGAAGATTTTTTAAAATTGTTTTTATTTGTGCAATACTTACCTGAACTGGTTGATTCGTTTTACATGTACATAGTTGGTTTTGGATAAAACTGCTGAAATTTGATCTGCCTCCCTCTCCTTTCTTTTGTAATGTAGGAATCTATCCCTATTATTTCCATGTTATTTATGTTATTTCTGCCCCTGATACAAAATTTTCTATTAAAGAAGTAATGCCCAGGAACACCTCTACTTTGTTAACAGGTATACCTGTAATTTTATTTTTAGTGCAAGCACATACTACAACATGTCAATCTTTTACCTGCAATGGGAAGCCCATGATACCCTTACAAATGAAAAGTTGCTGGTCCTTCTCCAACTCATGGGCACGTGTACACAGACTACATATGCTCAGAAGAAGAACCACTTTTATGTACACAAACGGGAAGGATCAGGCTAATGGGCCTACATACTTGCTAGGGAATGAGTGATGCTTTGTTGAACAATGTGAGAGGCAAACCAACAGGGCTAAAGTGATCTTTCAAAAACTCAGAAGAGAAAAAAGGCCTGATCCCCTTCTTCCCCCATCCCTGCGTGGTGAAAACTATCAGAATATGGGAAGAGATGGGTTATTCACTTCTTCAGTCCCACACTCTACCCTACATAGTTTTACTTTGACGGATCCTGCAAGAATACAGAACGGTGGTTAATATGGTGCTGAAAACATCTGAGCGCCTCCTAGATTACTGAATATCCACTAAGCACTGGGCACCTGGGCAAGCCTGCCACTGATTATAGAACATATTTCCATTTTAATTAACAATATTGACTTTTAGTGGCAATTGTGTTATATAAATGTATGCTTCACGAGTTTCTAAGATTGCATGCATTCTTTCAGCATTCAGATATTATACAAGCAAACAGATAACCCCAGCTGATATAAGAAGCAGGATTTTGCTTACATTTCTGGCATGAGATATGGGGCAGTGAGGAACAGAATTAAGATTGAGTACTATTCAGTCCCCAAATATACTCTGCCATCTTTCTTAATGGACAGAAAGTACTCTAAAGCATAGCAATAAATTCCACAAAGAAAAACCACACATCAACTCAGGCTAAGCATAATGTAATGAAATCACATCAGCAGAGCACAGTAAGAAATGCAAGGAAATCCCCAGAGGTTCACAAAGAATACCACTTTCAGCTAAAAAAATTGTAATTTATGGCTTTCCAAACCTAGATATTCTGAGAAACACTCTGGCTCATTTAAAAACATTTTTTTTAAAAAAATGTTCTAATGATTTCCTAGTAGAAGGAATAATTCCAAGAATACACAGAACAAGATAAGTTGTACTGACATTTTAATATGTTCGGCCCTGTGGATGATAAAACTCCTCTTGTGAAACTCTAAGCCCCACTAAAGCTAGTTCTCCATGGAAAATAGAACAGTGCATGAATGGCAGGACGTTCCAAGGCATCACAGGTTACAGACACACTCCAAGCACTGGAGATTGGGAGGGACTGGGACAAACTTGTAATGTGAGTCTCCTTCCCACATGGACACTGGAATCCTGTTTTCCAAATATACAATCTCACGATCCATGAAAAGAGTTTGTTTTTCATATTTGTTTTTTCATTCTGAAATTACTGTTACATCATCTCCGCTTCTGAAAAACACCGACCTTTGTTACTAATAATTATATAATAATAATAATATTTGTTTAATAATAACGCCCAGCTAACTATTTTGCAGCTTTCTGGTCATTTGGAAATATGTTATCTAGTTATTTTTTAACATATTATCATTCTAATGAACCAAATTGGCTGGAAACACTAAGCCAATACATTTCTTTTTCTGCCTTTCTCATTGCAAAATCATGAATCAGTCCCTAAAATTCCATTTTCCTTTGTAAGGTCATGCTCGATAAACAAAACACTATTGCTGAATTGCTGCCTTCTGCTGTTGTTCTTAGAGGTGCAAGCCTCTGCCAAAAAAAAGAGAGGCAGCAGCCTTCTCTGTAGGAAAATGCAATAAAATTCAAAATCCAAGTTAGTACTTGGTTGTTCCTCACTAGGGCCCATATTTCATGCCAGAAATGTGAGTAAAATCCTCTCAGCTGAAGTAATCTGTTTGCTTGTATAGCTACATTGAGCATCTTCTCTGTAGGGATATCCTTCCAAATACAGTATGTTCCTCCTTATGGCAGCATTGGAACTGACTCCTCAGCACCCTCTTGCTCATCTACAGTATCTAGCAAAGCAAGGCGATCTAAAAAAGACCATGATTAATCACTCAGACATAGTCAAAGAGCCAAAAGGTACATCACCTACAGAAAGACAAAAATCCTTTGCCTTTCAGAAAAGTCAAAGAGATCTAGGATACTTTCAGATGAGGTGGTTTTCTTCCAGTCATCATGCACAGAAATCATGCATAATTTTGTCTTGCAAATCTCCTGTCTTATCTCACCACTTCTTTCTCTTTTTAAAAAACTGTCACAGAAAATTTATTATACAGAGAAAGATAGAACAGCTGCACAATTTCCTTTTGTTTTGTAGAACTAGAAGCACCTGGAAACAGTCCTAATTCAGACCAAAGAAATTACTTTCCTGGAGTCTGGTTCAGGCTGCAGAGCCTCAATAATGTGATAAAGATGATGATGATGATGTGTGCATGTTTTTTTTTTTAAGGTGTAAGTAGATTTATATGTATTTTCCACACTGCCTGAAGAATGCTGGGAAATATATTTTTGTTACCCAGTTCACTGAAATTTGAATGAGTTTTGTACAGGAGGCCTAGGGGTCAGTTTTCTTGCCTTGGGAACCCCTTGGAGCCACATGGGTCCAAAATGCAAAACAAGACAAACAAACAAAAAAACCCACACCCCCAAAACCCAAAATTGAAAGTGGCCAGAGATCCACATCTGCTTTTGAAAACTTCTTTTAAAATGATAAAACAGTGCAAGGGGGCTGTGAAACTTATAAAAGGTAAATTGTCCCTCCTGGACCTCATATGCATTGCAGAAATAATGCAGTTTAACACCATTTTAACTAGCATGGCTTCATCCTATGGAATCTTAGAATTTGTTGTTTGGTGGGCCACCCAGAGCTCTCTGACAGAGATGGTTAAATATCTCACAAAACTACAAATCCCAGAATTCCATAGTCACGAGCCATGGCAGTTAAAGCAGTAACTGGTATTTCTACAGTGCAAACGAGGCACTAGAGACTTTCAAGAGAAGCAGTGTAGCATTTGGGGAGGGGGAGGTATAAGAAAAAGTGAGATCTGTGGAGTCAAGAAGAAGCGGGACAGTAAAATCATGGCCCATTATTTGCTGATGTAGGTGTGGAAAATGTGCAACAGAACAATACTGACATATGGCATGAGTTTAACGTCACAGTGTAGTGCAAAAAATGAAAATTGGAAGAGAGATGCTTATCAGATGTATTAAAAGATTCTCTCTGATTCAATGTAAGAAATATACACATCATGATAGTTACTTTGCATTTATGCACTGCAATTCTGTGCACTTTTACTAAATAGTAATGTGGTTTACCTGTGTTTAATCTTCCAGGCTCAAGACTTTAAAAACAACAACATAATTCCATGTATTGGAAAGGCTTATTGTTACATTATTACGTGGCAAATAATACACTGAACTCAATCACGAAAGAACAAGGGTGAGAGGATTTATTTAGAAGGATTATATTAACTAAAAGCATGCCAAATAAATTTAGTATGTTGCTATAAACTTTGTGGATTAATGTGGACACTAATTTTGCCAGTCAATATTCAGTTGTCAAATGTGTAAGTCATAAAAGAAGGGCAAAATGGAGGGAATGGAATAGTGTCATTCTACTAACAGGTGTAGATCCTCCTCGCTGAAGGTGCTCTGCTGCAGCATTTGGGGATTTTCCCTTCCTCTTGGCCCTTCCCCATTCCACAGCTCACAGGAGGCTCCTTCAGTCATATTTATAATCTTTAAGGCTTTGAAGAAGGTCTGATGATGAAAGCATTGGTAGGGGAATTCACTCTCACTAACTACCTCCAGTTATTTCCTAAATCACCAGGAATAGCTGATATTCAAAATGAACTGCTAAAATCCACACAGACAGAATCGACTCTAGTGCTAACTACAGTATGCCAACAAATATGGAAAACTAAATAGTGGCCAGCAGACTGGAAATGATCAATATATATTCTTTGGGACCGTGTGCTTGAGACCGTGTGCTCGTTGCTGAAGGGGAGGAGTTTCTGTGAGTCACATCTGTGAGTCACAAGGGGGCGGAGCTAGCAGACTAGCTTTATATACCACCTTCCAGAGCCTTCCAGAACAGTCCGGCCAGAGAGAGGAGAAGGAGAGGAGCTGCTTGGCAGCCATTTTGGGACCGTGTGCTTGAGACCGTGTGCTCGTTGCTGAAGGGGAGGAGCTTCTGTTGCTGCGCGCGAATTTTAGTTTTTAGTTTTCTTTAACTGAACAGCTCTGCTCAAGTGGCATTAGGTTAGAATCAGATATTGAAACAGAACCTTCCCTTTAAGTGTAAGATAGCAGCCAGTACTTACCTTTAAAGAAGTATTCCCAGTAGATTGACTGTTATATTTATTACTAAAGACTTTGCAGTATGGACAACGAGGGATCTGCCACAGTCACCTGCAACTCTTGTGGGATGTTTCTCTTCTTGCCTACAGTAGTGGAGAACTTCACATGCACCAAGTGCAAGTTGGTAGCACTCTTGGAGGAGAAAGTGCAGCAGCTGGAGTCCAGAGTAGCTACACTTCAGCAGATTAGAGAACAAGAGGATTTCCTGGACACAATAGAACTAACCATCTTGGATGAGTACCATGCAGAGGAAGATGCTAGGGTGGAAGAGGTCACTTGCCAAACAGAGGAGGCAGACAGCTGGAGGAATGTCACAAAGAGTAGTAAACCAAGAAGGAATTGTTCGGGGAGCTTGCAGCTAGACAATCGATTCGAAGCTCTTTCCCTTATCAAGGAGGATGAAGAAGAGCAGCATGGACAGACTTCAGGCACAGAGCAAGGGAGCCTGAGAGTCCCACCCGAGGGAACAGTCGCTGCTAAGCCTCGGAGGAGGCGTGTGGTCGTAGTGGGGGACTCCTTGCTGAGGGGTACAGAAGCAGTGATTTGTAGGCCTGACAAGATGTCCCGTGAGGTGTGCTGTCTTCCAGGTGCAAAGATCCGGGATGTGACAGAGAGGCTGACAAGACTGGTCAAGCCTACTGACCAATACCCCTTCCTTTTGGTCCACGTGGGAACTAATGATACTGCAAGACACAGCATTCAGAACATCAAAAGGGATTATGAGGCGCTTGGTAGGAAGCTGAAAGGAATGGATGTACAGGTTGTCATCTCGTCTCTTCTGCCAGTCGAAGGGCATGGTCCAGGAAGGGAGAGGAAAATAGCAGAGGTGAACAACTGGCTTCGCAGATGGTGCCGCCGAGAAGGATTTGGATTCTTGGATCATGGGCTGCGGTTCCATGAGGAGGGACTTCTTGCAACAGACGGGTTGCATCTCACGCCAGTTGGAAGAAATGTTTTTGCCAACAGTCTCAAGAACTTGATCAGGAGAGCTTTAAACTGAGTTCCGAGGGGAAGGGAGACAATATTAAGGAACGCAAAAGGGATGGCGTAAATAGTCAAACTGACATAGAGGAAACAAGGCAAACAGTGCAAGGACCCAACAGTGGGAGGCAAAAAAACTTGCACAGGCAGCAAGTAAAAGGGAACCATGGTCTGCGATGTCTCTACACTAATGCACAGAGCATGGGAAATAAGCAAGATGAACTCGAACTCCTAGTACAACAAGGCAAATATGATATAATAGGCATCACTGAAACCTGGTGGGATGAGTCTCATGATTGGAATGTGGAAATAGAGGGGTATAACCTTATCAAGAGAAATAGGCCAAACAGGAAAGGAGGAGGAATAGCACTATATGTCAGAGATATTTACACCAGTGAAGAGATCCTGGACATCAATCATGGAAGCCAGGTGGAGAGCATCTGGATAAGAATCAAAGGGGAGGGAAACAACAAGGGTGTTACGGTGGGAGTCTACTACAGACCCCCAAGTCAGACTGAGGAATTGGATGATATCTTTCTAGAACAGATGACCACACAGTCAGAAAAGAGAGATGTAGTAGTGATAGGCGACTTCAACTATCCTGATATTTGCTGGAAGTCAAACTCAGCAAAATCCTCAAGGTCTAGCAAATTCCTCACTTGCCTGGAAGACAATTTCATGGTCCAAAAGGTGGAAGAGGCAACAAGGGGGTCAGCTATTTTAGATCTGATCCTAACCAACAAGGAGGACTTGGTTAATGGGGTGCAAGTGGTGGGATCATTAGGTGGAAGTGACCATGTTCTCCTGGAGTTTGTAATACAGTGGAAAGGAGAAGCCAGGCAGAGTCAGACACGCATCCTAGACTTTAGGAGAGCAGATTTCAGTAAACTTAGAGAAGTATTGAGGGCGATTCCATGGTCAGAAATACTAAAAGATAAAGGAGTTCAGGACGGATGGGACTTTCTCAAAAGGGAGATACTGAAGGCACAATTTCAAACAGTTCCAGTGAGAAAGAAAAACGGGAGGTATCTCAAGAAACCAGGATGGATGACTAAGGAACTTTCAACCGAGCTAAGTTTGAAACGGAACATGTATAAGAAATGGAAAAAGGGGGAAATCACGAAAAAGGAATTCAAAGAAATAGCAGGCATGTGTAGGGGTAAAGTCAGAAAAGCTAAAGCGCAGATGAACTCAGGCTTGCTAGAGAGGTTAAGAACAATAAAAAGGGCTTTTTTGGATATGTCCGCAGCAAGAGGAAGAAGATGGAAACGGTAGGGCCACTGCGTGGAGAAGATGGCAAAATGCTAACAGGAGATAGAGAAAAGGCAGAATTACTCAACACCTTCTTTGCCTCAGTCTTCTCAGAAAAGGCAAAGGATGCTCAACCTGAGGATAATGGAGCAGAGAACAGAATAGGGGAATTTCAGCACAGAAAAAGTAAAGAGATAGTAGAGGAACACCTTGTTAATCTAAATGAATTTAAGTCTCCGGGACCAGATGAACTCCATCCAAGAGTATTAAAAGAACTGGCAAAAGTAATATCAGAGCCATTGGCAATCATATTTGAAAACTCCTGGAGAACAGGAGAGATCCCAGCAGACTGGCGAAGGGCAAACGTTGTCCCCATCTTCAAAAAGGGGAAAAAAGAGGATCCCAACAATTATCGTCCAGTTAGTCTGACATCAGTTCTAGGAAAGATTCTGGAGCAGATCATTAAACAGAGAGTCTGTGAACATCTAGATGGCAATGCCATAATCACAAAAACTCAACATGGGTTTCAGAGAAACAAGTCATGCCAGACAAATCTAATCTCTTTCTTTGATAAAATTACCAGCTTGGTAGATGAAGGGAATGCTGTGGATATAGTATATCTTGATTTCAGTAAGGCCTTTGACAAGGTTTCCCATGACATTCTTGCAAACAAGCTTGTAAAATGTGGGCTAGACAAAGGAACTGTTAAATGGATCTGTAATTGGTTGACTGGCCGAACCCAAAGGGTGCTCAACAATGGCTCCTTTTCATCCTGGAGAGAAGTGACCAGTGGGGTCCCACAGGGCTCTGTCCTCGGCCCAGTGCTATTCAACATCTTTATCAATGACCTGGATGACAGAATTGGGAGCATACTTATCAAATTTGCAGATGACACCAAATTAGGGGGAATAGCTAATACCCCAGAGGACAGGATCAAGATTCAAAATGACCTGAATAGACTAGAAAGCTGGGCCAAAGCTAACAAAATGAAATTCAATACAGAGAAATGTAAGGTATTGCACTTAGGGCGGAAAAATAAAATGCACAGATATAGGATGGGTGACACCTGGCTGAATGAAACTACGTGTGAAAGGGATCTAGGAGTCCAAGTAGACCACAAGTTGAACATGAGTGAACAGTGTGATGTGGCAGCTAAAAAGGCCAATGCTATTTTGGGCTGCATTAATAGAAGTATAGTGTCTAGATCAAGAGAAGTAATAGTGCCACTGTATTCTGCTTTGGTCAGGCCCCACCTAGAATATTGTGTCCAGTTCTGGGCGCCACAATTCAGAAAGGACATTGAGAAACTGGAGTGTGTCCAAAGGAGGGCGACAAAAATGGTGAAGGGTCTGGAAACCATGCCCTATGAGGAACGACTTAGGGAGCTGGGGATGTTTAGCCTGGAGAAAAGAAGGTTAAGAGGTGATATGATAGCCCTGTTCCAATATTTGAAAGGATGTCATATTGAGGAGGGAGCAAGCTTGTTTTCTGCTGCTCCAGAGAACAGGACCCGGAACAATGGATGCAAGATACAGGAAAAGAGATTCCACCTGAACATTAGGAAGAACTTCCTGACAGTAAGGGCTGTTCGACAGTGGAACGCACTTCCTCGGAGGGTGGTGGAGTCTCCTTCCTTGGAGGTCTTTAAACAGAGGCTGGATGGCCATCTGTCAGGGGTGCTTTGATTTGGATTTCCTGCATAGCAGGGGGTTGGACTGGATGGCCCTAGTGGTCTCTTCCAACTCTACGATTCTATGATTCTATGATTCTATGATTATGCACAAAAAGAGACACAAAATACTGCAGCCACTATAGGACCACAACATTAATTTCCTAAGCAAATAAAACTATGCTCAAAATTCTGCAACACAAACTCCAATCATATATGGAGAGAGGAATTGCTAGATATCCAAGTGGTATTCAGGAAAGGAAGAGGCACTAGAGACCATATCTCATAAGATGGATAATGGAACAAGCCAAAGAATTCCACAAGAAAATCAGCATGTGCTTTATAGACTATAGCAAGGTGTTTGATTGCATAGATCATGAAAAGCTATGGATGGCTCTTAAGACATGGGCATGCCACCACATCTGATAGTCCTGGTGAGAAATCTGTACTCAAGAAAAGGCTACTTTTAGAAGAGAATGTAGAGAAACAGAATGGTTCCTAATTGGCAAAGGGGTCAAGCTAGGCTGTATTCTCTCACCGTACCTGTTCAGCTTGCATGCAGAAAGTATCATAGGAGTTTATCATACAACGGAATTTGGGGGTATACTCCAATAGCAATCCGAACGCAATCACGGGGTTTCACGTAATTTCACATGAGTGTATCTCATGCAATTTTGGGCAATGGGAAGTCATTCCGAATGCAACCATGGGGTTTTACGTAATTGCGTATTAGAGTATCTCATGCAATTTCGGGCAATGGGAGGGGGTCATTTTTGGGAAATGGGAAGTCATTCTGAAGGCATTCCAAACACAATCAGATTTCACGTAAATTTGCTAAACTAGTGAATTCACATAATTGTGAATTGGCTCCATTCGCAATTGAGAGAAATTCCTCCCATGTGATAAACTAAATAGACTCAATCAGGGAGGTCATGGGCCAGAAACATCAGGACCAAAGCAGAGCATTGCAGGACAGGGGGGGTCTTGGAGATGTTCTATCCACTGGGTCACCATGATTCAGGGTCAACTCGAGGGCAGTTAACAACAACTGCCATCGACTGGTACACACTGGATGAAACCAAATACAAATTATAGATAACCTATGCCATCATATTTCTATAAAGAGGTTTGGAATAATCCTGCTCAAATACAGACCTTGGAATCCGCAGGGCCCTGTTCCAGACCACCCCCACCCCCCACAAATATGAAAAAATGCAGGATCTCAAGTCCCAATGCCCCTAATGGAGTCGTGATGTGTATGCAGCCATGGGCACGCACCACCATTGGGGACAACGGGGCTTGCCATCTGCAGATGCTTAAATTCATGGATGGCAAGCCCATGGATAGCAAAGCCCCATGGTATGTAGTTAATAATAAATTGGTCTCTCCTTATATATACATAAACTATAGTATACCCACATGCCTTGCAGAAATATTAGCATGGAATCTATTATTACAGGTTGACTGTCCCTTATCCAAAATATTTGGGACCAAAAGAGTTTGGGGTTTCAGATTTTAGAATACTGTACTTGTATTCGTATATATGTACATAATGAGGTATCTTGGAGATGAGACCCAAGTCTAAACACAAAAATCATCGATGTTTCATATACATCTTATACACCCAACCTAAAAGAATAACACAATGAAAACATACAAAGAGTGAGCATTAAAACAGAACTAAATTATACAGAATCTACAATATAGGAGGTCTTCTATATTTTTGTTCAGGTCTGCTGCCCTATTTTCATTACCACAGTAAACCAGAATAATGCTATCATCATTATTATCATCTTTTCAGATATGAAGTTGCTTTTGCCATTTCATGCAATTATGGTATTATCCAGAGCAGCCAGGTGAAAATATTTGTTCTTAAGGGTGGATCATAGAAACAATAGAGAGCTTTATTAAGATGGTATATAGGATCACATTGTGTGCCAGAAGTGTTATAATTCCATTGGTAATAAAAGTGTACACATCAAAGTATCCTGTCCATTACTAAGTTTTCCCTCTGAAAAGATGAGTCTTCATCTCCAGGTACATCATAAGTGAAGCATTCTTCTGAGATCCATCTGAACAACCCCAACAGTATACACTGAAATAGTACCCAACAATCCTCTTTTGCAGTTTTTTTTTCTCCTGGGGTGCACTAGTCCAGAAAATGCAATAAAATCCTATGAATAATTACTAGCCCCCAATTTCATTCTGTATTGAGTCAGAAGTTTATCACACACCCCCCCCCCCCCATTATGGGAAAAGGAAGGGGACTCTTGGGTGCACATGCAACTGAGAAAAAATGGATTTTATCGCAAACCAAAATATCCTCAAAAGGGCCCCATTTCATCCCTGGCGTGGAATCTGGAATGGATCGCCATGAAAACGGAAGGCCAACGATACTGGTCCTTTACATTTACAGTAAGCACGGCAAACTCATATGTTTTATTAGTGATTTGAGCATTGTACTATGACTCTGGAAAACAGGGTTCAAATCCCTGCTCAGCCATGGAAACCCACTGGGTGTCCATGGGCAACTCACTCTCTCTCAGCCTCAGAGACAAAGAAAGACAACCTCCCTCTAGACAAATCTTGCCAAGAAAACTCTGTGACAGGGTAGCCTTAGGGTTGCCACAAGTCAGAAAAGACTTGAAGGCACACAACAACAGCAACAACAGCAACCACCTTTCATAGCAGCCAGAAAAGATGGACGTAATATTTGGGGAGGGGGACCATCATCAGAAAATACTTGCCTGGATAGCAAGACCAGCAAGTGGATATTATTTTTTCATCTCATTCTCTATTCACTTTTTCTGATTTAAATCTCCATTAATAAATTCTCACAAAGTACTAGTGCATGCTTAATAAGCAAATTCGGAAATTTTACTGACTACCAGAGACTGTGAAGCCAACAAATTACTCCTATGGGGTCTCAGAGTATCATGTTTCTTGCTGAGCTTGTTTTGCTGTCACAACTAACTGAAAATAAAACAGAAAACGTGGTAATGTACATTCAGAAGTGATCATCTGCCACTAAAATTCTCACATAAGTAGGAAGTCTTCCAACTTTCAAGACATGACAATTTAAAGAGACTGATAAATTAGTAAATGGAAAAAACCTCAGGGAAGCTCTGCTGTTATCTCCCACCCACAAATCCCTCCTGGGAGTTAAAAGATGTCTCAAAATAATATTTCATAAAAGAAAGAAAAAACAATGAAAAAAACAAGTCCCCTGCAGATAGGGTATAATTATAAAGTCTGTGGTGGTATAATTTCCATTAATTTTACTTCCATTACAGTGTAATGTTCACTGCCTTCTTACAGAGGTCACCCACCAAACAACTAGGAGACTTTGAAATGTTATTAAATTCATAGTTTAACATGTTTGCTGAGATAATATGTTTTCTGCACTGACAAAACTCTGTATACCATGATCAGAACAGGAGAACTATTCATCATGGAATTCATTATTAATGGAAGAAATTCAGGCTGCTTTGGGCAGTGGCTTTAGTAGTATGAAGACTAATCAACCTCTGTCAATGGTAGCACCTAAAAAAGGATGGGTCTTAAAAAATGCAAAGTGCATTGGGGGTTGAAGAGAAAGCAAATGAAAAATGTCTTATGGTGGTTTGGATCTTGGAACTAGGATTTTGGAGACCAGGGCTCTCACAGGTGGCCCTGGGCAAGTCACATTCTCTCAGGCTCAGAGGAAGACAAGAGTACATCTCCTCTGAAGAAATCTTTTCAAGAAAACTTAATGATAGGATCAAATTAGGATTGCCATAAGTCAGAAACATCTTGCAGGTACATAAGAACAACTAAGGCAAGCTATTTCTCCAAGCGAATACTTCCTACCCACACATAGTTCACACTCTAGTAACACCATATGACCTTTGGACCCCATAATCCCATCACACTGGCTGTGCAACACTGCTCAACAAAGCCATAGTTTCAAGACTCCAAAACATTTTTATAAAATCACAAAGCAAGGAGGGAAGAAACAAAAAGTCTAGCCTTCAACCACAGCCAAGAGGGCTAGTCCTCACAAAAAGCTAGTCTTTATCCAATGCCAGGCCTCGATCAGTAGGAGCACACATGGCAGAAGAAACAGGAACCCTGTCAGTCATTGCATGTATCTATCTACACACATACCACACAACACACACTCCCCTGCAAATGTCCATAGACTGTCCACTGGTATAGCTTAATTCTCCTAGACACTCAGATCCTGGGCCTTTGTTCCTTGGCTCTGCCCTATGTAAATTTCGATGCCCTTCTTTATCACAAGATGCTGTCCTTCAATACATGGGTTTTCAGAAGTGGGTTTCTTTTGCAGTTTGGGCTTCCAAGCAAGTCCCACCTCTAGACGACCTGAAGAGCATTGCATCAGGACACTAACAGACTGCTATGCATGCCTTTAAAGTTGTGATTAGATCTGGAAAAAAGCAGCTTTGGCAATACTTATTGCATAATGACATCTTCAACCTGTAGCTGCTGTGTACCCCAACCACAATTATGGCATCCCTTTTCACTGATGGGTGAAACCCGTCAATGAGTTCCCAATACTGCCCTAGTCCTCAGGTGCAAAACATCACTGCCAGGGCAGTCAAGTTATTGGCAATGATGTGATGTCATTGTCCCCTCTTCTCCCCTTCCCCTTAGCTATTACCAGCAGTCTGATTACATTTTTTTATCTTTTTCATTTCTTCTCTTTCTTAAAAAATAAATTAAATCACAGTAGCAGAGCTCTGGAATTGCACAAACATGTAAATAATAATAATAAAAATAAAGAGGAAGGCATGCTGGGTAGGACATGGGGTAGAAAGACAGGGTTACAGGGGAGTCAGGAAAAGAGCACAATGGCAGCAAGAATACAAACAAGTATAATTCAGTGGCAAGAATGGGGCTCGTCCAGTAAAGCCCCAAGGCAGTTTGCTTGACTTTTCCCACCAGTTGCATCCTGCCACAGATGCTGAGTTAGGGATGAACAGTCAAGGATGGGGAAAGAGCAGCAAGAAAGCAGTGGAGCCATTTGTACTCAATCTAAGCAACAAAACACCTGGTATTATTATTATTATATTATTATTATTATTGTATTATTATTTCTGCAGTTCAAAAAGCAGCGATGACAGAATGCAATCGTCATACAATCTATCCTTTATTCAATATCTTTCTTATGGAAGGAGATGGTAATGGTGATAGGTTGGGAGGGTCAGCAGAGTTCACACATAAAAGCACATAAACAAACAAACAAACAAACAAAAATTACCAAAATTCACATCAATAAACAGCATTCCTGCTTACTCAAATATGAATAATTCTGAGATCTGGGAGACTACCAGCCAGTCTCAATAAACCTCTGCTGTTTGACTTGAAAATGTAAACTAACATGCTGCAGAAAACATAGACTGGGCTGTTTATAATGCGTCTTACCTGTGTAATGGACCACACATGTCTGGCCTTTCTTTGGGAATGTCCTTCCTGTAAAAATATAAAAATCACACACTTTTTCAAATGTATTAAACATCTACTTAGAAATGACATTCCCCACCACCCCAGTGGGACAAAACACAGGAGCCACAAGCTCATGCCCAATTGCACAAGAAAATGATAAAATAACAGGTGAATAGTTCTGGCTTTCTTTGTTAAAAACATACTTTCTGATGTCAGGTTGGAAAAATATGGCACAAAAAGGCAAAGGGGCAGTGGTGTGGAGGAAGGCTACATCTCTATTGTTTCTAGCAGTATTACCCACTTACAGAGTGTCTAGATGCTGCTTGGAGAAAACAAGGAAATCAAATATAATTTTTCAAAGGCCATCATTTAAAATAACACGGTTGGTCTTATTTCCCTAAGAGGGGCACAATGCAAACTTTAACTTTCAAGTTTCTTCCCCTCCAGGGAGACTTTCTGTGTCTGTCTGGAAATCTATCTGCATGCCCGTCTTCTGCTGACTCTGCTGGGGCACATTCCAGGAGTCACTCTCTTTGCACCGGACACCATAGGGGTGCGTAAAAGTGTGCCCTGGAACACAGCCAACTGTATCTGTAATTACATTTTGCAAAGGAAGATTGGTAAGGCTAGACAAGCTGTTATTCAGAAAGCTTGTCCAGAATGCTTGATCTTCTAATCAAGGGACTCCTAATAAGCTTCCAAAGTAATCCCAGAGTTCCCCATAACATCGTCATAAAGAATAATCTACATCAGAGAGGGGAGAACCAAAAAGAGAAGCACCACTAATGAAACTCAAAGCAACAAGAACCACAACTAAACCTATACACAAAGTCCATACGTTTACAATGTCATCAGTAATGGTAATTGGAACTTGAACTCAAACAAATTGAACTCTCCTTTGTATTTCACCACTGGAATAACAATTTTTGTTCATGACTGTATATACTCACGTAGAAGTAGACCTCGTGTATAAGTCGAGGGAAGGTTTTATGGACAAAATCATGGATTTTGATATAACTCATGGATAAGTCAAGAGTAAAATTTAGGGGCATGTAACAAAGGGTCTAAAGGGGAAAACAAAAGGAAAACACCACTTCTCTTCCCACCTTCTCCTTCTCTGGACCTCTCCCAACCACCTAACACCATTTCCCTGGTGCTGGAGGAGAAGGTTTTAAAATCAGATTGAAAAGAGAAGGAACTGGAGGAAAGTGGAGTGTTTGGTGGGGAGAGAAGGTTTTAACATTGGATTGTGAAGGAAATGAAGTGGAATTAAATGGGGTGTTTGGTGGGCAGAGAGATCAGGAGGCCTTTCACAACAGGGCTTTTAGCATGGTAGAATACAGTACTCTTCCCTTTCACATTAAACATACTCAGACAATGCTTAATTTTAGGTGCATCTTAATAATAATAATAATAATAATAATAATGTCTTGAAGACATAGCTATTTTTGCAAGCCTTCCCAGCATAGTTCAGCCTATCATGCATATTACCCTTATGGGTAATGTAGATACTTTATATTGATGTTATGTATTTTTAATATTGTACATTTTATTATTGTTGTATGCTACTTTGAAACCATTAGATGGAAATGACTTAAAATACTCAGAAATAAATAATTACATAAACACTCATTCTTGGTGGGCAGGTAGCACAAAAATACACATGCAGTAAGCCCCCCTTGTCCACAGATTTTTTTAATCCATGGATTCAACTATCTACAGCCTGAAAATATTCCAAAAATATATAAATTCCAAATAGTAAACTTTGATTTTGCTATTTTACATAAGGGACCACCATTTCACAATGTCATTTTATATAATGGGATTTCAGCATCCACAGATCTTGGTATCCACGGCCGTCCTGGAACCAAACCACAGTGGGTACCAAGGGCCCACTGTACTTTTTTCACTGAGGAAAGGAGTGAGAAAACTGAATGCTGGTTGGCTATCAGAAAGTACAGAAGAAAAATCTCCCTGGATCTGATCCATGGACTGCTGAGTCCAGCATTCTGTTTCCCAACTAGATGCCTTCTGGAAGCCCAGAGTGCAAATGCAATAAACCTCCCTCCACTGTTATTCCCCAGCTGTTATTTACAGGTATGCTACCTCTGGACCTGAATGTTGCATACAGCCATCAAGACTACCAGATAGTGATAGCCTTTTCCTCCTACTAAAAAGCTCTGGAAAGTGTTCTACACGCTGATAAATGTATTGAAAAATCACAGGCTATGAATTCAAGCCAAAGACCTGTGAGGGAACATACTATGACTATTTGAAAAGAAGCAAAGTATTTCCTGTTTCACGGGATCTTTCCTCGAACTGGGTTAAATCAGCACATGGCATTTTCCAGTTCGGAATTCTACCAGGATACTCTGAAGCTAAGATGCACACATGAAGAGAATTTCATCTGCATCAATAAAGTGGCCACCACTTATGAATGAGGTGTCTCCTTTATGACAAGAAGTGGATTGAAACAACCAGTCACTATGCATCACCATGGTGGCTCACGTCCACCACAGGAGTCTGCCCTGTTGCCGCCAGTCAATCATTATCATCATCATCTCCTCCCCTGGTGTTTCCCCCCAAAAACGTTCCATTGCTTTGACAGTGCGGCACTTGCAGAATGGGCAGCTTCAGCAGAAAAGCCTTCTTTTCTCCAGGCTGCTGCTGTCAGAAGTGAGCCGGCTCTGTCTGCTGAATGGTGCCGATCACATTGGAAGCAGGGAGGTGCAGAGTGTACTATAATTTGCTCTTGTTACTAAATTACTTCACCCCACTTGGATTTATGCAGCTGTCAGCAAATGCCATTTAAATATCCCTAATGGCTCAGAGCTGCCGATGCTGCTGCCAAAGAAGCAGAAGACTGCAGCCTCTTGATCCCTCCAGGGTTTTTTCCCTCATTTAGGTTGGTTACTTTGGACAGATTGCAGCCCCCCATAGGCACACATTTCCTACACTAGGGAGAGATTTTCAAGTTTTCCTCTAACCTGACAGCAAGAAAAATGGGGTTTTCCCTCCATTCCTGCTCCCACCTGCTGCTTTGGTACATTTCCATCGTTTTTCATTAAAATATGAACATCCTAAAATTTCCTCTTTTGTTGATCCTCCAAATATCTGGGGAGTCACTAATACAGGATGAATATGAGGGCTAAACCACACTAAGAATTAACTTATATAATGAGAGCCATCGTGGCCTAGTGGATTGAGGTTGGACTATGACTCTGGAGACCAGGGTTCAATTCTTGACAATGAAACCCACATATAAAAACACTATTGTATATACTCATTTATAAGTCTAGAAAGTACTGTATCTTAACTCTTACTTAAAAGAAGGAGCCATCTCCTGGTGAAAAGCAAGAGTATAATCTATCCTATAGAAGCACTGATCCCCTCTACTCTCAAATCCCTCCAGAGTTATATCTGCTGCAATTTTGTAAGTCATTTGATATTGTTTTGCTTTGCTTCATTCTTTAGCTTCTTTACTGTATGCCTCTAAGTTTTACCCTCGGACTTATCCACGGGTCATAGCAAAATCCATAATTTTGGCCCCAAAACTTGCCCTCAACTTATACATGAGGTAGACTTATAGCTGAGTATATATGGTATATTGTGCAATTATATGAAACATTTATATATAATTACAAAATATAGTCTATATCAGAATCACTAACCCAGTCATGGAACCAGTGTGGTGTCATGGTTTGAGAGTTGGACTGCGACTCGAGACAAGGGTTTGATTCCCAACTCGGCCATGAAACCCACTTGGTGACCTTGAGCGAGTCACACTCTCTCAGCCTCCGTGGGAAGGCAACGGCAAGCCTCCTACGAACAAATCTTGCCAAGAAAGCCCCATGATAGGTGCACCCTAGGGTCGCTGTAAGTCAGAAACGACTTGAAGGCACACAATGAGCACATTGTTGCTACTACCACACACACATGCATGACCTCAAACGTCCCTCAAAAGCCGTGTTAAGAAACTAGACTCCTTTGGCACCACTGGAGGCTACTTTATGAGCCTGGCTAAGGAAAGGAAAAGGTCTGGGAAGCAGCATAGGCCTCATCCTCCCCAAGCAGGTGGAGGCTCCTCAACCCTCAGGAGACCCCAGACCCCTCACTTCAGAACTGATGCTGTTCTGGGGGGTTCACCGACATGGGCCACCCTGCCCAGGATTTAAGAAAAAAAGAAAGAGAGAATGGACCTTATCACATGATGGGAATTGGAAGTATAACCCAGTGGCATTGCAAACACAATCATGGGGTGTCACCTTATTGCGTGAGAGATTATCTCAGGATTTTATCACACGGGAGGAATTTCTCTCAGTTTCGAAAGAAATGAAAGTGGGGCCAGTTCGGAAATGAGTGAATTCGCTGGTTCAGCAAATTTACATGATTGTGTATTGACGCTGCATTGCGTTCGGAATGACTTCTCATTGCCCAAAATTGCCCGTGATAGTTTCTCACGCAGTAACATGAAACTCCACGATTGCATTCGGAAGGACTTCCCATTGCCCGAAAATGAATGTGGTAATCTTTCATGCAATGACGTGAAACCTCATGATTGCGTTCGGACGGCCATTGGATTATGCTTCCAATTTCTGTCGTCTGATAAAACTCCTCACATATTCGCTGGCAGTGGGGACACATTCCAAACACAATCATCGGGTTTTACGAAATTGCGTGATAGGTTATCACATGCAATCAGTGGCAGCCCAAACGCGGTCCGAACGCAATCCTACAGCAATCCAAAAGTAAGCAAATTCAGTGAACTAGTGGATTCACAAATCCTCTTCGCAGGCTATCTTTTCCCAGGCTATCTTTTCTTTTGAAATTGAGCGGAGCCCCTCCCATGTGATAACCTTTCACATGATTGCATTCATTTCTGAATTGACCTCACTATCTTTTCTTTCGAAATTGAGGGGAATCCCTCCCGTGTGATAACATCCAGAGACCCTCTCATACACAACCCAAAACAAGCCCTTCCAGCCAGAGTAAGCAGAGTTCCTCCTTTTCCAGGACCTGTCCTCCATTTCAACCTTCTGCCTAGGAGGGATTCCAAAATGTCCTCCGCTATGAACATGACTGAGAAGCATAGATTTATATTTAATAATAATAATAATAATAATAATAATAATAATAATGTTTTATTTATAGGCCACCTTTCCTGTAGGATCAAGGCAACTCACTCAACATCATATGAGCCTTTCTAGCTTTTTGTTTGGTCATGTCCTCCATTTCTTTCCAATGTCCTCCATTCCGAGCACGAAGAAGAAGCATGGATCTACATTTATATGCGTGTTTTTAAGCTCTTCTTTGGCCATGTCCTACCTTTCTCTCGAATGTCCTCCGTTTGACGGTGCTTTGTCCTCCTTTGTGATGAGGCGATCTTGTCACCTTGTTGCCACCTTTGGGGTGACTTGATGTCCTCACCGCAAAGGAGGACAAGGCACTGCAAAATGGAGGGCACTCAAGACAAATGGAGGGCATGACAGAATAAAAAGGTCAAAATAGAAAATAGCAAAAAAGGGTCACTCGTATAAAATATAAACCCATGCTTCTCAGTCCGGCTCCAAATGGAGGACATTTTGGAATCCCACCTGAAGAGAAGGCTGAAATGGAGGACAGGTCCTGAGGAAGAAAAGGAGGACCTCTGGTCGCCCTGGCATGTAGGACAGTCAAGAAAAATGGAGGACATGACCAAATAAGTGCTCAAAACATTCCTGTAAATGTAAATTCTTGCTTCTGAGCCCTGCTCCAAATGGAGGACAGTTTGGAACCCCTCCTGGGCAGAAAAATAAAAGCTCTTATGATATATAAATCCCTGTTTCTCAGTCCTGCTCTCAATGGAGGACATTTTGGAAGTTCCTCCTGGGGAGAAGGCTGAAATGGAGGACAGGTCCTGAGGAAGGATAAGGAGGACCCTGTTCCCTCCCCCTTCCCCCCATGGCATGTAGGACGTTCAAGAAAAGTGTAGGACAGGACTGAATAAAAGCTCAAAGCACCCATGTAAAATATAAATCCATGTCTCTCAGTCAGGCTCCCAATGGAGGACATTTGGGAATTCCCTCCTGGAGAGGAGGCTGGGATGGAGGAGGAGGAGGGGTCTGGGTGTCCATGCTGTGTCCCCCAACCCATAGATCCACAGACCTTGGGGGGGGGGAGGAGACCCCTGTGGAGCCCCATCCAAGGGGTCAGGAGGGAGGGAAAGAAGGAAGGAAGGAAGGAGAAGGGAAGGAATGAAAGGGGAGGGAGGGGGGAAGGAAGGAAGGAAGAAAGGAAGGAAGGGAAAGAAAGGGAAAAAATGAAGGAGATGGAAGGAAGAGGAAGGAAGGAAAGGGATGGGGAAAGGAAGGGGAAGGAAGGAAGGAAAGAAGGAAAGAAAGGAAGGAAGGAAGGAAGGAAGGGAAAGAAAAGGAAGCAAGGAGGGAGGGAGGGAGGGAAGGAAGGAAGGAAGGAAGGGAAAAGAAGGGAAGAAAGGAATGGGGAAGAAAAAAAGAAGGAAGGGATGGAAAGAAAGGAAGGAAGAGAAGAGAAGAGCAGGAGGGGAAGGAAGAAAAGAAAGAAAGAAAAGGAGGGAAGGAAGGGAAAGAAAGGGAAGCAAGGAAGGAAAGAAAGGGAAGGAAGGGAAGGGAAGGGAAGGAAGGAAGGAAGGGAAAGGAAGAGAAGGAAGGAATGGAGAAGAAAAAAAGGAAGGAAGGGGATGGAAGGAAAAGGAAGGAAGGGAAGGGAGGGGAAGGAAGGAAGGAAAAAAGAAAGAAAGAGAAAGGAAGGAAGGGGAAAGAAAGAAAGAGAGAGAGAGAGAAGGAAGGGAAGAAAGAGAAGGAAGGGAAGGGGAAGAGCAAGGGCAAGGCAATGGAGGGTCCTGGGGTTCCCTATCCCTTCCTGACCGTCTCCTGGCGTGATGGTCTCCACTTCCACTCCCATGGCTCCAGCAGCCTTAGCCTTAGCCTTAGCCTTGGGGCTGGGGCTGGGGCTGGCGTGGCTCTGCTGCTGCTGCTGCTGCTGCTTTCCGGGCCTCTCCAGTCCTCCTCCTCCTCCTGAGCCCCCCATCCCAGCCTCCCTCCCTCCCTCCTTCCCTGGGAGCTGTCCATCAGCCGCCGGGGCCAATGGCAAGGCAAGTGGGGAGGGGGGCTGCTGTGCTGCCTGCTGCCTTCTGGAAGCCCATTCATTCATTCCCCCAGGCTGGACTCTCAGGGCCAAGAAGGCCAAGGACTGGGAGCAGGACTCGCCCATAGGGAAGCATTGGGGAACACTTGCCCATATTGGAGAAAGACAGGGGACACATAATAGCCACTGAAGCTAGCTATAGGAATCCCTAGGGGAGATGGGTAAGGATCCTCCTAGGTGTCCCCTAGGGGCAAGTTTCCCTCCATGGACAAGTTTCCCCCATGTCTCCCTATGGCCAAAGGTTCCCTCCAGGTATCCCCCCCCCCCCAATGGGCTTGTATTCTCCTAGGTTTCCCTATGGGCAAGTATTCCCCCCCCCCCCCCAATTTATCTTTATAGGCAAGGGTTCTCCAATGTTCCCCTATGGGCCAGGATCCTGGGAAAGTATTTGAGTTTATCACATGGGAGAAATTTCTCTCAATTGCGAGTGGAGCCAATTCGCAATTACGTGAATTGGCTAGTTTAGCAAATTTACGTGAAATCTGATTGTGTTCGGAATGGTAGTTCAGAATGACTTCCCATTTCCCGAAAATGACCCCCCCATTGCCCAAAATTGCATGAGATACTCTAATATGCAATAACATGAAATCCCGTTGGATTGCCATTGGATTATACCCCCAAATTCCGTCGTATGATAAATTCCTTACATTTCTCTACTGTTTTCCTATAGACAAGTATTCTAAGTTTCCCTATGGGCAAGTATTCTCTTATGTTTCCCTAAGGCCAAGTGTCATCCAGTGTTTCCTATGGCCAAAGGTTCCCCCCCCATGCATCCCCATGGGCATGTATTCTCCTGATTGCATTCGGAATGCATTCAGAATGACTTCCCATTTCCCGATTGCCCAAAATTGCATGAGATTCTCTAATACACAATTACGTGAAACCCCATGATTGCATTCAGAATGACTTCCCATTGCCTGAAATCGCATGAGATACACTCATTCGCAATAACATGAAACCCCATGATTGAATTCGGATTGCCATTGCATTATACCCCCAAATTCCATCGTATGATAAACTCCTGTGCTAACCATGTTCCCCCAACCCCATAATACAGAATAGAAATAGAGAAAGTTTACAGTCTCCCACAGGACTGACTGATGTGGGAGCACTTTCAGATTCTGTAGTTTGAGGGACCTCACCCTATCACTTTGGTGGCCCCATGCCCAGACCATAGGCCACCTCTGCTTTCATGCCAATGGAATCTGAAATGGTACACTTGATATTAGCAGGAAAAGCATTTGAATACCCTTGGAAACCTGGAGGAATTGGTGTACCAAGATTATTTGTTTATTTGTTGTACAGTCCTGTTTTTGCAAGTGAAGAAGCTGGTAGTTTCCTCTGTTTGGGTTGGATTTCTTCCAGCATGTCTAGTCTATGACACACCACCAGCCCAAGGATGAAAATGTTAGAAAAGAATTTGGACATGAGAAATCTTTAAAGTATTACATTGCTGCAATACTGTAGAAGTGTGACCTTCTACACAGTGATCCTGTTTTGATCCCACATTCTGCACACACACACACACAATTAGAGTGTATGCAGGGAAGCTTGAACATAATGTTTATTTGAGTTTAAGTTTGAATGCATTTGATTTGCTTGGTACTCAGTGTCCAACTTGTCAAAAACTGTTTGTATTTTTTTGTATTTCAGAAGACTGAACGTCTGTGTAATCTGGTGCAGATCAAGGCCCAATTATGGAAAGCAATGTAAGAGGAAACTGACTAGCTGATTTTACTGTAAAAATTAAGGCTGCATTCATAAACATAATTACAAGGTTTTATATTCACTTGTTTATAATGGAATATAATCCAAACATACAGTGTAATATATGTGGATTCATATAACTCTGTATCAACAATTAATAAAAATTTGGAATTGGTATCATCTTTATGAAGTCAGTGTGGTTTGAGTTCAGGACTAGGATGACCAAGGTTTGAATCCCAGTTTAGCCATGGAAAGCCATTAGGTGACTTTGAGCAAATCACACTCTCTCAGCCTCAGAGGAAGGAAATGGGAGGCCTCCTCTGAATAAATCTTGGCAAGAAAACTCTATGATACAGTTGTTTTCAAGTCAGAATTGTCTTAAGGGCACACACAAAAAAGGACAAGAATTATCTTTATATAAACTCTAGATAAACAGAATATTAGTTAAGAAATTATATTTACTGTAGATATAGAGATATATGAATCTGCATGCATTATACTCTATTTTGGGTTGTAATTAATTAATTTGATGGTTTTCCTGTAAATAAAACACCACCCACTTACACCCCACAAATGTTTGGAGACAGAAAATTACTATAAATCTTATAGGAACCTGAACCTGAATTCACCACCACAAGATTTATGAGATCTGAGCCTGGCTGCTACCACAGTGAAGTTATTATAAACGTGAGGAAATCTGGCTCTTTTCTTTTTCAGGTCCTTCATCTAACCTGTGTTTTTTACCTTGTTTTCACCTTCTTTTATCTTTTATTCTGTTTCCCCTTTTTACCTGTTCTGGTTTATGGAGTTTATCAGATGATAGAAATTGGAAGCATAATCCAATGGCAGTCTGAATGCAATCATGGGGTTTCATGTTATTGTGTGAAGGACTATCACATGCATTTTCGGGCAATGGGAAGTCCTTCCGAATGCAATTGTGGGGGTTTCACGTTATTGCATGAGAAACTATCACATGCAGTTTCGAATTTTGGGCAATGGGAAGTCATTCCGAACGCGATGCAGAGTCAATATGCAATCACGTAAATTCGCTGAACTAACAAATTCACTAGTTGCTGAACTGGCCCCACTTTCATCCCATGTGATAAACTCCTATGACCGTAATAAAAATGACATGACATGGCAAGTGCTTCATATATGCCCCAAATAAATTAAAGAAAATTTTGTGGGTGGGGTGGCTATGACAATATTTTGCAAGCTACTAACTTTTGCACACTTTTCTGTAAAGCTTTTTAAAATGCTATATATACTCATGTATAATTCTAGAAATATTAATCACAACATTGACCCAAAAAACCTGAGTTGACTTATCCAAGAGTCAATGTAAATAACGTGCTTTATCTCTTATTTAATAAGGAACCTGGTGAGAGGCAAGAGCGTAATCTGTCCTGGAAGCTCTGACTCCGCTCTACTCTCACATCCATCCAGCCTTTAGGGTGAGCACAAACAGTTATGTTTACTAGAATTTTGTAAGTTCTTTGGCATTGTTTTCCTTTGCTTCATCCTTTATTACATGTCCCTAAGTTTTATGTTTGACGTATTCATGGGTCCTGTTAAAATCCATACTTTTAGCTCCAAAACCTGCTCTCAACTTCTACATGAGGTCAATTTATAGTCAAGTACAGTAGTGTGGAACTAGTTGAAGCACCACCTGGTGGTAGTTTTTAGCATTTAATTGTTGTGCAGACCATAATATAATATGGATGGACCTTCACACAAAGGCCATTTAAATGAACTACTGTAGTAGAATCCTTCTGTTTTGTTATGTGGGTCACAAGGGATTCGGCCCAAATTAAAAAATGAATACCGCAGGCCTATGTGCGCCAACTCACAGGTAATCTGCATTAAATTCAATGGTATACTGCATGAGAAAAGTAGGTAGTGAATCTCAGGCTGGGTCCACACTGTAGAAATAACCCAGTTTGACACAAAGCAGTGTCATGGCTTAATGCTGTGGCAGTTAAAGTGGTGTCAAACTGGAATACCTCTGTAGTACGGACACAGCCCTAGTCTTGTTTAAATCCTTCCAGGAGAAGCACAGCAGTGATCTCTGGTGAATACCTACAGTTGTTTTCATTGTTGTTCCACTGCTGCTCCTTCTATTCTTTTAGGGTTTTAGTCTTCTGATCTCAAAATCTATGATCTCATTAAAATATCTTAATGGTTGGTCAGTTTTATTTTTGATTTATTAGTATTTTGGAATTTTGTCTCAATCTGATTGAAAGTGGGATAAAAAAATTCCTGCAACACTACAACCAACAGTCGCATACATTAAGTCCAAAAGTGACTGTTAAGTTAAAAACTCTTGCTCTATTAATGTTCAGGAATATTGATAATAATTGCCCCTAGTAATCCATTTAGCTAAGGAGAACTTTCATATAAATCCTAAAATGGATGAGGGCAACTTCCGGCCCATGGATTTCCTCTGACCTCTCTCAAGGCTGTTTTTCTATCTGCAGCATGTTGCTTTGTTGCTGTGCTGCTGTGGCCAAAACCACGTCATAAGATTTCCATCTAACTGCATCTGTTTTTTGCTCTCCCTTTGTTCCGCCTTCCTATTTTTTGCATTCTTATCCATCCTCTTTTTGAGTGATTCATGTCTCCTTTGTCTAGATGCCATATAAGCTACTGCTGCAGTCACTGGTGAAATTCAGCTAAATGATTAGCAGTTTGCCCCCAAACCACAGAGGTTGCCAATCCCTGTTCTGTGGAAAGGAGACTACCTAGAAAGAGCTGAAAGAGTCAAGAAGTAGAAAGACTAATGAGGCAAGAAGAACTTTGGGGGAAAACAGAGTAAGCCATGGACAAAAGATAAACTTATTTCTTTGTGATAGAATTCAAAGGTATAGCCATCTTAGTCTATAGAATCAGTATGTAGAGAGATCTTGTAGCACCTTTGCGACTAACTGAAAGAAAGAAGTTGGCAGCATGAGCTTTCGTAACTCCAAGCTCCGTCCTCAGATGCTTTTGGTGGAGTGGAAGCCAGGGACAGACATATATATGCCATGGGTATGTGACAATGTCAATTCAAATTCAAAATCCTTTGGATAGGGAAATGAGTAGCGAGTCCAGTTTTAACTATGGTAGTTGGTGGACAAAGACAAAGACATTGGATATGGAAATGAGATGGCAAGACCAGTTTGGCCTTGGAAACTAGCCTGCAGATGGGGAGAACAGATGAGTGTAGGATGTCTCCCTGAGAATGGGGTCAGATAGTGTTGAAATGTGTGTAATGAGCCAAGAAGCCATTGTCCCTGTTCAATCCATCGCTGAGGGACTAGAGTTTATGGATGAATTCCAATTCTGCTGTTTCTTTTTCCAATCTACTTTTATAGTTCTTTTGTTCAAGAATCACTGTTCTGAGGTCTGAGATGGAATGTCCTGGGAGACTGAAATGTTCTACCACCGATTTTTGTGTATTCCCATTTCTAATGTCTGATTTATGTCCATTTATCCTCTGGTGCAGGGACAGGTCTCTTTGCCTGATGTAGAGTGCTGATGGACATTGATGACATAGTATGGCATAAATCCCATTGAAGGATGAGCATGTGAAGGTCCCATTAATATTGTGGGTGATGCCATTAGGTCTTGTGATGACATTTCCTGGATTAATGTGCAGGCAGAGTTGGCATCTTGGTCTGTGGTAAGGTTTAGTACCTGTGTCCCTATCTGCATGCTTTGTGTCCTTTGTGTTTCTCTTAATACCCAGTTTTTCATCACCGAACATGAGAAATGGATTGCAAAAGTGCTTATCCCATGTATTTTAATGATACTGTGAACATCCAGACACAACGCTTGTTTCCAATACTAGGGTTCAACTCTCAAATGTCTAAAATAAAAACAATAAAGATAGGTTTGCTTCTGAATGCAGGAAGGGTACTTTCCATTCACCATAGAGTAACCGCTTAACTAACCCATATATTTTAATGTTATTGTGAGCATCCAGATGCATCACTTGCTTAACTAACCCATATATTTTAATGTTATTGTGAGCATCCAGATACATCACTTGTTTCCAGTACTATACTTCAACTCTCAAATTCGTAAAATAAAAGTATTAAAAATAAGTTTGCTGCTGAGTACAAGGAGGGCACTTTCCATTCATCACAGAGTAATCACTGGTAGCCTACATACATCACATCTTAGAGGTCAGTTCTTCAAGACAACCTCACACTCAGACAAGCTTAAAGCCCAGATTTTTTCTATTTCTAGGATGAGGCAGGGAATCACTTGTATATCCCCCCTCAATTTGAACGGCTGGATACAGTAATAAGGAAATAAATGCAGAAGAAGGAAAGTCTGTCAATCAGTCTGTCATCCACCCACAGAACAGCACCTGTTTTGTATTGCTTTCCTTTTTTTTTCTTTCCCTAACACTTTCACTGCTTGCATGGAAAGCCTGACAAAACTGAGTATTGCTAGTCTTCCCTCCTCCTTCAAGGATATGATTAAGTGTCCTTAGTCTTCTCTCCAAAGGCTGTCAGAGCAGAAGTGTCAGGTCATTATTTCATGCTTCAGCCAAAAGGACTCCCTGGCTTTTCTCCGTTCAGTGAAGAAAAGGCCTTTATTCACCAAAGGTATTAGTCTGCTATTTTTAAAAGCAAGCCCTGCCCTTAAGAGTTAAAAATAGGCTTCCAAGTAGATGTCATTGAAGAGAAATGGTAATTAGTTAAACCTCATTAGACATCACATGAGAGAGTGAAGGCTCCACCCAGGAAAGGGTATAGGATGAGCAGCCCCGATACAGATCTATCCTTAGATCAGCACCAGAGTTATGCGGCGGAGGTGGCAATGTTCTGGGAAGAAGAGAAAACTTGCCATCAAGGAGAGTGGACTTTAGCTAAAAGACTATTTGTTCGGTCAAGCTTATCTAATGAATCCTGCAGAGCCTCTACTTTGGAACAAACGGCATTAAACAAAAGAAGTTTATAGAATGGAATTAGGAAAGGCTAAACTTCTGAGAAGCGGGCTTAATGCTTTATATCAAGCCATTCACCCTGTGCATGGGATTGCGTGGACAGATGGCAAGCAAGTGGCGCTGACGGCATTGCACTATCATAACAAGGAACTGAAGTTTGGAGACCCAACTATTATTGGTCAGTTTGAACACGTTTATGGGCTATACTGGAGCCCGTACCATTCTACCAACACACCAGCGCTGCTTGCGGTTCAACATAAAAAGCACGTGAGTGTCTGGCAGCTGAGCCACAGTGTCTCAGAAAAGAATAAGCTTCTGGTTGCTCAGACCTGTGAAGTTGGTGAGCCATTCCAGTTGCTTCCTCAGGGCTGTGTGTGGCATCCAAAGAGGGACATTTTGTCTGTACTTACCAAAAGGGATGCTTCTGTTTTATATGCAGCTCGTTCAGATAACTCTAGGGTTAAAGCAGATATCAAAAGCAGTGGTCTCATTCACTGTGCCTGCTGGACTAAGGATGGCAATCGCTTGGTTGTTGCCATAAGCACTGCTCTTCATTCCTATATATGGGATGATGCCAAGAAAACATTAAATGCATGTTCCTTTTGCCCAATATTTGATGTTGGGGGCTACATCTGTGCTATTGAAGCCACTCTGGATTTCCAGATTGCCGTGGCTACTGAGCTTCCTCTTGATAAGATATGTGGCTTAAATGCAGGTATTACGTTTGAACTGCCAGTAGGTACTGAAACAGGTTCTCTAACTTCACAGTCTACGCTGGTGCTTGGGGATGAGGAATATTCTATGGATTTGAGGAGAAAGTCTATAGATTCTGACAAATCAGTAACAATTGATTCAGTAGCTTCATCCTCATCAGGTCCAGTTGATTTAACTCATGTCCTTGCAAACCACTGGAGATCAGATTCCAGTCCTCTCATTACTTTGAGAAGGAAGGACTATACTTCAGGGACGGGACAAGATTCATCACACTTGATTTTAGTGACTTTTGAAGGAAAGGTAACCACAACCAGAAAAGTCAGTGTCCCAGGTATTTTGGTTCCTGATATAATTGCCTTTGATCATAAAGGTCAAACTGTGGCAATAGCATCTAATACCTGTAACATTGTTTTGGTCTATTCTGTAACCTCATCCTGTATGCCCAACATTCAACAAATCCAGCTGGAGAAAAGTGAACGACCCAAAGGTCTAACCTTTTTGACAGATAATCTCTTGCTGATTTTGATTGGCAAGCAAAAGTTCACGGATCCTGCACTTATTCCATCATCTAATTCAGACAGATATATCATCCGTCTGATGATCAAAGAATTAGCATTTGAAGAAGAATCTTCAGCAAAATCTAATACTTCCCAAAGTCTTTCATTTTGTGTTGAGTCCTCAGTCAATCTTCCTGGGAAAAGAAAATATTTTGAGAATCTTGCCTCAGAGGATCAAGTTGTAGGCCGGGAGCTCTTAATGCCAAGAAGCACTATTATCCAGTCTCCCAGTGGAAGGAGACGTATGTTGGAAGAAGTGAAGAGTCCTAGTTATGAACAAAGTTCATCATCCAGTGTGAGTGATTTTGAGGAGAGAAGAGTCTTGGGAGAGCCATCCATTGCTCTAGAAATGTTGGATACTGAACCAGTGAATCGCTCAGTGGCCCTCTTTGGTCTTGGAACATCTACTAGGTTTTGCCATAGATCTGTTTCTCCTAAAGTGATACAGGAAACTTTCAATTCCCCTAAAAACAACACCTTGGCTAATGAAAAAGGGGCAAATCAGATATCCAGAAATCTGGAAAGATTGTGCGGAAGTTTCAATGACTTACAACTGCGACTTCTGGAAATAACAGAGTTCACTAAAAATGGGAAGAGATTATCTGTAACCTACCCATCTTCTCAAGAACCACCTTTTGTTCACATCACTTGCCAGGTAACTATAAAATATTCTTCTAAGTAATCTTAGAAACTTTGTAATATAAAACAATACTTTTTCCTTGGGGCACCACTCTGTGCTTGATTTAAATAGAAATTACTTTTTCTGGGAAACAGTACTTATTGTTTCTGATAATTCACCTAATAATAATTTTAAAAAACCAATTATTCATCTGCTGCTCAGCTTAATTGCTGTTAATTCACTATATATGCACCTGCTTTCAAATTGGAAGGCATTATTTGCTATAACAGATACTTAGAATCTAATATATGTGGTTTTAAAATGCTGTAATTATTTGGGGAGACAAACTGTTGGGCCAACATCTGTTAATAAGAATACATGTTTTTCAAAGATTAATAGATATTTCAGCATATAAGTAGTCCAGAAATGTAGCATATCATATTTACTCATGTAATTCAGGAATTTTAAAAATAAAAAATCATGGATCAGGATTTATATTCCCTTACATGTGAACAAAGGACTAATTTCTCTTTCCTTGTTTTTTTTAAATGAGATAACATCTTTCCCTATGTACTCTTTAAGAAAATAATTAATCGTGTTTTGTCACTATTTTGTTTATTTGCTTACATATTTGATAGCTTACTGACATTTAAATGTTTTCTAGTGCATAAGGCAATATTAAGGACCATTAAAAAAAACCCATGTTGTTTAGTCAGCAGTTTAGCTATGCTATATTAAACTAACTAGAGCATAAAAATACATTATTTCCATGTTGAATAATTCAGCAGAATTTTCACCACAAAATAAATTGATATATGCTCTTTATAGGAAGGCATATATGTTTTCTTCTTTTGTCTGCCAAGAAACCTTTTGGTGAGATTCTGCTGTTAGCATCCTAACATATTTTCTGGTTCTCAGACAATGCAGTGTGTGTGTGGGGTGTGTGTGTGCGTGTATTTGTCAGACAATGAAGCAGAGGTAGATTCTGCACTCCTTATTGTTACTTTTTGAGTGGCGATACATGAATAGAGTGTGCTTCTTTTACAGTAGATGTATTGATGCTAATTTTATCAGAGCCAGTCCATTCACAGAAAACTTAAGAGCCTTGGCTTGGGATCAACAGCTGCTGTTGCTACTGCTGCTGCTGCTGCTATGATAATACCTGTGCTACTACAGGTTGAATATCCCTTGTCTGAAATGCTTGGGACCAGAAGTGTTTCATATTTCAGATTTTTTTTCAGATTTTGGAATATTTTCATATACATAATGATAAATCTTGGAGATGGGACCCAAGTCTAAACCTATTTTGAGAGACTACTGTACAACCCATTGTCACATGCCATGCTGGATGGGAGTGGGGTATAGGTTGAGTTTCCCTTATCAAAAATGCTTTGGACCAGAATTGTTTTGGAGTTGGGATTCCCCCCCCCCCCCAAGATTTTGGAGTATTTGTGTAAACATAATGAGATATCTTGGAGATGGGACCAAAGTCAAAACATGAAATTAATTTACGTTTGGTATACTGGATTTTGGAGTATTTCAGATTTTGGAATTCTAGATAAGGGAGATTTGAGCAGTCATGCTGCTAAAACTAAACTCAGCCACTTTGTAAGTAAAAAAGATGGTCAGGAGGAAAGAGAGGACAGGATTGTATTCTTCCACAATGAGGAGGTGGAGGACTTTGTGAACATGGTCTAGTAAAGCTATGTTCCCTGCACTGGCACCCTCACCACAAATGCTGATGAGATTACTGAATATTGTACATTTTTTCTTACAAACTTTGGAATGAACTTATGACATACTGAATGGTTTGCTCATTCCTGTTTCTCCATGTAAGTCACCAATACATGAAGCAAGCACAATAATTTACTCCAAACTACAAAGTCAGTAAAAATAAATGGCTGGCATTGTGTGTATGCATTTCACTTCCTCCCGACTAAATATATTCAGGGATACCTGTGGTGACTATACAGCAAAATAAAACAAAATCCAAATTCCACAAAACAATGATATAAAAAAAGGCTAATACTTTTATTGGCCAGCCAAAATGCATAAAACATAGCATGCAAGCTTTTGAAGATCCACTGGCTTCTTCATCAGATGCCCACATGGCCAAGAGAGACATGGCTTCTGCCTACATTGAGACGCCAGACCAACTGAACTACAATAGAGACAACTCCTGTACAAAATGTAGGCCTGAGACTCCAACACCACCACCATCCCCCCCCCCCCCCCCCCCCGTATGATTTTTAACATCTTTTGCCTAATGAAGAAGCCAGTGGAGCTTTAAAACCCTGGATGCCATGTTTTGTGCATTTTGGCTGGCCACTAAAGGTATGACTCTTTTGTGGATTTTGTAGTTTGTTTTATTTTCCTCCCCACTGTATCTCCCATAAAGGAACTTGCAACAATATCCCACACTCATCCTTGTAGGTTTACAAATATTTCCTACCCTAACTCCATCCTATCTACTCCTGTTCCTATTTTTGAGGACAGAAGAGTTGTGCAATCGCTGAAGCTGCCGATTCTCTTTATAACACTCTTCTGTCAGTTCACAAAAGTGAGGTTATATGATGAGTGCTTTTTTATCACCCCATTTATTTTTTTTAACTCCTCTTTAATTAACACTATTTTTTAAAAAAAAAAAAACCATCTTGCAACCTGATCATGCAAACCAAACCAAATGTCCATTGAATCATAGAGCTGGAAGGGATCACAAGGGCCATATAGTCCAGTCCTTGGCAATACAGGAAATACATATGCAAAAATACATGCTGTTTTTGACTCTGCTTGTTTCATCAGAAGTAATGGGCATGCTTAAATAAGCAAGTGCTTAACACTAATTAAGTGCTTTTTTAAAAAATTCATATAGGGAATATTTATTTATGTATTTATTTATTTTGCCAAACTAATTCTTAGTTGAATTGTGCCTTACCCTTCCCTGACCACAGCAGTATTTCAATACTCACTGGTGGACAAAGGCTTCATTCCCACTACCTTTTAAATCAGATCGTAATTTGGTTTGAACCAGTTCAAATGATTCTGGTTCCCACTTAAATCGATTTGCTGAAACAACTCGGTGAGGAAGGGGGCATGCACCAGACCCATTTAATCTGGATCTTTTTGACACAGATTTTTTTCCCACGTCTTTTTCGCCATATTAATTCAACGCAAGTGTGAACCAGAAGCAGATTGGAATTGATTCAAATTTGTCCTTCGGTTAGCTGGAGCTGAATAATTTTGAATCAATTCATTTGTGAATGTGAA
The DNA here is from genome assembly GCA_034509955.1 of Urosaurus nigricauda. Lineage (NCBI taxonomy): Eukaryota > Metazoa > Chordata > Lepidosauria > Squamata > Phrynosomatidae > Urosaurus > Urosaurus nigricauda. The sequence continues at coordinate 225,605,746 of JAOEGL010000001.1, forward strand.
CCACAAATGGGTTATTTTGATGCCAGAAAAAGACAGAAAATGTGACCAGGGCAAGTGTAGTGTAACCCACGATCCAATGCCGAATCGATACATCGATTCGGATTGCACCCCAATTTGTAGCCCTGGTGGCGCAGTGGTTAAATGCCTGTACTGCAGCCACTCACTCAAAACCAGAAGGTGGCGAGTTCAAGACCAGCAAAGGGCTGAAGCTTGACTCAGGCTTGCATCCTTCCGAGGTCGCTAAAATGAGTACCCAGATTGTTGGGGGCAAATAGCTTACAATTGTAAATGAAGCTGTTTGTTTAACAAATTGTAAGCCGCTCTGATAGTCTTGGCTGAAGAGCGGGGTATAAATAAAACATTATTATTATTATTATTATTATTATTATTATTTGTAAGTGGGAATGAGGTCAAAGTGGGATGAACATATAAAAATACACACTATTTCTAATTCTATGGAGGGTGAATTGCAATTCTGCTTGTACCATGGATGCCAATATCTGCTCCTCATTTGGCTATATGTTTTCTTCAAGATTAGAAATATTTTGCCTATGGGTAGCAGTTGTCAAGGAACAACATAGGAGAAGGCTATGTCTTGAATACTGTAAAAGGAACATAGGGCAGGAGTAGATAGGCATCTGGCCTGATCAACTGAAAAGGGCTTATTATGTCCTCATATCTTATAGAAGAAGAGCAGCTATTGGTGTTAACTTCTGCTCATTTGGATACAACCTCTTCCTCAAAAGGAAACCTCAAGTGTGCAACATTTTACAGTTTGCGTCTTTAAAATTATCTCACTAGTGTGCAAAGACTTTTTAATTTTTTTAAAAAAGTATTGTTTGTTAGTTTTGGCCAAACCATCTAAGTGACAATGGTGCCAGTCCTGTATTCTGGTCTTCTTCAGAAAGAGAGAAAGGCCTAGTCGAAGGTGACATGGTCATTTTTTGTGGCTGAAGAGTGCTTGAAATCATGTCCCAGAGATTCGTGTCCAGCACTCCATCTTCTGCACCACTATCTAGACTCCCTTTTCAAGCATGCACAGGAGCAAGTGTAAGACAATGTCTTGAAGATGAGTCCCAAAGAAATATCTCGTAGGAATACCATGGTTGAGGAAATATAGTGCACCTGCATCCTACGTGGGTGCGTTTTATGCGGCTTTCAGCTTATGCTGAAAGCTGCTCACCATAAAAGGCAATGGTGTGCACGCCTGTGGTGTGCACACCATGCTGCACCATTTGCACAAGTCCCATTGTTTTAAATGGGGCTCAAGCATCTGTGGAATTTCCCTTATGTTTGTGTGGGGGGGATCCCCCACATAGGGGAAGGGCGCCCTGTATCTTTCCACTATCTATTTCTTCGTGTATATCATTCCCCCAGTAAGACCAAAATTGTCTCTATATCATAGCCAAGCCAGAAGCCAAACGGAAATGGATCTAGGTAAACATTCCCATCTAGGAACTCTTGAAAGTGAGACATCACCACATACTCCAACATCTTGCCCAAGAGCTGACTATGGAGACTATAAAATATGGCCACTATTCTGTGTCTTTTAGGCACAATGTAATCCAACCCTGCTACAAAGACGCTTCCATCACTTTACTCATTTGACTTGTCTTCCCTGTCACTTTTATGAACCAGGATGATCAAGGTTCCAGCACACATGTGGCACTTCTTGCCTTTCCAAGGACTGCATACACATCCTTAAGCAATACAAATTGAAAAGGATAATTTCTCCCTGGATAGCCAGGGATCAGTTCAGTGAGCCTGTATTAACTACAGTGTTCAAGTCAATTTTGTATGCCATGCTAGATTTGGCCAATTTTATTAGCCATGTGTCATGCAGATTGCTCACAGCAGACCATAGGATGGGCCTCCAGATGGTCTCTAGCCCATGTTCTGTCAGACTTCTGAATTTTTTTTTATCAATGGCATTCTATCTGCATCTCACTCATTCCACAATTGCCAGATTCATAAAAAACCTGCAGCATGAGAAGCACGTAGTCTATCACCAAATTGTGACCATCCCCAAAATGAAAACATAATCAAAACAAAACAACCAATGCAGTGTAGACAATACCTATGAGAAAAAGTACAAACGATCAAGGGGATAGCAACTAGTGTGAAAACATCGACACTATTCATGCCAAAGTCGAGGTTTTAATATTGTTGCAGTTGTATTTGGAATCTTAAGCAACTGAGGGCAGTTAAATTGGCATAAATTGCTATTATGATGCCCTATTTAAGAAATACTGAGGAGATAAAAAAAATTCAATATACTAAGTAGAATCTTTAGCTCCCATAACTGTAAAATGATAATTTGTTCCCAGCATCAAAAGCAGATTAAAGTGAATAGGTAGGTAAGTTCAATAAAGCAAGATAAATGTAAGCAATAAAGTCAGGAAAGGCAGAGGAAAATGCAGGACCAAAAGAAATAGGATCGAGGGCAGAGAGAGGAATGAAGTGGAAAAAGTCAGTTGACTGGCCCAAGAAGGAGGTGAACATTATAGTTCACAGGGGCTTATCTTTAATAAACCCACAAGTCATTTTTATAATCAGGAAAACAATTTTGAACTGGATTGAAAACATAAAAGAAGGCATGAAAACTGATGAAAGATATGGGTGATATGATTTTCTTTTACAGTGTAATAGAACAGTCAAATTGTTTTGAAAACCATGATTTAGGAAGACCGTTAAGAAGAGGAAGTGCAGTAGTCAAAACAGGAGGCGATTAATGCATGGATAAGTTAAAGCCCCAAAAGGACAGGACAAAGAAAGGATATACTGTATAGTGATGCTGCTCTGACAAGACTCAATAGAGAGAAACAATTATGAATGTTTTTAAACACGTTGTTAGCTGCCTTGAACCCCACAACTGGGGAAAACGATTGATATAAATGGATGATGATGATGATGATGATGGTATAGAAAACAGCAGTGGATTTAGAAATATATATTGTACAGAATATTTCTTAACCATAGGTTTTCCAGATGGGCAGGTGCTGTAGATGTACTGTATAGGAAGGTAATACATGTGAGTATTCCTTGGCTCACGGTACCCTAAGAAATTCACAAGGTCAACTGAAAAATATGACTTGAAGGCACATACATGCACACACATGCACAAACACACATACACACACAGAGGAAGGGGTTGGATGTGGAATCTTGTGAGGTCCACTGCAACATCCCCATGACACACTTGGTTTTCCAAATTCACATATCTTCTCCCATGTCTTTTCATCTCAGGGGGAAAAAAATCCAAAAATAAAATTCAGCTTGAGATGTTTTAGTGCCTTCCTGTTTGTTTCTGTACCCTGATGTTTTTCACCATGGGCGTGGAGAGTCCTTGTGTGAAACATTGTGATGGTGTCTCCTTCCTCTCATGGGTCATCCTTTGAAGCTGCTTTTTACTTGCCAGTTATGTACCAGTTACCATTTCTTTTTCTAGTGGTCAGAGCTGTCAAAGAATCATCACTAGGTAAATATAATTTTTATCAAAACAATCAACACACATTTTAAGGCCTTGGAATACAGAGAACAGGATAAATTAAATGTCAGGATGGAAGAGTGGCATTACAGCATAGGACCACTTTGCCATTCCACACATCCTTCTCTCCTTCTCTCTCTCACACGCATGGAAGGCATTGCAGGTGACTCTGTACATGTACGAGGGGGTATCCAAAAATTTTAATGAACACCTTTAAAAATTTTTGACAGAAAGTTCGTTTTGATTTGTTGTTGTTAACTTATCTCTATGTAGTCACTATCTAGATTTATACATTTATCCCAGTGTATCTTGACCCTCCAAATACCTGATATTGTAGAAGTCTGCAGATTGCTCCTGACAAGGATTTTACACTTTAGTCACTTCTGGCACAGCCAGTCACAAAAATAAAGGATGCAATGAGCTGTTTTTCTCAGTAATGTGCACTTAGGGACCAATGATGACACTGACAAAATTTCATCATTATGCCATAATAACCTCCGGGTGATAATTATTACTTTACAATACCTCCTCGTAAGGCGCAATCTGCAGACTTCTACAATACTAGGTATTCAGAGGGTCAAGATACGCTGGGTAAAATGTATAACTCTAGATAGTGACTACATAGAGATAAGTTAACAACTACAAATCAAAACAAACTTTCTGTCAAATTAAAACTTTTGGATACCCCCTTGTATGCCCTACATTTGTGCCAGCAGATTTCACATCTACAAGCATGTAATTTCAATTACAAATAGTCCCTATGTGACCTCTGTGGATCTATACAAATTTCAGGGACTGTGGCCCCTAGTGGACCTTCCCTGAAAATGGGAGAGGACTTTGAGTTTCCCTTTTGATTTTTGAACCAAGTGAAGACACACAGTGCCAACCAAACAATTTCTCCAAACTAGTTGGAGGAGTATGAGTACTCCTGGTTTGGTGTGTGAGAAGTGTAGTGCAGCAGGTTTGTCACTAGGGGGTCGTAGGGGGTGCAGAGTATACCAGATGACACTTCAGAAGGGAGTGTCACCCAGTGCGCTGGTGAAAAAGGGTGCCTTCTGTGTCGGGTGCCTCTGTTGGCTGGGCAGGAAAGTGAGTTGCCTCCCTTTCCTGCCCACCCAGCAGCTATGCCAGACCTGGAAAAGGCTGTTGAAAAGAGAGGGGGTAATAAAAAATAATCTGTACCAGGTGTCAAATATACTGTCTCAACCCTTGATATCAACAGATTTAACCATCCATGGCTTGAAAATATTAAAAGGAAATATAAATTCCCAAAAGCAAACTTTGATTTTGCCATTTTATATAAGGGACACCATTTTACTATGCCATTGTATTCAATGGGACTTGATTATCTACAGATTTTGGAACCCATGGGAGGGTTCTGGAACCAACCCCCAGTGGATACTAATAGCCCACTGTACTAAGTACGTCACTGTGGTACAGAAAAGAAAAATGGGCCCATAACCTCTTTCAAGCATGGATGCTAACAAGCTCTATCTCCCCTCCTGCATGCCCCCATGGAAAATTGCCATTATTCTCTATATTAGATCTCATTTGGTTATGGGTGTTGCTACACAGCATGGTATACGAGTTTGATCTCTGTCACTTTCTTTGAGCATTCTGGCTTGAAGGCCTTTCTTACTAACTCAGTGATACCCATAAAAGTTCTTTTGTAGTTAATAACCTGATTAATAATTCAATCTTCGGGAGGTGGTAGCATTCATTTGATAAACATCTTTGTTACTGTGATTTATGGATATGACTTAATAGTTTAGAAGCTGAAAAATGAATGGGAACTCAGGGTCAACTCAGGCTCCCCTCAAGACAATACTGGATAAAATATAAGTCAGCTACATCACAGTCATTGTAACCTCCTTCTCTTGCTTTTCAATGCCAAAATAAAAATATACTAAGAATAAATTGCGTAGAATCCAGAAGGATTCCAGAAGATAGTGGTACAGCCTGAATTAAAATAAGTCAGCCAGGCCATTGCAAGAACGTCCGATGTAACCATGTGGCTAAAGGAAATGGGGTGAGGTGGTTTTGATGGAAGTATGTTATTTGTGAAATATGTAACAAGCTATCTGTCCATTTTAGAGATTTCCCATTCATTTTTCAGCTTCTAAAAATGTTTTAAAATGTGACACCCATATAAATAAAGAATTTTTACAGGGAGGGGGGCATCATAGCTGAAATAGGCACCAGTTTACAAGTGAAACTAGATGGTGATCAAGAGAACAGTGCCAGCCAAAGACTCTATCTATCTATCTATCTATCTATCTATTACATATACTAAAAATAGACTATAATTGGGAGAAAAAGTCCCCTCAAATGCTCCAGAAAGCATTTTTATTCCCCCCCAAAGAATCAGAAAAGAGTAATGAGAAAGTAACAAAAGGGACTATAATAATATTATCAATTGTTACTTTAGCTGCAAAAGGAACATTATGCCCTATAATGTAGCCAGCAATGGACTGCTTGTAAGACTACATTACTTCCAAGCTCTGATTCTGTGATAGTATTGTATTTTAGAAAAGGAGCAGCCTCATTACAATGAATATGAAATGTGAGATAAGCTAATAAAAGATGCAGTCATATTTACAAGGGAGTCAATTGAGCACAATGCAACTAACCTCTGAGTAAACATATACAGGATTGCATTGTAAATGTTAGCTCTTCGCTTTCTAATTTCTAACTGGCACAGTGAATAATTCCAAGGACAATTTAAGTGTACTGACACTTCTTTATATGTAAAGAGAGTCGGGGTGATATGGGTGGGTTGAAGCGGGAAAAGGCAAGTTGCCAAACAACAATACAAGGGCAGTAAAAATTATGGTAATATAGATAACAGACTAATTCGAAACAAAATCAAATATTTCTAGTTTATTTCAAAGTAAACACTGATTGCTTGAAAAAAATATATTCAGAAATTATACACTAATAGAACCATACCATTCTTTTTGTGTGCCTTCAAGTAGTTTCCAACTTATAGCAGCCTTACAGCAAATCTGTCTTTTGGGGGGGGGGGGGTAGATTTGTTCAGAAGAGGTTTGCCTTCCTCTAAGGCTGAGAGAGTGTGACTTGCCCGAGGTTACCCAGTGAGTTTTCCATGGTCAAGCAGGAATTCAAGACATGAGGCCCTAGCTGGTCCAACACTCTAACCTACACAAGATATTCTAGGATTGCAGCCTCAGAAATACTTTGTGGGTTAATTTTAGTAATATTGAGATATTTTCTTGGCCATTCTTCTTTGTATTGGTGATTTCTTGCTCTTTCAATCATTTATCAACTCCATTCTCCTGGCCACAATGGTCAATTATCTGCCACCTCCCTTAGAACCAGCTAGAGTCATCTTAATAAGAAGGGAGATCAATACTTTTCTTTGTCCATAATTGGTTTTGCTGGATATAACAAGAGTTCTGGTTCTAAAATAGATGGCAGATCTTAGACTGACTGTGATTGTGTCACAATAATCAATCCATGGATGAATGGTTAAGCAAGTGGTGTGGGATGGAATTAAAGGACAACTGCATCAAAAAGAAGGTGTTTTTTTTTCCTAATTTTATTTATTTTTATTTTTATTTTTTGAAATTTGAAATGTATTGGTATGCAGGCCAAAGGGGTTTCCTGGTGATATGAGGCCCACAATGTGCTTTGCTACCATGAGGCTTCAGTCTGAGATGCTCTCTGATCCACTTACCCTATCCTTTTTTACTGTGGATTTCTTACATTTGCTTTGCTTTAGGAATCCTTTAAAAATACGTATTGGCAGTCTATAAAAATATTATACTATTTACTCATTTCTCTCCCTGCCTCCAGTTCACAAATACATTCTCAGTACCTAACTCAAAAATTGTTTCTCTGTACGAGTATTTAGTGAGGCTTACTCTCAGGAAAATATGTAATCTCCTATGGTACAAAAGAAAGCGGCTTTATGAACATTTATATTCATTATTCTTTTTCTGTGAGCTACCTGATATAGTTCAAAGTTCAGTAGATTGTCAGATACTCAATATCTCATGTGAAAATGCCACTGCATAATGCCCTGGGTTATTCCCCCTCTGTGAAATGCTCACCCTCTGCCTTTAGAAAAATGAGCATTTGTGCTCAGCTAATGGTTATTACCTGTCACATTATCTCACCAAAGGCAGGACTGTCAATTTTTCATAGTGCTCACCTCCCATTTCCTCTCAGTGTTGATTCACTCAGGGCATATATTGTGTGCTTACAGCTTCAGCCTTTGCCATTAGGAAATGATTAGAATTTTGTTTGTTCATAGAAGCAAGACATTAGTCCTGCTTTCAAACATTAGTTGAGGTGGTAAATCACAACCTGCCAGGGTTTAAACACCACAAAGGAACCAGATCTTGTCTGATCTTGGAAGCTAAGCAGGGTCAGCTCTGGTGTGTACGTTGATGGGAGACTGCCAAAGGATACCAGGGACTGTAGGTTGTATTGTAGAGGAAGGAATTGGCAAACCACTGTTGAGTATTCCTGGCCTAAGAAAACCCTGTGAAATTCATGCGGTTGCCTTAGACTGACAGGTGACTTGAAGGCACTTATATATACACATCTCAGTCTATAGATAAGGGTCATATGATGGAATGACTTGGCGGGGGGAGGGATTTCTACATATAGGCGACTAGCACATAAAGGCATAGGACAGACCTTTGGACATTGAATTTTTGTTATCAGGACTTTACAAAGGAGCATTAAAACACAGGATTCCCCCCTCCCCACATCATCTGATGTGGTATACATCAAATAGAGATTCATTTTTTTTCTCTGTTAAGAACTGAACCATTGTGATGATGCATACAGCAGAGACCTCAAATTGTTGCTTTAGACTGAAAGAAAAGTGAACTGTGATGAGGATGCCAACAGGGATTTTTTTGTGGTGTATAGTACACTGATGCAGCAAAACTGTCTGAGAGAGCAAGTCAGGATGAACAGAAACCAGCATCAGAGCACTAAAGGAGATTAGGAGACATTAATTTGTGCTGAAGGTTAATTAAGATGTGGCGCAGACTACGAAAAACAGAAATATACAATGCAGCTGTGCCTCTGTTGGTAGAAAAAATATAGCTACAAAAAGTGTTAAATGTCAAAGAATTTTTTTTACAGAAGATGAAAAAAAAAAGATCCAGATTGTTTTTATGGCTCTTTTTGTTGTTGCTGTTATTAAATTGTTCTAACACTGTGCTTTGCTTCTCATTTAACATGTGGAAGATTAATCATGATTTATAGATGGTGCTGAACTGAGAAGTGTTCCAAATACCAAATACTTGAGGTATAGGTTGGGGATAGGATGTGGCTTGAACTGTGTAGGAGCAAGGAAATTAGCTTCAAATAGTTTGAGTCCACGCTTGTTTAATGGCAACAATGAACTCCTGGAGTGTTCAATAGGGACTCACCATCTTGTATTTCGGACAGCAGCCAAAATGGGGAAACAAACTATGAAAGGGAATGTAAACTGTGAGCTGAAGTCAACTCAAAGGCAGCTAACAACAACACACTTATGGCCAGCTCTGATTACATTGGAATAAAGAGAGAAAATGAACCCAATACCTTAAAGACAAAATGGAAATGAACTCTTCTCGAGTAGTCTATGGGGCTGAACAGACTGGCGTTTAATGCCAGCCTTGGGGCAGAGTGAGGATGTGGTGTCTGCATGCTGCACGCCCTGATGCTGCCCTGATGCTGGTGTCATGCAATACGCCTGACTGCATGGCAAGGGACATCAAGGTGTATCTTTGGCGCAGCATTTAAATGCACTGTGCCAAAGGAGCACCAAAAAGCCACTGCCATGGTGGCAAGGGTGCCTTTTGGCCAACGCTAAAAGGAGCCACTTTTTCTTTCTTCAGGGAATGTAGGCCATTTGTTTGCCTCAGCTGGTCATCCTTCTCCACTATCAGTTTCCTAGGCTGCTTCCTCTTTCTCTTCTTTGTTTGCTCCCCTTCTCTTAATCAGGAACTCCACTATTGCCCTGTGTTAGTCACAATGCCTACCTCCCTTTTTCCTCTCTGTCCTATTACTAGAGCACATTTTTTAAAAACCCATTTTCATACACAACTCCCAAGAGAACAGGTAGATAGAGGTGACTGCTGCTTCCTTAATCTCATTGAAGCCTAAACTCAGCCAGTCTTGCTGTGGTAGTTCCCAAGAGAGAGGTGGAGTTTCTTGGTAAAACATCACAGGCTTCTCTCAAACAGTATATTACCTTCAGCTCAGACTTTTAGGATGTTTTCAGACAGGCAAAGTAAATCAGTAATGGTGCAGAAAGATGGATGTGTGCACGGGGCAATATGGAATATTATATGCAGGAGAAAAGAACTGCTGAACTTTAAAATTGTTGTTGTTCTGTGCTTTTAAGTCATTTCCCACTTATGGTGACCCTAAGGCGAGCCTGTCATGGGGTTTTCATGGCAATATTTGTTCAGAGGTTTGCCATTACCTTCCCCTGAGGCTCAGCTGGTGTGACTTTCCCAAGGCAATCCAGTGGGTCTCATGGCTGAGTGGAGAACTGAACCCTGGTCTCCAGAGTAGCAGCCCAACACTCAAACCACTACACTATGCTGGCTGTCTTAGATTTCTTATGTGACCCCAAATGACTTATTTCTACCATTGGACACATTTGGCAAAATATTGTGAAGGCAGGCTGCCCCTCAGCAGCCCATTTCAGTTGCTTACCTTTTAGACAGCTAATTGGATTTTGAATGGAAGCTCCTCAAAAGCCATTTCAGGTGAGCATGAGCAGATGTGGTCTGTTCTTGGCCACCACCATGCTTTCCACTCATATGAAATACATGGTAGAAGGAGTAGAAAGCTTGAAATACAGGACAAACTGCCCTCTTCCAACTTGTAGGAAGCTCCAGACACAGGGTCTGTATAGTCTGGCTGGAAGGGGCGGCGAGACACCACCCTTTTTCACCCTGGATTAGGGCCGCAGCAACCTCATGCCATGGCCTCTGGAGGGAGCAACCTCATGCCATGGCCTCTGGAGGGAGCCATGAAAAGCAGGTCCTTTTTGCTCCCTGGAAGGGGCATCATAGGCTTGACAGTGTGCCATGATGCCTCTTCTGCACTGAGCCATTTGGGCACTGCACCAGAGTGGTGTCATCATGGCATGCGCCATGTAAACGGGCACATACTAAAATGGCACCCTGGTCACAAGGTAAGGGCGTCAAGCATGGGGATGCTCCACCCTGACTCTGCCCACAGGACGGTGCTTTTCATCAGTCTGTACAGGGCCTCTATGAAGAGAAGGCTGTTCACTAGTGTGGGGGATGGATGCCCTCCAACCTGCTTTAGCCATAGATATTATTATAACATTAGGGGTCTGTACAGACCGGCGCTTTGTGCCAGCCTGCAGGCGAATTAGGGCTGTGGTTGGCTGGAGCATTCACATACTCCGAACACTTCTTCTGCTGCCTGGCTGCCATCTTGGCGTGCACCCATCCAGACAGCATGCGCCATGATGACATCCCTCATGTGCAGCACCCAAATGCCGCTGCACACGAAGGGGGACATAACACTGTGCCAGGCACGCTTATGGCACCCCTTCTATGGCACAAATAGGAACCACATTTCATGGCACATATTGGGGGGGTGGGTGGTTCTGCATGATTATGCTTTGCCAGTGCTTTACTAGTCACACTGATGCGCCAATGCCCTGTCGCAGGTGTGACTGTGTGGCCGATCAAAGGGGTGGCCATCCAATGGGATGACACCTAGGCAGCAGGCAGTCGCCGGCAGTGTGTTTGTGTGATGGTGCTCATGGATAGAAGGAAGAGAACAACAACAACAAAAAAAGTACACAGCCATGTGGTCAGGCCATGTGCATTCAGAACACCTTAGTAGTGGCTGGTGCAGACAGTGGGGATTCAACCCGCTTCAAAAAAACCCAGCCCCACTTTTTGCTGCCCATCTGTTCTGCCCCACCCACCCCTCGAGATGTCCAAGAGCCCAAGTCACTCCTGTTCAGCCCTTGCCAACTGAGAGCTATGGTTTTCTTGGTTGAATTAATGCATCAGTGATGCAGTCTTTCTCTTTTCCCACTGCCTCTCATTTTTCTCAACACCATTGTCTTTTCTTTCCTAGTGAGTCATGTTGTCTCAAAAATATGATATCTTGTTTAGTCATTTGGGGTTTTAGAGAGAATTCCTTCTCAATCCACTCTTAACCCCATTTATTTGTTGATGTTTTGGCTGTTCATTGTATTTGTAGAACTCTTATCCAACAATATATTTTAAATGAATTTATTTACCTCCTGTCAGCTTTCTTCATTGTCCAGCCTTCACAGCCATACATGGAGACTGGAAATATGGCACAGCAAATTCTTACTTTGGTATTTAAAGATACAATATATCTTTACTCTTGAAGATTTTATAAAGTTCTTTCATGACATCCCTTCCAAGTCTTAGCCTTCTTCTGATTCGTTGACTAGTCTCCATTTAGATTAATGATTGAATGGACGTATATACATTTTAAAAACTATTTTGATGTATTCATCATCTAGTTTTAAGTTATGTGAATAATCTGTGGTAATCATTTTTGTTTTCTTAATATTTGCCTGTAATTATGCTTTTGCATTTTGTTCCTTAACTTTCATCAGTCTGCCATTTTCTGCTAGTAATATGATGTCACTGTGCATAGCTTAAATTGTTTGTGTTCCTTCCCTGAATTTTCATACTACTTTCCTCTGAATCTAATCCCACTTTTTGTGTATGTTTAACATATCAGTTAAACTGAGTGATCAAAGGCAGCCTTGTCTGACTCCCTTGCCAATTGGAAACCATTCCATCCAAAATATTTATTGCTATTAACCATGAGCTATTTCAAAGAAAACCAGTATGTTTCTCCATATTTTTTCCTGACATGGACTCTTGCCAGAAAAAGGGTGTAATAATAGTTGCATAGCAGCTTGAGAATACTGTCCTGAAACATATTGCTCAGGGATTGGGAAAATGCCATTCCTAATAATAAGACATTAGTTTTCCTGCATACTGTGTGAAGCTCCAAGGATTTTCTGACTGAAGTAAGGCTAAGCTGTGTGTAGGGAAAGGTCCAATTCTCTTGCTGCTTATTTACAAGACAGCAGTCAAAGCTGCTGCACTCTTCTTTTCTCATTTACATGGTCATTCTAACAGCTCATTTTTAGTGATACCTACGGTAGGTTCCGGGCACCTAGACTGCCACATTTGCTAGATAATATCTTGTAACATCCAACTTTCAAGAGAAAACTGAAAGACACAGAACTTGCAATATGTTACATTAGTGATGGCAATGCATCCACTAAAGGTTTACTCAGTATTTTCACATTTTATGATACAGTAACCCAGGGATCTGTCATCTTTTTTTGAGTCAATGGGGACACCTGAAAATTTGAAAAAACGTGAGCACAACCAAAAAATGATGATCACAAAGGCTTAAATTCTTAAATTCTTCAGTGGCAAACACAGTGTCACATACAATGTTTGGATCCACTCTGTCCAGTGTATGTTGTACATAATGTACACATGTTCAAAGGTTAGGTTTCTAAAGTTGTAAATATATAAGTATAGGCTGGAGTCCTTTCCTGAGAGCATCATCGGATTCTGCAGGCCGCTGCTTTACTTCTGTCTGCTGTTCTGCCTCCTGCTACTTGGACTCTCCTGCACCACTTCCATACAAGTGGACTGTGTCAGTCTCATACTCCCAGCCTTTATATGTACTTTCTCAATGTCACTTTAATCAGAATTCTGAGATGACATAGGCTACATCTTATCTGCAGAATTAGTGCAGTTTGCCACCACTTTAACTGTCATGGCTCAGGGACATGGGATTCTGGGGTTTGTGCTTTTATGAGATATTTAGCCCTCTCTCTCAGAGAGCTTTGGTGCCACAACAAACTACAAAACCCAGGATTCCATAGGATGGAGCCATGACAGTTAAAGCAGTGTCAAACTGCATTAATTCTACAATGTGGCAGCACCCTTGGACTACAATCCTATGCCCACATAGGAATAATCCTTGTGAACTCAAAGGGACTTCCTTCTGAGTAGGGATACACAAAACTGCACTGTCAGAGACTCACACCTTCCTTTCCTTTAAGAAACCAGTCTTGCCTGCTTTTAGGCCTCCTGGCAACAAGCAAATAAAATGGTTTATGCCCCTGATCCCACCAAAAAAAAAAAAAAAAATGTTTTTGTGCATGTAAAAACAGAGGGAGAGGAAGCAATGAAAAACTGGGAGCGATTGATCTATAGGGATAATTACTAATGTAGAAGAATGGTCACCACTATTCTAAGAAGCATTTTTCTGTTTGTTTATGTGCCCAAAGAAGCATTTTTCGAATGGAGCTATAGCTGAAGAGACCAAAACTGTTCTCCTATGTGACGGCAAGGTTCATCTGAGTTTAGTCCAGCAGCTGTTTGATCTGCCTATTGTTGAAATGAAATATGGTAAGTTTCCTTGATTACTCACTCTCTTTCTTAAATGCAAGATTTATTTTATTGAGCAGGGTCTTTTTGGAATTATCACCTATATCGTGAAAAGTTATTTACATATATATTTTCTAGTTGACTTAAATTCATCTGACCTCCATCCCTTACCCCTTTGCTTCAGCTTGGTCTGACAAGTTGAGCTTGTTCTGTCAAGCTCGGTTTGACTCATGATTAGCTGATACTGATCAAACCCTCCCACAGACACCATGGCCTCTACCTACAGCTGCCCCATACCCTGTTTGTGGATATGCTGTGATTTAGAAAAGGGGTGAACACCTCTTTCAAACATTCTCAGCCCACACTTTTTGTGCCCAATATCCAGAATCTGGATACAAATTAATAAGCACCATAGGTCAAGTCAGTGGGTGCAGTGTCATGATAGTGTTGGCAGATAAGTTGCTGTTATTGCTCTTAGAAATGACTGGTTATATAAAAGTTGCCAAGTCCTTTCAAACTGCACAATTATATTGCTATTATTCCACTTAGGACTTTATCTCACTAGCCTGCTGTCTTGGTTTGGTATCATTTCTTACCATACTTTGGCAATTCATGGTTGTGCGATCTGTTTTCCACACTGCGAAACCTTGTTCTGGGAAGAAATGTGTTGGGGGGGGGGGGGGGAGGCAAGCAATCACAGCTGCCAAATGCCACCCAAAGCTGGTTGCTGTGTGACAGCTAGCTTCAGGAAGGCATTGGTTGCTGCGATTGCTATGAAGGGGAAACGGAGAGGAACAGAATCGCAGCCACTCACACCATATGACTTCCTGAGAAGTGGAACTGCAGCAGAAGGGATCTATTGCACAAAAGCAGTAATGGAATATCAGCAAGATTGACAGCCTATTGAAGGGTTTTGCCTGTAAATGAAAAGATGTACAGTAGGCCCTTGTTATCTGCTGGGGTTTGGTTCCAGGATCCCCTGTGGATAACAAAATCTGTGGATGCTCAAGTCCCATTAAATATAATGGCATAGCAAAATGGTGAAAATCAAGGCTTGATATTTGGAATTTATACTTTTTTAAAAAACATTTTCAAGCCATGGATGCTTGAATCCGTGGATAAAAAATTCGTGGATAAGGAGGGCCTACTGTAGTAATGAATGGATGCAAGGCAGCAGCAGGATGGACACAATGTTGTGTGATAAATACCAGCCAGTTAAATACCAGTTAACATGGAATCATAGCATTATTATTGTGCAATCTGACAGGCCCTTAATCTTTATCAGGCTTGTATAAAAGCAATCTGCTTCCTGTCACTTCTGACTAAATTGAAAAACTGGATAACTCAAATAAAAGATTTCCTGCTATGTTTTCTGGCAATGTCATTCCTTTCTGATTCATAAAAAAACTATCAAGACATAGCAAGTCTTTCAAATGATTATGCTTCCAATGCTTTGGATTAATTTAATCTATACTGAGAACAGAAGAAGCTCACCAATGTAATCTTTCAAATTCCTGTCTTTACCTGCCACATTTGATTTACTTGTGAAAAGGGAAGCAATCGGAAAAGGAAATATCTTCCTTTTACATGGACCCCTACTTCATGTCTATATACGTATACCATTATTTAGTACCTTCAACAGAAAGTCAACCATTTTCTGCCCCATCTTTTCCTGTGATGTCTTCACCATCATTCTGCATACATAAACAATACACTAATGATAAATATATCTTGGGAGATCTTGCTTCTATTTTACAGTAAAAAAGAATATGAAAATATGGAATATCCTAATCACTGTTGGCTAAGAAGATATGAAAAACCTCACTATATGTAGTTTGTTCATAACTGTCAACAACTGTGTAATTTATTCATCCTTACATACCGTAATTGGCATGAGTGGCCTTGCTGTAGGCGGATAACCACAATAAATCATTTTTTAAAAAGAGCTTTGCATGCTGCAAGGACTGAAGAAAGAAGGGAAGCGTAACTAAATGGTGAAATGAAGGAAGATAACATCACCAATGCTTCTGCTTTCTACTATTTTCTAATGGAACTAAATAGAAGCCTCTGTCCTATATCGCTGTAGTAGCGACACACTGCTTCTTAAGATGTTACAGCATCACCAGCAACAGCAGCAGCATCACCACTAGCAGCAGCAATAGAAGGAACAATAACAGCAATCAGAATATTATTTTAAAAACTGAACCATTTGGTCACTACACTATTCTCATGTGGCACATCAAAGGTCAATTTATCGAGGGGGTGCATCTACACTGTCGAAATAATGCAGTTTGACACCACTTTAACTGTCGTGGCTCCTACAGAATCCTGGGATTTGTAGTTTTCTGAGGCACCAGCACTTTGGCAGAGAAAGCTGAAAGCCTTATAAAACTACAAACCAGAGGATGACATAGGATGGAGCTGCATCACTTAAAGTGGTGTCAAATTTCATTATTTCTGAACTGTAGATGCACCCCCAGATTTGATACATCAATTCTTCTGGATTTACTTACTGGGATAAGAACAGGATGTTCTAAAAATTCAGTAGAGTGACTTCCAGCGGCGATGGCAGGGCAACCGATCACCCGAGACAGGTTCTTCTTATCAGGTCCTGGTACAACTTTTATTCATTTCATTTCATTTATAGATAGATAGATAGATTTGCAGTCCCACTATTAAGCCCTCCTTCATTTAAAGTTGTTTTGTTTCTGCATTTAATAGTCATAAACCAAACAAACCAAGGAATACTAGCTCTATACCAAAGCTTAATAGCCTATTCAAGAACTACAAGAACAGAAGGAGTTTCACTGAAGGTTTGTTCAGTGATCCTAATTGCAGACAATTCTCTCAGGCCATTAGGTTATGAACTACAGATATGTAGAAGGACAATGGGTGGTCTTCAAGGAGGATGTCTGCAGTATTGCTTCATTGACTCATCTGGCAATGTCTCTTCTGTCTGTCTCTTCTGTCTGTCTGTCTGTCACCTTTTCCCCCAGGAGTGGAATCCAAGGTGGCTTCTAGAAATGTGTTTTCCTTTCAGCTAAAGGAGAGCAGGGAGCCTCCCATGGAAGGGAGTTCCAGAGGGCAGGAACAGCCACCAAGAAGGCTCTCTCTCATATCCTCACCAAGCCTGGAATGGTGGTGGAAATGAGAGAAAGCCTTTCCTTGAAGAATTTAGTATTCTGGCAGGTTCACATGGAGAGACAGGGCCTTCAGATATGGTGTTGTGTACCATTCCATTTCCATCTTATGGAGACCCAAAGGCGATCCTATCACAGGGTTTTCTTGGCATGTTTCTTCAGAGGGGTTTGCCATGGTCATCCTGTGAAGTTGCATTCAGATAGTCTGGACCTCAGCCATATAAGCCTTTATAGGTCATGACCAGTACTTTTAATTGTGCCTGGAAATGAAACAGCAACCATTGAAACTATTTTAACAAAGGAGTTATATTCTCCAACTTTCCAGCCAGCTGCTGCTAATGGCAAATCATCTGGCTATATTGGAATGACGGGATCATTTAATGCAATCCTACACTAAATGTTTTTAAAAATTGCGGAAGAGTTCTGTTTTATATGATTATAGTGGCCAGAGTAACCTATGCGAAAAATTGGAAAGAAGAGAAAATGCCTGAGTTATCTGAGTGGCATTTTAAGCTACAAGAACATATGGAGAACAGTAAGCTAACACAACTACTTAGAAATAAATCAACAGAAAAATTTGAGAAAAAAATGGTTAAAAGTAATGACTTATCTGAAATCAGTTTAATGTAACTGAAATAACAAATGGACAATATTTGTGTATAAAATAGATCAATGGGTAAAATAGCTAATTTTAAAGTCTATCAGAAGGAATATATATATATATATAAAATCAGTTCATAAATGAAATGGTGATAGATGTTTAATCAAATAGAGGGATGTGATACTTAATTTTTCTGGTTTATAAAGAAATTTAAAATAGAAAATACTTCAAGAAATAAGAACTAACTGAGAGGTGAGGAAGTAAACAATGAATGTTTGTATGTTTTTTATTATTTAAATTTAGGATTGTTCTAGTTTATGTAGGATGATTGGTAGAATTGTGTTATTTTGTTTGTTATAACTTTTATAAGGAATGTATGTTGTTTTGTCAATAATATATGTTACTAAATATGTACCAAAAACAAACAAACAAACAAAAGAATTGGAAGGACAACCATGAAAGAGCCAGAGAAGATCCTAACAGGTAAAGATATACAATTGAACACTAAAAACAGAATCGTTCAAGCCATGGTATTCCATTTACTATATATGGATGTGAGAGCTGGACAGTGAAAAAAGGGGATAAAAACAAAATAAACTCATTTGAGGTGTGTTGTTGGAGAAGTGTAGTGAAGATGTCTTGGACAGCCAAAAAGACAAACAGATGGGTCCCTGGACAGATCAAGCCTGAAATACCCCTAGAAGCCCAGATGACTAAAATGAGGTTGTCGTACTTTGGCCACATCATGAGAGGGCACAACTTATTAAAAAAGTCAACAATGCTAGGAAAGCTAGAAGAAAGAGGGGAAGACCATGTTGATGTAAACAAGCAGAAGTGCACTTTCCAAGCAATCTCCGATGCCTTCAGAATTACCGACAACCCTGGAGCTTCGGCTTTATCAGGAATCCTCCTCCCAGTTGTTGATGAAAACAGACTGGAGCCAAAACTCTCTCCTCAGAGGTTTTATTCTTAAGTTGCTGTATTTACAAATATACATACACTCGTCCGACAAAATACTCCAACCATCCTCACTGGGAATACAATTACCCAACAATTACCCAACGAGGTGTGCAGGCTATTAGGTCACAAACCCAGCCTCTTTTGATGACTCTTCTTCCTTGTGTTGCCTGCATTGTTGTCCTCTCAGTCAGGAAGACTCTTGATGGTTACATTAGGTCAAGCAAGCACATACTGACCTTGAGCACTGTCTGCTTTCAGCCTTCAGCTGCAAACAATTCTAGCCATAATTCCTGTTTTTCCTTTTGTGCACATCTGTACATTTCATACTCAGGCCTCAAAGCCTAACAAACCACACACCAGATAGTTGGACTCAGGGAGATCGTGACCATGGGTCTTGAGCAGAGCAGCGAAGGACAGGGAGTATTGGAGATGTCTCATCCACAGAGTTGCCATGAGTCGAGGCCAACTTGAGGGAGACTAACAACAATATGGCAATAGTTCTGACATAAACAATTTAGCAAAATTAAAATTACACTTTTAAATTACCATAAGATATGCACAGCCTAAATGTATTTACATGCACATTGTTTCATGTGGTTAAAATGCAAATTTAGTAAGATGTGATGTTTTAAATAAAATTTTATAAGATTTTTAAAAAATTAATATTAAAATTTAAAAATGTAATCACCTGGGTCGTCTCCTTCTCTTCCCAATGAGCCTCACCCTACTCAACCGTATCTTCAGTGTTTTACAGGGGAACACAGGGAAACACCACAGCCCATTTCTGCCCAAAAGCAGATGTTTGGGAAGCAGTGGTATCACCCCACCCCCTTAGGGCGTCATCTTGTGCGTCCCACAATTTTGGAAGTGTTTTTCATGTTTAAACTTTGAATAATATCCATTTACATATATGGTTAGCAATTCAGTTGTGCAAGTTTATATTTACGCATACCTGTATCCATATCCATACACATGCACGCACACAGAGTAGTTTATAGACTCCAAAGTCTGTCCAGAATTAGAAAGAACGTATTAACTGGAAAAGATTAAAAGTTCATGGTTGGTAACAGCAATCTTCTTATGACGTGATAGACAACATGAAACAGCAAGGTAACGTGTCACTGCTCAGTTAATAGATCTATCAAAAAGGAAGCTTTCTGTGCTTTCAAATATAAAGTTAAAATAACAAGTTTGTTTTGTTTTAATTTTCTTGATAGTAACTGGAGAGCATCACTTAATTTTCACCATCTCTTCTTATTGGTGCAATGGATCGATTTCTAAAAGGTGCCTATTGTGAATAAGTAATAAACAGTTTCTGGCAGACAATTACTTTTTGGAGCTTTGATTTCTTTTTGCTTTAGATTCACGTTTAAACTGAACTGTAGATTGGGAAGAGGTTTAAAAAATGCATGATGCACAGTGCTGGAAGGTATTATGATATTGTTAGGGTGGACTTATTATTCAATTAAGTTATCAATTGAATTGATAAAGAAACTACTATACAGTACATTTCTCCTAACAAACAGAAATCTTTTCTGTAAGACGAAATTCAAAGGCTTAGATTTTGAGATCTGTTTCGGTATCTAATACATTTGACTCTTCCCCCCACTTCACACCGAATGCAGACCCAATTGCATACCACAATTGCTTTTTAGGTTTCTTTTAATTTGAAAAGTACTTTGCCAAAGTGTTGTTCAAGCATCAATAGGCCAAACAACATTTATAATTATACTGTATAGCGCTTCAGAACCTTGACATCTTCTATATCTTTTAAATCTAGACTACTAAACAACATTATTTGAAGACCCCACAAAACACTTATTATTTTCTTTGTACAAAAAATTTCCATGTCATTTTACACTACTCTGTTTGAAAAATAATCATAATCTGACACAGCGAACTATTAACGAAGAAGCAGAACAGGTGTGTGGATTTTGCAAACTCAACCAATGTGTTTGAAACAGAATATTCTTGTATGAGAACTTGTAAACAGATACAAGTAAATAACATAGTTAAGTAGAAAACCAAAATGGATCAAAATTTGGAGCTCAACAACATCAATAAGAGTGTCCATCTTCCCTGCAGCCATGCACCCCTCAAATCTGTGCTTGAGGACTGGGGGCTCCATGGTACAAGTCAGTGGTTGAATAGAAGTTGCAAGAGGGAAGAAGTCCTGCTATAGCTTGAGTGAAAGCTCATTTCCATGATGTTTGGTGTTGCCTTAATGTAAAAGTATTATGAAAAATCAGTAGAAATTTATATTTACAATGAGAACTTTGTTCGGAACAAATTAATCTTTCCCTGTGTAAGGCATTTCACATATGTAAACAGGATGTCTTTCACACGCTGTGTGGTATCGGAAGCATGGGTATACCATACAAGCATATTTGAATGCAAACACAATTAATGCAATCTGTACATCTACTATACCGCTTATAAATGCACTTAAGCACCCACTAAGTGGTTTACGAAGTTGATATTGAGCTCACAACCATATGGTTTGTGAGTGAGTGACTGCAGTACAGGCATTTAACTACTGCACCACCAGGACTCCATGTGTAGTTGCACATGTGGTATCATGATACATCAATGGTTGTTCATGTATACTTGGATGAAAATGCAGTGTCTTGGTTTAATCATGCCATATTGCCATTCAGCACAAGGGTTGCATAATACAATTAATGTGTAACTCTGCATGAAGAGATTTATGGCACACAGTCACAGTGCAGTATCTTGGCCCTTGGTTACATTTAATGAAGAATGGATTGAGGCTAATGTCTTGAAATATAGGTATATATATTCTACATTGCAAATGTTTAGAGGATATCAGAACATGTTTCCACTTTCTTAGGACTTGTGGGAAAACACAAATTAATAAATAAAGTTCAATAATGCTAGAAATAAGTTCTAAATACTATGTACAGGTTGAATATCCCTTATCCAGAATTTCAAAATCCAAAATACTCTAAAATTCAAAAATCTCCATATGGATAGCTGAGATAGTGACATCTTTGCCTTCTGATGGTGACATCTTTGCCTTCTGATGGTTTAATGTACACAAATTTTGTTTCATGCACCAAATTATTTTAAAAATATAATGTATAAAATTAGCTCCAGACTATGTGTACAAGGTGTATATGAAACATAAATGAATGTCATGTTTAGACCTGGGCCTCATCTCTACCGTACGATATCTCATTATGTATATGCAAATATTCCAAAAACTGAAAAAAGTCCAAAATCCATAATATTTCTGGTCCCAAGAATTTAGCATAAGGGAAATTCTACTGTATGGTCATTCAAAATAGACTTTTTAGCTATGATAGTTTTGGTAAGTAAGACTTTTCTAATGGTAAGATTTAATCAGTTGCTGTCTTGAGAAAGCTCAAGCTGTAATAGCTGAAGTTGGAAATCTGCTTATGAGGGCCACTATCAACGTGTCTGTGAGTGGAAGATTAAAACCTACACAGGCATATGTGCTATGTATAGGTGGCAACTAAGCTTTCACATTTAAACTATGTTGCCTCGCTGCTGCTTGATTCTGTTTGCACAAGGTTTGTACTTGAGAAAAATATATTGCCATGTGCCAGCAATGATTTTGAGGGTTGAGCATTGAGAAAATATAAACACTATCCTCTGAACAGACCAAACCAATTTACCCAGAGGTAAAGCCACATCATTTGAAATATGTTGGGCTGCTCTTGCCATCAAGTAGAATAAAGCAGTTACTTAATTTTTTTTAAATCTAATTTTCATTGCCACAAAAAAGCAGCAAATTGTTATTTCATTTATTTTCATTGTGTTTCTGTCAGGTTTTCACTTCTAAGTAGACCATATTACAGAGTATTTTATTTCAAATAGTTAACCAAATTATAGTTCTTTGGCCTTGGATACTGCACCATTGCCTTTTGGTGCAGAGGTGTTAGGCTATAGGGAGTGTACAACTTTTTTGTTGCAACTGCTCCACTGTCCGCTGTTCTCCTTCCAGTTTCAGGTCAAAGTGCTGCTTATGACCTAGAAAGC
The DNA here is from genome assembly GCA_034509955.1 of Urosaurus nigricauda. Lineage (NCBI taxonomy): Eukaryota > Metazoa > Chordata > Lepidosauria > Squamata > Phrynosomatidae > Urosaurus > Urosaurus nigricauda. Next base: position 225,628,375 of record JAOEGL010000001.1, read on the forward strand.
CTGATATGACTCAGTTCCAGGCTATGAAGGACCACAACTATGTCAGTCTGTTTGAGCTCTAAGATCTTCAGCAGAAGCCAGATACTAGGATTAGTATCACCCAGTGTAATAACTCATGGTGTGGCTCCTCTGCCACTGACCTCCTCTCATAACACACCATATACCTAGTAGAATCCTTAATTTTTTTGTCCTAATATTACTCATAAATTATAATTCCTACAGATCACTGTATGGTAATAGTTGTGACATAAGCAACTAGCAAAATCAAAATTATACCTTTAAATTACAATATCATATGCACAACCTAAATGTATTTACAAGTACACTTGTCCCTCCATATTCACTGGGGTTAGGGCACAAGACCCCCATGCATATGGAAAAACTGCAAATAACAAAACCACCATGTTTTTACCTGAGAGGACACCTCCTTAGGAATCTTTAGGTCCTCCAGTGCAACTCTGTCATCAACATCCAACAGAGACTGACCATAGAACTGCACTGGAAGATCTACAGATGTCTAGTGAAGTGTTCTCTTTAGGAATCTCTAAGTCTTTCAGTGCAACTTTTAGTTAAAATTGACCATAGCTTTGCACTGGAATACCTAGATATTCCTAGAGAGAACATATTAATCAAAGCCGCAAATGTCAAAGCTGCAAATATGGAGTGTACATAGTTTCAGAGTGTACATCTCTTCAGCTGAGCTCCAGCATTTTAAAGGGTTGCAGGTGAATACCACAGCCTGTTTTCTGCCAAAATTTGGGTATTTAGGGATCAGTGGTGTCACCCTGCCTTACAGTGCCACTTGGTGCAGCCTGCATCCCCCTATTGACACCCCTGGCAGATGCTCTTCTCTCTTTCCCATCACCTTCTCAGGCCCCATTCAGTGGAAACAATGAAGGGGACCTTCCTGGTGGCTGCTGTCAGACTTTGGAACTTCTTTGTTGGGTAGGCTAGGATAGTTCTCTCTTTGCATTCCTTCGTCCTGCCAGTAAAAACTTCCCTGTACCATTATACTTTAAAGTATTGACTATGATCCACATTTATAAGTATGCTGTGCTATTTTGTTGATTTTTTAAAATTGTCTTTTAAATGTATTTTAAATTGTATTTAACTCTATAGATTATTATTAATCTATAGATTAATAATAGTGTGTACATACAAATACATATGTACGCACACACACACACACACACACTTATGTCTTTGTACGGTTTTTAATCTGTACTGTTTTTAATCATTTGGAAGCTACCTTGAATCCCTGTATTTGATGTCTCCCTTTAGCATTTTTGATCTCTTCCTATCTTATATTTTTGAACTGGTCAGGGATGAAATTGAATTTAGAAGATCCTTGTGTTCCTTGCACCAAACTCCTCACTGTTCCTTACGAACTGGGTTAATAAGCTGTACATATTCAGTACACTACTCTTGTTGGAAAATTGGCAATGAATACAAATTAATATGAAAATCTCCAGTTCCTCCTTGAAAAAAAATCTAAATATGAGTTAAAATTAACATTCTTCAGCACTGTTAAGCAATTAAGTGATGCTGCAGTAAGAACCTGATGTAGAAAAAAAACCACACAGTATTATGGTCTTGTGGTGCACAGTTAACAGAGTTAATTTACTAATTTAGTAATGCTTATTACACAAATATATTTTGATGTTTTGTTTCCTTTCTCCCCTAGGTTCTTCTTGGATTGTTCTTGCCGCAGATGGTGAAGGTTTTATTCCACTAACATTCAAAGCAAAGCAGGAGATAATCATAAGGGAAGGAAGGGATACTTTGGAAGCCTGTACAAGTCGTTCCTTCAAACCAAAAAGTTCTTCACAACCACCAAGTAGTGTAACATAAACAGACAATCATAAGAAAAACTTGTTTATACTATAAAAACTGCATGGGTAGAAAGCTATCAGGAGGACATTCCACTGCATTTTTACTTGTAACTCCTGTGGCTTATATTCCACAATAGCTAGCCTTCACACACATCATTTTTTCCCAAAAGATCAGACCCAGTACCTATATGTCATATCTTCAATGAAAGTCTGGTGGGCTGATAAACTTAGCTTAATTATTCTGGGAGTGAGATAAACATACATTATTTCAAATCTGTATAATACCAACATAGTAAAGCATCACTGTTTAGTCTGTTTCTATTCACCTTGTGTCACAACCCCTCCCTAGATGACACCGTATAAAAAACACATTGAACACAAGAGAGACAGGAACACAAATATATTGGTGGTTTGGATCCTAACTTTCTGTTACCGGAACTCCATTCACAGCATATTCCTGCCTGCGGAAATGGGAGAGGCAGGATAGAAAGCAGTTTCAATTTTCTTTCTACCTGAAGCCTAAAAATCTTCTCTGGTGAATTGTGGCTTGTGAGACCTTCGGGACCAGAATGGCAGATGGCCTTGCCAGGGAAAATATTAAAAAGTCCCCCATTCCACCAGCGGAAGTCTCCACTGGAAGAAAGTCCCTTCTGTAAAAGCAACAGCTTTACCATACATGGAAGATCAGTTCAAAATCCATGCCATTTTTCGTATTTCTAAACCTAATCATAGAGACATGCCCTGAATCACAGCGAACGCAGACAAAGTGGAAGACTCTCTCTACCTCCTGAACTCTTTTGGTGTGTATGAGTGGGAGGATTAGGTGTCATCTGCGGCAACTCGTGTTCTTCACAGGGATGAACACCTGCTATTCGCATTGGGAGAAGAAGCTCCCATTAGAACAGGTATTAGCAGGACGGGTGGCTTGGTTCAGACCAGGACTGCAGCAGAGAGCAAAAGATTAAAGCCTTTACTCCCACTCCAGAGTTGTGGTTCAAGTCAAGATCCTCTGCATCTGAAATGCACTTTTAAAGTTGTCCAACTGCTTGTTCATGAAGGATCTTCTTGAGTTTGGCTCCAAGGAAAAGGTGGAAAACAGCACTTTCCAATTTTGACTACAAACCATCAGCTCGGATGTGCTCTAAGAAACTTCCCAGGACACACATATTTGGATTTGTTCAATCTGGGAAGAAGAGGCAAAAATAGTCTTTGTTAACTTTCTTGTCTAGATATATTTTATCTTGATTTGTTTGAGGCCCATTCCACAAACAGTGTTTTCTTCATGAGATATTGCTCCTTTTAGGAAAGACCATTACAACATGGACATAATATCATGCGAAGAATGTGTGTGTGACAATCAAATGGACACAGACACATGGGATGTTTTTAATCAGAAGCCAGAAAGCATGTGTTGTGTCTACATCTTTTCCCTGCTTAAACATAAAGAGTGATATAGCAGTTCCTAGACTACAATATTTTGACATAATGCATTAATTTTCTTTGTGGTTGTTTTTACTAAAGCTTTTATTTCCTAAACTGTATTTCTATTCTGCAAACAAAAATGACCATTATATGGGAGACTGGTGATCCAAGACTGCAGTCCTGTCGGTGACATATGCAGCCATAAACTTCCACTATTCTTGCATATATGCATTTTAGGCCATTGCCCAAGGAGGCACTCAATACATCCTTGCATAGGGACCCCTATTCCAGACAACAGTTCTTGTCCATATTGAAGCAGACCCCTGTGATGAATGAGTGGCTGGGGGAGGACAAGGGGACTGGACAGCATCTGACTATCATTCTGCAGCCCAGCGAACATTGAGAATAGTAGTGGCTTGTGAAGGCTATGGCTCTCCATTATAACAGGCCCATTCCCAGGCTTCTGTGGTAGAAGTCAAGGCAGTTGAACACCATCAACCAGTCTGATCACTGTGCCGCTTTATTCTAGATCACAAGATTTCTGTAAATACTTCTAAATAATAAAGTAGAAATATTGCTTAATTATTCTTCCTAAGAGGTTCTATTTTTGCACTTTTTATATGAGGGCAGCTTGTTGGGGGTTTTTTTATTCCTGAGGACGAAAATGCACAAAGGTGGATCTAGTCTGGATATCAACAAACTGCCAAAATCTCCTCATTAGAAACCTCATATATACAATAAAATATATGTAGCTTCCTAACTGGATTCTAATTTCTCTCTCTACCTGTGGTATATTTTTATAGCTTAAAAAAATGGCAAGAGACAGTGCTACTTCAGTGTCAGCAAATGTATTTTTATAAACAGTTATATGTACTGACATACAAATATTTCAGTTTATTAAATGCGTTTATGAATTCCATGGAGTTATGTTCATTGTTTCAAAAATATTTCCCCTTTTCTTATGAAAAGGCTTCTAGTTTGGTACATTACGTATGATATTTCATCTTTGCTGTCTATCTGGAATACTTGTGTATGCATGTGTTTATGTGTATAATTTATATGTTAATTCCAACAAATGCTAGTTAACCTTTTAATCACTAGTTGACCAACAATATAGCACTTGTAGATCATTTTGCATTCCACATCTTAGTGATAAATGCACTGATGGGGGGACCTATTCTAGCATTAAAGTCACATCCTGATATTGCTTGGCCCAATGTGTCCCAGTTTTCATCTGTAAATGTTGAGGGGAAAACAAGGAACAAGAAGAGAGAAAATGGAACAAAAAAACCTTGCAGTTTAGAATAAATGTAAAATGAAGAGCTTAAGCCATCTCTTGAAAAGAGAACCTTCACTATATTGAAAACCTTGCCAGTGTCATAATTAGTCTTTACCAAGTTCAAAAGGAATTCTAGATTGCACTGAAGGCTGATGAGTCAAAACTGTTACCTAATATTTTGTAGGTTTAAAATCTAGCAGATTACTCATATTTCTGAAGTCGAAGGCTTTCATGGCAGGCATCCATAACAACAGAACAATACACAGATTAACTTGAAAGTCACTCCTCCCAAGCTAGGGTCACACAGTGTGTGTGTGTGCTCTCTTCCATGCCAGCATTCTCTGAAGATGCCAGCCACAGATGCTGGTGAAACATCAGGAACAAACTCTTCTAGAATATAGCCACGTAGCCTGAAAAACCCACAAAAAACTACTCATATTTGTTTCTAGCACTGACTGGAACACACAGATCCAACAAGTAAAAAGGAATAAATAAAACCAAATTGTGTACGTACATAACACCTAGTCTCTTGAAGGGATGCAATGTTCTCCCTTGGCCCAGAAAGAAATGATTTATTGTCAGGTGGTATAAGATCACCCCCCTGATGATTTAAGATCCCAGTCCTAGAAAACTAATGTTGGTAGTCTCAAAACCACAGAAAATATGTAAGTTACCATCTTGGATCATCAGGAAAAAGAAAACACCCCAAACCGCAGTAGAATCACACATACATTATGGCCAGCTAAATTGTTAAAACAATAAACAAACTTTGCAAGTTCTAGAGAAAACTTGGAAACTTATTCACTAACTTCTAATATTTGACTGGGTCCTAAGAAAGCCCTACTATGGCTTTTGAATTTTTTTCAACAGTATGCTTCTGTTATCAAACTCTAACCGAAGCCAGCATAACTTGTGAGCTACTAGTCATGCATTTTGATAGTCCAGGACAGGAAATAAATGGTTTTATCCAGCTCTCATGGAGTACTATACAAGGATTGTCTCCTGCCTCCTGTTTGATGTGTCTCAAGCAGTGATATGAACTATTAGATTCAGCTAAATTATTGATTAAATAAACAGATTTTTCTAACAAAAGAAATAACTCAATTATACGTTTTTGACTGATGTATATTAGAAATTAAGCATTATTTTAATTCCAGAATGAGGTAGTAAATTAATTAAACAAGTGACTGTGCTAAAAGTCAACAGATTTGCATTTTCCAGCTTTTTTTGTTTTTTGCCCTATATCTAGTCCTTTTAGATTTTTGTAAAATTACTTGCTTTTTAAAAATTCCTTAACATTAGGGAATTGCAATGAGTCATGTGTCACAAGAGTCAAAATGTTCAAGAGTAGTTCAGTAACTCATCTTTCCCTCTCAATAATGAAGAATCCATATCACTAAAAACCCATTTTTCTTTATATAAAATCTGGAGGAATTCAGAAAGGGACAGTGTAAAGACATGAGATTATAAGGGAGGGAGGAAATGAAAGCAAGAGGAGGGTTATTGGTGGTAAGATGTGAAATGAGACTTTCAAAAAGTAATACACTTGTTTCCTTGCCTCTAAAGCTCAAAACATAAATGGGGGTTCAACTAGCAGAAGTAAAATAGTGTGCAGTATTCCCTCCCTTTCATTTTAGCATTTGGTGTATAGATTATACTAATTAATCCCCCATCCTAAAAGAACTGTAATTAGATTTCTAAGTGCCTTAATCACTAATTAAACATATCAATAATTTCTCTACTAATTTTCCTGTCTCTGGTTACAAACTGTCAACTCTATTATATATAGTATGAAAGAACTGGCACAGATTAGGGCACTTACATTTGTAAAATAATGAAATCGCTGGCAAAGTTTTCAATAAAACAAAGGCTCTCTTTTCAAGACGGAGCTTAAGCAGAATGATAAAGCTCTTTGGCACTGCATTTGAAGATATCTCCTCTTCCATCATCCCTTGGTCTATAGATTTTGTTATTCTGGTGGGTCCTGAAACCAAACCCCAGCCAATACCAAAGGCCTACCTAATGATCCTGACACAAACATAGACCCAAAGAGAGTATGATTCTTCTTTAAACTATTACCACAATGGAATTGAATCAGTTTTACCTTTCTGGTCATGTTTGTTTTCAGAGTATCCACATTTCATTTCTTTAAAGGCTGCATCTGCACTGAAAAATGAATGCAGTTTGGCACCACTTTAACTGTCATGGCTCCATGCTATGGAATTCTGGGATCTGTGGTTTTGTGAGATACTTAGCCTTCTCTGTCAGAGAGCTCTGGTGCCACATGAAACTACAGCACCTAGGATTCCATAGGTTAGAGCCATGACAGTTAAAAGAGTGTCAAACTGTATTAAGTTTGATTTCATAAGGCTGTTTTGGTTTGAGATTGAAAGACAGAAGCAAAAGGGTTCTGACAAAATTTCTTTCAACTTAAAAAATGATGATAAACGCTGCCTGATTGTACAATTACGACACATAGGAATTAGATACTGTGGTTGTTTTAATTCTTCACTAAGTTCTGAAACACACCCTCCTACTTTTGAATTTATCCCTATGAAGCAGAGATCGGAGAATTAAGGTTGCAGAAGACCATCCTTAAATAATTCAAATTAACACTGTTCGCATAAACTTACAGTCTTTGCACAGAGTCCCTGTGTCCAAAGTACTTTACAGGACTTAATCCTCCTTATACAATCCTCATAATCGCTTTCAATCCTAATAATCACTGGGTGGTATCCTGGTGGTTGGTGCCAACCAGAGTAGACCCATGCAATCAATTGCTGAATTATGAGTCAACACAGAGGTAAGTCTCATTGATTCCCTAGTTAGGACTTTAGTCAAAACTAACAACAGGATTTAGCCCAGTGACTGTCAAAGGTTCAATAAAAGTAAATTCTATTGGAATTAATCCTTTCTATAATTGCAAGGGGGGCAGGAAGGGATCCTGATACTGATCAAACAGGTACCAAAGTGGTCCAGAGACAAGAACAAACAATCCCCAAATATATAGAAATATCATGTTTAAATATATAGAAGCACTCTCCCAAGCCACCCAGAAGCCAAAGAATGCAAAGGGATATTCTTTCGTTTCTCTCTTAGGTTTATTTGCCACCTTTCCTCCAAGCATTCAGGGTTTGCATGTTATTTTCTTCTTACCTTTTTGTTTTCTTCATGGGAATCCTCTGAGGGCACATCCAGACAGATTGAAAAAACCCAGATTTTGTTCCTGGTTTCACCCCCACCTAACAATTTTAGCCTGGATTAAAATAAACTAATTTGAGGAGATGGAATAAAAAATCTCTAATCGTACCAGGAGGTGACAGAAAATATTTTGGGATACACAAAACATGTATGAATCTCCACGATGATTTTGGAAAGAACAGAAGCACCATCTGCAACTTTCTGATCTTTTGATCAGTCTAGATACTCTCTGAGGTGGTTAAGGCCAAGGAAAGGCTGATAGCCACCGATCCAAAGTCTTTGTTGTTGATGATGATACTATTGTTGTGTGACTACATTTCCAATTTATGGCAGCCCTATCACAGCATTTTCTTGCCAAGGTTTGTTCAGAGGGGATTTGCCCTTTGCCTTCCTGAGGCTGAGAGAATGTGACTTGTTCAAGCTCACCCCCTGAGTTTTGATGGCTGAGCAGATATTCGAGCCCTGGTTTCCAGAGTCATAGTTCAAATCTCAAACCACTAGACCACAGCCTTACAAGAATGGCACTGAGGGGGTTGTAACCCAGGTCTCTCCAGCAGTCCAAGTTTGATATCTAGGGCCAGGAGAATGTGGCCAGACCTAGTTTGACATCTAGGGCCAGGCCTCCAGACATAATTGGCCTACAAATCCCACCAGCCCCAGACAATGATAAAGGATGATAAATTGTAGTTCAACAACATCAGGAGGGCCATATTAGCCCTATCCCAATTTAATCTGTGCTAATTCTTTTTTCTTAAAGCAGCACTATGGCAGCACCAAACAGTGCACCGATATTGTTCACTGGCTATTTAAAACAAATGGAGACAAACATTGGGTGGAAGATGAGAAATCAGGAAGGAGGGAGAGATAAAGGTGGAAAGCAGGGGAAAATTAAAATAATCCCTGCCTGTCACTGTTGGTGAATTCTGGAATACCAGAACTCTATTGGGACTTCTCTGGAATGTGCTATGGTTGGGAGATCCTGAATCAGGCAAGGAAGGCACTTACAAGCAAATATTAGTGTTGGTCAAAGGGGGGGGGGGAGATTCCCTCCCAAGAGAAGCATGGATGCATCTGATGCTTGTGATTTGCAAGAGGAACCATTTTACTGATTACAGCAAAAATTTTCTAACCAGATCCGTATGAACTGATGGGAATCAGCTACACATGAGCAACAAGAAGTTGATTGACAATTAATATGGATGCAAACACTGTTCTGGTCAGCAAAAACAGTACAGGTTTGTACTTGTGAAAAGTTGCACTCTAGAAACAACGAGAGTCTTGTAAAACTAGCTTCTGGGAACACAACCAGCTAGGAGGCATTTGCAACAGTTAGATACAGCAGATTCTTTCTCATAACTGTCTTTTGCTTAACACACCTTTATTTATTTATTTATTTATTTTTCTGTACTGCTTTTCTCCCAGAAAGGAACCCAAGGCAGCTGACAGATAAAATAGTATTTAAAAACTACAATAAAAATTTTAAAACAATTAAAATCAATCTTGCTAATATAATATAAAATAACATGAAACCTACGAAAATAAAAAAGAAATAGAGCAGACACCCTGTATAAAAGCCTTTCTGAAAATGATTATAGATTAAAAGGCTGCTTGAATAAAAGCCTCTTTGCCTGCAGGTGAAAGACCAGCCTAGCTTCCCAAGGAAGAGAGTCCCAGAGGGTGGGAGCAGCCACTGAAAAGGGTCTCTCTCATGTTCTCACCAGTGAGACTGCGATGGTGGTGGGACCAAGAGAAAGCCTTCCAGTGAAGATCTTAGGACCTTTGCAAGCTGGAATGGGAAAATATGGTCCTTCAGATAGCCTGGACCTAAGCCATATAGGGGTTCTTAGGTTATGACCAGCACATGGAATTGTGCCTGGAAATGAACTGGTAGCCAGTGGAACTGTTTCAGCAAGGGAGTTATATGATCTCTATAACTCGCCCTGGCCAGCATTTTGTCTGTCATATTTTCAAACTACTAAAGTTCCCAGACAATTACCAAAGGCATTTCCATGGTAAAGTGCATCCAACCAGGAAGCAATCAAGGCATGTTTCACCATAGCCAGATCTGACATCACATGGAATAGGTGCAGCTGGCGCACTAGTTTTAACTGTGCAAATGTATTCCTGGCCACTGCTGAAACCTGGGCATCCAAGCTCAGAGTGGAGTCCAGGAGCACACCCAAACTCTGAGTCTGAGATTCAGGGGGAGAATAACACCGTCTAGCACGGGCAAATTCCATATTCCCTGATCTGACTTACGACAGACCAGGAGCACCTCTGTCTTGTCTGGATTAAGTTTCATTTGTTTGCCCTCATCAGTCCATTACTGATAGCAGAGACAGCTCCCTTAGAATCAGATGGAAAGGAGAGATTGAGTTGGGTGCCAACCATATACTAGTGAGACTGCACCTCAAAACTCTGGATGACCTCTCTCAGTGGTTTCATGTAGATGTTAAATGGCATGGAGGATGGAGCAGAACCCTGTAGGATCCCACAGGCCAAAGGACAGGGGTCAAACAGGAATCCCCCAACACCACCTACTGAGTTTGCCCCTCCAAGAAAGACCAGAATCATTGCATAAGAGTGTCCCCAAATCCCATCTCAGAGAGGCAGCCCAGAAGTATACCATGACTGATGATACTGAAAGCTGCCGAGAGGTCCAGGACATGGACACATTTCCCCTGTCCAGTTCCCTGTTTAGGTCCTCCACGAAGGCAACCAAAGCTGTCTCCATTCCATTGTCTTGAGAATTATGCTAGAGGGGCTCTGGGTAAAACGGGCCGGGGTGCAAATGTCTTTTAATATGGTGTTACCACTGCTCTGTTGATTTTTGTTAGTTCTGTAGGTCTACTCTATAAATTGAAGGTAAACAAGCCCGCCCAAGCTAAATATCTTGATTTTTGTTAGTTCTGTAGGTCTGCTCTTTAAATTGGAGGTAAACAAGCCTGCCCAAGCTAAATTTCTTGATTTTGTTTTTGTTTTGTTAGTTCTTTAGGTCTACTCTATACATTGGAGGTAAAGAAGTCTGCCCAAGCTAGAGCTCAATTCAGTTTCCAGGTTACCTGTCCAGGGTCCTGAATTTTTACCATAAACCATCATGAGGAAACGACCTTTTAAATTTAGTTCCTCCCTTCATTCTTCAGTCTCCTCCAGCTGGAGGAACCTCACATTTATACTTGGGACCACCAGACCATATATACAATTTGGGTGGATTTTGTATGCATCCAGCTGTACTAGGTTCATCTGCAATCTTGGAACTGCCTGCCCTTTTCTAAGCTAATACTCCTCTCATTTCCAGAAATAGCTATGGCCATGGCCAATTCAGAATCAGCATGGTGCAGAGGTTTGAGTGCTGAACTATATGACTCTGGAGATCAGAGTTTGATTCCTCAGCTTGGCCCTGTGAACCCACTATGTGGCCTTAGGCAAGTCACACGCTCTCAGCCTCAAAGGAAGGCAAAGGCCTGAAGAAATCTTGCCAAGAAAATCTCGTGACCTTATGGCTTTGGGGTTGCCATAAGCCAGAACCGACTTGAATACACACAACAGCAACAGCCAATCTTTAAGTGCTGTGGCTCCCTCCTATGGAGTCCTGGGATTTGTAGTGCCATGAAATCTTCAGTCTTCTCTGCTAAAGAGTGATGGGACCTCACAAAAATGTAGAGCCAGCATGGCATAGCGTTTGGAGTGTTAGGCTACGACTCTTGAGACCAAGATTCGAATTCCTGCCCAGCAATGGGAATTTGCTGGGTGATGTTGGGCAAATATAATAATAATAGTAATAATAAGAGTTTTAAACTTTAAATTTTAATAATGTACTTTTTTAGTCTTTATTTCATTAAAACAAAACAAGAATCAAATTCCATAAATAAATAAACAACATGGGGGGGGGGAGGAAGAAACTATATAGATTATGACTAATAAGATTTGTATCTATAACCTTTTGCACTTTCTAGGACAACTGATATTTTCACCAAAACATTTGTTTTTTCTAATTGTTTGTGTTGCCATTTTACATCAAGAGATCCAATGTTGCAACCATTCCATAAATCTATGTTAAGCTTCCTTTTAATCGTCTTATGAAGCAATGTGTAATTCTTCCTTTTTCTCCATTTGAATATAATCTTTCTATATATCCCATTCCTCGAAAAAACCATTTAATGAACTTTTTATAAGCAAAGTAGTCGGTTTATCCATTTCCTACAGATCCATAACTTTCAATCTCCACTCTTTTAATGAAGGTATTTCTTCTGTCTTCCAAATGTAATCCTAGCTGCCACAATGTGAAATAATAACTTCTTTTTTATGTTCCAGTTTTAATTTATCAGTTATATTCAAGAGATACAATAATGTAATGTTTTTAACTGTTTGAACTGTTTGTTTTTTAAACTTGTATTTTGCATGTTTTATAATGTTTTAACTTGGACAGTGTTAGATCTGTAAGCCGCCTTGAGTCCCTGTACTGGAAGAAAGGCAGGATAAAAATAGACATCATCATCATCATCATCATCATCATCATCATCATCATTCTTTCTCAGCCTCAGGGGAAGGCAATGGGAAATGCCTTCTGAACAAATCTTGCCAAGAAAACCCCCATGATAGCTTCGCCTTAGGGTCGCCATAAGTCAGAAACAAATTGACGGCACACGACAACAACGAATACTTGAAACCAAAATTGTTTATTGTACTGTTAGTTTGGACCTTTTCTTTCTTATGAAGCATTCTGGGTGCATTAACTGTGGAAAGGCAAGAGAAAATAAAACTATTTAACAATACATAACCGAGTTTTTTTGTGGGTTTTCTGGGCCATGTGGCCATGTTCTAGAAGAGTTTATTCCTGATGTTTCACCAGCATCTGTGGCTGCTGGCATCTTCAGAGAAAGATGCTGGCGAAACGTCAGGAAGAAACTCTTCTAGAACATGGCCCGGAAAACCCACAAAAAACTATGGATGCCGGCCAGGAAAGCCTTTGACTTCACAATACATAACCTAGTTTGAGCGTGTATCAAGAGACTGCCGTGGCTCTGTCTTATGCAATCTCGGGATTTGTAGTTTGTTGAGGCAACAGCGCTCTCTAATAAACTAAATGCCTCACAAAACAATTCCCAGAATTCCATAGCACTGAGCCAGGGCAGTTAAAGCGGTGTGAAGCCGCATTAAGTCTGCAGTTCAGGCCCAGCAGTGTAAGACATTTTACTCGGCACAAGCTTTATTGGAAGAAAACTAAGGTCCCAAATAGTCCTTATTGATTGAGACTGCTTTAATTGCCCTCAAGGCTCAGTGCTGTGCTAGGGAACCCTGGGAACTGTAGTTTGCTGTGGCACCAGAGCGCTCTCTGACAGAGAAGGCTCAAAAATGCCTCACAGGACTACAGCTCCCAGAATTCCCTAGCATTGAGCCAGTCTCAAACTGGATTGTTTCTGCAGTGTGTTTTGGGCCTAAAGCATCTTATTAGCCTATGAGGTGCAAGGACTAATAATTAACGGCCGTCAGGGGCCAACGGTGCTATTTAAACACAAGCCCCGCCCCCTTTTTCCTCAACCACTAACGCTTTCGTTAGTGCGCATGCGTGCGCGGACACGCCTCCCTCCCCCCCTCCCTCGTGCGCTCATACACGCGCGAGGCGGGCCAGCCCCAGAGCATGATGGGTCTTGCCCTGTAGGCGTGCTACGCTTTTTGTTTTGTTGTTTCAGGTAAGAGGAGGAGGGGCGTTTGTTCGGTCACCCGCCGACCAATAGGGAGCCAGGGCGCCGGTGACGTAGGTGAGGAAAGTGATGCCCCTCCCCTTTCCTCTCTCCCATCGCCGTCTCTTTCCCCTCCGCAGACCAGCGCCCCTGGTGGCGGCTCAGGGGAAAGCATGTTGCCCACCAGCAGCAGCGCTCCCTCCTCCTCGACACTGTTACCACCTCCTCCTCTTATCTACGCATGCGCGGCCGTGAAGAACGAACGGAGTGCTACGGAGTGAGCGGCCGGGGAAAGGTAATAGCGCGCGGAGGGGACCCCCCAGGAGGGCAAAAAGGGGGCGTGGCCAATCTTTGGGAGGGGGCGGGCCCGGGCCCCGCGGGGTACCCGGATGTTGCGGTTGCTGGGGCGCCCTCCATTTTAGATAAAGGATGGCTGGGCCACACAGCTCCCATCATTACCCGCCCCAGGGGATGATGGGAAGTGTAGTCCCAGCACCATCTGGGGGTGCAACCCTTATTTTGTTGAGTTGTGTGTGCCTCTTGCCTTCAAGTCTTTTCTGACTTATGGCCACCCTAGGTGCATCTGCACTGTAGAAATAACACAGTTTCACACCACTTTTAACTGCCATGGCTCCATCTCAACACTATTAGGGTTTTTTGTGCCCTTTTGTGAAGCTTGTTGTTGTTACTGTTGTGTGCCTATAATAATAATGATAATGATAATAATAATAATGAATCTATTTATACCCCACCTCTTCAATGAGATAGAGAGATAACACAACAATATTATAAGTCCTTATAGAGACCCTAAAATGCACCTATTGTGGGGTTTTCATGGCAAAGTGTCCTCAGAGGGGGGTGGGGGGTTGCCATGGCCTCTCTCTGAGGCTGAGAGAGTGTGACTTGACCAAGGGCACCCAGTGGGTTTTCCATGGGTGGACACAGATTCGAACCCTGCTCTCCAGAGTTCATAGAATCATAGAATCATAGAGTTGGAAGAGACCACAAGGGCCATCCAGTCCAACCCCCTGCCATGCAGGAACTCCCAGTCAAAGCATCCCCGACAGATGGCTATCCAGCCTCTGCTTAAAGACCTCCAAGGATGGAGACTCTACCACACTCCGAGGGAGTGTGTTCCACCGTCGAACAGCCCTTACTGTCAGGAAGTTCCTCCTAATGTTGAGGTGGAATCTCTTTTCCTGCAGCTTGCATCCATTGCTCCGCGTTCTGGTCTCTGGAGCAGCAGAAAACAAGCCTGCTCCCTCCTCAATATGACATCTCTTCAAATATTTGAACAGGGCTATCATATCACCTCTTAACCTTCTCTTCTCCAGGCTAAACATCTCCAGCTCTCTAAGTCGTTCCTCATAGGGCATGGTTTCCAGACCCTTCACCATCTTAGTTGCCCTCCTTTGGACCCGCTCCAGTTTCTCCACATCCTTTTTGAATTGTGGTGCCCAGAACTGTAGTCCAATGCTCAAATGCCACACCGTCGTGGGGTTTTCTTGCGTGATTTGTTCAGAGAGGGTTTGCCATCTGTTGCCATCCTCTGAGGCTGAGAGAGTGTGACCTGACTAAGATTCCCCCAGTGGGTTTCCATGACCGAGACGGGATTCGAACCCAGGTCTCCAGAGTCGTAGCCTAACACTCAAACCACTCAAGCTCTACATTTTTGTGAGGCACCAGCACTCTTTGGCAGAGGAAGTTACAAAACTTCATAACACTACAAATCCATAGGATGGAGCCACAGCACTTAAAGTGGTGTCAAGATGCATAATAATAATAATAATAATTACAGGGTTAAGGCCACCTAGGCAGTCATGTGGGCAACACCAGAGGCAGCCATGGTTGGCATAGGACAGTGGTTCTCAAATTGGGGGGCAGGATCCTGAAAGAGATCTGTGAGAGCTGCTCAAAGGAGTGGGGTGAGATTTGTAGCCAGATCCTTCCTCTTCCGCTTCTCAAAATTTATCAGTCCTGGAGGGGAAAAGAAAGGCAAAGGATGCTTGGAGCATTTGGCTGAGTGAGGAGCAGGAGAGCTATTACCTTAGAAAATGTAGACGCTTGAATATACTTCAATGTGTGAATTAAAACATGCACACTAAACAAAACAGAACATTTTAATATGTCAGGGGGGGCAGTTAACATCCGGTTGTAGATATAAAGGGGGTCACAAAGGTACAAAGTTTGAGAACTGTTGGCATTGAGGGTTGAGGGAGGCATGCAAATGTCAGGCTTACAGGCACCAGAAAATCAAGCAGTGCCTTCATGGAGCCCAGTTGGGAGTAGAAAATGGCCCTGTTTAGAAGCTGCTTTGTTGATCTTTTACAAGCATAGGGTAAATTAACATGGTGTAAACTAGAATGCAAGTGCATATGCAGCAAGTAATTGAGGGAGTAAGTCCAGCTGTGGACTACACACTGGTTGTGTGCGCATTTGCGGCTTTTTCGAGAGGCAGCCCTCTTCGTTGTGCTACACTGCACAGAGCAGCCTCTGATGTTCTGGCAGGCCACACTAGGCTCTAATCACTAATACATAGTGCTACATATGTGGTATATTTCATGTATTCCCAAGTCCTTCTGAGTATGTTATCAATAAAGTGTGCATTTATAAAGCATTCTTGAATATATTAACCCATTTCACAGATCATCCAGGCTGACAAGGACAAGAAGCAAGTATCCATGACAGAGAATCAGACACAGATGTGTAACCGATCACTCAAAGAAGTTTGGCAACCCACAGACAGGAAGGTCACAGCATGTATTACGGTATTTAGTTGTGGTATGTTGTTAACTATATGTTTACCCATTTATCCAAATTAAGTATTTACAGTACCAGTTTCACACATTTCTCATCTCTCTTACTACTAGTTTCCAGGTACAGTGGAAGGTGTTGATATTAACCTTTAAACATGGCCCAGGCCCGCCTTACCTCAGAGACTGCCTCTTCCCATATGAACCGCCCCACACACTTCGATCCTCTGGGAGAAACCTGCTACAGCCTATGAAAACTAGGCTGTCGCAGACCGCCCAGAAGACTTTTTCAGCTACTGCTCCCAAGCTTTGGAATGGCCTGCTGGACGAGATGTGTCTTATTACATCATTGGCCAATTTCAAAAAGGCTTTAAAGATTCATCTCTTCTGGCAAGCCTTTCCTTGAAAGGAAAATAAACGAAAAATCAACTCCCGGCTCTGGAAAATGGAAATGGAACTGGGGAAATAACGTTTCTATCCCCCTGCCTAAACTTTTGAATTTCATCTATTGCGGATTTGCACATGCACTGTCCATGAGATCATATCTGTTTTAATTGTTGCTGATTTTTACTTTAACTGTTGTCAATTTTAATAAGCCCTGGTTTAATTTAATTTTAAGGGGGGGCGGGTGGGAAGAGAGATGATTGTTGTTTTATTCTGTATTTTTAATTCTTGTTGTACCCCGCTCCAAGTATTTAATTAGAGGAGTGGGTTATAAATAAATTATTATTATTATTATTATTATTATTATTATAAAACACTTTCACATCCTTTCATACGAACATGACATGTGCAACAGTCCTGACAGTTGCTCATACTGGTAGTAAGTAGCAAAGACAGCTGAGTTCCTACCTGTTGCATCTGCCACCCTATTCCCCACTCCCTTCTCCACTTCTTTAAGGATCTCAGGCTTCTCTTTGCTACCACATGCATTAATGAAGCACAAAAAATCAACAAAACATACAGCAGCTGGTTGAATGCCACAGCAAAATGACCAATAAAACATAATTTCTAGAATGTTAAGTGAAGAACAGCAGAATACCTTATTTTATAATACTGTGTTTTTCTTAGTGTGACATTTTCCTAGTTTGTAGGAGGAGACTTAAACATAATTGAGCCAATACACTAAAACCATTTGATAGATATTTTATAATGATGGACCAACTTTTTATTTAGCTGCTGTACATTAAGGTATGCCCTTGGTATCTGCTGGGATTTGGTTCTAGGACCTCACATGGATAACATAATCTGTGGATGCTTATGTCCCGTTAAAAACAATGGCATAGCAAAATGATGTTCCTTATATAAAATGGGAAAAACCAAGGTTTGCTATTTGTAATTTGTATATTTTAAAAATATATTCAAACTGTGGATGCTTGAATCCATGGATACAGAGGGTTGACTGTATTGCTGTTTGTATGAGCTCCATGGACAATATGCAGTTTGTGGAGCCAAACTGCAGTTCCATCTCATTTGCTTAGCATTTTAGCTGGTGATTGTTAATCACCAATTTGATGTTTGCTTCAGTGTAAGACTTACAAATTCAAAGATAAGTACTTCATAGAAAAATGTCAGAGGAACCATGCTGGATAAAGCCTAAGGTCCATTTAGCCCAGTATTCTCTTTCCAGTTGTAGTTTAGCAATTTGCAGCTAGGCAATTTGCAACAGTAGAGAGAACAGAGGACTTATTAACTGGTTTGTATGATACACATTTGCTTGTTTTGTGTCTTTGCAACATTATATGGTAGAAGGGCAAATTGGGGGGCAGGAGTGAGAAGAAATTTAAAACAATGTTTGTTTTCTTTACAGATGTATTCCACTAGAGCTTAACCATGGAGCTGGGGAAAGGAAAGTTGTTACGAACTGGCCTCAATGCCTTATATCAGGCCATTCATCCAGTGCACGGAATTGCATGGACAGACGGAAAGCAAGTAATACTGACATCTTTATACCTACATAATGGAGAGCCTCAGTTTGGCAACTCGAATGTCGTTGGTCAGTTTGAACACGTTCATGGACTTCACTGGGGTCCGTCTTCTGATTCTGATCTCCCTGCACTCCTTGCTATTCAGCATAAAAAACACATCACCATGTGGCAACTGTGTTACAGTGTTTCTGAGAGAAACAAACTGATGGTTTATCAAATTAGTGAAATTAGTGAGCTGTTCCCGATACTTCCTCAGGGGTGTGTGTGGCATCCAAGCAAAGAAATCTTGGCTGTGTTAACAACGCGAGACACGTCAGTCTTGCACTCGGTTCGGCTCAACAGTTCCAGGATCAAAGCAGATATTAAAGGCACTGGTCTCATCCACTGTGCTTGTTGGACTGAGGAAGGCAATCGCTTGGTGGTGGGGATTGGCAGTGCCCTCCATTCCTATATTTGGGACGATGATCAGAAGACATTATGTGCATGCTCTTTTTGCCCAGTATTTGATGTGGGAGGCTACATCTGTGCAATTGAAGCCACCTTGAATTCTCAAGTGGCTGTTGCTACTGAGCTTCCATTAGATAAAATATGTACTTTGAATGCCGGTATTTCTTTTGAGATCCCAGCTGAGGTTGTAGGAAACTCTGTTCCTTCCCAAACCACCTCACTGAGCTGTGAAGAAGAGCACTTGGTGGAAGCTGGGAAAAGGCTACCAGAGCAAGAGAAATCTGGGCCAGCATCTTCTCCTGTGGATCTGACCCATCTCTCCTCAAGCAAACAGAGATCTGATAATAGTCCTCTTGTCCATCTTAAATCCAAGGATTACCTCACAGGAAGTGGTCAAGATGCCTCACACCTGATCTTGGTGTCATTTGAAAGAAAAGTGACAGCTACCAAAAAGGTCAGCCTCCCAGGTATTTTGGTTCCTGATATAATGACTTTTGACCCAAAAACTCAAACTGTTGCTGTAGCCTCCAACACTTGTAATCTAATTTTAGTTTACTCTTTAACCCCATCTCATTTGCCCAACATTCAACAGATTCAACTGGATAAAAGCGAGAGGCCTAAGGGATTATGTTTCCTCACAGATAAACTCTTGCTGGCATTGGTTGGAAAACAGAAATTAACAGACCCTGCTTTTCTCCCATCCTCACGCTCAGACAAGTACATTCTCCGCTTGATGATCAAAGAGATTGTAGGCAAAGAAGGTTCTTCCACACTTTCAGGTGCTACCCAGGTTTGCTTCACAAATGTACCTGTGAAGAAAGAGACCATTGAAACACATGCTTCAGATGCTCACCCCCTGAAAGATGGTTTGCTGCTTCCAGGTTGCACTGTTCTTCAGTCCCCTAGGAATAGAAGAAAACTCATAGAAGAAATAAAGAGCCCTGCAACTGAGCAGAACCTGTCAGTGAGTATGGTTGACTCCAAGGAGAAGAAGATTCCCAAGGACTTCCCTCAGTCCCTGGAAACTTTAGATATTGAGCCAACAAATCGTTCTCTGGTTCTTCAAGGACTTGAATCATCTTCAGGAGTGTCAAATGTACCCATTCCACAAAGCAAATCACTCCACAGTTCTCATGAAATGTCAAATGCCTCAAAAATGAACTTATTGCGAAGTGACAAAGAAGCCAGTTATATCTCTAAAAATCTGGAAAGACTGTGCAGCAGCTTTACAGAACTGCACCATCAGCTTTTTGAAGTGACAGAACTTCTGAAGTCTGGGAAAAAAACTGTTCCACGATACCCATCTTCTCGTGAACCTTCTTTTGTTAACATCATTTACCAGGTAATTTTCAAATGAAAGGTATATGCAAGCATAGATATTTTGTTCACCAGCTGTGCTTAAAATATGGTTACTGTTCCTTCAGATGAAAAGACACCTTTATAAAGGTGTTTGGTTTGACTCAAAACCACTGCAAAGAGAAATAATTTCCCTACTCCTGTCTAACTCTTCAATGGTTCTCTTATAAGAAAGGCCAAAGGGGCCAAGGTAATACAGGGGAAGCAGCATTGTGCTTGTGGACTTGGAATTCTTACGCATACAAAATAAGGGACTGGTTGTGTGACAGGGAATCAAATAAAGACTTGAAAAATTATCAGCATCTTAGGAGTTTCAGAAGTAAAAATTGAGAGCCCAGTAACTGAGAAATATGACAGACTTAAAACTAGGTTGCCTTGGACCAGTCATTATCTCAGCTTACCTTACCTTTCAGAGTTGTTTTTGTCAGGATAAGATTGAAGGCATGCAGACGAAAGGATCATATTTCCTGGGTTGAGTTATTTGGAGGAAGAATGAAATATAAATATTTTTGTGACTATCACTGTATGTATTATTTCTTACACAGACTAGCACTTCCTTGCACTCATGTTGCAGAATACATTCAATTGTTTGACAGATCAGGAACAGGCAGAAGGTAGATCTAGAGCAAGGAGGTACTTCTGATGGTGTTCGTGGTAGTTAGACTACATGAAACCCCCTGGTGGGTGCAAAATGCCTTGCTGCTGCTATTGTATCAGATCTGCTGTGTCAACTGAATTTCATAGTGGCACCTGATAATTTCTGCATGGTCCCTTCAGAACAAGGTGTTGGGATGCATGCACCCTGTTTTTAAAGGTACATTTCGCTTCCAGGACTGCACATTGTCCTAAAAATAAGATTTGTATTCCCTGTAGTTTCTTTTAAAGTGAAAGTGCATTTCCCCTACTGAAATTAAGCAGCCTTGAAGCAAATTTGGGGTGGCAACCAGAAAAGCAACAGCATTGGTCTAGATCAGTGATGGTGAACCTCTTAGGGGCTGAGTGCCCAAACTAAAAGGTCTTCCTCACAACACCTGGTGCCAGGGGCAGAACCTCCGCCCTCTGGGAGCAGGACTTCCAGGGCGGGACTTCTTTTCCTGCCCTCCCAGGCCTTCAGCTGCTGCCCTTTCCAGGGATAACTGAAGGCCTGAGGGGGAAGGAGGAGGAAGAGGCTTGCACCTCTTCTTCCTCTTCCCTCCACACTGTTCCCTGCTTCCATCTTCCTCCAGAGAGGCACCTGGAGGCCAGGGAAGGGTCCCCTTGTGCTGTCCCTGGCCTTCAGCTGCCTCCGGAGAGACAACTGGAGGCCAGGGAGGGCCAGGAAGGAGGAGGAACAGGTTGCGACTCTTCCTCCTCCTCCCTTGCCTTGTGCCAAGGAAATGGCATTGCATGCCAGTTCTGGCACACATACCATAGGTTCCTCCTCATGGATCTAGGTGATTTATTGTAGGTCAGTAGATAATGTTGAATTCCGAGTTGTTTCACGATAGCAGCAATTAAAACTTCCCCTGCAGACTGTGCCATAAGTTATGTTGTTGACATGAGGACAGTTTGGGTTGAATAGAGAGGGATTGGAAGGCAAGCCTGCAATCTGCCCACTCCTCCAATAGTTGGGATTTCTTTTATAGGCAGAGAAACAAAAAGATTCCCTCCCCCCAGAGGACACAAATTGAGGTCTAGTCTTCTAAGGGTCTCCCTTCATGCAGCCCTGCTTGGAGATTTCCAAACCGATGTAGGCCTCCTACCAAGCAAACTCATTCAGCAAGATTCTGGGCAGCAAGGCTCAACCTTGTCGGATCTGGATGTCTGAGAACAGGATGAAAGAAAACAGTTGTAAATGTACTAGTCCTAAAATGGTTGTTCTTTAATTAACAGAAGGAGTCTTCAGGAAATGTTACATCTGAAAAGCGAGCTGTTATCCTCTGTGATGGTAAACTTCGTTTAAGTGTCATTCAGCAGATTTTCAATTTGTGTCTCATTGAAATGCAGCACGGTAAGTTTTGTTTGTCCAAAAGAGAATATTTAGTGAAAGAACTATTGAGCCAAAAGAAGTTAATGTGCCTGCTTTTTAAAAATTGTACTTTTTATTATGTGTGTGTCTGTGACAGTTTATTCCAAAATTCAGATGCCATATCCAAGTCTTTCTTCTACATGACAGAAATTTCCTTTATTCCTAGACAGTTGTGCTTTTAAAAATACACTTAGATTATATTAGACATAGGCATTCGAATTACTACTTCAGTGAAAACAGTGTCCAGGGGCCATTCACACTGCAAAATTGTAGATAGCACTATGATTCCTCATTAACTGTCATGGCTGAATATTATAAAATCCTGGACTTTCTGGTTTGATGAGGCACTAGAGCTCTCTGGTTGAAAATTATGAATACCCCTCTATATGCTGCAAGCTCCAGGATTCCATAGGGTAGAAGCATGGCAGTTAAAGCGGAATCATAGGGCTGTTGTGTAAATGACCCCTATATATGGGATGTTGTAGTTCCACTTTCTTATGCCCTGATCAGACAGCATCTGAAGTATTGTATCCAGTACTAGACACTACATTTTAAGAAGGCACTTTGACAAAACTGGATTATGCCAGTCTCAAAACAAATGATTGAAAGGCAGGGTACTTATAGTCCAGAAAAGAAAAGATGAATAGGTTTTGATAGGTATTCTAGTGAAAAACAATTAGAATCTGTGATTCAGTATTGTGTTGCCTCTGATAGTCTTCCCAACCCAACCAGTGGAAAAAACAGCTTCCAGTAACAGAATGATATCTACAAGACTTTACACTTAGCAGCTTTGTGTCCTAATTCCCGGTTTTCTTTGGGTTCTGAAGTCTGCCTGCAGCATCTACTGTTATTGTAGACCCATGATTTGAACAGGTCACTTAATGGTGGTATTTGCAAGTTAGCAGTACACTCATCCCTCCACATTTGCAGCTTTAATTTTTGCATATTTGGTTATCCACAGATTTTATTAATATGTTCTCTCTAGAAATATCTAGATCCTCCAGCACAACTCTGTGGTCAACTTTAACCAAAAGTCACACAGAAGGCCCCAGAGATTCCTAGAGAGAACACTCCACTAGGGATTTGTTGCTCTTCCAGCGTAATTCTTTGGTCAGTGTCTATCAGCTGTTGACCACAGTGTTGCACTGGAAGGACCTAGAGATTCCTAGTAGTGTTTCTGTTATTTGCTTTCCCCCCCATGTTCATGGGGTCCTGTGCCCTGATCCCAGCACACGTGGAGGGATGAGTGTACATAGGAATACAGGACAGAAGAAATAGTGTGAGGTAAATTCAGCAACATCCAGTATGTCCTCAGCAGTTTGAATTTAAATATGATTTATTTGTTGCAAAGTTGTGTGAAGTAGCAAATGATGTTTGGAATAATTTAAGAAAATGTCCCTCTACTTGCTTTAAATATTATTGCTATAAAGAAGAGGTTTTCAGATTTATTCCACATTATTCAATTATGAAAACAGATCTTTTAAGGTGCAGCATGGGCTAATCCTGTTAGTACATTTTTAGTGTGACTTCCTAATGTGTTTATAATGTGCCCACAGAGATATTTTGAAAGACTTGCCTGGTATTGGCCTTAAGTTGAGTTCAAATAAGGCATTAAGCAGAAAGATTAAAGGTTCACATGGTTGTAAGCTACAATCTTCTCATGATGTTGCCACATAGTGTTACATAACCAGTAAATGGAACTGATAGTGAGAACTGCATCTCAAGCAGTTCCTAAAATTACTTGTAATGCATGAAGCCACTGTGTTGATGTAAAATATGAAAACTACTGAATGACTGCTAACAGCTGTCTACTTCTCTAATCCAATAATAGTTTTACAGTTTGGAAATGTATGTCTTTTGAAATGTTAACAGGACCACCGTATGAAGGACCAAGCATTTGGAACTGGCCATTTGATCACTATTGAACATATACAGTACGCTGATTGAACAGAACCCTTTTTGAGAGAAGAAAAAGTTGTTTACTTCTCTTGTTCACCCAGGGCATGGCTTCCCATTTGGGCAGCTTTAAGAGGGAATTAGACTAGTTCATGGCAGATAAGGCCACCTGTGGCTACTAGTCATGATGATGATAAATTTTATTTCTTTCCCACCTCTCCTCAATCCAGGGTGCAACATGTTAAAATACAAAATGCAATTAAAAAGAAAACACATAAAACCAACAGTTAAAATACAACTAAAATACACTCATATAATACATAATACAACGTGCCAATTAAAAGTCAGGATTTAAAATTGACTGGGTAGGCCAGCCAGAAGAGATATGTATTTAATGTTATTTTAATCCTGTCAGCATTTTCAGTTGTTGTATCTCTTCTGGGAGGTCATTCATTCCATAGTTTGGGGGGGGGGGCAGACAAAAAGGTGGCTATCTAATACCCTCACTGTTGGAGACCACATGCCTCTGAACTGCAGTTGTGATGGAATGGGACACAAGGATGCTGTGGCCCTAATGTCCTGCATTCCAGGGTTTTGATCTGATCCTGAAAGGCTCTCCTCATGTACTGTTATATTCTATCCTGATGACTCCATGTCTGTGAATCTGGCCGCCTGTTCCTTTTGAGCCACTTTGTGAGTGTGAATATTAGATTTGCACCCCATCTTTTCCTTCAAAAGTTCCAGATAGCATACACAGTTATTTTCTATGACCCACCTTTATCTTAAAATCAAGAAGTATTGTTGGAAAGCTGAGCTGTTGTATGCTTGGGAAGCCTGTGAGCTTTCAGCTGAGAAATATGCTTCATATGCTTCTATCAAATGGCATAGAAGGAATCTGCTGCTTTTACATGCTTTGGGGAACTGTAGGTGGTGCTGTGGCTTCAGCAGCTATTAAAACAGCCCCCCACATATGTTCTTAGACCTGCTTGCATGGTTTCCAACTAATTTGCCACAAAAAGGGCAAAGAGTAATAGGAGAGAAGCAAATGGCCAGAAAAAAATTGTGGGCATTCAGAGGTAGGCAATGACCCAAACAATTACTGTGTGTGGAAGTAAAACTGAATGTCAGTGTGGGACTTAGGAAAGCTGGGAGAGATCAGGCTCTTTATTATGCAGCTGAACATAATCTATCTCTGTGTATATGTGCCTTCAAGTCACCTGTCAATTTATGGCAACCCCATGAATTTCATAGGGTCGTCTTAGGCAAGAAATCCTCAGAGGTGGTTTTGCCAGTTTTTTTTCTTAGAAGTACAGCCTATAGGACCTGGTACTTGGTATTTGTTGGTGGTCTCCTATCTCAGTACTAACCAGGTCTGACCTTGCTTAGTTTCCAAGATTAGTCAGGATCTGGTGCCTTTAGGATAATTAGGCAACATAACCTCTATGCAGTGTTTTTGTTATATTATTGCAGAAAGCAATACAATCTCCCTGCTAGTCCATGGCAAATAAGGCTACTGGTGGCTACTAGTTATGGTGGCTATTAACCTCCAGTATACATTCAGTCACTTGATTATAGCTTTTGTTAGCAATGGGTTAGAGTTAAATAGAACTAAGGGAAAGAGGGCCTTCAGCAGATAAGGTATACAGGGGCAAGAATTAGAAAGATGTCAGGGAAGTTGAGGGGTGAAGAGTCAAAGCCCTGCTTATCTTGAGACCAACAGTGTTCTTAGAAGTCCTAGAATTTTGTGGACATTTGACAAGCACTTGGAAATATTCTCTGTGAAATTAAGAACACGGAATATTTTTTTCCAGGTGATTGCATTTCTGTTTTTATTTTCAGAACCCAGCTTAATCTAAGATTTATGAGGTGTAGGTTTCAGTAAAGAAATATACACATAATCAGTAAAGGAGTATTTTAGCCCTGGGCAACCAGCCTCTGTACTGTACTGCTGTTGGCAGCTCAGCTCTGCGGATCTCAGCCAAACCTGCACAGTAGCCGTCTTTCATTAGTCATCATCAGTTACTGATTGGTATATTGGTATTTCTGTTTTTCCTCCCCTGGGATGAATTAGGGTGTTAATGACTACTTATGACTAGCTAGTACTAGTTACATCAATTTAGAGGGCACAGCTCCAGTCTTCTAAAAACAGCATTTGGTTTTGAAAGTGCATGATGTAAGACAGATGGAGACAGCACAGGATTTTAGTTTGAGGTAAATGCTTTCAGCCAAGAAATGCCGTGTAATGTTGATAGAAATTCATTTGGCCTGTTAACTAAAATTACGTCGTCATATTCATTACCACAACCTTTTCAAACCTAACACCCTCCTGATGTACTGATCTATAATGCTCATCATTCCAGCTAACAGTCATAATGGCTGACGATGGTAGAAGTTGTAATCAGATTTGTTTGAAAGGTGCCAAGTTTGAGAACACTGCGTAGATTTCTCTGTGGCCAAAATTAATTTAAAAATCACCAAAGAAATGGGTATAATTTCCATTGCTAGCTAACAGTCTCAGGTATGATAAATATATAGCTGTTTGGTTTGGTGTTGTTAAACATAACTTTGTACAGAGAAAGTCAGGTAAGACTGTCATCCTAACATTGATAATGGGGAAAAAAATCCACTTCTGAAAGACTATCTGTATTTAATATCTTTAACAGATGTATCCTGGATTGTTCTTGCTGCAGACAGTGAAGGCTTTATTCCGTTAACATTTGATACCCTGCAGGAAATAGTCATAAGAGATGCTAGTGCCAACTGTACCAACTCTTCCAAAATGCTGGATACCGTCAGTTCTACAGGTGGGTACAGGAAGATTTCCTCCCAAAGTCTGGAGCTTGCTACCAGTTCTATGAATTTACTGAGGGAATGTTCTTCCCAGAGTCTTGTAGGGAGCAGCAGTTCTTCAGGCCAAGCCACCACACCCTCATGAATGAACAAAAGTTGTTCAGCCAGGATGATTTGTTAGTGGCCCTTACTCTGGGCATAATTAAAACTGATTTTTCACTGTATGTTATGTACTGTATTGTACAACTGTGTGATGCTTTGCTGTGTTGTAGATCATGCCTTGCACTGTCAGTTTGTCGAGGGGGGGGGGACTGTTTTATTTTCACAGTTTTGCCACCTTGTGCAAACTGCAGGTAACTTCCATGATGCATTTAAATAATTTGTGTGGCAGCTTTTGTAGACCAGGTTCACATGTTTACTTAATCTCTGTTAAGCCCGTTTACTAAGTTGACTCAACAAATTTATATTTTCACATTGTATCACCAATCGTGTTTCTCTACTAAATACAAAATTAAATGTTAGCCAAAGCATGAACATCTTGGGAGTGCCCTTTACATTTACTCAGGATAAATCTCATTGGCATGAAAAGACAGGGGAAAATGTATGGATGTTGTTTCTAGTGCTTGTTGAAGTAGAAAACAAAAGTGGGTCATATTTATTGTTATTTATTTATTTATTTATTTATTATAGTGTCATATAACAAAAGTCCTGCAACTGCAGTTTCTGTATTATTAAACTAAGATAATTTTTGTATTTTACCAGTGCCTGTTGAGAATGCTATGCACTTAAACAAGTTATTTAGCTCAGTTTATGAAAGTACTCACTAATTAGTACCAAAGTCCTTCAGAGGATTAAAGCTCATGATTCTGAACATAGCACATCTCATCTCTGTCTTCCTTCAAACGGTTCACTCACTAGACATATTTTTACTATGCATGTACAGAAAGTGAACAGCTCTAGGCTGTTTTCAGAATAATAAAAAAAGGAAATTTATATAATTCATAATGGTTGTATGCAGGCTGTTTGCTAGCAAGACTGAAATGGTATTACAGCTACAGTACCCTTTTTAATTGTTATGCTGAACTGGTTTGAAGATATTTGGGAGGTTGCAGCTGGTGCAGAAACCTACGGCCCATGTATTGTCAGGGAAAGTGAGAAGTGAAATTATGACACCGGTTTTGAAATCATTACACTGGCTGCCAGTGAATGACTGGACGTAATTCAGAATGTTAGTACTATTTATAAAGTTCTAAATGGCCGAGGGCTCAAATAATTGAACTTCTTCTGTACTGACCAACCTGGGATTTAAAACCATCTGGGGATGCTCTGCTTGTGATGCCTTTAATGAATGTAGTCTGTACAGCAGAGCTTTCTCATTGGTGGTACCCAAACTATGGAACTCCCTCATGGTGAAGATTCGGTCATCCTTTCCCCTTTGCTGTTGTTATTTAGGCAGCAACTGTACACACATTGACGTGTGTGAGCCTTTGGGGAGATAGGGAAGTGCTACATTGGTTTTACTAAACTGTATTATGTCTTTATTATCTCAGAATTATGTTTTTGATAGTATTCATTTGTTGGCAGTGGTGGCTTCTGGACTGAACATGGACTGATGTCTGATTCCAAAACCATGGGGAGAGGTATTCCTCCCTTGCTCAATTCATGAGCTGCCTGTGTATATAGGACTGTTTTTAGGTACATGGTTAGCTGCCTCTGTGAGGAAGGGCAGGATATAAACTAAATAAAACCACTATAAAACGTTTAATCTAAATTTTTAGATTAATTCAAAATGTGTGGCAGCCATCAAAACACAGCTGTTGTAGTTTGAGCTTCTGACATTCCAATACATCACTGCTATCTAATTCATTGCAAGATTTGTTGACTGTTTGGTATTAAAGTAGATCTGTGTTTTATTTCCTCTTGAGAATGCTGATATTTTGCACTACAGTTTCATTGTTCGGAGGACATCATATATTGCTGAAGATGTGCATTACTTATGGACTAAAATGAAACAACTTGACAGGGTTCCCAAGATGTGTCAACAGAGAAAAAAGGTCAAATGCAGCTGAATTAGATGGTTTATTTTGTTGGTTTATTGAACATGCACCAGGTGAACATATTACAAACACTGCATTAGCAAATTACCTGGACTAACTTTTAAATGGGTGTGTGTAAAAATGTCAAGTACAACAATGTGATTATCTGTAAAAAGAAAGCATTTAATATTAAATATGAAATTTGGACCAAGATCGCAGGTTATTATATCCTCTCCCTGTGCACTGGGGCTTTCTTTGGCCTGTGTGCAGTCATTATTCCCAACTAGAACAGACCAAGCAAAACAATGAAATGTACCCAAGTGTAATTTGTGAAGTTCTGCTTGATTCAGTGGGTTGACTCCAGTCAGGTCTAGCAACTGAATTTATGGCTTTGTGCTCTGATTCCAAAGGGCAAATTGGTTTTGCAACAAAATGTTAGGCTGCTCACATGTTTTGAATGTCAACCCCATCAGTCCCACTCAATATAGTCAGTGGTCAGGCATTATGAAACTGAAGTACCAAACATTTGGGGAGTCCCGATTTAGTCTTTGGTTAAGGCTTCTGTAATTCCTCAGCAGGGCTAGGAAAGAGGAGTGAAGTGATTGAGTTCTCTAGGACAAAATTAAGCCAAATTGTTTAAATTCTGCCTTTAACACATAGACACATTCTAGCAGCCTTTCTTCTAACTATGAAGTAAGAAATGACTTTCTCCTCAATAACTGTGTAGATAGATGATAATTTGAGTAATTCCATAATTTATTTTGTGGAAATGCATCCTGAGTATGGCTGTGTACGTGTATAATTTAAATGATTTGTTAGGTCACAACCACCTAGAGGATATTTATAGTACATTAAGGACACTGCTTGGCTCTTGCAGCATTTCCATTTCATTTAGACTAGTGCATGTAAGTACTAACAATTGTTCCCAAACCTTGCTTTGCTTTCTGAAATTTACATTTTATAGAAAAATATATATTTAATTCATTAATAAAAATAAACTTTTCCCCATTTTCAAATATACATTTTAGTATAAAATATTTTATTCTAGCATTTGAGATATTTTTTGTACAGGTCCAACTAAGAGAACCTGCTCTCCATTACTGAAATATCACAAATGTTTTTGTGCTGGCAGTGGATGGAGGTAATTTAAGTTACAAGTCATTTCCAACTTACAGTGACCCGAAGACCAACCTATGACAGGGTTTCCTGAGGTTGACTGTGTGTGACTCACCCAAGGTCACCCATTGAGTTTCCATAGCCAAGCAGGGAAATAAACTTGGATCTTCGGAGCCATAGTCCAATGCTGAAACCACTACATCATGCTGGCTCACATTTGGTTGGCACGGGGTAGAACATTTGCCATGTACTAAATATTTCTTTGTCAATTTGATTCCCCATAACATGTAAGCTTTTTAGGTCGGTAATGATCTAACTGGAGAGCCAGTTTCCATTCCTACAAGGAGAGAAAGATGACACTGAACAACTTGCCCTTGTTTTGCATCTTTTTGACTGTTCAGTCACCTGTACTTACAAAACAGGACCAGAGTATTTATAACCTTGTGTAAATAAGTGAAATTGAACTGGATGGAAGTTATGGAGGTGGCATGACTACGCATTCAGAGAGGCAATGTAGTCAATATGCCATGTGCACAAATAATCAACTGCTCCCATCTCAAGCATACAAAAAGCTAATGCACATTGTTTGGCCACTGCAATAATGAAAATTGGGATTGCATATATAACATTGCACAATGAAGACTGTGCTTTAAAAAAAAACACATTTGCACATAAACATCTATGTACAGATCAGCCATCTGTCCTATGATACCCATGAGCTACTGGATAATATGAAGAGACCTAAAATCTTTGTGCAATGATACCTGAAAGTCTTTGTTCTTTCAAATTAATCGAATACTGGATTGTTCCAGTAATAATAGTAGTTGGAAGAATCCCATTTTTGGCTCCATGGGCCACTGTTTAGTAAATTACCTTCCATCTTATACACACATTGTTTACAGTAGATCTAAGTGTTTCTTTGTGCATTTGAAGCTGTGTGGAAAGGAAGCAAGAAGAAACTCACTTTCTCCCTCCATTACTATCTCTGTCAACCATTAACAGTTGGAGGGAGCCTGCAGCAAGGTGCCTGCTCCATTTACATAAGTTGTCTGTGCAATTGCAAAGCCTGGAAAATCATCACTCATCCTCTGCTTCCTCTCCATGCACCCTTAGTTGTGCAAAAACAGAAATGCTTGCATGAAACTAGTTCATGCCACAGAAGTTATGCCATAGAGCAACAACTGCTTGAAGTTTGGACTTTGAAAGGTCACACTCAACAATATTATCCTCATATCAATGAAGTCTTTGCTTGCTGTAGCAAGTCACAGGCATTTTATAGGAACGTGGGCTTGCACTCAGAGCTCTCAGCTTTGGATCATCCAGGTTAAATGCTGCTTTCTTTAACTGTAAATTTCCAAGGCTCAAATTAAAATGCAGGTAGAAAGCAAGTGCTTCATTACATCCACATTTGGCATTAATTTTTGGTCATGGACCCCTTTAATAGGATATAACCATACACCTAAAGTGCACTGTATAGGTCTTGTTTTATTCTCACCCTATAACATATGAAGATGGCACAATCACATTTTAAGAACATGAAAATGCTGAAACTGCCAAGGGTGGGCGGGTTAGAGAATAATTTTTCCAAATATTTTACACTGCTCTAAATCAATTAACATGATAACGGCAGGGATGTCTGTTAACAAAAAGAAATTGTATGACCTTATGGAAAACAGGATCTGTTCTTTTAAATGTCATCAACATTTTTAAGGAGTGGTACCCACTTGGCATGACTCTTTCCAAGGCAGTAGGTTTGTAGCAATTAATAATCCTCCATATAATGTAACTGTGGGCCAAAACACTGTAAATTTCATCTTTCAAACAGATCTTCCAGAGCTTCACAACAATATGGTAATATAATATTTTACATATAAGCAGTCCTGTCCAAATGATCCAGATGAACATGTTTTGAATTAATATAACAATTACAGTATATTCAGATGACTTGTGTTGCCCTAGAGACAAAGCTTGAAATGGGATAAAATAAAGCCTTCATTCTACTAAGTGGGGCCACCAGATCAAGTTACTGTTAGTACCAGCTTCTTCTCTTGATGCTTTCACAATGATATGTCTTCTTCAGTCCCTGGGAGAATTTCAATGCTTGAATATTTCTTCCTGTTTTGAAAAATGCAAAGTAATCCTGTATGAAGAGAATATTGTTTCTGTGGCTTGCACTGTAATTACTATGCTCAGAATAGGATGGCTGGTGTCCTATTAGTGATTCTGGAGGTCTGCTGCAGCACATCCAGCTACAGAGAAACAGTTGGACATGTCTTTGCTCATCTTCCACTCTCCATGGAAATGGCCAGCTACAGAATCTGGCTCTAGCCTTTTTTATGCTTCACATCTAGAAATGCTTAGTTTCAGTTACACAATATACACCATCAAAAACCTTTATGGAGAAGTTAGGGACTGGGGCCAGAATTCACGAAGGCAGTTATGAATGTGTAAACTAGATATTCACTATTCACTATGTTCACTAGATTAGGGCACGTGTAGGGACTGTGAAGGTCCCCCAGTCTTCACCAGGCAGCAGCAATTGTGAGCAACAGGAGTCTGTTCTCCTGTCATCTTTGAAGCAGCTAGCTGACCTTTCTACACAAAGACCCACAAGTGATCTTCTGTACAAGGGGCATTGTGAAAGGGACCCTGCTTTTGACAGTCACACCAGAGATCGCTCCCAGTAGGGTGGTCGAAATGTCAGTCAGCTAATTCTCAATTGACAGGGGAAGAGATCCCTGTTTGCAGCAACCACTGCCAAGTAAGGATTGGTGGGGTCAGCCTGAGAAACTATTTAGCCATGTCACTTAGGTGCTTACATAGCTAAGTAGGTGATACAGAATTGCAGCTTGGCTAACTATCGACCTACTTTTTGACACCTTTGGGCCTGACTACTGCCATTTACTATACCTGCGGCCGAATGTGGTTGTTCAGAGGACTGAGAAATATCAACTTTTTTTCTGTTGGTTTAAACAGAGACTCACTTTCTGAAAAAATAATTCTAAGTCTAATTCAGAATATAGTTTTTTGTGGGGTTTTCGGGCTATGTGGCCATGTTCTAGAAGAGTTTCTAGGAAGAAACTTTTCTAGAACATGGCCACATAGCCCTAAACCCCCACAAAAAACTATGGATGCTGGCCATGAAAGCCTTTGACTCCTAATTCAGAATGTTGGCTCTCATTAAATAAAAAGTTAATCAGAATCCTGCCATGATCACGTAGTATTTCATTCCTTGGGAAACTAATTAACCAATCTCCTCAAGAGGGGTGGCTCCCAGACTCTGCAATGTTGCAAAGATGCTGTGCAATAACACCCACCAAAACCCAAAACAAAAGTCTATAGAATAAATACAATACTTGCTAGGATAGGGCCATGATAGCAAACCTATGGTATGTGTGCCAGAGATAGCATGCAATGCCATTACCCCCTGGCATGCAGCGAGGAGAGAAGAACAAAGAGGCACATGCCTGTTCCTCCTTCTTCCCGACCCTCTCTGGCCTCCAGTTGCCTCTCTAGAGAGAACTGGAGGCTGACGAACGGCACGGGGGGAGGATGGAGAAGTCCCACCCCAGAAGTCCTGCCTCAGAAGGCGGAGATTCCGCCCCCAAAACCATGTAACACCTAGTGCCGGAATACATTTTAGCTTGGGCACTCAAGCCTCTAAAAGTTTCACCATCACTGGGTCTCAGTTTATGCACTTTGCAAATGTGGAATCCCAAACTTCTCCAGTCAACAATTATTGTGCATTAAAGAGTTAGAATGAAACCCAGCTCTATTGAGTCATTGAGCCCCAGCTCTTCCATTTTCATTACATTTTTACATATCCACAAAGGAGATTATCTGTAGAGGCTCTCTATGTGAACAATTGTTCTTGTTCCTGTAGAGAACCTCCACTGAAGGGACTCTTCTCTTTATAGAGTTTTGCACAAGCAAGCTGAAATGGAATTGGCAAAATCATATAAAACCCTTCTTAAGTGAAGTGCCTGAATAGTGCTCTTTGTTTCCTGAAACTGAAAAGCTAGTGCCAGAGGTTATAATTACTTATTTTATTTCATTTTATTTCTATCCTGTCTTTCTCTCAATAAGAAAGTAAAGGCAATATACAACACAGATTAAAACATTAAAATAGCTAAAAACAAAACAAGTGGTCTCCCTCAGTGTAAATCAGAGTATAAATCAGAGTGTCACATGTACATCCTGTAGTAAATGCTGGGAAAATTCTGCTAGTGGTGCAAATTTACCTTAGATTTTCAAGAGCATATTTTGTTTCTTTTCGACTCTTCTCGGTGATTGGATAGAAATAGAGTATAAATAAGCCTGAAATAATGAGGATCGATGGAAATACAACAATCAAGGTTTTCAGCATGGTGACAACACTGTTGGACTGTTTGCATATTCCTGGTTTGTAACCTGCAAGACTATGAAAAATTTACAGTTATTACAGTTATAATCAAGATCCGGGAAACCAAAGGAAAATTCAAACCAAGGACTGGGATGCTCTGTGACAATGAAAATAACATAATTCCAGACCAGGAGGAAATAAAAATATGTTGGATGCAATATGCAGAAGAATTATACAAAAGAGATGACAAAATGAAGGGCACATGGAACAAAGAGCCATATGAAGATGAACTCCAAATTCTAAAAAGGGAGGTGGAAACTGCAATAAGAGAAATAGCGAAAAACATCACCAGGAACAGATGATATTCCTATTGAACTGCTGCAATCCACATTGACAGAGTCAACTCTAGTGTTAGCTAATATACATCAACAGATATGGAAAACAAAGCGATAGCCAACAGACTGGAAGTGATCAATATACATCCCAATCCACAAAAAGACTGCAGCAACTATAGGACCATAGCACTGATCTCCCATGCAACCAAAATCATTATCAAAAATTTTCAATATAGACTCCAACCATTCATGAAGAAAGAAATCCCAGAGGTTGGAGCAGGGTTCAGGAAAGGAAATGGCATTAGAGACCACATTGCAAACATACAGTTGCTAATGGAACACATCAAGGAATTCCAAAAAGAAAATCAGCATGTGCTTTAAGACTATAGCAAAGCTTTTGACTGCATAGATCATGAAAGGCTATGGAATGCCCTTAAAGACATGGGACTGTGGAAATGTTTACCAGACTGGATTGGGACGCTGCTGAATTTTAAACTGAGGTCTAATCTGTGTTACAGGAATAGTGCAGTTTGATACTGCTTTAACTGCCATGGCTCCGTCCTACAGAACTAAGATTTGTAATTTGTTGTACCAGAACTCTCAGACAGAGAAAGCTAAATGTTTCCACAAAACTACAAATCCCAGAATTCCATAGCACTGAACCATGGCAGTTAAAGCAGTGCCAAACTGTATTATTTCTGCAGTGCAGGCAAGGCTTTACCTCGTTTATCTGCTATTTTCTAATTTTTACATTTATTTACCACATTGTTACTGTTATTGTTGTTGTTAGGTGCCTTCAAGTCAATGTCAACTTATGTTGGACCACTATCACTATCCTAGGATTTTCTTGGGAAAGTTTATTCAGAGATTTGCCAATGTTTTCCTCTTGGTTTGACAGAGCGTGACATGCCCAAGGTCTCTCCATGGCTGTGTGAGGATTCAAACCATGGTCCCAACAATGTGGTAAATAAAACAACTACTATACCCTGATGGCTATTGTTTGGGAAGTTGAAGGCCCCATTCATACTAGCCCATTTGCCTTGGTTAGATCCAGATCAGATCGTGCATGCCATTACCGAATCTCTCTGGAAAAGAATTCATACTACCCTTTGCCCCCATCGATGTAATTTGCCCCGCTGGAGTTCACACCCTCAAAAGTAGTGGTTGAAGGTGGGGCCTCCTTGTTGGCAATCCAATGATGTGTCATGCTGCCATTCGCCAACATTGTGAGTGCTTTCCCTCTTTTAAAAACATAATCAAGCAGCACGGGGCTCCCTTTCCTCCCCTCTCTGATCGGACCCCTTGGCTTGTTGACAGCTTATGCATCGACCAGGCTGAGTGAGGGGGACGTGAAACGGCTTTGTACCTGTGGTGGGCTCTCCTCCTCTTGCTGCTGCTGCTGGCCCCTTACCTGCAAGAATGTGCCATGGCCGAGTGGGGCTCCCTTTCCTCCTCCCCCCTTTCTGGCTGAGAGAGTGTGATCTCTCTCTGGCTGAGAGAATGTGACGGAGCTGCGCTCCCCTTTCCTCTTCCTCCTCCCCCTCCTCCCGCTGGCTCCTAGGCTTTTCTATAGGAAGAGACGGAGGGCCTTCCTGCCTGGGTCCCCTACCTCCCAGGAGACCACAGGCTCCTTGGGGAAAAGGGGGTATGGGGGAAAGAGAGCCAGCAGGGGAGGAGGAGTGGGAGAAGGAGGACGATGAGGGGGGAAGGGAGCCCACCACAAGCACTGTCTTCCCTCAGCAGGAGGAGAAGGAGAAAGAGGAGAAGGAGGGAAGGGGAGCCCGGGCTGCCACAATCTCAAAGCTCTTTCACGTCCCTCTCACTCAGCCCCGATGCATTCGCATAAGCTGTCAACAAGCCGCAGCTCCCGATCGGAGAAGGGAGGCATGTTCCACCCACTGCGCACCTTCTGCCCTTGATCCCTCCCCTTGAATGAGCTGAACATCACCAGGGCCAAGTTCACATTGGCCTGGCCCCAGTTTTTCCCAAAAGAAACGGGGAAAACCCTGGTTTCAAATACACCACGCCAAGGGGTATGTGCTCCTCATCTCTTGTGCACGCCCCAGATCCACTTGTGGAAACACCGATGCCAGTGAGAACTTCTTACTTTTAATCCGGGTTGCAATTCGGTTCAAAAGGTAGTCTGAATGGCCCCGACATTTATCATTTAGCATATTCAGATTTGCTTATTCATCTTCACATTAACTTTAGAAAGCGGTTTCCAATTATTTGACATTTTCTGAAAGGGAACTGAGGGCTCAAGTTTGAGTTCAACCCATGTTTTCTTCACTCTTAATCAGCAATGACTTGGGGCTCATTCGAAAACATCTGTCAATTTTGAAATGTTAAAGATTACGTGAAAACTAAATGACCAGAGTAACATGTTTGTAATGACTGAGTTTAGGTAATGAAAAAAGCCACTCACTCCAGAGTAAAGGATGAAATTCCCAGTCCAAGCCCAGAGGATATCTTGGTTAAAAAAACATATGAAGTATAGAAAATAGTTTCATGTCCTCTTAAATGAGGATTCTGCACATGAAAATGGTCAACAATATCAGGCAACATGGACCTATAATAAAATAAAAAATAAAATACACATCTTTGTTAGATATTTCTGGAAAGCATCATGGCATTTAATAATAAATACATTTAAAAAAAACATTGTCACATTGTGTGGCATGATTACTGAAAACAATATCACTTACCAGTTTTAAATAAAACACAGAGGGTTAGCAAACTAATTATGTCAGGTTTTAAAGGTATCCTGAAGCAATCAGTCATCTACTGGCAGAACTTTGCTATTCAGGTATAAGCACACGGGTGAGGGAGGTTGGCACTGTATTTCTGATTAACATCAGATTGCATTACTTCTGCCAAGAGCTTAGTGTTATCCAGAACAACAGCTAATATGAATGAATGCAGCATATTCCCCTGGAGGACTTTTCTAATGAGCACCAATAACATAAATTTGTAGAGCCTTTCAAGCTATTACTTGAGAGAGATTCCAAACATCTCTACTTCTGATCATACAGGCATTTCTCAAAGCACCGACAGGTAATTCTGACTGCTTAAAAGACCAACACAAAGGCAAATCGAGAGGAAATAATTTCCTCAGTTTGAACAGCTCTTTGGTCTCCCGCCTGTCAAAACTCATTACACTATTACATACTTGTTTATTCTATGATTCCCATGGTCCTTTCCCAGATGGAAGAGTCAGCTCAGAGCGCAAAGCTACATTCTCAGCAGGATATAACTCTGATTTCAATTTTAGGGATTCCTGACATTTTCAGAATAGTTTTAATATGCCAGAGGGGTATTAAAGTGAGGCCTGTGCATCTAATCATATGGGCTGTATTTCCCGAAATTCAATGCCCAAATACATTTGTTAGTCTTTGCAACAACAGACACATTACAATTGCTCCCAGCTACCCCTGAAGATATTGATGTAGCAATTCTCACATTCTGTTCATAATGTTCATCTACCCATACCGGAAAATTTTGCATGAAAAATTATCCTTAACCTCAGCTTAAACACTTCTAGTATATAAAGCTGGTACGATCTGGTCCTATATTGAAAAACTGAAAGGCTTTACTTCTTTTCATACTATACAGGGTGGCCACTGTCATAGTATTGTTAGGCAAACCCAAGGGATAGCAACAAGCTACAGATATGCAAGACTACAGGATGTTGACAAACTGGAGCATGTCCAGAGGAGGGTGACAAAAATGGGGAAGGGTCTGGAAGCAATGCCTTATGAGGAAAGACTTAGGGAACTGGGTATGTTTAGCCTGGAGTAGAGATGGTTAAGGGGTGATATGATAGCCCTCTAAGTATTTGAAGGGGTGTCACATTGAGGAGCAAGCTTGTTTTCTGCTGCTCCAGAGATAAGAACACAGAACAATGGATGCAAGCTCCAGGAAAAGAGATTCCACCTCAACATTAGGAGGAACTTCCTGATAGTAAGAGCTGTTCGACAGTGGAACACACTCCCTTGGAGTGTAGTGGAGTCTCCTTCCTTGGAGTTTTTTAAACACAGGCTGGATGGCCATCTGTTGGGGATGCTTTGATTGTGATTTCCTGCATGGCAGAGAGTTGGCCTTTGCAGTCTCTTCCAACTTTACAATTCTATGATTGTATCATTTGTGACCTTTTCGTGCCACTCAAATAACAACATCCTATGGATTCCTGGAATTTGCTGCTCAAGAACGAGCATTTAGAATCCTCTGCCAGGGAGCTCCTCTGATGCCTCTGACCAAACTGCAAATTCCAGGATTCTACAGGTTGCAGCTATGGTAGCTAGAGTAGAATCAAACTGCTACAATTTCACAGTGTAAAAGTGCCCTTATTTTGATCTATTCTAAGGCTTTGTCTGACTTTAGTTGGATACCGCTTTAACTGCTATGGCTCAGTGCTGTGGAAATCTAGGATCTGTGAGGTATTTTAACCCTCTCTGTCAGAGCTCTGGTGCCCCAAAAACTACAAATCCCAGAATTCTACAGCAGTGAGCCATGCCATTTAAAATTGTCTCAAATTGCATTATTTCTGCAATGCAGATGAGTCCTAAGTTTCTCACCATTGCCAAGAAAGCTCTTTAATAAACTGTCTATATTTTCATAATTCAGAAATGAAAAGGTGACTTCCAGAACAAATTCTAGAAGTTACTTTGTGCCTTTAGATAGATCTCATCCACTTGCCAGGGCTTCTAGTCCACATGTCTAACCCATGTTGTTCTCCATCCTTCCGATCCTCGTAAAGCAGCAAATATTGCTAAAAATGATGTACTGTTCAAAGCACAAAATGTTCTGATAGCAAATCAAAATTGTTTTTTTTAAATGGCATTCAAAAATCATTTTAACCTCTTTTTTATAGCTGGCAAGTGGGAGAGAGCTGATCTAAAATTAAACATGGATTTCACCCAATGAGGATTTTGCAGTCTCATGTTTTGCCTTTAGCGGTTTCAGCACCATTAAATCAGGAATATTTGCATATATAGGTAACAAAGAGAAGTTTTATTGCTTGAGACTCACATAGTTTCACTTTTCAGACATGAATTGCTGTTCTTACAGGTGAGCAATTTCTGACCATTTTGCCCTGGGAGGTAGTGAGTTTTCTACATGGTCTCCCTTTCTTAAATGGTTTGGGCAAGCTAATATTTTTGGGCCCATTCCCACTACAAAAAGCTTCGAATCCAGATTCGAGCTATATGCCCCTAGTTCCCACTGGAAAACGACCCTGTTCCTTATTGGATCAATTTCAGATCGATTCCAGTGGGAAAAACATGGGCAAATGGCAAAAGCCTGGGGTATTTAGGTAGCCGTTTTTTTACAGGTTTTTTGGTTGGAATCGATCCCAATCCGCACCCAGTAAATGGGAAAGCCAGATCAGGATCGATTATTGCAGAGGGGAGGGCCAAACAGCAGAGGGGTGTGTGTCATCCATCCTCAGAGATGTCACACACACCCCTGTGCCGCCGCTTTGGGTCCTTTTTTTTTAAATTAAACTAATCACAGCCCCAGGAGAAGTGGCGGCAGTGGCA
This sequence comes from Urosaurus nigricauda, assembly GCA_034509955.1. Classification (NCBI taxonomy): domain Eukaryota; kingdom Metazoa; phylum Chordata; class Lepidosauria; order Squamata; family Phrynosomatidae; genus Urosaurus; species Urosaurus nigricauda. The sequence continues at coordinate 225,668,337 of JAOEGL010000001.1, forward strand.
ACACAGCAACGCTGGAAGCCCTGCCAATCCTGTGATAAGTGGCAGAGACCCAACAGAAACGCCAC